>FR990145.1:2482619-3723929 GCA_905404295.2 Ochlodes sylvanus
TAAACAAAACAGTTATAAATAACCTACACGCAACAATAGATATTAAACGGAATATAATATTTAATTTTGAACGAATGTTAAAAGCTGCGTTACATTCGTTATTTAGCCACGTTTGCGATGAAATTTAAAATGTTAACTTTTAAATATAAATGCAAATATCAAGGAAGATGTTAGAAATTCCTGTTGAATAATCATAAGATCATTATGTTGCGTAAATAAACCGCTGGGCATAATAAAACAAAGGTAATTCATTAATTTTTATTACATTATAATTATTATTCGCTAATCAAACAAACACTAACAATTACTTAGTATGGATAAAACACATCTATTATCGTAAAAATTTGGTGGTGAAGACAAGAGAAAAGCGAAGGTGAAAGAAGAGAATAAGAGAGAATGAGTGAAAAGAGGAGACCCCTCTCCTATGCTCCCCAGCAGATAATACTTTAACTGCATGCAAAACCTGTGTCAAAAAGCATAATAATTCATAAAAATATACCCTTAATATCAACTTTAAAACAATATTATATTTATTTGCTTGAAAAGAAGTAACTTTTTTCGCTCAATAAAGGGATTATCAATGTAATCCTGAGTACAAACGTGACACGAAAAAGATTAATGGCTGAGCTTGTTTAAAAAGAATTCACAATTAGGGTCAGCATAAATAAGTGTAGAAACATGTTCGGAATATATAATACCGATCCCCTTTTTAAAATGTCTGCAGCTGATAAACGAGACTCTCACTAACAATTACTGAGTGCATTTTGACTAACAACGTCTAACCACTTACTATTACTAACAACAACTAACAGAACCTGCTATCACTAACAGTTTCTGCCCCAGTTCTCATATTAACTGACGTTCTTAGTAATTTCTAGTCCTGATTGGAGTATTTAAAAATGATTTTTCATACGTAAGGAATAAGTTTCGTGAAGCGCAGCGAAAACGGGTTTACTACTAAGTTAATAAATATAAGTTGTTTTAGCTCTTCTATGTGATGGTGGCTATGTGGTGCGTTCGTCGGCTTTTAAGTATGTAGGACCTCCCGTCACTAATGAACTCACTGGCTCGCTCACACACGCACACACAACAATGACACGACTACTCTCGCTCACGGCTCTCGTGTTACCGCCATGACAGTCTGTGTGACGTGCGACCGAGACAGAGTATATCTATGTATATAGAGATACCCAAACACTACAATGTAAATAATAAATGTACTTTTATAAGACTATTTTATTAGCAGCTTAGCGGTACTTTAGGTTACGGATCTTCTCCAAATTCTAGAAATATTTTTATTATTTTATATTTCGTCAGAAATTTATTATTTTATTATTTTTATTATTTTATATTTCGTCGGTAAAAAAAAAAAAAAATATTACCCGTAGCCTAGTCGGTAATTATCCTGCCTGCAAATCCAAGGTCCCGGGTTCGATTCCCGGCTGGGAAGATATTTAAGTGACAGATAAATGTTTGTTCTCGGGTGCGTGCTGGGTCTCAGTGGGCGTTAGTGATGTGTTATATGGAGAATGGTAACTAACATTGTGACACGAGAATTTTATAATTATATAAGATTTATATTTATTATTATTATTTAGGTATGTGTGAGACAGTTTTAAACCCCGGTTACCATACTTACCACATATTCATAAATACTTGAATATTGTTGTAGTACTAAGTGTAATCTGTAACCTGTAATGACAAGGAAGAGAAGCTCCTTGGGAGTTTGTTCCTGGTTCTTCTTCCAAGACCACTCACGGTAGAAATTTGTTGAAGCGATGGCGTACTTTGACTTTCGAAAAGTGTTTGTGAAAAATCAACTTCGAATAAACTTCAGTTCATTTCGTTTCACTTAATAATAATTATTATTGATTTTAATATCACAAAATACATTTCAGTAATTTTTATGAGTATAACACATAGAATAAAGTGAAATTAAAACAATGCATGGAATCTTTTATGGAAATTATGATAATTTTATATACACAATAGCGACTCCAAATGAATACTCTGCCTCGGCCATAAGAAAGACAACTTTTTTCCATTATATGAGTCCGTTTTATTGCCGAGCGTTTGGACTGAATATAAACTACGATAAAACCCCAAATATTTCAGCATTTAGTTCTGAATACGTACAATCAGAGGTTTAATATAGGATTAATTTTGTGATGCAAAATTTACGGACTAGGTTTATTTGGTTGATCTTTGTGTCCCTCGGTCATGATCAACGATGTTGTATTTTATTTTATTCAATCACGAATTGACCACATTCAAATCCATTTTCAGTGTTTTTTAATCATCTTCCCTCCCTGACTTTGAAATTGTTAAAGTTTTGGTTAATTTGAACCTTCAATGAGAGCTGTTCTAAAAAGTTATAAAAAAGATTGATGTTAAGTTTGGTTTGTTATTCGATGGTTGCCTGAGCTGTACTCACCATTTATCACGAAACGGAACGATTTTAAACACAATGAAAACGACATTGTAATTTAATGGATGGTGATTTACCTAAATGGCACTGTGAAATACGGCAGCTGTAACTGTATCGTAAAACTGAGTTCCAACAAAGGTAGCTGTAAAATGTAGCTTCATTGGTACTCTGTAACCCCATCGCCAGTATATGAGCTGAGCCAATGGTCCATAAAGGTACATACAGCACACTGGCAGCACCTGGTAATGTAACAACTGGACAATCGATGCAGATAAAACAGAAACGTGTATCCGACGCCTATGATTATTTATTGCAGATTTGGAATCAGAAAAAAAGTCTACGTCAAATGATCCAAGCCTTGTAGCTACGACCAATAGAAAATTTTGTACAGCGTCGAAATTAACGCTATTTTTATACGTCAACTTCTGAAATCTCAAAAGTTTATCGGCTCTGGTGAACATTCTATTTTGTTGGTTCAGAGTTTCGCGGTTGCGTCGATATGTATACTATGGTATTTTTAGTGAGCCGGGGGGGAGCATGGCATCGGTATGTTCCATCAGTAGCATCGAAGGCATCACCAAATTCCCATGGACTTCAGTGATGTCAATGGGCGAAGGTAACCAATTCCCAACGGGTGGATCGTCTGCTTATTTAGCGCCTAAGCGCCCATAGCCCGGCGGCTAATGTCAATCTTAAGTGTTAAGCAACAGCGGGCGCGGTCTGTAGTTGGATGGGTGACCGCTAATGGCTAAATTTCTTGGGCGCTCCCGTGCTTCGGAGGGCACGTAAAGCCGTCGGTCCCGGTTGTTACCATTTGGTAGCAATCGTTAAGCCTTATCGGATAACTTCGGGCGGCTTAAAATTTCCGTCACTTGGGTTGGCCACTGACCCCTGTCAGCGTGGTGGAGTATGCTCTAGGTATGGGGAGAGACCTGAAGCCGACATTAAAAGTTTGCAGAACTGTTCTAAACCTTACCTTTTAAGAGATTCATGAGCTATTAAGATTTTATCTGTTTTACAAGGTGCGAGATAAAAGCCACTAAAAGACTAAGATAATAGAAATATATGAAAAAGCTTTTTACGCTACTTAAATAGAAAAATGGTTGGTCTTGTTCGACACGATTTCGAAGGCAACTTGAGAGTTTTTGGGTCAAGAAAACGTTCATCGTGATATTCTTCTCAATCAGTTTCATGTATTGAGGATTTGTTTTTTAAATAAATATTTAATACTTTATTTCGCATGTAAGTAAGGATATGTTTTTGTAAAAATGATTTTTAGAATGCTCCGAACATTAAAACAAATCGAAATTGCATACAATAAAAATGTTGTTTGTCAGTAAACTATAAAATATTTAAATAAGTAAATAACCTTACACACTCATAGCCTCACACTAGGACTGTGTCGTGGGTGCTAATGGACAACATACAAAGACAAAAAATACACCCAGACCAGACCGATTTAAAACATACGAATATTATGTTTCAGTAAGTTTCGGCTTCGGTTTCGGTTTCGAAACTGTGAGCAAATCCGAACGTTCTGTTTCAGCTGAAAAATCTGTTTAGGTCGGACACTAATAATTTGGCAACCTTGGTCACGATACGTGTCGTTTTCTCAAAACTTGTTTGAGTAAACATAATAATTTTATCCATTGATGAAATGAAGTGATCCTGAATAATCTTCACAATATTCTTATAAGTTTGCTTCACTCGAATTGCGTGCTCGAGGCGAGTAACAGGTCTAGACAAGTTCGGTTGGTTATTAAAATGGATCCCACATTTTCTGAAATGTTCCTTTTGCTATAAACATAAACGTTATTTGTTACGGTGAGAATAAAACTTGTGTTTTATGAGTTACGCCGCGTAACTGTGAGTATGTGGGTGGTACGTTGGTGCTTTTTATGAATTATGGTAATGAAATAATAAACAACCGAACGAACGTTTTTCGGTTGTTGTTTTGTATTTGGTTATATTATATTCTTATAATATATTTCTTGTGTTCGTGTGTATGTGACTGAACTCCTCCTAAACGGCTTGACCGATTTGGTTGAAATTTTTTGTGTGTCTTCAGGTGGATCCGAGAATGGTTTAGATTCACAATTGGACCCGGTAGGTGGCGTTGCTGTCGATATATCACTAAAACATTTTTTAATTATAAAGCGGTACGAAGTACGCTGGGACCACTAGTATTCTTATAAGATTTGAATATTATAAATGGTTTATGCCATTCGGTCATAGCGTCTTGCGTCGTATCGACTAAGTTACGTAACAGCGGACGCGGTCTTTAGTTGGATAGGTGATCGCTAGTGACAAATATTTCTTGAGCGTTTCTGTGCTTCGGAGGGCACGTAAAGTGTTCAGTCTCAGCTGTTACTGTTAGATCTATTCAAGGACTTCGGTTGGCATAAAAACTCCTCAAGGAAGATTAGAGACCCGTGCGCCGTGCTCAGTAGGGGGGCATTAAAGTGTTGAAGCCATTGGACGCATTCGGTTATACGAAGTTTAAGAGACCTACCTATCTACTTACATATTATAAATTATTAATCACTTGTTTACAGTTAAAGCGATCCTTTGATCTTTTATTAGACTCATATTTCATGCAATCTACTTATGTCTGAAACTTTTTCAATAAACCACTCGTAATACTTCGGACAAAGCATCGAGTTAATATCTTGTTCAAAAGTGTAATATCCGAAGGGTTTATAACGTGGAATATAATAACGGAGTTTGTTCATCGAGATATCATGAAGCACGCTGGATTAATCCACGTATTATTACTATTTACCTATTATTACGGATTATTACTTGTGAAGAGATTAGACATTAACAAATACATTTGACTATTTAATTTCTTCATTACTCCCTTATAATATTATGTTTCTATGTACTAGATTGATATAAATGTATTAGATTTTTGCAAGCTTTGCGAGTGAATTCAAATTTAAACTCATTTGTTCACAATAGATAGGTATCATTGAAACACATAGGTACTTTTTTGTATTCTACCACAGTTTCACAAAAGCTTTACAAAGAAGCAATGGAAACGGCGAAAGAAACTCCTCAGCACATGTTTTAAAATGGTTTATAAGGATTGATTATACTATTTCCATTTCTTTATTTTCTCGATGACAGCTCCTGTGAAAACTTGAACGAGCGTCTTTTTTACATTATGTATGCATTATTTGATAAAAATATGAAGTTTACACACGTACAAGGTTATACCTGATTCGGAGAAACTGATAGGGATGGGCTATATCGATAAACGTAACACGATAATAGACCCGATATTTTTTTACAAAATGTAAGAAACGAATCTACTGCAGTTCATAAATTTGTACAAAAGTACAAATTTATTAACTGATAAATTTGTACTTTTGTACAAATTTATTAACTGATAATGATGCAGTTAATAAATTTGTACTTTTGTACAAATTTATTAACTTAATATTAATATTATATTGCATTACGAGATGTTACACGTATTTATTCTTGATTGATAATGCCATCTACTTTAAAATTTTCGAAAATGTTGTAAAATAAGTAGGTATAGATAGGTACTCGACAATGAAACGAAATAATTATAACGACAGGTAATCTTTGTTTATTTATTTTAATCAAAATCAGATTAATTTAATATAATAAATATATGCGATCGATATCATTACTTATTTGGTCACAACACTACTACAGAACTGTCATCGAGAAAATAAAGAAATCGAAATAGTATAGTTGGAATCAATTCCAATGTTCTAACACCGTCTACTAACTGGACTAACCTTCATAGTCCCCATTTGAGTCTTGTTCTAGGTCGGATACAGTTGTCATGGGCGGCAGCGGAAGGGTAGTGCTGCTGGCTGCTGATTTTTATTGTCATGTACTCAGTAACACTTGCAAGATTAAGGCTTCTCGACCTCGTCAGACTTTTTGTAGGACAGATAGTCGGGCCGATTTTTCCTCCGATGCTAAATGACCGTATTTCTGACCGACTTCTTGTAGGACGTGTGCGTTGCACTATTGCTAGCAGTACGCTTTATTTTTCTCCTACAAAAAATCGGTCAGCTATATCGGACGGCGCGAAGCCTAAGACAAATCAAATGACGTATCATCAAAAACGGCACGTGTTTGGTCTCTTGAGCGACACAAAAAAATAAACTTACATACATAACCTAGTAAACACATTAACCCCGTTTACGTCACGCAGTGGGGTAAAAAGAAGCATTTTTACATAATACATTAACATTTTATTTATCTTAGGCCTTTCATCAAGACATACAAAGAAAGAGGAAGCTTCAAAGAAAACTCGTAAAATGTTATTATCTATGGGGGAAGGGATTATAAATGATTGATGAGGTAATAAAAAGTGTGGGTAAATTTCGTGATAACAAAGATGCTAATGTAGTATTATTGTATTGTTAGTGTTACGCCTTTACTGGTCCACTACTGAGCACGGGTCTCTCCGCATACCTGAGGAGGCCTAGAGCATACTCCACCACGTTGCTCCAGTGCGGATTGGCACCACCTATTAACGAGTGCTTATTAATTATTGTTGGCTTAAATCTGGGGTAAACTTGATCAAAACAGTAATAGCCAAGGTTTAAACGTTGGACTCTCGAACCAACTTCATTGAGTCTTTATATCTTCATTTCTTCTTCTTCTTCATCATCTTCATCTATAATGAATTATAGCTCAAAGTAATGACTATTATAGCTATAAGTAAGCAACTTCCATATAGTTTTTATATATTATTTTTTATAATATATTTTTTATAATATATAAATTACTCGGGGTCTTGAAATCATTAGTCTTTCTTACTTCGTATACGGTAACGGTAAACAGTCACGTTAAAAATGTGGTTAGTTCTCTGTGTCTCGTCTACCGATCAAGGGATCCTGGATTCGAGTCCCGGGACGGGCAAAACATAAGTTAAAGTTAAATATTTTCTCGTCTTTTATATCTGATACTTTTGAATACATCTACCCTCTAATCCAACCAATGCCTCTTAGAATACGCGTTGTTTCGAGGTAATGTGTATCTGTGTGTGTCTGTGTGAGTATGAACACATATATTATATTATGTATGTGTAAGCGATATAATTAATGATAAAAGGTGTTTTAATAAATGAAAGTCTGTTTAAATAAATTGTTTGCGCCCACACAAAGATAACCTCTTGCGGATAACCTAAAGGAAAATTAACTCTTTGTCCGTAATATAAGGTACGTTTATTGATAACTACGAGTATATTTCCCTATACCACTATACTACGTAGTAAATGTTATGAATTCTAAAATAACAAAATAAAACCATAATTATAATAATAATCGAATAAATTAATGTAATAACGTCATTACATACTTTGACAAAGACTTAATTGAGATACGGCGTTGAAATTAAACACTTTTATTTTAAAATTAGAATTCCACAATTAATTAATTAACCTATCCACAATATTTATTAAAGATAGAGAGATTTATTAATGAATCATTTATGCATTCATTCGTCATTAGAAGTCTCATCATAGCTCTTACAGGTGCAAAATCCCAAGCGGTTGCAAAAACATCCGGTATTCTCGCAGCACTGATAATAAGCACCATAGGGGTAGTGGCAAAACGACCCCTTTGGGACACAGTCGAAAGCATAGATCAGCGAGGACCGTCTGGAACAACATTTTAACGCGTTTAATAATTTAATAACACCACTAAGGTACGCTAACCATTTTGAAATTTATCCCAATCTGCCTTCAATTAAGAATTTAAAATAAAAAACCGGTCGTATGTGAGTCGGACTAGCATGCGTAGAGTCGAACCACCTAGCAATATTGACTCTAATTTATTTGGTTATAATAGAAACTAGAAAGTATAAAACCCCCATTTTTAAGGTTACTTGTATGGGGGGGTAAAGTTAGATTCCTAATGGGGCCACCATTTGGAATCTAACTTTTTGTTTTTTCATTATTTGTTGGTTTCATTATTTGGTGTTTCAGGATCACCAATTCTGTGAAAATTTCAGGTGTCTACATAATTCCGTTCAAGAGATAGAAGAGAAGAGAGTTTCATGTGACAGACTGACAGACAGGGGAGGAATATTAATAGGGTTTCGTTTATCACCCTTTGGGTACCGACCCCTAAAACTGATAACAAAATCGGAGGATACAGCTTAGTGTTGCGGCTCTATATCTATCACAATATGAAAAGTAACGTTATTATAATTATGTTTTGAGATTGTTTTCAAGTAAAAATTTTTCATAAATAAAACGACAATTGTAGATACAAGTATGTGCGTGCGTATTTAAATGAATATGTATAGATAGGATGCTCCAGAATTAAATTTTTACCAACCACCAGACGACCAAATGAAAAAAATGCAGACGAATTAAGAACCGATGCCAATTTCATTTCAATGTATTAAAAGTTAACATTTTATTTATTATCAGAGACAACAACATCTACACAGTAATCTCAATATGCATAACGAAATTTTAAATGAAAATTCTGCCACTTTTTGAATTATATTGCTAAAATATCTGTGTGGAAAACAGATGTATCTTGGTTTGTTATGATATAAATGTCATTATGTTTTGTATCAAGTGACATAGTTAAATGTACTTATCATGCTGTTCTACCATCGAAGCAATTGTTACACATTTTACCCCTTGTCTCATTTTTATCCACCCTCTCCATTATTCCGTTTGGTCGTTGAGTGGTCCATAAGGCTTGAAGTTCAATAAATTATTCTGTTACAAAATTCCAATTATTTAATTACATTTTTCCAACTATTAGTATAACTAGTTAAAACATAGCATTCAAAACTTTGACCACTAACCGTTTCAGTTAAAAAGTGTAGATTTATTGAAGAAAATACATTTTGACGACATAAGTTTATTTATTTTATAGCTTAAAAATTATTAGTTAGGCACTTTTACTGAATGTTTCACTGATTAAAAAATTCCTTAGACTGAAGAAATCGTGTAGGACCCAGAAGAGTTAGACAGAGACAAACGAAAAAAAAGACGCAATCAATATGGCTTTTGATACACAAGTGCTTCTTTTTAATTGTTGAATTGGTTGATTGGTCCAACAACTTCGCTTCCATTATCTAAAGAGACGTTATTAGTGCAGATACAGTTGACAGGAGTACAGTAACAGTGAGTATCCGCACAGCAGGCCTTATATGGTCCAAATGGCATATAGTAACATATTTCATACAATTTAGCGCAGTCGTCAGTTAAAGAGTAGAACAGCGACGCACTTCTGAAACAACATCATAAGTTGGACTGTTTTAAATAACAGTAACCAGCGAACTTGGTTGGTGTTGACCCTATACACGGGGTCCAAGGTTCGATTTCTGTTAGTAGTGATCAATAAATGTTGGTCTTGAATCGAGGATTTTTTTTATTTATTCTTTTTTGTAAGACCTGAAATCAGGTTTTTTACAAAGGGCGGACTTAATGCCTGGTGGCATTCTCTACCAGTCAACCCATGTATGACCAACCATGAGGATGTAGGTGATACCTGTGATACACACTTACACACTCATACCTCTAGGATTCTCGGTGTCGTAGATGGCATGGACAATACAAAAACACAATCGAACCCGGGACTCCTCGCTTGGCAGGTAGGGGTCACTATCAACTAAGCTATGCGGTCGTCAGATTGAGGTTGTCTAATACTCTGAATACTAGAGATATTGATAAACTCAAACTCAAATCATTTATTTCACGTAGGTATTTTGCATTTACCACCGTTTCGCTAAGGTGCCTTTAAATTTTAAATCTTAGAGGAGAAAAAGAAACGGCGAAAGAAAACTCCTCGGCACATCTTTTAAAAATAGTGCTTAAAAACGAATTACAATATTTTTGCTAGGTACTACCATTTTATACGATATACTTACTTCTCAATATTGTCAAGCAACTCAAAGTCCACCAAGGCCCCTTTATCGTCGATAACTTTTTCTTCAAGCACATTGTCGCCTGTCAAAAAACTTAGAATTGTTAGACAATAAAGAGACCGATTTGAATTGTTTTGATAAAAACTCTTTGATAAAAATTATTTACTAGGTATACATATAAATCGACTTCAAATAAATTATTAAATAATAAATTGAGGTTACTCGTACATTTTTTTAAGATCACCCAGCAAAGCGTTATGTTTAATTGCACCGACTCAAACAAAAGTTGTAGACTCGTAATTAAACGCTAAATAAATAAACGCTATCATTATACCACGCAGTAGGATTCCCTGTGTCGCTGGTGGCATGACCAACACAAATAATACGTCACTAACAACCACGGCCACATAAATATCTGCCCCGGCCGGGATTCGTACCCGGAACCCCTCGCTTCGCAGACAGGGTCACGACCAACTATTATTAGATATGACATTAAATTTTAAATCAATTTAGTTAATTAATATAAGTAAAAGTGAATTACCAGTATCTATATGTGCGGCATAAAAACAGTTTTCAGCGAGTAGGATCGCTGCTACCACGACCAGGAAAGCGCTGATACGAGACATTTTGCTTTCACCAATCCTGCTGGCCTGCTGTATTATGTATGTTATCTGTAAAAACCAGTTAAAGCTTATTTTAAACCGCCGTATTCCACCAAGTTCAAATGCTGTGCGCACTGCAAAATCATCATTATTTTTTATGTGTATTATTTTATAGTTGATGGATCTTTGAAATGGTCTCAAACGTGGGTAGAATTTCTCTTTATTTTTCTTGTTTCTCTACGATTTGGCTAGTCCAGCAAGGTCTGTTTTTGTAAACCGTATTGACCTCAATACAATTAATATTACGATACAAACTAATTACACTCTAAATAGTTAACTGATAAGAACGAAAATCTGTTGACACAAGTGACTAATCGAGATGATAACATATAATTATGTATATTACCTACCTACTGGATACATCATTATCGCCTTCCTCGATACGATAAACTTAAGGTGAGTCGCCAGGTCTAATTTAAACCCGACATAATAATATCGGAGGCGTACCTAACCGGCCTAACAGGCCTGTAGGCCCTTTTAGGCTCTGTAACCCTACAGGCCTAAAAGGAACAAGGGTACGCTGCTAATTGGCTTCCTTATTGCATCCGAAAAAAGATTCAAACATTTAAGCATTGATTTAAAATGGACGGAGATAGGTTAGGTTAAGTATCTCTCATATATTGTATAAAATACACTGTCTTTTAACAATAAAACTTTATACCGCTCTTCGTGTATATCTGTTGGGCCTAAAGGTTACCTGGTAGAGAATGCATTAAGCATTAAGAGGAAATGCTACGGGTCATTTTTCCATACAAACGTTCTCGACTAATCCCTCGCTGGTTTTTGACTCTAGATCAATAATTTTTTCACACAAGAATAATATCATCATTATCTATGTCGGTACGTTTTGATTTTTTTGATATTTTTGTTTTCAAAAGTTTTAGGCTACTTCATACAGCGCTTAAAACGGCCAAATAAATATGCCGCAAACAAACGCCTAGTACACAAATTGTATAAAAAATAGAAATGTGGTGTCGTGGGACACCAGGTAGGAACGAAGTTCCTTCGGCTAATGAAGGCAACGGCGAACGAAAAGAAAGAGGGATAAAAAAATAAAAATTAAATGTGGCACTCGGTGACTGCCGCGGTAAAGCTATTGCCTAGCATTTTTTATCAACCTATGCAATTATAAAAATTAGATGAATAAATCTTGGATTGCCGCCATCTTGGATTTCTATTTTGACAGCACCATCGACTTCAACACCCTCGAAAACCATGAAAACGATACCCATGACGAAAAGTTGATAATTTCGCGCAGCCGCCATCTTGGATTTCTATTTTGACAGCACTATCGGCTTCACCACCCTCGAAAACCATGAAAACGATACCCATGACGAAAAGTTGATAATTTCGCGCAGCCGCCATCTTGAATTTCTATTTTGACAGCACTATCGGCTTCACCACCCTCGAAAACCATGAAAACGATGCCCATGACGAAAAGTTGATAATTTCGCGCAGCCGCCATCTTGGATTTCTATTTTGACAGCACTATCGGCTTCAACACCCTCGAAAACCATGAAAACGATACCCATGACGAAAAGTTGTTAATTTCGCGCAGCCGCCATCTTGGATTTCTATTTTGACAGCACTATCGGCTTCACCACCCTCGAAAACCATGAAAACGATACCCATGACGAAAAGTTGATAATTTCGCGCAGCCGCCATCTTGGATTTCTATTTTGACTGCACTATCGGCTTCACCACCCTCGAAAACCATGAAAACGATACCCATGACGAAAAGTTGATAATTTCGCGCAGCCGCCATCTTGGATTTCTATTTTGACAGCACTATCGGCTTCAACACCCTCGAAAACCATGAAAACGATACCCATGACGAAAAGTTGATAATTTCGCGCAGCCGCCATCTTGGATTTCTATTTTGACAGCACTATCGGCTTCACCACCCTCGAAAACCATGAAAACGATACCCATGACGAAAAGTTGATAATTTCGCGCAGCCGCCATCTTGGATTTCTATTTTGACAGCACTATCGGCTTCACCACCCTCGAAAACCATGAAAACGATACCCATGACGAAAAGTTGATAATTTCGCGCAGCCGCCATCTTGGATTTCTATTTTGACAGCACTATCGGCTTCAACACCCTCGAAAACCATGAAAACGATACCCATGACGAAAAGTTGATAATTTCGCGCAGCCGCCATCTTGGATTTCTATTTTGACAGCACTATCGGCTTCAACACCCTCGAAAACCATGAAAACGATACCCATGACGAAAAGTTGATAATTTCGCGCAGCCGCCATCTTGGATTTCTATTTTGACAGCACTATCGGCTTCACCACCCTCGAAAACCATGAAAACGATACCCATGACGAAAAGTTGATAATTTCGCGCAGCCGCCATCTTGGATTTCTATTTTGACAGCACTATCGGCTTCACCACCCTCGAAAACCATGAAAACGATGCCCATGACGAAAAGTTGATAATTTCGCGCAGCCGCCATCTTGGATTTCTATTTTGACAGCACTATCGGCTTCACCACCCTCGAAAACCATGAAAACGATACCCATGACGAAAAGTTGATAATTTCGCGCAGCCGCCATCTTGGATTTCTATTTTGACAGCACTATCGGCTTCACCACCCTCGAAAACCATGAAAACGATACCCATGACGAAAAGTTGTTAATTTCGCGCAGCCGCCATCTTGGATTTCTATTTTGACAGCACTATCGGCTTCACCACCCTCGAAAACCATGAAAACGATGCCCATGACGAAAAGTTGATAATTTCGCGCAGCCGCCATCTTGGATTTCTATTTTGACAGCACTATCGGCTTCACCACCCTCGAAAACCATGAAAACGATACCCATGACGAAAAGTTGATAATTTCGCGCAGCCGCCATCTTGGATTTCTATTTTGACAGCACTATCGGCTTCACCACCCTCGAAAACCATGAAAACGATACCCATGACGAAAAGTTGATAATTTCGCGCAGCCGCCATCTTGGATATCTATTTTGACGAAATTATCGACTTTAGTACCCTCGAAAACCATGAAAAATTATTTATTTATTTATTTTATTTATTTCATTATTTCGTTACGGAATTTCTGGATTCGGTCCCCACGCTCAAGGCCCGCGTTAAAAGCTATGCAATAGCTTAAAAAAAAAGGTATTATACACTACTCGCTTGTGTATGCGACTGTCGCGCATGCGCACGTCTCATTCAACGCTTTTATTCCACGCATTTTTTTTCTTACGGTTTTACTATCACATATTTTTCAGTTCGGTCGCCGTAGCAAAACCTATCCCCTCCAAGCCTGCCGTAAGGAACTTCGTTCCAATAATTAGCACAAAAAGCTAAACGGTCCGACACAGAATATCTCCTTCCCATTCAATTTACAAAATTTCGTTAAGATTGCTTTAGTTTTGGCGGGGGGATTAGTCGAGAACGGAACCTCGATTTTGATGATTTTTTCCTCGGGTTTTTACACGCAGCTGCAGTTGTCCCTATCGCACTGACATACACGCCGCTCGCAAGCGCGACAGATATATTGAGTGAAAAAATCCCAAATTTGAAAAAGGGTTCGCGTGGTATTTCCTCTTAAGCTCGCCATTTATGTACCTACCTCATATATTTTGTGGTCATTAAAGATTAAATAAATAAACATCTCATCACAGCTGGCAGTTGGTTGCAGGTCCTAGCATTATAATAATTCAAACGTTGCTTAGCAACATTCAGAACAAGCATTGAATTGTTCGCAGCGGCATGCACACAAACAAGCCTCGTTGGTACCTCTGTTTTTTATGTTACTAGCCGATAAACGAGCAGACCCGCCATACAAATTGCAAAAAATCTACTTACTTGAACGGCCCCTAACTACTACTGCTATAATTTATGTATGTTAACATTAGGTATATGTAAGTTCATATGCGATAACGATATGCGATAGGTATACAACTATATTATGGTTGTCTGTTTTTGGAACGAAGTTCCTTACGGCAGGCTTGGAGGGGATAGGTTTTGCTACGGCGACCGAACTGAAAAATATATGATAGTAAAACCGTAAGGAAGAATGCGTGGAATAATGAGACGTGCGCATGCGCGACAGTCGCGAGCGAGTAGTGTATATTACCTTTCTCTTTCTCCCTGTTTCATTTCGTTCGCCGTTGCCTTAATTAGTTTTCATATCATATAATTTCATAAACTAATAATAAAATATAGTAATATAAAATAATAATATAGTAAATAAATATAGTAAAAGAAAATGGCAAGTGAAAGTGACAGTGCTAATAGTGGGAAATTATTACTATATTTATTCAGTGCAAAAGAATTAAATACGTAAGTATTAGTTTATTCTTTATTAATAAATATATATTTATATTATAAATATAATATATTTTACATTGGTTATGTAAGTGGAGTTTGCGAGATCTGTCAGAAAACGGAGAATATGATTATGTTGAGTTCCCGCGGAAAAAGTTATGAAAGTTGTCCTATGTCGCGGAGTCTCATAAAGTTGTTGATGAAGTTATAATAAAATGTGATATCGCGGATAGAGCGAGTGGTTAAAACGTTTAAATCAATATTGAGAATCGCTGAATAAGCCCACAACGGAGGTTATGTGAAGAATACCTACTTTCATGAAAATACATGCTAAACAGAGTAGAATCGACTGAAAAACCATACAAACACCCACACCCGGCCTACCTGACGCCGATATCAGAAGCTGGGATAAAGAATCCGTAAGAAACTAGCTACTGAGAAAGCTTGGATGTCAATATGAACTGGCAAGCAAGGCTGCGATGCTTTGAGATAACTATGAAGTACAAGATGTCATGTACTTGTATACCATGATATCATGGTATACAAGTATTGAGTGAGGATGTTACATGAGCTGCAGTCTGCATCACCTGTATCCAGGAGTCGCTATCCACAAGTCCACGCTGAAGGATTTGTCAGGTATGACCAAGTACTTTTTGAGTTTGAGTTGTTATTCATTAGTTATGAAATAGAATAACATCAAAATAATAAAATGATAATCTAGACACAATGGAACTAAATTATCAAGAAAATGAGTTTTTAAAGTTAAATATTGAGTTCTAATTATGACATTGATAAAGTTAATAACTTTTTGGTAATTTTGTGGTAATATGGTACTAGGAGTATAACATTTGAAGTACCTACCCATCTTTGGCTTTATCACACAGGGTTTACTGGTGTAGTCTAGATACTTAGAGACGGTCACATAATTAATTATTGACAGTTACAGTTAAATGGTTAGTTAATAGTTAAAAAGAAAATAGGGTTGTAACATATGGATTTATTTATGATATGGCTTAGTAAGTTAGCCAGACTGATGATTAATTCACTGTAATGAGATTTCTTTTGTTTTTGAAAATTTAATAAAATTCAGCCATCTTGTCGAACGTAACTCATTGAAATTATTATTTGATCATTGTTATTTTTGTACAATGCATAGCTCTTATAAGACACTAGAGAGAGGTGCTCAGTTCTGTTATTGGAGAGTGCCAATGGACAGTTGTATCGGGATGGACGATACATATGAGAGCTATGTATACAGGTTAGATGTAATTATTCTTAGTCTTGTTTTAAGAGACATTTAATTGAGTGACGTTCGATGAGCCTATTCGTTTTGGAAAAGTTTACTCATTTTGAGAAAAGCCAACTTGTTTGAGAAAAGCTAACTTATTTTGAGAATAAATGAGTTGTTTTGGAAAAACTTAATTAAACATTATTTGAGTAAAATTGTTAAAAAATAGAACAATCAGATAGTGATACATCTTATACTCCCTCTGTAACTTTCACAGAATCATCAATATCTTTTCAAATGGAGTCTTCTTCAGATTGTAGTGATTATACAGGATAACAAAAGACGAGAAAATTTAAATGCCTTAGAGTGTACCTTGAATAAAATTAAAAAAAGCCCCCGTTCTTATATTGGCAATCCTTTAACTTGTTATTATTTAGTTAACTTGATTCAAGAACAGACAAATATACCATTTAACCATATTTTTACTATAGCTTGTGATTTGATTAATATACAAGATTCTCTAATTAAATAAAACACAAATGAAATTTATGCATTTTTATTTTCTATTCTATACTTTTATATAACAATGGATACACATGGGTTTTATATTATTGTTTTATATATTATATTTTATATTATTTTATATTATTTCTTAAAATACTGAATTTCCTAAATACTTTCTTGTACTTAAATAAAAACTAATCAGCAAAATTTAAGAGAAAAATCAAGAAAACCTACATAAAATTGAGCACGATTTTTTTTGCAATTTGTGTCGATTCTACATTAGCCGAAGGAACTTCGTTCCTACCTGGTGTCCCACGACACCACATCATTTTTTCTTTCGTAATGACTCTTTGTTTAATTATTTCAGTACGTACCTACTGTGGTGAGCAAATGTTACAGCTTTTGTATGTGCTAGTAAGCTGAATTTAGGCAATTTATTTACCGAAATAAGGCAATAAAAGCAATTATGTGAGGATTTTTTATTGCGAGGTGAAAAATAAAAAATAAAAAATTTTCATTGGAGTTTCAATAATTGAAGTTTCAATATACTATACACTATACTCGTATTTACAAATGTAGTAGTAAGCTATACATAAAATAAAAATGAAAGTTCCCCTTCTTATTTGGGTTTATTGAGAAAAACTGATCATAGACATTATTATTATTTTCAGAATTTCTATTTGTTTGTTTCTCTATGTGTTCGTCTATGCGCATCAAACTGAAACTACTAAATGGAATTCAAGGGTTTGAATATACATATTTTAGTACATATATTGAGGCAATGAGCTAATAAATCATAGTTGTATTGAGTTATCATAGTTTTTATTTAATTAAGCTCCATGTTTAAACTCCATCCTTACGTTGTAAACATCCCACCGCCACCGGCCCGAACGAGGCGGTTTGCCTCGTCGTTAGTTATGCGTGTCGCGAAGGAGTGGAATAGCTTACCTGCGTCAGTGTTTCCGTTTTCGTATGATGTGGGAGTCTTCAAGAGGAGGGTGAATAAGCTTTAACTATGTTATGTAAACGTTGAGTGCGCTCAACGTTTCAAGGACTTCATCGCCACTTACCATCAGGTGGGATTGTTGTCAAGCACTACCTTATACGAAGTAAAAAAAAATTACCTACCTACTCCATTGTCTTATTATTACTATTAAGTCAATGACCAACTCTATCAAAATTTATTACAATTTAAACAATGACAATGTTGGTATCGTTATTCACGCAAACAGCTATTAAATAATCATAATATTAGTAAAAAGCACATAATTGTGGCACTTAGTGGCACTTACATGTTTGTTGGATAAAACACAGCAGGTCCGATCACAGTTCACAGTGCACTGGCTCAGACTACTCAGAAGAGTTCGGTCAATTTAGCAATTTGCTTGTACCTACAAAGTTGATTGATTGTGGCAGCGTGAGAGACTGCCGCCTAGCGTAGTCCGAGAATAACAACTGATAGGCACGAACTCAGATTATAAAACAAAAGGTTCTTTAATCTGCGGGCACCACAAAGTAGATAAGTAAAGCGGGCACGAAGCTTAATTTCCGATTCATTCTATATTTAAGTAAGAATAAGATAACTTCTAGTAATTATAACCAATGTTCTTAAGTAAACAGTACACCTCAAACGATGCAATTATCGTGTACAAACAAGTAATACGTTTGTAAATATAACCAAATAAGTAAGTACTTCAGTATTTAAAAGTACCTATCAAGTTGTGTTTAAGTAATGTAAAGGTTTAGGTAAAATGTATATTGTAGGTAAGTTAGTATTGTTAGTGCGTTTTATCTTCTAATAATGCCGTCTTCGCTGATATTTGTGACTGAAGATCGACTGTTAGATGATACTTTTGATATTAAATCCGCCTTCTGTATGTACCATATTTATTTTGATATGGTTACATTACAAGTAAATGTTTGTTCTCACGTACTTATTGATGTATTGGTCTTATTGATGTATGTATAATTTATGTTGTGTCACCCGCGACATTATTAGTTTTAGAAATGAATTATCACTTGCTTCGGTGAAGGAAAAAATAGTAAGGAAACCTACTTAACAAAGAGTTCTCCAGTTCTCAGAGTTCAAAGGCGTCACCGATGCGTTGCTAGTCAAAAAAGTAGAATGACGAAAGAAGCAAAGTACCGGCTCTCAAGCTGGGACACACGACAAGTCATGTAGCGGCTAACTCAAGCAATAACGATAGCTAGCCGGGCTTCCCTACAATAAAGCGAAAATAATACTTAGCGGGCTTCGACTTTGGCCATCCCTCGAGAATGGATGCTTTTAAGATAAAAACAAGCCAAAATTTAGCCACAAAGTAGTAAAACGTTACGTAACTTTATGACTACAATTGCGTTGTTTCTAGAGTTCCCAAATGACATATCGCGTTTGTGTTGCCTCGATTTGGATTTCTTTACTCGGCAGATTGTGTAGCATAGATAGTGTTCTTTGTCTAGTCTAACGGGTTGGAAAATAATAAGTTATATGTAATTCTCTAGGTAAATACCCAAAGTTCAATTAAGTTTCAATCAATCTGTTTGTTGGCATAGGTCTGAAATAATTTAGCCGAGCAACCGATGTCTGTCCATGGACATCAGCAAATCGTAGGCATCGCCGAAGCATTTCTGGGCAAAAAGGAAGAGGACATAAAACTATGAAGAAAGAATTGTAACAATACTCAGTAACACTAGTACTTCAAAATATTTTATAGCACACTGTGACCTAAACCCGCATTTATGCCACGGTTTTCCGTGCGTAAAGTAGTCGATTATAGCACGGGTTATGATGCTAACCATAATGTGTACCGTGCATACCGTGCACAAATTGACACTTACACTGTTGACAATTACAAATTGGTAGGGGAAAAATATCAAAAGAGAAGTGGGTAGGTAGAAATACTAAGTAAGTCAAAACGAAACGGTATTAATAATTATTATCAAAGTCATAGTTGTACATTTATTATAACTTTCGCTAAAATGAATACTCGTAGTTCGGATAGTGAGTTTAGTGAAGATGGCATTGATGAAATTGTTCCAGACGCTATAAAAGAAATAGCAAAATCGGTGACCCTAAATTTGTTGCCCAGTAAATCAAAAAGGCTATATACAGCAGCGTACAATGCATTTAAGAAATGGCGCAGAGGAAACAAATCAAATTCTTTTTGTGAAGATGTCCCTTGGCATACTTTGCGCATTTGTCACAAAAGTATGCCCCACCAAGTTTATGGGCAACATTTTCGATGCTAAAATGTACTATAAGCACGTACGATAACATCGACATTGGTCGCTACGATAGATTGATAGCGTAAATGATTCCTAGCTAGATCGACGAGCTTTGCTCGGTATTTTTTTTTATAAATTGTGTTTTTTGGAAATTATATTTAAGTACGAATAATAATATTAAGAAGACACAAATAATATAAATAAACAATTGATTTTCATTTAACAACGCCATCTATTCTGCTGTTGTGTCGTCAAAGCAATTAGTATTAGTATAGTAGTATTATTATTCGCCAATAGATGTCAGGAAGAGTCATATTTTTCAGTTTAAATTGGGACTACAAAAACACGAATAAAATGACATTTTCTAAAAATGATTCCCAGCTAGATCGATTTAATTTGAAAATCGTTGGAGCCGATTCCGAGATTCCAATTATATATATATATACAAGAATTGCTCGTTTAAAGGTATTAGATTAGATAAGAGGATAGGATTCCTATAATAATAAATAGGTACTTTAAACAATTTACATTTATTTTATACAATAAATACTTTTGAATGACGTTTGACATGTCGGTAAAGCAGACAAATTAAAATACTTTTGAATGATGTTTGACATGTCGGTAAAGCAGGCAAACTAATAATACTTTTGAATGAAGTTTGACATGTCGGTAAAGCAGGCATGCAGCAGCTTCGTAAACATTTCCTTTCTTTTATTTCCCTGTAAATAATTATATGTTTGAGTATAGGCGGGTTTATGTCACTCGTGCTATAAAATAGTATACGACACTCGTGCGTTAAGTAGCTATATTATTTGTACAGTGTTTAGCGCACTCGCTCCGCTCGTGCGCTAACTTCACACCGTGCAATAATAAGCTACTTTACGCACACGTATCGTAATGTACTATTATGCATGTTACATAACTTGATTTAATAGAAGAGGTTAATGAAATGAAACACCACGGTTCGTCCATAAACATTTATTAATACAATATATCATTTCCATATTCCAATATCAGTAATAATACAATTATCGAGCTCCATACGAGAGCATACATAAGAAACTACAATTAGAAGAATTCTACTAGGCTGCAATACCATTATTATACCCTCCTGTCAAGAGTTGCAAGTACATTAAAGATTCGTTTAATATAAGAATTATTTGACACACTCATACGTTAAAATTCTAAGTTGCCAATCGCAAATACAAGTGGCGTTGTTTCATACAAAGGCTTATTATAGCGTCTTTCACCAAGTTTTCAATTACCGATAGTCTCTTACATGACTAGAACATTAAAAGTTACATTTATACTTTTTCTCTATTTTGTAATATCTTCTACATCCTATTGACATAAGTTTACCACCAATTTAGTAGCTACTGTTTCTACGTTTATCTTAGTTATCTCTACATACATACATTGTAATAGAAGAGGGCTGCGTAGTAGCGACGGGTCCTCTGGTAGAAACGAAAGAGAAAAAAAAATGTGGCCAGGAACCCATCGCCAGTAGCAGTTTCTAAGATCCGTTTGGCCGAGTATAATGTCAAAGCGTACTGATTAGGCAATAAGGCTGGGTGATTGCCTAACCAAGTAAGCGGACACTCGGATCAAACAGAATAAGACAGAACAAAAAAATGGCTTTTGAAAAGTAATTTGGTAAAGTGGTCCAAAAATATTTCCGAAATCAAATCTACATCCCTGTTTTTAATTCGAATCTCTAAACAGATTAAAGAGATGTGAAGTTAGAGAAGAAGAAGGAAGAAATAGAAGCTAACGCAACGGGTCCGGTGTTAAGCAATGGTTGTCGTCCGTTGGAGCGGCGGTCAGTCTGCTCTGAGATTGGTCGCCGCTGCACGGGTTAGGATCAGGTCTTCATCCCCACTTCTGGAAGAGCCCCATACGCTGGCAGCGACAGTTGGATCCCCAGAGGTTGCAGCGGCAGGAGGATGAGTGGCAGCAGTCCCCAGGGCGATGGTCGCAGTTGCCACCTCGCCGAATACAGGCGCGTCTGAAAACGTAGATCAGCGACGAACGTCTGAAACCACATCATCGAATACTAGCCTAAGTTTTTGTCCGTATTTTTTAGCTTCAAACAATGGTTCGGACATAAGTATAGCCAATTTGTTTGAAATAACAATCATGGATCGAAGTAAATTTGTTGGAATGTTTCAGATTTCTGTACATACAAAGTTATTAACTTTTGCTAGTAAAACTTTGATAGCGGTGTGGTTGAACATTGGACTGCCGAACCGGAGGTTCCGGGTTCAAACCCCGCACGCACCACTAATTTTCAAAAATTATGTGCGTATTAAAATTTAATTATCACTTGCTTCGGTGAAGGAAAACATCGTGAGGAAACCTGCACACCCGAGAGTTCTCCATAATGTTCTCAAAGGTGTGTGAAGTCCACCAATCCGCACTTGGCCAGCGTGGTGGACTATGGCCTATACCCCTCACATTGTGAGAGGAGACCCGTGCCCAGCAGTGGGACAGTTATGGGTTGTGATGATGATGATGATGAGTAAAACTTTTGCATACAACAAACATATTATTACAAAATTTTACTCGATACTTTTATAATTATTAGAACCTACAGTTATTTTCAATATTATATCTTATGTAGCCTTTTTTGAAAATGTCATAAGCATTATTGTAATTTGATCAAATTTTTGTGATGCCTTTGTATATTTTGAATTAAGTACGATCAAAATTTTGTGATGCCTTAGTTGATCCAGTAACCACCTATATCTAGTGATCCATTATCAGACTTACTTTCCAACATCCTGAAGCATCTGCAGGTCGGTCGGGTCTTCGCCATAGTCGGGAACGTTTACCTCAATGTCATCGTCGCCTGTTAACAAATATAAAACTTTAATGGACACACATACTACTCTTGCTCTGAATTTTATTGATACTATACATTGTGCATTACTTCAAATTAAATTAGACGTTTCACGGTATCTCTCTTCGTTTATTCTTTAAGTGCTTTATAGAGTGAAGACAAATCTGTTCATTAATTATTATTAAGTGTTAGTAGTAGAATAGTAGTAGTAATTTTTCTGAGTAAAGAAAAGAAAGTAAATGTTCATTAAAATAAGCTCCGCTTTTGAACGCTCCAGTTTTTGTTATTGTAAAAGACAAGAACGACACGTGTTGGTAAGCGTTCACTGTAAAGTCAGTTACATCATGCGTTTCACGTTAGTAACTAGTGCACTGAAATATGAGCCTTGTCAGCAGTAGCGATCGTATTCCCTTGAAGCGTGTGAGGGCTTTGTCTCTAGCCTGCGAGTTCTGCGACTAGCCATTAGGACGATAATCGCGTGTCTTGAAGGGAATTAAATCTTGTGTTGATATTTAAGTTCAATTTTAGTCTAATTTATATGTTAATTATAAGTATTTATTATATTATTAGTATTATTATTTTTATTATTATTTAAGTTCAATTTCTACATAATTATTATCACCTAGATAAATAATTATTAAAGCTACCTATACTTAGATGCGTTACATTCGTACAACGCGAGTTGTATTTTTGGATCAACTCCAATGACATTTGTATGTCACTATGGATGAGAAAGATAATTACGAAACGTAGCCAAATTTTACTATACCGCTTTTCGCGTGCTAATGACATACCTACTTCTTTTTATCATATACTTATCATTGGTTGCAATAATGACATAATTTAAAATGACGATTCCGATGGCGCAATGGTCATCATGCCGGACTGCCGTTAAATAGGTCCTGGGTTCGATTCCCAGCGAGGTGGAAATTTTAATAAGGAGTTTAAATTTCTGCTCTGGTCTGGGTGTATGTCCTTGTCTTTATCTGTTGTCCATAGGAACGACGGCACAGGGAAACCTAGTGTGGGGCTATGAGGGATTTCATGTGATGTGATGTGATTTTGAGTGATTTTTTTATAGCTTGAAGGGCTGCGGTAAAAGCAGACGAACCACCTGATGGTAAGTGGTCATCGTTGCCTATGGACACGAGCAACACCAGGGGAGCCGCCAGTGGAACGCCGGCCCTGATGGAGAACTCTTTTTACACCTTTTTTGAAGAACCCACATGAAATTCTCCACGAGTCCAATCGATGTAGATGGAACTTCAATCTTCGGCGAGTTGTGTAATGATGGAAGGTTGATTTACCAGGATCAATGTACGAGGCATGGGAGCACTTCTCGGCAAGTAGAACTGCCGCCAGCACCAGCAAGAGGGCGCTGGTGCGCGGCATCCTGCTCTCAACCCAGCCGCCGCTTGCCTGTCGATCAAGAACATAGCTTAGGAAGGCAGACAACAACAACAGGCAACAGCCCAAAAGACAATACACTTCGGGCAAATAAAGAAAAATATGTGCGTAATAGAATTTAATTATCACTTGCTTCGGTGAAGGAAAACATCGTGAGAAAACCTGAACACCTGAGAGTTCTCCATAATGTTCTTAAAGGTGTGTGAAGTCCGCCAATCTGCACTTGGCCAGCGTGGTGGACTATTTCTTGTTCCCCTCACATTGTGAGAGGAGACCCGTGCGCAGCAGTGGGACAGTCATGGGTTGCGATGATGAAAGTCTGCTTATTTTTAAATGCTTCAATTGCGTCGTGTTTGAATAGCTTGACACATTTCTACCAAAAACTAACATTAATCTGTCACGTAAATTACTGCCCCAATCAGTAATAGAATCGCGATCATTCCGTAGGTAGGGTCATTATCAATAAGGTCGTATCTACTTCTATTTGTTTCAAGTTCTATATATGAATAACAATTTACAACCACAGAATATTCTTTCACTTTCAAACATTTGCATATAAATTTACTGGAACTGACTACCAAGAAATTTAATTATCATCATGAATCGCTAAAGCGTTATCTGAGGTTATGATAATATTTTCCTATAAAAACACATTTATGCTGATCTGGGAAATAATATGCGTTCCACTCGTATTTTAATTTAGGAAAATACGAAAACTTTCAAAGAATAAAAACTGTTGGCTGGTCAAGTAGCTTAACTGGTTCCTGTTTTATATTCAGAATATACTCCATTTGAACGGACCGAATAACAAATGCTAGACGCCGAACAGAAAAGGTCCAAGGAATTCCGCAGATTTTTACGATCTTACAAAATACCGGCTTGACTTTAAACCACTGCTGCGTAAAGGAAAGTTTGGTTGATTATTGAGAACGACCGCAAATCAAAAAGAATGTTTCGAAGTAGGACATCCGGAAATATAAGGGCTTTTTTGGGATAAAAAACACATTAGTAAATTTTAATTATTGTTAAGTCTTTGTAGTTATATTGTAAAAGTATTGTATTAAGTCTTTATACTTATTTAATTTACATCCTTTCATAATGTGAGGGGTACAGGCCATAGTCCATCACGCTGGCCAAGTGCGGATTGGCGGACTTCACACACCTTTGAGAACATTATGGAGAACTCTCAGGTGTGCAAGTATTCTCAAGTGGTTTTACATCGCCGAAGCAAAAAAAGTAATAAGTAAAAGCCACTAAAAGCTTACTGAATTATTATAACACACTCTGAAAACATCAAAGATATTTCTTACGCGTCGTAACAAAGTCGATAGATTTGATAACAAAAGTTTCCGATAACACGTTTCGAGTTGGAAACTTCTTAGGGGGTAAATTTATCTATTCGCAATATTGTCGAAATATATTTAACAACGCGAAACATCAGCTTATGCTCTATTAATTCGGTTGTGGTATTATTACGTAGACTTTAATAAGATTTTGCACGTTATTATTTTTTTCTTGAATATTTTTAATATTATTATCAATGATAAACTCTCAAACTCAAACTCAAATCATTTATTTCACGTAGGTATTTTGAATACACTTATGAACGTCATTTTTTGCATTTACCGCCGATAATTAATTAAATATAAGCTAAATAATAATTAAGTTGATAATTATCAACTTATTATTTATCTTATAATTAAGCCTAGCCGGTTTGTGTTGATCCTAAGGTATCGACTGAGTTAAATAACAGTGGGCGTGGTCGGTAGTTGGACGTACAAACATTTCATGAGGGTTTTCGTACTTCGGAGGGTTAAGCCGTTGTGTTAAGCCATGCCACCTCTTCACACTGGAGCAGCGTGGTGGACTAGGCTCTTGGCCTCCTCAGTTAGGAGGAGTGACCCGTGCTGGTAGTGGGGATGGGTAGAAGCCAATATTAATACTTGTTTACACACTCATACCCTAGGAGGATTTTCTGTGTCGTGGGTGGCATGGACAATACAAAACAAGACATCGCAACACCCACAACCCGAGAAAAAACAATTTTTGCCCATAAATGTCTGTCCAGGATGAAAATCAAACTCGAATCCCTAGTAGCTAGACCCCTATTTACCAAAAATGTTTCGCTTAAGAGTCTTAAAGTAAACAAGTCGTTAAGTGCTTTTGAAGTTAAAATTACTTTATTACATAAATTGGTAAAGTTAAAGATTGTATAAATTTCTACTTAAGAAAATAACTACAATTAACTTTTATGTTTATGACATCCATTTTGCTTATCTTATCCAAAATAAACGGCCAGGGTAAAGTTAATTTTCAGAATAGACTAGTAATCGTTCCTAGAGATGAGAAAAATGTAATCAGAGTACGATTACATCTGGAGGCACGGAATTGTCCCCCGCCAAGACAACTCTAAGTACCTTTTCTGGAAATGGTTTATTCAGAATAAGACGTAATCGTATTCTGCAACCAGATTACATTTTTCTGTATGATTACGTTTTGTACCTAGTCGCTTCGCTACGGGAAACCTTAATGTCGCATCGGAAACAATATAATTGCTACTTATTTTCACCAGGACCGTTTATATATGTATATGTACCTAGTTAAATATACTTGTTATCGAATTGGAATATTACGCCAAGCTTCCTTGGTTAGTGGGTAAAAAACGCGTAGACAAATGGACAGAAATAGTTAAAATCGTTACGTAAACCTACGTTAATAAATAATTGTTCTTTAATGTTTTTTATTTACCTAAAGATATCGATTAGTTACGCCTTTATTATTATGTGGAGATTAGTTCAAAAACATTTGTACTAACAATTAGAATAGAGATACCGAATAGTTCCAAACAGGTACTAAAGTTTCGTATTACCCCAACAACTAATATCGGTTGTGGTCAAGGGTTTGGCCTGGCGCCTATTCAGTGTGAAGTTATGTATATTGATGAGGGCCTAAATTTGCCCGAATTTCTCGTCTCTGTGTTACAGTGACGCACACTTATCCAGTATGTCACAAATGTCCGTGTTCCGGGAACAAAGATTTATCAGTCACATAAATTCCTGTCGTTGTTTGAAAGCGAACCCGGGACACTTGCGTCTCTTGTCATTTATCTCTACTTGGTGGAGTTTATTAAGTGAATAGTTTTTCTGTAGAGAGTGTAACTTTACTGAGTGTAATTTAAAATACTTAGTTTAGAAATAGAATATATAAATCAGTGAAGAAAAACATCGTGAGGAAAGCTTCGCATCCGATTCTCCACATTGTTCTTAAAGGTTTTTTATGTAAGTAGCAGAAAAGACGAGTCATCTGATTGTTAGTGATTACCGTCGTCTCTGTACAAAAAAGGCGTCACCGATGCGTTGTTAGTGAAGACAGAAGAATAAACAGTGAATAAAGAAAGTAGGCTATCAAGCGTACACCCGGAACTCTTATTAATAAACTTTTCTTGATAAACTTTGTGAAATTGGCCAACATTTTTCCTGATTTACAAGTTTACCCAGACGAAACCTTATAACAGTCCTCATGTTTCGTAGTTTAGTAAAAAATCATCATTGCTGCAGTGCCACGGTTGGGCATAAGTTTCCTATCACAATGAGAGGGGTACAGGCCGTAGTCCACCACTCTGGCCAACTGGAGATTGGCGGTCTTCACAACCCTCTGAAGATATTACGGAGCATTCCAGGTGTGCAGGTTTCCTCATGATGATATACTTCACCGAAGGAAGTGATAATTAAAATTATAATATACGTCATTTTTGTATGCAGCATGAGGAACCCAGGCCCCTCTGATCGGAAGTCCAATGTTCAAACCACTAGACTACCACCAAGCGGTAAGACTGCCTGTGAAAATTCCGTTCGTTGCATTTATTTATAATATCTGTTAGTGCACATTATAGAATATTTGTATTTGTATCACAGTTTAGTACGAAATATTGCGACACATTTGTTCCAGGATATAATTGAGGGTAGAGACAAGATTTTATAGCGGACTTTATTCCCGTTTACAACCTTCATGTTGTACAATGTCGCACTTACTAGACTTTGTGAAACCTATAAACAGAATTGCGTACTATATTTTATGACGCGTACCATAACTCAAGGGTTAACACATACGTAAATAAACAGATTTATTCTACCGCTATCCTGGGTGTATATAACAAAATTTTATTGACGACTCACCCTATATCGTTGGAATATAAGCAGCCCCTATCGTGTTTGCCCCAGTTTTCTTTTCGTCATTCATTCAAATAGTTATAAGTAGGTATTAATAATATTAAAGATTAGTGACCTAGTTTATATTGATATAGAAATATTAGAGATCCGCAGATAAGTCACGGTAAAAGCTATTTTTTTCGTGTGTTAATAGACGGAAGACGAGCAGAAGAGCTATCTATGGATATCAGACAATGGACATGGACACCAAAGACGTCATTGATGCGTCGTCGGCCAAGAAAGAAGGAAGAGGAAAGAAAAAAAATGGTTTACGGACGATAAGTTTACGTGATAACGTCATAAGAAAACATTGAAGAAAACGTAACGCTTAGGCTTCGGCCGATCGTGCCTCGATCGCTTGTTCCGCGCTCTCGCTTGAATACTCGGCTTAGGCGGAACGTGACAACGACGTCATACTATTTCGTGCATGCAGCCGGCGTTCATCGGTTTATAAGACGTTATCACGTAAAAATATATTGGCTCTCAAGCCCCCAGCCGGAACACGACATGTCGTTTGATGGTTGACTTAAGACTAAGCTAACGAATTAGGCTTCGGCCCTACCACCAAGCCTAGAGCACCTTCGTATTAAACTGGATGGTACAGATGGAGATACAGGTCCAGCAACCTCTAATGAGAGGAAAGGGGCGTCGTCCCGTCAGTTCATTAGGGGAGGTCGGCTTAAACTTAACGATGGGTGGAAACCCCTTACACCTCAAAAATTACAGTTAAAACCAACCTGACTCAGTTAGCGAACTTGATAATCAAAAATCCGTAAATACCTGCTTCGGGGTTTAGTGTCACTTCGGGAAACCTATACCTTATTAGCCATGCTTGAAAAAATGTTATAACGATACTATTTAAATTGACATAATTATCTTTTTTAAACTGATTGAAGTAAAAGAAACACAATTACCGTAAACTAACAATTAGTGAAAACCACGCCCAAATAAGTAACTTAAGTACTCGTATTTCTGAGATTACGAACAATACACGATCAAATTGACATATCTAGCGCTTGTCAAAAACTATATGCTAGCAGAGCAAGTGATCAAATCAGTGAAAAGCGACCGAACTGGGAACTTCTGCTCAACATTGTTATAGTTTGAAAGGAGTCTGATAGTGATTCACACCACCAAACTTGTTTGTTAAAGTTTGTCTCCATTCTAAACACCCTGCGAAACTCTTGGATGACTGATCACGTTAATAACTTTGTTTCTGTCGATGAAATTCTTGTGGCCACGAAACGACCCGTCAATTTCCATACATATGATAAAATCGCTACAATTTCGTGGCCTCGTTAGGTAGAACACATACATTTGTTTTTAACGCTCGACTCTGACCATTGCAGCGCAAAACAAATTTGAACGTTATTAAATGTCGATAGAGTTGTAGCACAAGATTTTGTGCCTTATTCAGTTCAGAGCGCTACTGTAACATGGTCAGATTTTAAGTTTCAAACTTATATTTAACTAGCTTTCCCCCGTGGCTTCACGCGCCAATTTCCAAAAATTCTTTCTTAGTGCTCGCTTGCGCCACTTGAGGGACTTATGTATGTATGGGAAATTTCCAAAAATCCTCTCTTAGTGCTCTCCATAAATTCAAATAAGCAACCTTTTTTTGTTTTTTTTTATACCAGCCATCATCAACGTTGCAACCTATAATTGTTCCACTAGCATCATAACAGTGTAAACATACTGTCACAATATAACTCACAAAACAATCCGTAGTCCTTAGGGTAAAGATCCCTTCGCTATTCCACTTTAAAAAAGGTAAGTATGTATGTTTATATGTATAGCGAGGATTACCTTGTTGGCCGAACGTGACTGCGGGCTCACTAATAACAGGTTTTTACACAAGTAACTTGTAATTGTTGCCAGTATACTCATTAATTCCAGTAAAAACATCCTTATCTGTTTGACCAGGCACACTGAGCGTCCATTCTATGTCCATAATACGACTAATGACCTCACAATTAGCAGTAAATGTTTAGGGCAAGCAGTGTCCTTCGTCTAAATATTTGGGTAAGCAGTTACTCTGACGTGCCTGGGGAAGCGAAATGACTTGAATATAATATCATACATACATATGTATGATGAAAGGCAAAAAGGTCTGTCGATATTGCACGACTTAATATATATTAGGAAGAAATACTTTTTTGTTCAAAAAAATGTTTGTATAAGAACAATCTATTATATGTATTACTGGAGGGTTGTTTGTTTTGCCGAGTAAAGATTATTGTGTAATGGATTTGGAAAATAATGGAATAATGAAATGAAGGATATCCGTCAGGTACTTCCGATCTGAGATTATCTTTTCACATGTAATATTATATTAAAAGTCGTAGTAAATTACATTGCTGACTTTATATTCAAATACGTATCATAGTTTACTCAAGCTCAACTTGGATAAACAAAAAATAAATAGATATTGTTAAGTAACATAAATTAGAGCCTATAAAACCCTGTAGAAGGTTTTCGAGGCCTTACTCAAAGTGTACCAATCCATCCCATTCCATTCCGATCCAAGCGTAAATTAAAGAGATAAAAGGTGAATCAAAAACCCAGGATAGACGAATTTAATTCACAGATTGAGAAGGTATTTATTGAGTACACACGCGGGCTCGTTCTGATTGCAAGCGGGAGGGGGTATGTTTACGGCCTAAGGGCTGAGTGATTTTTCTCGTCCCTTCCTCATGCCTCTGCGTAATTTCCATCGTAATCCCGCATAAATTCCGCGAATATATTTTATTGTGAGATGGAAATTATGAAGAATGCGTAAAATGTTAACTGCTGCGTCTTTGAATGTGTTCCGTGTCGAGTTAACATTTTAGGCAATTTAATTTTAGGATATTTGACAACAATCACCCTTAATGGTAAGTATAAGTACATATATGTAAGGGTCATATTGGAGGTTAAACGCACTAACACAGCAAAAGCCTGCACACTCGTTTTTTAAAATCCATATTTTATTGGAAACGGAAGATTATTTTTTACTTTTTTGTGGAGAAAGGCCTTAATCCGGTTCAGCTCCCAAGCCGGGTAACTTTTGCAGAGATTATCCGATAACAAAAAGTCATGCGGCCTTTTGAATGGAAACCCTGTAATTGATCGTTAATGGGTTGATAAACATTCGTAACAGGGTTGAGCTACTCCAAAACAGATTACAGTGGTCGCAAGTTACGTGTTTCATAAGTTCCCGATCAGAAGGCCCAATCATTTATCATTTAAATTCAGTCTGAAGCGGAAGGTCAGTAAGATTGATTGCCCATGTAATGTCTTAAGTTTCTAGTTGCGATTATTTGGGTCTTCTTGGATACTTGGGCAGTTTAGTGAGTATAAGACTGTGTTTTGTCAAGAGTAATTTCGTGTATTCAACATAAAGTTGATGCGAGTTATAACATTTCTCTTTGTATCTGTTCCCACTAATATTAGAAACGATTTAAGGGATTCGAATGCATTTTTCACTGATAGTACTTGTGTAATATTTGGTGTTATTTTATTTTGATATACTTACAAATAAAAAACCTATGCTCGTACATTATAGCGTAGAATCACAGCCTGAAATACATAGCTAAGACACGTACAGACAGATACGCCAAAATCAAAATGACTTTGTTATTTAAATTTGGCTACAAAACCTTTGAGTAAATAGTTACTTTAAAAATAAATTTCATGTTCATTACGGCATTACGTAATAACTGCCAAAGAGCCAACTGCGTCCGAAACACCTTCCCTTTGTGGCACTTTTGTTGACCATTATCACGTAATAGCCAACAAAATTTAGCGATGTGAAGGTTAATGAACTCCCTAATAATCATGGTGTTAATTTGTAGTCCCGTAGAGGTAAATAAGGTATTAGCATTTGTGATGTGCTTAACGATTGACGATAGTAATATGACAGAGTTCAAAAAAGCTGTAAGGCTTCCGTATTAACTTGTAGATAAGAAATTATTTCGTTCCGTTTGTAATGTTTTTTTTTGTGATATACTTAATAATAAATTACCAATTTTCTCTTCTAGCTCAACGGGAAGTAGTTTTGAATATCTTGCGAGCGTCAAAATATGCGGCATGAACGGAGCGCAAACAGCCGTATTTTTTTAATGCGTTGACTTAGAAGTTTGATTTTCTTCTCTGCTCGGAAGGATCAGACTTGAGTAGTTGATATTATCTGTAACACACCTACACTTGTAATGTATACTAGTGGTGTATTATAATGCGGTTTTTGTAATGTTTTTTTGCTTCAAGAAGCAATTTATTGTTTTCTTCTAAGATATTATATCAATTGTGTTTTATCCTAATGTATCAACCGTTGGTAAACTTAATAAATGCAATAAAAAATATTAATTTCAGTTTGATACCTCAGCAACACCAAAGGCATTACCAACGCGTTGCCAAGAAAGAGAGAAGTGGAAAGAAAGAAAAACTTTCTATCAAGCCCCCAGCTGGAACACGACAAGTCGTTTGGTAAAGGTTTAGCTAATTTAGGTTTAGTATAGCTTATACTTAGGGTGTAAGTATGTAACTGTGTTTGTATGTGTTTTTATTTGTGTTTTGTGTTCGTTTGTGTGTTTGTGGAACGTTGTGTAACGGTTTTTTGTTTTATCATACTTATGTTGTAATTCTTTTATGTGTTAGAGGAAACAGAAATATAGTTTATATTATTATTAACTGTGTTTTTTGTGTTTAACTGCGTATCATGTTCAGCTGCGGCATTTAGGCTGCGAATAAACATTTTTATTTCTTTCGATCTTCTTACTTAAATTAATGTTACCTTACATTGCGAAATGGTATAAAAGTAATTCCAAAACTCAAACAAACTGGTATGCGACCACTTACTTACCATCAGGTGGCTCGCGTACTCGTTTAACAGCTATTTACATAAAAAAGTCACTTTGCACATCCCTAACTTTGGGGATTAACGGCGCGGAGGCTCATGCTTTCGGGAATTGAAACCGAAGTCACTCGGTTCGCCCTTCGCAGACAGGGTTTATAAACTGGGCAACGGGTTGTTAAATCTATTATAAACTAAAATTTTTTGATAAAAATTTTGTCTGTTTGTCTATGCGTGTGTTCCTGCTAATGAATTAACATAAATATTAGGAAATTACTTAACTTAATATTATTTGAAGGCGATATTTTCACTGATCTATTACGTGTACTAAATTACATGACTGTACTAGTATTTATTATACCTAAAGCTTTTGTGATGTGACCACACCCTTATAAACTAATAAATAACGCGTCAAACTCGTAACCCCACACTAGGATTCCTGTGTGGTAGGTGCCATGAACAACATACTAGACCACACACATCCAAACCGAGAACAGAAATTTAACTAACAATCAAATTTCCGCCTCGCTGGGAATTTAACCTTACTTCGAACCACAGCCATGGTATCCATTGCGCCATACAGATCGTCGAGTATTCCGAGTATTTACGTAATATAATATGATAGTGCGAATACACAAGGGTCTCTAGCACATCGTTAGAGGTAATGGACGATGATATTGAATGGAGACGACAGCGGTGTCAGGTTACCAAGAAATCACATATCATGTAACGTTTTGTCAGAAAATTGTGATTTATCTTCGTACTTCTAAGAATAAATAATATTTAGAAATGTAATTTCACTAACGCAATGTAACATTTATTTGTGTATTCGGTTACAACTTTTTAGAGGCGATCTTAGTCCTCAAGAGTTGCAACACTGAACGAATTAGAATGAGACTTTAGTAAAGATACTTAATCCTATTAATATTATAAATGCGAAATTTTGCATGGATGTATGAATGTTTGTTACTCTTTCACGCAAAAACTACCGAATAGATTTTGCTGAAACTTTACAATAATATAGTTTACACATCAGAATAACACATAGGGTATAATTTATAAAGATACAAGTTGTCCCGGCGTACTTCGTACCGCTTTATAATTAAAAAATTTTTTGGTGATATATCGACAGCAACGCCACCTATCGGGTCCAATTGTGAATCTAAACCATTCCCAGATCCCCTTGAACACACACAAAAAATTTCATCCAAATCGGTCCAGTCGTTAAAAAATGTTTTGGTGATATATCGACAGCAACGCCACCTACCGGGTCCAATTGTGAATCTAAACCATTCTCGGATCCACCTGAAGACACACAAAAAATTTCAACCAAATCGGTCAAGCCGTTTAGGTGGAGTTCAGTATCATACACACTCACACTCGAATTATATATATTAAGATAGTGTGAATTATCCAAAGTTTCCCGAAGCGAAGCGAGGGCGGGTCACTAGTATGTACATAAAATTGAAACTAACTTTCAATCCCATTGGTAATTTCAACAAAATTATATGCATATAAGATGTTGCCACGGATAATCTGCGGCTGAATTGGAAGCCAAGCCAACTGGATGATAGCTGGGCCGCGTGCCAGCTGACCGCACTTCACTTGATTTGCAGTAGACTTGCATTGCGGGCTTATGAAAATTTTGAATTACTTAAGTTTTTGAAATAATCTCCCTAACATACTAGTCGTTTTTGCTCCCGCCCTCATGGGAGTCGGAAAACGATAATTCAGTGTTGAAATTTAATGATCCCAAGGTAACGTATTATTGGGATAAAACCATCCTACTACCCTACACCAAATTTCATCTAAATCGCCTCACTACATGTAGCATGAAATGGGAAGCAGACAGACAGACAGAGTTGCTTTCGCATTTATAATATTAGTGAGGATTGTTAATGGTCCGGTACGGCCATGATTTCAAAACTGATATCACTTCTAATTTCCAATTTAATGTGAGTATAATACTTCTATTTTTGCTTCGGAGAAGTCATTGTAAGGAAACCGACATTATAGAGTTCTCGATAGCCTACGCAATAAAGACAAACAAGGACTAACAATATAGGTGCCTGTATGAAAAAGGTATTGAAATATACCTGAATTAAAACCGCAAATAAATTTTTCTTACATATCTTTTAGTTTTTTATGCATTAAGCTGTTATACAAAATGCAACATCCGGATGTATAATTAAAGACCTATATTAAAGAAACAGACCAATGATACTGACATGAGGAAAATACGTTGTCAATGGCAGTTAATAGCACAAGACCAGATACAAACATTATGAAGATACGTTGTTAGTGGCAGTTATAGCACGGTCCCACGTGTGTGTGTGTGTGTGTGTGTGTGTGTTTTATTGTGTCATTAAAAAAACAGACAACGATTAATAGACAACGTGAAACAAGATAGTGTCTTGACAATCCCATTTTTTTGGCTCATTATGACCTTTGTAATGCTCGTCAAACTTCAAAAAGTTTTCAGCAAAATTAGCGTAATTCCTAACTCGATTTAAGTTTGTCAATTTTCGCAATGGTACACATGACGCATTGTTAGTAACTTGCGACGTCGAACTGGGAATGTTTGCTCTAACAATGTTATGTTTCATCTTCACCCGTTATCTGCTAGGGACATTTCTCAGTCTCAGACAGTAGGTATGTTATTTTCAGGGTATAATAAATTTAATAATAAGTTTAATAATAATGAAACGTAGCGAGGCCGAATTAATAAATAAGGATTTTTGAAGTGAAACTTGTATCGACGTAGTAGCGAGAAAGTTTGTAGGGGGTAATTTTCGAATTTTTTGTACGCAAGGAAAATGTTTCTCATGATGCTGCGAGGACTAGTAGTATTTATTATACATGTAGTCTTATATCCACTGCTTACATTGACCGCTAGTTAATCAATCAACGACGTTTCTCAAAGCCATCATGTAATCAAATCCGTGATAATGAACGCTCTCAATCAGAGAGATTGGTTGCTTAGCAGAACAAGCGGTCCTATTGTTAATTGTTCATTATTACTCCGAGAGCAAGTAATGAATTCATTTCTTGGTGCGTCTATTTCTAGTAACTTGAATGGATAGCTAAAAGACTGAGATAGATAGGTCACCTGAATTAGCAACTAATTTAAGATTTAAGTATGTTTAAGATAAAGTTGAAGTTAATCAATTCCAGAGTTATCACGAAAATTTTGTGTACCCACATTTAATAATAAAATCTGTAGTAGGTACAGAAGAATTAAAGTATTTGTAGGATTCAAACTTATACTTAAAGAATTCATTAAATGAATTGAAATAATTTTATTTTATTTTATTCGTATATATTTTAAATGCATGTTAGTAATAAATGCTGACAAATTTAAAATTTGCATGCCACGATAATGTATAAATAAATACGATACTTATAATTATGATTGTAAACACCGTAATTATGGACTGTATTCTATGCAAATAAATGAATACTTTGTGTAAAATAGATTTCTAGGTATAATTCACTCTCACCCCACCCTAACACATTCTTTATTCTAATACAACTACTCCCTCCATCGTTGAGTCCAAGCTGACCCCTGTTCGGGGAGCGTTGCCGAACGGGCGAGGTTACGCCTCTCGGTGACTCTTTTCAGAGGTCGCTGGACTCTGTACCGTCCAGTTTAATCCCGGAGGTGATCTAGGCCTCGTGATAGGGCCCGGAAATTTATCACCATCTAGCTTAAATCAGTCCCCAAACACTTGTCGTATTCCGGCTGGGGGCTAGAGATTCAATTTTTCTTTTATTCTTGGCCGACAACCATGGACCTTGGACATTTGTAACACCGAGGGCATTACCAATGGCTTCGGTGTTGCAGATGTCCAAGTGACGGAGACCACTTACATTACTTATTTTACTTACAGGTGGCCCATTTGCTCGATTGCCGGTATTAAAATAAAGATAAAAATTGTAAAATTGCAATCTAGTTAATAAACCTGAATAGGCAATAATGTATTACAAGTAACAGTTAAAAAAACAATACAGATTCTGTTATTGCACCATCCATTAATAAGAACGAAAGACACGGTTTTTTTAATAACAGCTACGGTGTTTTTAACGTTTGTTTGTTTCAATTAAATTTACTGCTTGTAATCTGCGCTCCGCCGTGTTCGGGCGGTTCCGGGATTAAACAAGTAATTGGTTCAGTCGATTTCAAATTTAGAATGCTGTTAACTGTGTTTAAGTACTTGTAAGTAATTATAGACTCGGGGTTGGTGGTAGTTAAAAAGTATAATAAAAAGTGGTATAATTAAAGATTTGAGGGCCTTACCGACACGTTAATTGACAAAAGTGTCTGTAAATTACTATTTGTCTTTTTATATTGTGGTTTTATGTTTGTGTAGCGTATCCTTTAGATACAGGAAATGAGCATCATCATCGCTGCAAGCCGTAACTATCCCACTGCTGGGATATCAATATATATCGGGTCTCTTCAATGTGAGAGTGCTGGGAGGAGGAGCTTCAAGAGGGAGGGTGATTCAACCGTGCAGGCCAAGTGCGTTTTGGTGGACTTCACACACCTTACTTGCATATTATTATCCGGAACTCTCAGGTGTGCAGGTTTCCTCAGGAGGTGTCCATGTCAACTAAGCAAGTGACGATAAATTTCTAATAGGCACATCATTTTTAAACATTAGAGTCGCGTGCTGGTTGCCAATCCAGGCCACCCTCCTTATATGAATACTATTGTGATAAAATGAGTACTACGAGTATAGAATTACTAACTGTGACAGATTTTAAATACATCATCTTAGAAAATGAGTACTTACATAGAATTTCTAACTGTGACAAGTTTTAAATACAAAATCTCAACATAGGTGACTTAAGGAGTGCGCACATTACAGGAGTGCGCACAGTACAACGACTCCACGACCGACAGACGCCAACGCGACTAAAACCTTGACAAAGCTAACATTCAATTATGAGCCTTATGTCTTTGAATGTAAGGTTGAATTTCGAACTTATACTTAAAAGCCCTGTACGGCTCGCCCTACACCCATAGCCGTTCCGTTTCGAGACCAACGCGTCGACGTTGCGTTGACGACTCACCGTAGACGAGTAGTCCACGCGTCGACCGACACAATGACGTAATGTAAATAGCGTCGGAGTTGAAACGGAGTGGAGACGGAGTCGAATTGACGTCGATGAAGCGTTGATCGCGGAACGGAACGTCGGAGTTGAAACGGAGTGGAGTCGGAGTGGAGTTGACGTCGAGTTGGTGTAATGTGCGCACTCCTTAAATGTCATCACAAACATTAAAATTAATCTGGTCTCAAAGCATTAACGGCTTTGGGTGTGGGTTCGGCGATCCTTCCTGTAATTGAGGATGCCGTAATCGTACTCCTCCACGCTGTTCCAGTGGGGATTATTATAACCATTAAGTTATATGTTAAGGTTAAACCCTTTAGGTCGTAGGAACCCGCGGTGAGGTTCATAATCTCAGTTTACGACGGCTACTGAACTGTACACTACACGAAGTAATTAACGGATTATACAATGTGCGGAATCTATACATATAATAAAAGGCTTACCTAATTTAAATGCGATTTCCACCAATATTGTCTTGCCTTCGTAACATTAAATGTTTGTTTGTCATAATTAGACGTTGTTCTTGACAAACTTTCCAATCCACAAACATAACATTTTGAGAAAATCGGGAGTTAAGTTCAACCCATAGTTCTATTCTCCATACAATGTGGGTCCATCCATTAAATCCATCCAGTAAATATGCATCGCATGATTAATTTGGCATTATAAAATCAATTTTGACAGGAGTGTGCGAACGTTTTTCAGAAACTATGTTCAATTAAAATAATTATTAAGACATTGACCGACTAACGGCTGGGCCATCAACATACCCCCTGCGCGAATTATTTGCAACGAGCGTCATTGTCTTCTTCGCAAATAAATTAAAATAAAACTGCCATTAGTCCATGGACTAGTAATATCGAAAACATACATTTGCTTTACACCCGATACTGGCGCCTTCAGCGTAGAGTAAAGCGTATTTGTTTTGAGCGTTACAGCTCTTGAAGGTAACAAGCTAGTAGGGCAGTGTTTGTAACGACTATTTGCAGTTAAACTGCCCCGGGCGCCGTGACGTCATTGTGATCTTCCATCGAAACAGAGGAAAGGCTACTTGAGTTGCGTTTCATGCTTAGCGATGTTTGTGAAGCTTTCTGTTCTTCACAGTAGAATAAATACTAGTTCAGTGCTACAAAGGAAGTTTTCTGACTGAAATGAAACTAGAATTGAGTCGTAATTTTAAGGTTAAATGTATCCGGGATATGGAAATATGATCGTAGTGGTCATGTTATTGTTTGTCTGTCTGTCAGAAACTGCAGATGTGATTCTGGTGGACGATAGAAATTGAAATTTTGTATTATACCAAAGTTTAAGTTAAGTAACGAATAAAGAAAGAATGAAGTTAAGTAACGAAGTAAGTGAAAACATATTTATTAGACTGTGGTAATAATGTTTATGTAACAGAAAAATGTTCGTATTCGGATCATGCATGATTGTGATGATATATTCACGCCATCCTGTCTCATCACAGATTCCATATCGTATATTTTATATTTTTCCTACGTGCTCAGTAGTAGGACATTAATGGGTTGAACCCTCAAAAACTAAAAACTTATTGTACGGTATTCTGTGTTCTAAGATAGTCAGCCTTAACTGTTACTTGCTACTGAATTGAGTGGTATTGTCCGTGTTAAATTCTGTACCGGACCATTGTTCTGTGGTTTGTTGTGAAGCAAATTTAAAACAAAGAAAACCGAGCGCAATCAAATTAAAAAATTAGGTATAATTAAGTGGGTTACGTTTTCTTGAATTAAGAAAATGTGCCAACGTTGAACGAAAATAAGTCAATTAACAGGGGCCCAGCTTTATAAATTTATTTTAATTTTAGTTTAATTTTAGTCTAATTTATATGTTAATTATAAGTATTTATTATATTATTAGTAGTATTATTATTATTATTATATAAGTTTATATTATATAAAAAATAAGTCAATTTAAAAACAAGAATTTTGATTATTCTCTATCTCGTGAGAATTTGGAAAATTAATGAAAATATTGTGTAATTGATTACATACAGTTCGCCCGGGTAAGTACCACCAGGGTAAATTTCACTTAACATTTAGTGTCCATTTTATTTCAATCGGTTAATAAATAAAAGTAATGTCAGTTTAAAGAATCACGCCTAACAATTTCCGAATGTGCGTACTAAGGGACATGTCTCCTGAAGCGAAGCGAGGGCGGGTTTTCTCGTATCAAATGTAGTACATGAAAATCATGCTCTGTGTTAATAGAACTAATTAATCGAATCTCAATGTAAGTGTAATATGAACCACGTAATTAATTAACTATAAACACTGATACGAGCTCTGCTTTATTCGATACAATGATGTATTGTTCACGTTGTGGTTTTAATAGAATCTGCAATTAAATCATGCAGCGTGTTACAGACGTGCGTTGAATTGTATTAGTTGTATTAACCCAATTGCAGAAGCGTTCACAGCCTGACTAAAATTATAAATGTTGGGCAAATCAAGATAGGAGGATAAAGGTTGCCTGGAAGAGACGCTTCTTATGGATAAGGCCGCCTTTTATTGTTGTATTGTTTGAGTATGTTCACCTGGTCACCTCAAAGAGTAGCAGTACCAAATTTTCAAAGCTACTCGAATTATTTGGTCTGGTTTCCTTAATTTTATAAGGCTATTAGTTTAACTTCAATTAGATTAATTTGGATATTCTCTTTCAATATTTACTTAATTCTAAAGCAATTTACTTTCGAAAATGTAAATTAAGGTTAGGTAAGTAATTAATTTTAAACAAAGCTTAAATTACCAAGGTTTACCTTAAATTATAACACTGATTTACCGAAATACGTTGTTTAACTTGAATTCTAGGATAATTTCATGGTCTAACGTATCTCAACAATTATCCTTGTTATTTCTGTTAACGTATGCAAAACAAAGCTTCGTTTGTTGCCAATGCTGTTGTCCTTATTTTTTTGTTTTTGGAACGAAGTTCCAAAAAAGTTAGACTTGGAGGGGATAGGTTTTGCTGCGGCGACCGAACTGAAAAATATGTGATAGTAAAACCGTAAGAAAAAATGCGTGGAATAAAAGCGTTAAATGAGACGTGCGCAGGCGCGACACTCGCATACACAAGCGAGTAGTGTATAATACCTTTCTCTTTCTCCCTCTTTCTTTTCGTTCGCCGTTGCCTTCATTAGCCGAAGGAACTTCGTTCCTACCTGGTGTCCCACGACACCACATCATTTTTATATTCTTATGTTGTTCGAGTCGTAGTTTCACGTGTGAGCGTTTGTCTGACAAATGAGAAAAAACCTGACATTATTTGGGTATTTTTATGTAAATATTTATCAAACGAGTGGACGCGCTACGTGTTCTTAGTAATCGGTCAACGCAGCATTGAACTTTAGCGTAAAACTAGCCATATTTATTTACTTATATCTTTTTATTGTACACCAAGAACAGGACATTATCAATAAATAATAATAAATAAATAATCGCTAACACACTCATACCCGCGCACGAGGATTCCCTGTTTCGCAGGCGGCATGGGCAACAAAAATAATACATCACTAACAACCATGACCCGAGAACAAACATTTTATCTGTCACATAAATATCGAGACCGTTCGCTTCGCAGGCGGGGCCTACTAACAACTAGGCCACGAGGTCGTCAAAGCTTACTTTATATATGACTCTGATCTAAAATGCTATTTCTTAGAGTATTTAATTTTGTCTGTTTGTCTGTTTGCCTATTGGTATGACTACGGGACCACGGAACTGTTAATTAAGATGACACTTGGCATGTTTGTAACTTTGATTATTAATTTTGGAATCATGACTTCAAACTTATATATTATTTAATATTTCAATACAGTCTCGCGACACGCAGATACGTTCGATTACGGAGGTTATATTTTCATATATAACCTTTTTTTTTTTTTATTAGCCTGAGCAGGCAAACGAGCAGGCGGGTCACCTGATGTTAAGTGATCACCGTCGCCCATGGACATTAGCAACACCAGGGGCGTCACCAACGCGTTGCCGGCCACGAAGGAAGTGATGGACCCGCTTCTTGAAGGACCCAATGTCATAGCACTGTGGGAACACCGATGAAGGAAGTTCGTTCCACAGCTTACACGTCCGCGGAAGGAAGTGACGCGAAAACCGGACTGTGGACGAAAGCCAGGTATCCAGGTGGTGTTGGTGGAACCTGGCTATACTTCGCGATGTACAGTGACGGAAGTTGGTTGCTGGTATTAGATTGAACAGTTCTTCAGAACATTCCCCATTATACAAATGGTATAAAATGCAGAGAGAGCCCACATCTCTCCGTAGCCCGAGCGATTCTAGACCGTCTGTTAGCATGGGATCGTCGACAAGACGAATAGCTCGCCGTTGGATTCGGTTGAAAGGATCCACTTGGCAAGCTGGGGCCCCGGCCCAAAGGTGGGAGCAGTACTCCATGTGAGGTCGGACTTGTGCTTTATAAAGCAACATCCTATGCTCATGCATGAAGTACCGCTTAGCTCTGTAGAGCACTCCCAACTTCTTTGAAGCCAGTTTAGCCTTACAATCAACATTTATAATCAACATTTTTAGGTTGAGTAAGAAAATCATGTAACTGCTGCAATAAATGAATACCTAATCTGCGTACGTTTGTTTGTTCCGAAGTCTTGTACAAAACGCAAAACCCAACTCAGCAAGTCTTCCGTGAAAGTTAATAAGACATACAAATGGAAATGTCTTAATTTCCTACGCAGCAAGATGAGGAATGATGAATTGCAAGATTACTCTCTCGGCAATCAAATTTTACAAATAACAAATAAGTCGACTAGTCTGCCAAAGTCATAATCGGCACATCTTTAATTAAAACATAACAATATTTTTCATCTGTATAAGATCTATGATGTCATAGAAATACATAAATAACAACATAAATGTAACATAATATTAACATCTTAGTATTTGCGATGACATTAAAAAACAATTGCGTCTTTTATCGATGGATATTTAATAAAATGTGAAGTAAGCGAAAGCTTTTAAGGGGCACGCATTATTACCGCCCTCAGTCGTTTACCTTCCGTCACTTTCTCAGGAAAAATAATTTCTTTGGCAGCAAATTTTATTACCCACATAAAGGTAAGCCCTAAAACATTGAAGTAAAATGGTTTACCCTTTCATACATTTTAATGTTCATTCGCTGTGACGGAATATCAAGAATCTAGTTTTAAGTACAAGTCATCAAGTTCGTGTACTCAAAGCTCTTCTAAAATTGCCACTTAAACTACTTAAAACTTTAAAATATTACACATTCTCGAAGCAAAGCAAAGCATTATGGAAGCTACGAGGTGTGATGAATGGTCGTTTCTACAAGAACAGAAGTCATTTTACGTGAAGGTTGAGGCAGAAACAAAGTTTTGAAGATTACAAAAAGTTTTCTAAGATCTGAATTATAAATTTTCGAAAGTGGGTAGTCCAGAGATCTTTGTCATTTATGTATTCAGCAAGTCTAATTTTCAAAAATTATGTGCGTATTAGAAACCAATTATTACTTGATTCGGTGCAGCAAAACATCGAGAGCAAACCTGATGCATACCTGAGAATTCTCCATGTTTTCAAAGGTGTATGAAGTTTGCCAATCCGCATTTTGTCAGTGTGGTGGACCTTGGTCTGTTTCCCTACACTATGAGAACCAAAGCAAGCAGTGGTACAGTTCTGGATTGCGATGATGATAAACTTTAAGCTGTGCGAAAACAAACGCACCGATAAATAGACAAAATTCTGAAAAGTAATTATATTGGGATTTTTTGCTTAATTAATAAAAAATCGTTTTTATCTTTTTTTCGGGCACACACCTTGATAATTTACAGTTTTATACAATATCATCAACATAGGCCTGTCCGTCTTTGTCAGACGATTCAGTCAGCGTATGTCTGCGAACAATTTTGCTCGTGGCTGTGTAGGCCGATCCGGGAACGACATGCCCTTTTCCGCATTATACAATATAGATCGACTGTTATAAGGTGGTCTGGGTTAGACAATGCCGGAGTCACGGGAAGTAGGTTAAGAAAGTCACTTGATCTTTGACACGGCTCGGATGAAACAGTCGAGTCAAATGAGGCGTGAAAAGACGAACTTTATAAAAGCACTCAGATTTTTACGATGACCTATTATTTAACTTGCTTCTTGGCTAAGAAACAATTTAGGTAGGTACTTACGCTGAATATATAAAAAACTAACTGCGTTTGTTTTACTCTTACTGATAAAAAATCGAACTTATTCAGACTCAGATTCGTGTTATCTTAGACCAGAGATTATCCTGCCTGATTATCATCATGTTGATTTAGTAAGCGATTGAGTTTCATTAATATGGATTTTCAAATTACTTGCGTTGCCTCCGCCGTATTACTTAAGAAATATATATTGCTCTTGTCCAATCAATTTTTGACTACTGCATCCACTTAAGGGGTGGTGCAGCTAAAACAAAATTTTTGGACGAAGAAAGAGCCCAACGAGTCCTTCTGAAAACTATGTACCTTTAGGAAATGCTCATTAAATGCAATAACTTTTTCTATAGCACTACTTCACAAACAAAACACACAAAATATCTTCAAAATCGATACGACAGATCCCGCCTCCTGCTTGGTGGTAGGGCTGATGCTTTCTAATTACTTATAAATTAACAGTTTTTGCTAGCGGCTTCGCGACAAGTCGGAAAGCGACAAAAACGATAAAATTATCTTGACAATAACAATCTAGTTCCTATCCCGGGTCTAAAACTATCTCTATACTAAATTTCAACTAAACAGGTCAGTGGTGTAAGTGACAACAGGAATTACACAAACAGAGTTTATTTGGCATTAATAATATTTACATGGACTTACATACATACTCAAAGATAACTAACAACACAAACTCTCATAACAGTGCACAGTTATTTTCAAAAAAGTCTTGACTCGTGGCTATATTCACACAAAACCTACACAAAACAGCTGCTGTAATTGAATATCAAATAGGAACGTAGTAAAGTCTTTAATTTGCATTTGAAAAAGCAGTCCGGCCATGTCGCCAGCCCACATTGTTTCGAGTAGCAACGCTCGCGACAGCCGTTCCGTAATGGCGTAGCTGTGGAACTTAAACGAGTGATTTCATTGAAGACTTTGCACGTCGTACGCGGTTCGCTAAACAATACTGGAGTATATCATTGTCTGTACTTTTTTTTATTGATTTAAGGTAGCAAACGAGCATGCAGCACCACCTTCCGCTGCCGCCCATCACATTTGTGACCGACTTAGAACAAGACTCATATGGGGACTGGGATAGTTAGTCCGGTTAGATGACGGTGTTAGAACATTACTTGGTTAGTTTGTAAGTATGAGGACTGGGACAGGGACTGTTAGTGAATGTTAGTCCTGTTAGTTGTTGTTAGTAATAGTCCAGTTAGTAAATGTTAGTAAGAGTCTCGTTATAATTCGGTCACAGATGTGTTGCTACCCTTGAGGACTGAGATGGTCGCCTCTAAAAGGTGTAGCCGAAGTACTTAATAAAGGTATATGAAACGAGGGCCCAAGTCTGCTAATTTATTGAAGCTTCAATTGCGTCCTGATGGAATAGTTTTCCACAATTGGAATACGAATGATGCTTATATCATCATATATTATATATATATGTATATCTTATATCACTTCCATCATCGCATCCTTCACAATGGAGCGAGCTAAGTCATAGCCCTCATGACTGGCCCAATGCGGATTGGCGGACTTCACACACCTTCGAGAACATGGAGAACTCTCAGATATGCAGTTCCGTCACGATGTTTTCCTTCACCAAAGCAAGCGATAGAGAATTAAATTCTTATACGCACATTATTTTTGAAAAATGAGACATGCGTGCATGATTAACGAATACAGGCGCCCTATTCGGGAGTCCAACGTTGACCATGGCCTGTATCCATCACATTGTGAGAGGAGACCTGTGCCCAGCCGTGGGAAAGTTATGGGTTGCGATGATGATGATGAATTTACAGTCTGTAGTTAATTTTTACTATTCAGTTAGTGTGCTTAGTCAAACAGCTAAGTTACATAGTCAGCAATTACTCTAATGGATCAATAAGGGTAGCTAATAATAGTGTGTACACGAACGGTCGATGCTGTCAGCCATTAATAATTATAATTCTAGTGACCCGCTCCGCGCTCGAAATTCGACCGTATTTCATTCTGTCGAAGAGTTACTTCACATTGTCACTATTACCGTACAAATTTTCTTACACAAACGTCTTCACTATACACACACCATACCTAAGTTCACATAATTATGAGTAATTGTTAAGTACTTAAACATTATTTTTACAGGTTTTGTAAGAGTTCTTGTTTACCTCAATCAACTAACCGTTCGTGAATCCGTTTTCGTAAAACTACATTGAATATTACATCATATTATTATACCTATACTAATTAAGAAAATACAGGTATTTCGAAATCACAGACAGACTCTTCAATCTTGCTTACATTTATAAATAAGTAAATAAATTTAACACAGTAATCCAATTATTAGGTACTTGTTAAAAAGTCCCTCTTGAAAATTTTAGTTTGTAAAATAATGCATAACCACAAGTTTTGTTTACCGCTATAGTTGTACACGTTGAGTTTGTTGGCAAAACTTGTTTGTTATTTGCTTTTCAGTTGGTTTCCTTTGTAGCTTGTGAGGTAAAAGCTTCATCAGAGTATTTAAACGCGGGTATGTAGGACGAAGTAATCTCGAACTATTCTAGTTTGGGTAGTATCCTATACTTTATAAGGAAGGATGTGTGATTTAATTCCAATCTCAATATTTTAGGTATCACTTATATATCAGGAGTTTAAAAACCTGTCAAATGCAAGTCGGATCCGTACTTAGAGTTCCTTATCATCGAGCAATATTAACTCTAATTATTTGGTCAATAACAAGATAAAAAAAATTTAAGGTTACACTTATGGGGACCCTTTTTGGATAGGTAATGTGCGGAAAATCCAGTCACATGGAAACCCCTATACATAACCCCTATACATACCCCTATACATATATATATGGAAAACCCTTATCATGGACAGTTTGATTGATCACAATGACTGATGAGCGTGCGATGATGCATGCGAGCAATCAACCGATTATTACTCTAAAGTCCTGACACAACAGTTGCTAATTTTGCTATAGATGAAGTTGATTCAAACAACTTTATCACGAAAATAAGGGTTTCTCGAAGTAGAATTAAGGAATTTTTAGAAGTAGGAATATATCTTTAAACAATGACATTTCTCTACAAAAAAGGTTAGTTGTGATCACATTTATCACAGGTTGGTCGATCAAATGTGGTCCTCAGGTCGTAATTCAAAGAATTAAAGTGATGCTGTTTAATCTTCGAATTAAAGATTTTAATAGGCATTCTATGTTTTAATAACTTAAAAGTGATTAAATATCTACATAACGATAAAATAGTCGAAGTCTGTTGTGGTATGTGCGTATGTTGGCTGGATAGCGTGAGCGGAGGAACAGGGGCAGTGAATTGAGTTTCCTGCATCTATTCTGTAATAGAATTTAAAGGAGAAAGGCTTTTATTTTGGGGTATTTATGATTACAATAGATCGCATAACAATAATATTTGAATTTTTGCCTATTTTTATTTTTTTATTTGTTCCCAGCCATCTTAGAAAAGGTCAACCAATTTGGATGCGGTTTCCACCGCACCGCACAGTGAGCTTATACCAACATTTATGCTTTATTTTAATCGGTTCACAAATAAAAAAGATACATAATGTCTATATACATAAGTGTTAATTAAGTAACATGTAATGTAATAAATATAAGTTACCTTAAGATATATGCTAGGAAATTCACTCCTACTAACACTTTCTTACTAAATTCTCGATCCTACATGTGTGATGTGAGCCGTGTGATATAGAAGTCGGGTGAGCGCTTGATTGGGAGGGTCGTTGATGGCCTACGATGCACGCGAACCATTAGCTAGGCAGTTAATTAATGGAATGGATTCCTCCCACGTTCCTTTTACCAAAGCTGGCATTATGACACCTCGTACGTTAACCGAATCTTGCTCGTGTTTTAGCTAGATATTTATAACAGTATAGGGGCAGCCTGACAGAGTATAATTAGACAAGTATGTTTTGTTCACACGAAGAAAGCAGTGGTGGAAATTAGAAGAAAACACGCATTTATTTCTTCTTTTCTTATATATATCTCGAGGGTAGGGTGGGCGTGTCTCGTTGTCAGAATGGTCAGTCATGGCGTAGGATCCAAAATAATACCACTCAGGTTCAACTAAGCCTTTTAATAACTCGTGTACATAACCTTCTCGCAAAATAAGAACGGATCGCACAGGTACACACGGATTACAAATAACCTATCAAGTTACTTTCGCAAAATCACAATTGATTGCACTGCTATACTCGGATTACAAATTAACGAAACAATATTGGAAACGCAGCGATTTCGATATCACGTGGACACGCCCTTCGATATCACGTGGACGCGACCGTTCTCAACGACGTTCAGAATCTGAATGCCCAATCGCCGCAATGGCTACCGTCCAAACTGTCTTTCTGTCAAAGTCAAACTCAAAGTGTGACCACGTGATACCGACTTCGCTCAAGTGAACTACTTGACGCTTCCATTATTCACTAATAGATGGCGCTACGTGTTTACGCTCCGACACGGCCGTCCTGACCTTTCGCACGTCCCCGTGCGAAATACGTGCGCAAATTGCAAAAGTCATATTTCACAAAACAGTCGCTCGGTCAACCTGACTAAACTTAGGAATACTTAACTTGACAAAAGTCAAGACTCAAGACAACCTGCATCCGGCGTCTGATAGTCTCAAGACAACCCTTCACAGGCGTCTGATAGTCTCTGGACAACCCTTCACAGGCGTCCGATAATCTCAAGACAACCCTTCACAGGCGTCTGATAGTCTCTGGACAACCCTTCACAGGCGTCCGATAATTTCAAGACAACCCTTCACAGGCGTCTGATAGTCTCTGGACAACCCTTCACAGGCGTCCGATAATCTCAAGACAACCCTTCACAGGCGTCTGATAGTCTCAAGACAACCCTTCACAGGCGTCTGATAGTCTCAGGACAACCCTTCACAGGCGTCCGATAATCTCAGGACAACCCTTCACAGGCGTCCGATAATCTCAAGACAACCCTTCACAGGCGTCTGATAGTCTCAGGACAACCCTTCACAGGCGTCCGATAATCTCAGGACAACCCTTCACAGGCGTCCGATAATCTCAAGACAACCCTTCACAGGCGTCTGATAGTCTCAGGACAACCCTTCACAGGCGTCCGATAATCTCAGGACAACCCTTCACAGGCGTCTGATAGTCTCAAGACAACCCTTCACAGGCGTCTGATAGTCTCAGGACAACCTATCACAGGCGTCCGATAATGACTCAAGACAACCTGCATCTGGCGTCTGATAGTCTCAGGACAACCTATCACAGGCGTCCGATAATGACTCAAGACAACCTGCATCTGGTGTCTGATAGTCTCAGGACAACCTATCACAGGCGTCCGATAATGACTCAAGACAACCTGCATCTGGCGTCTGATAGTCTCAGGACAACCTATCACAGGCGTCCGATAATGACTCAAGACAACCTGCATCTGGCGTCTGATAGTCTCAGGACAACCTATCACAGGCGTCCGATAATGACTCAAGACAACCTATCACAGGCGTCTGATAGTCTCTCTGTCAACGTGGCACAGGGTTACTATTTAGAGCTTTCAAAACAGGAAAAATGGCTACTAGTGCGAGTACATTTTAATTAACTTTGTATTGCATTTTTTTTTTATCCCTAACTACCGTAAACTACCACTGCTTCCAAGTGTCGCTATGGAGAAGAAGCAGCGGAACAAACTCCATAACATTACAACACATGTTTGAACAAGATTACCAATCAATTATTTGCGCAATTGTAAACTTTTAATCGGTACGTCGTCATCGTATAAATCTACGTGATTCGGCTTCTCCACGTGATCCATCGTCATAAACGCTATACCAGCGGCAACACGTACTTGGCATTGGAGATTACCTGTAACATCAAAACACAAACGCGAGTATCTCTCCAAGCTCGGCCCTTTCTGACCAATAAAAGTTTCAAAATTATTAAAAGATGGAGATATTATGAGATGGAGCTCATATGACCAATCAGTACAAAACTGAGCTATTATCTAACCAGTATTTGTACCACTCCAAGTTCCAATTCCAACCAGTAATTAAACACTATTTGTCACAGTTCACTCTTGAGCAAAAATGGCTGAAGGTCGTTTAACTCAAATTACAATAAACTTAGTCAACAACATCACCACTTTACTTTGTACTCACAAAACAGTCTCTCAAGCTATAACATCGATACCCATAACACAAGGGACCATTCCCCAGTTACTTAACATCGTGTTGACTATCTCTAGGCCTATCTGCCTTAATTTCCTCATAATTGATCGTCACATCAAATTCAACAATAACAACTTAACCTTCAGGCACTTTCATCATCAATATCACGGCTAACAAAAGCCTTCATCAAACCAAACCCGGTTATTAAGAATTATAAAGTCAAACAAACATACTGGTTAAACAATATCCCTCATATCCACTATGGCCCTAGAGTCCCCTTACTCTAGTTTCTACCACAACTTAAATTTGAATATCATTAACTTCATCTACATCGATCTCGACTGATACGCGACCTGCTGGCATTTTTCTAAGCCTATCATGCGCCTATTTGTAAGAACGATTTGAATTTAACGCTCCTATTACGAATTACGTAATACAATTAACGATCTCCGTCATATTTCTCAACAAATAACGCAGGATTCGCAAAAGTTGCATCTAATAATTCCTTTACTCGCTCAAGCCTTACTTTTCGTTCCTCTGGCGAGCAACAATAAGGTCGTCTTTGTACAGTTTTATTTTGATCAATTAAGCGAATTTGTAGTTTATACGTTTTGACGCGGGTAGTCGGAAAACCAATAGCAAATATTCCTCATTAATTTCATTATTTAAGCACTTTACGTAACACTCAAAAGATAACTCAAGTAACTACATGAAGTTTTAAAACAACCCGCATCGGTCATTACCAAATAGCCATAGTATGTGAATGTAAACAGGTAATTGTCAAATGTACCACCGCTTGATATAAAGCTCATTTCCAAGTGACCTCAAAAACAAGAGAATAATTATTCTTCAGTAAAGCGATAAGAAAACAAAATGATACAAATCACCCGTCACACCACACTCGCAACCGTGAGCCATGACACCAGAGGCGCGAGAAATGGCGTTTGTCCCGGCCTCCCTCGCCAGCATCAGCGCCAGCACGTGACAGACGATGCGGTCCCACACAACACACGGCCACTTAACCGCTCCCCATGTAGTCATCGCAGGTCCACGTCGGCTCACCAAATCCGATGCAATCAGAAACAAAATAATCAAGAAAGAAAAATAAGCAACGCGTGAAATAAAAGTTATTTCTCTGCACTGCATCACATTATTACCCGAAAATTAACTAAATCGGAACGGAACAACAAAATCCCTTAAATAAAATGTTTCCTTTTTCTACACGATTGAAAAGTCAAATCTACCTTCATTAACTTTAACACGAGTTAATTTTGATGCTACTTAGCCTTGAATGATTCTTTTCTTTACAGCGAAGTTAAAAAAAAAGGAAAATGAGACATTAAATTGAATTGAACTACCGGAACCACCGATTTCCTAATTGACACCTATGTTATCGATCACTTCATCATTATCACATCTACAGCCACTGTTCCACTTTTGGGCACGGGACTCCTCTGATAATGTGAGGGATACAGGCCACAGTCAACCACACTGGCCAAGTGCGGATTGGCAGGCCAATACAGATTGTTGTCCAATTACGAGTATAACGGTTAACCAAAAATCTAATTAAGATTTTTTTTATCACAATAGATGTAGTGAAATAAAAATTATGCCATACCGATACTCGCTGTCTTACTTGAAATTCTACCACATGAATGTTCTACCACAACCTGATACAACATATCTCCAGCAAGTAAAGAGATGTTTGTGGATCACATTATCACAGTAACCTGAAAAGCTGAAATAGGTCCTTTATCCCAACTTCTGATCTCGAGGGTAGGGTGGGCGTGTCTCGTTGTCAGAATGGTCAGTCATGGCGTAGGATCCAAAATAATACCACTCAGGTTCAACTAAGCCTTTTAATAACTCGTGTACATAACCTTCTCGCAAAATAAGAACGGATCGCACAGGTACACACGGATTACAAATAACCTATCAAGTTACTTTCGCAAAATCACAATTGATTGCACTGCTATACTCGGATTACAAATTAACGAAACAATATTGGAAACGCAGCGATTTCGATATCACGTGGACACGCCCTTCGATATCACGTGGACGCGACCGTTCTCAACGACGTTCAGAATCTGAATGCCCAATCGCCGCAATGGCTACCGTCCAAACTGTCTTTCTGTCAAAGTCAAACTCAAAGTGTGACCACGTGATACCGACTTCGCTCAAGTGAACTACTTGACGCTTCCATTATTCACTAATAGATGGCGCTACGTGTTTACGCTCCGACATATATATATATGTCGGTGATGATGGTAAATCGAAGGTACAGATTAGTCTATGATATGCGTGAATCGATGGTATTGGTTATCTATGGTTCGTGAAGATCGCGAGGTCTGTCAAGTTGTAATCTGTTGTGGAACGTCAAGCTGACAGTAGTGACAGCTTGGCGAGGTGACGTCATGCTCTGGGGTGAAGTGTCAAGATTTGGCACTTGGGCAGAACGATTGCAGAAATAGCGGGAATAGCATTGAGGATGTGAAGGGTCGGGAAAATACCAAAAACAGAGCTTGTATGTCAACTCGTCGGCATTTCATAACAGAAGGGCTGTTTGCGTGATTATTGTGACCTGCGAGACACTCCTGAATCGTCATATATATATATAATTATTATACATGCATTAATTAAGTACGTATCTGAGACTGTATGGTTTACCGAATCCAGGCTGGACCTCATAAAACATAAAGTAATAGAAGAATAAAGTGGAAATATAAAATCTGTCACGCCTCAAGCAGTGCTTGGGTTCGAATCTTGCGCGCAGGTCGTAAGAAAACCTTTACATCTCAGAGTTTTCCATAATTTCCCCTCAAACTGTGTAGTGATGTAGGGAAGTTATGAGTTGCAATGATGATTTTGTAACACCTCGCTTAATAATAACTCTCTTAAGCCGATTATAACAGATATGACGTCATATTATCCGTATAAATAGGTACAGAAACAATAACCCATCCAGATCCAGGTATCAACGTTCTTAAGATGATTATGCAAAGTCGGATTAGTGTAAAGTGGATTCCGTATCTGGAGATACAATCTGTCTGATTTGCCTAACACGGATTTCGGTTGGTTAGAATGAATGGGAGAGGTTAATTAAAGCAAAAGCTAACTGATTGACAGATTTTAGACAAACTAAATGGGATTATGGTCATACCAGAAAAGGTCAAACCAGGGATCGCTGGAAACCTAAATCCTTTTTGTAAAAGAAGCTTTGTGACCCGAACGCTATTTAAATCTCCGATCTATCTCTGTGTCATATATTTGTCCATCTAGTTTGTCTATCTCTATTCTGATAGTACTTAACCGTTATCCTTCAACGAATAAGTGTTTTTTTAGTTTAATTTTTTTAAGATAGTTGAAAAGCACTCGTTATCAACCATCTACATACTTAAATATACTTAATACAATAGATACCTCCGAACTTTTCACATTACGTAGAAATTCTTCAGAGCTAAATGTTTAAAGTATACCACAATAGATTGGTTAAAACTACACTCAATTCTGTTAAGCCGTTTCTAAGATGAGCGCGTGCAAAGGCACAGACAAACAGATAAAATTCTGACAATCATTGTATCGGATTCGACAATACACTACTACCCGAAATACGAGACGACGATTACTCGGGAACAAACATGTCACCAAAATTTCTACCCCGGGCATCAAACATGGGATACTTCGCTTCGCAACCTTACTTCCTGCTGGGTAACGGGGTCTTCCTATTCTCCAGGACTAAGACTCCCTAAAGAGTATAATCCGTGTCTTGCAGTGGCCTAATAGCAGTAAGCAAGTATTTATAACCAACTCCTTTACGTCACAAAATGAAAGAACCTCACTTCAAAAATCCACGACGTATTGGGCAGACGCCAAATCCTGAAGAAAGGCTTAACTAGCAAAACAAAGAATTTCTTTTTATTGTTACAGTTCTTTAGAGCTTCTTTATTGTGAAATTCTGTTGAAACATTGACTTAAATAAAATACAAAAACGATCGTATTTTACGATCACAATTGGGCTCGGGTATCTAATTTTAGACTTCGTTTGCTCCGAATAAAAAGCAATAAACCTATGAATATTATACAATTCAAATCATCATTATTATCATTTACCTGTCCATTTCCCAATAACATTAACACCACCATCGACGCTATTGACTTAAAAGGAATGGAAATGGAAATTTCCGACTGTAAACGAAATGTTAAACGGGATTGAAGAACTGACTCGAAAAACCATATAATTACCGTGGTCCTTGACTAACACTGGCAGTTATATTATGCGTGTGCCACTGCCACCTGCATGTGTGTGCGTACATCACTATTATTAGAGAATCGTAGAATACCAGTACATCTTTAAATTTAAGGACCTTTTCCAAACAACACAGTGTGTTGGACACATGCCAAGCTGTGCTGTTTTGTTCCACCCTAATACAGACAGCATTATGATAAAATTGCAAATGGTCTTTTTTATAGCGAGATCCTGTAATAAATCGGAACAGTCCCCCGGGGATTTCGCACAGGAAAATGAAAGAAAAACACGATTTTTTGTGTAGACACATCAGTCTCTTTGAACGTTGGAAATTTGTGATTTATTTTTAATGGACTGATTAAATTTAATAATTACTGCCGCGTTGCAGGTGTTGTACTGAAGCTGCCTCTGCCAATGACCTATTGATCACTGTCAAGTCATTTTGCCAGATGCGAGAAAAGCCGCAGGTTTGAGCCTCGGCAGACAGCAGTAACATCAAAGTCATCACCTATGCAAAGTCCAAGAGAGATGAAAGAGGTAAGAAAGATAGCTTCCAGTCTAAACATGACAAGTTGTTTGGCGACTGACTAAAGACAACAAGGTGGTAACAAGTCATCTGGCCTTCAGCCCTACTATCTCTACTCAGAAGGATTTTTTCCGACTTATCGTTATATTATGGCCAATTACACAAAATGTTTATAAATTGTAGCACATGTGTTATTCCGATGTATAAGCTATATGACTGTAAAGTGTAATCTAAATCGGTTTAGCCCTTTTTGCGTGAACGAGTAACACACACACACACACACACACACACACACACAAACAAACGCGCGCGCGCGCGCGCATTGACATTGACACTAACAAACCGTTTACCAAACAAACAACAAACAATTATCAGAACAAAAGACAGCAATTAAGATGTAGTAATAGCACCACATAAACATTGCGAAGCACAGGTAAAAATGTTGCTTTCTAAGAGTTTATTTTCGTTTAGATTTTATCAGTTGAAACAAATTATACACTTAAGGAAGCCGTATTTTGCCAACGTGGAATGGCCAGCCATCAAGTGGAGTAAATCGAACATAACCGAGAGCTGTAAAACACTCATATTTTATTTATGAGTATCAAGTGGCTAACAGTGTGCTAATTTCTACTAGGTCACAGTAATTTCGACGCCCCAACCGAATAAAGCCGTAAAATTATAGGAGAGTGCTCATATTAAAAGTAATCTCACGCCTACAAAACGAAAAACCGGTCAATATCCAGATGTACCCGCACACGTAGGGTTCCGTACTAGCGATGTAAATAATAATATAATAATGAATGTAAACATGTGGCGACATCGCACACACGTCACACAGTGACGTCACGAAGTCTGAATCACGCTATCGAAGTTTTCTACACCGCTCGCATATACACAAATTCCAACAGAGATCAGTTGGAGCTTAACCCCTCCCAAATAAACTCCATTTTTTCAGGTTACTCATATGTGGTTGGTTAAAAGACAGACCTAACTTTTTTAATCTTCTATAAAATACACTGTAAAATGTTTTCAACGTACTCAAACAGAAATATTAAACTTACTTTTCATTATTAGTCTTGTCAGTTTTATCCTCAAGTGCCTTTTAGTTATGAGAATATAAGCGTCTTTACAAAGGCAAAAAAGAATGGGCGAAGGTAATAGACATCCGTTTTATAGGATAATCCGTTTTATACTTACGCAGCATCCTATAATAACCAATTACGGGTAAAAATGAAAATAAACAGCTGACTCTTATATTTCTACGCTTGAAAGGGTTATGAAAGGTCATTCTATTACGTTCCCGCTTGTCTCACTCGATATGTTTGTGGTTCGTTCAAGGGCTGTTGGGCTTATAAGATTGATAGAAGGGCATAAAAGGGTATCTCAAGGGTACTGGAGTTAGCGGCAGCACTAATTGATATGAATGGATGATAGCGTGGTATATATTATTTTATATATATTATTTTTTGGTTTGAGTTTTTTCTTTGTTGGTATTTAAACCTCTCACTGTCACTCGAGGGTTGGTCAGGCCAGTGTTCCTCTTGAACTACTGGTCAAAAAATGGAATCTAGATAGATTCCATATAGGTTGAAACGGCCAGTATAGTTATACTGGTAGAACTTACTGGCTTCAGTCCATTAATGTCCCACTATTGAACACGTGCGTCAGTGGGACAGATATAAGTCACGATGAAGCAACTAACTTGAGCATTGGATTGATAGAACATTGAGGAGCACTCACAGCCCAGCGCCGGCTTGAGGCGTTCCTATTGATCGACCGAAGAAAGCAACAGCGGGCGCGCTAGTGCTTCGGAGGGCACGTAAACGTTTCGGTCCAGATTATTATCATTAGGTATTTCACAGTCATCGACTTAGTTTAGTCATTAGGCCATGTCGGAGGATTTCGGGCAACATAAATTTACTACACTTGGTTTGGCCACTAACCCCTCCACCAATCTGCAGTGGAGCAGCTTGGTGGAGTATGCTCTAGGCATGAGGATGCCTCATGTATATTGATGTGTTGAAAGCAGCCAGAACAATGAGAACGTAAATCATTTGTCAAAGTTATCTAGATCGGATTCACGTTTCAGTAAGTTCATTTTTCAAAAATTCGCTAATATAATCTTTCATGGCGTCATAACGTCCTTCATAGAACCAATATTGGCTTCCCGGACAGTAAATTTTGATTGCTACTAATAATTTTATATTACCCGTCTTCACAGGACCTCGTAAGCATTTCTTAAGAAAAACTCGAGGGATTTAATTTAAAGATTTTTACATTTTATTAAATTTCTTACTAATCGATATTTGTTCGTCGAAGTTCGTTCGTGGAAGAAGATATTGCAGCGAATTAAAATTGACATAACGCTTGTAAAAAACCTGTAGCAGGGCGGATGTTTCGTACCCAAAACATGAACAATAGGTTAACCGCAGCGAAACGAGGGCGTTTTACTAGAGACCCGCTCTCCGCTCGAATTTCGACCGTAATGGTTTCTTTCAAAGAGTTACTTTACGTTAACACTTCAAGCGTACACATTTCAAACGTCAAATGCATGGTAGTGTAACTTATGCTAGTATATTTAAAAATTGACTTTGTGCAGTGTGTACACCTTCTAAATGTATGTAGGTATATTTCTTCTCTGCGTGTGTATGTAATTGAACTCTTAAACGGCTGAACCGCTTTCGTTGGCGCTGCTGGATCGACATGTCACCAAATTTGTTTATTAATTATAGAGCGGTCTGAAGTTCGCTGGGACATTATCCATATAAATTTTAACCGTGCCAAATTTTATATTCCATCCGCGTAATTTGCGTAAAACGGGTACAAAGCGTTTGCTTCCCGTATTACTCGTATAATGTATATAGCTACTGGCTACAGCTGCACCGAACGTTATTTATTTTGTTAAATGCGTGCGTTGCCGTTTTTCCATCCAATTTGCTTTTCACGCCTCGTTTTTACTAGAATGACCTCTAGTCGAAACTTTGATCCCGTAGCGCCAACGCGGCGTTCGACCTACTTTATTGCAAACGTAATAAAAAGGTTTACCATTTTATTACAGTAAATTGTGACATGTTTTACAAGCAGTTATAAGAAAGTAGTTCGAACGATGCACTTTCGAACAGAGGGGTCTTGGTTCGAATCCAGCACGAACCTCTAATCATTTGCTTCGGTGCTCACTTGCTTTCATGTTCACAAAGGTGTGAAGTCTACCAATCCGTACTGGGCGAGTGTGGTGGGGTAAAGGACCCCTCACAGTATGAGAAGGGACTTAAGCTCAGAAGTCAGGACAATTAACAGTTGTGATTCTGAATGATAATGATGATGACAGTGATTTGTACAATATCAAAGTCATAATTTATTATGGACGATAATTAACTATTAGTATAATAAGTGTTACTTGATTCTCAATACTTAGTTCAAATGTCGTTAGATTAGATTCAATTAGGTTTTATCCCATTTCAAACCCCAATGGATCAATTGCCAATTACTAGAGAATTTGGGATACGTTGGTTTCCTGTAGATGTGTCTAACTAATAGGAGATTCGGGGCCCTCGATTATCTGTGATTATAGGGAAACGGCAATTATACTTAATGAAGGCAGTTTGCGTCGGACCTAAGTAATCGACGGAGTTAAGCAACAGCGGACGCGGTCGGTAGTTTGATGGGTGACCGCTGGACCCAAAAAAATCTTGAGAGACTAGAGCCACGCAGTGGATTTATGGATGTAATGATGATGGATCGTTTATGGGTAGATGGTAGTTAATTCTAACGATTTTTTTTAATGCTTAGTTTTTTTTTTAAATGTTAGAATTAAGCGGAAATGCCATTTCTACTGAAAATGTATAACTCTTGTCAAAGGTATTCTTATTGGAAGGATATTACAAACTGGATTACACAAACAGCGAAATGGCGGTAGACACAATAAAATTACGTGCGTTATTGTATTGGGAAAATAACAACATGAATTTGAATTTGATGATTGCTTTAAAGATTAAACAGGAGTTTGACGTAGCCATAAGTATTATTCCTCCACCAATCCGCACTGGAGCAGCGTGGTGGAGTACGCTCTAGGCCTCCTCAGGTATGAGAGACCCGTGCTCAGTACTGGGCCACAAATGGGTTGAGGCCATAAGTATTATTTGTTACTGTGAGGAGGAAAACAAACCCCTTAGGAGTCTCTTGTCGCTTTTTCCAAGATCACTAGAGGATTTTTTAATGCGATGGTGTGGTGTAACTTTCGATAAGTTTTTGTCAAAACCAATCGAATAAAATTTCATTTCATTATATCAAAGTTAAAATTTTAATTACATTTCAAATATGATTTCTTATCATTTTGATGATATGACGGACGCTTTTTGTATTGAAGCTACTTTAAACAAACAGCTGTTGTTTGCAGGTGTAATAATCATTCTGCACGAATGGGTTTAAATCCCATTCGTATTGTTTGCGTCTCGGCCGGTGACAGCAAACATAATTGGGGTCAGAAATGAAGCAAATTGAACTTTTTCCACGTCGACCGACCGTCCAGGGATAAGATTACAATATTTCACAAAACACATCAGGCTTTTGTAAAGTGACGTGATATAAATTAAAGGATAAAGTGTTATTTATGATGATAAACCTTTTTACATGATGATAAAAAGTGCTTAACCGGATCCACACCATAATTTGATTATGATTAATAATATAATTATTTGTCTAAATAGAGCAATGTAGGTTCTTGTTGTAAATGGCAATATAAATTTCAATTAATAACAGAAACCCGCAAACCTTCTATACAAATTAATAATTAGTGAGAGAATAATTACGTCGTATCCTATTAAAACAACAGTTGTAACTTGAACGACGGCTTAATTAACTTAATATTTTAAAATTAATTAACTTAATTAATTTTAAAATATTTATAACAAAGTTAAAGAAAATATATTTAATTTTATTATTTGAAAGTTACAGTTCACTTTATGCTGTTATTTTAGTCTTTTTGCTTACATATTCGTTAGTTCACTTCTGTCTTATGAATCAATATACTATAAATATAAAACTCTTCCGTTACTGAGTGACTGACAGACAAAGCACAGCCGAAACTACTGAACGCAAGAAGCTGAAATTTGGCATGTAGGTTCCTTGGGGAGGGCAGGGGAGTATTTTTGGAAATTCCCCCTAAAAATGGGATAAATTGAAACTTTTTATTTCTTCAATGGATTCACTTGAAACTTTGTATATGTATAAGCTCCTCAAGTGGCGGAATTTATGGCGAAGACGAGGGAGAAAGCTAGTTAAGTACATAAAGTGTTAGATTATAAAATTATTTAAACGTATCCTAAAGTAATAAAAATCAGATTCTTATTACTTGATACCAGCTTTATAGTCACTTTAATATTGATTTTGTCTTAGACATAGCGCTGTCAAAAGAAATTGCGGGATTGTTTGCTCCAGAAATACAAGATTTAATATATAAAATGGAGCCATCTTGTACCTACTCAAAAACGTTATTGGCATTCCTTTGGGAGCAATGCTTCTTTGCTGATAGCAAGCACGAGACTTTAAAACGTCGATCTTTCCTGTGGGAGATCTACTTAGAAGTATTTTTACAATGACAATGCAATCTTATGACAAGCATGAGAACGATATATATGCTCTTAGCAAAGGGTGCTATTAAGAACTTGAGTTGGTTAGTTGGTTAGTAGGTATGAGGAATGGGGCAGGGACTGTTAATGAAAGTTATCTCTGATAGTTGTTGTTAGTAACGGTCTAGTTCGTAATTAGTACAGAGAATTTAAAGTGTACTGTCGAGACTATTTTCGAGTGTGTGTACTTAGATAATAGGTTTCCCGCAGGAAACTGGGGACATTTACTATTTGAAGGCGTATGTAATAAGGCAAGTCGCTTCTGTATAAAGTAGTCCAAGTTTTTAAATAAATATTGGCACTAGGAAATTTAAATTCACTACCAATATGTCGCCATCCCGTCGATCGAGTAAATATTCGTATTTCTGGAACGAGGAACTGTTTATCGATTTTCGCTTATTTATTCCTACTGAAATACGATTGCGGTGGAAATTTTATGTATTAGGTATATCAGATCTTTCAAGAGGCAGATTAAAGAACATTATATGTCTTCTACTCTGTAGTTTTAGCCTTTTTCCTCTGTAAACTGTCCACCTCAACCTTCTCCTCTCACCTCTCCTCTCCTCTTCTCTCCTCTTCAACTGTCTCCTTGCCAACACTGACGATTTTCCATAACGTGGTCTTTCGTTATAATCCCTAGCAATGCGTTGCTTTTTTTGTTATTCTTATTTTTTATTTTCTTTTTTATATTGTACAACCTGCCTTCCTTGACTATTCTGTGTTAAACTCCATAAGACTTTGGTTATCTAGAAGAGATTGCTATTAGCCATAAGACTGCCTATTGCCTATTGTTAGTAGTAGAGATATTTTTACAAATATTGTTAAATACTGTTAAATAACTATTGTTAAATACTGTTTCTTATTGGTGTACAATAAAGTTGTATTGTGTTGTATTGTGCCAAGTACTAAGTTTTAGTTTAACAATAAAGTCAACATATATCTAATTGAGCTAAAACAAAACTCTGTTACGAGTAAGTACTTATAGTCAGAAAAGATTCCACTTCCTTTAAAAACTAAAGATGGGTGGTAAAACAAAACGGGACCCAGAGTTCAGTGCAATCCCTAATATAAGACTTAACCTAATGCTTTACTTCAATCACCAACTACTAGTAGGTGGCGATGTAGTTTGGTTTGGTAAAGTACACTTAGAACGAACCTCTCCACTCTTGACTTGAGACACCCACGCGGCCCTTAGAAATAAATTGTTTCTTTACAGTAGATTCGCAAAAATCTAAAATGTTGAAGGTAGAAACATAAAATCAAGTGATTCTATAAGTCTTACGGAATCACAAAATTGTTCTGCACAATGTGCCTGGGTCTCCGAACTACAAGGGTTTTATGACTTTTGCCCCCTGGTCATAAAACCCTTACGATAGTCACGTGTGAGTTGACAGATTTCACAGAGCTTTGAGAACATTACGAATTATCGAAGCTAGAACTACATTGTTATTGACCCTGCCTGAGAAGCGAGAAGTGTCCGGGTTCGATTCCTAACTGAGGAAGATGTTTATGTGAAGTATACATGCTGTTTCTCGTGTCGTCAGTATTAATACATATTTTATTTGCAAAACACAGAAACTTTTGGTGCGAATATGAGTTTTTGTTTTGCTTCAACTCATTAATGGCCCACACACACACACCAAGACATGGGTCTCTTAGGCCTAAAGAGTACCCCACCAAGTTGGTACTGGGCGGATGTGTTGAGGGATTAGTGGAGATGAAATCTGCAGAAGAACTAGTCTACAGTCTAAAGGACATAGCTCAGAGAATAGCCGGCTGAAGTGGCAACGGGCTGGCCTTATACATACATAGTTCAAGGACCGATAATCGCTGGAGAAGAAAGGTCCTCGAGTGAAGACCACGTGGGAGAAAAAGAAGCATAGGTCACCCACCCAGGTGAACTGACGACCTGTTGGACCCGCCGGACAGAGTAGCGCAAGTTAGGGAGGCCTTTGTCCAACGGTGGACTTACAAAGGCCAATGAATAGTAGCGAAGCAAGTGGTGGAAGTTTTTGTACCCGAAGGCATCGTAAAACGGGGTACAAAGTTTTTGCTTTTCCAGGTAAACATTACATAACAAATTTTTTGTGTACTTGTTGGGATAATAACCGTAGATACACACACGTAACTTGTTAAAATGATGAAGAGTTCAAAACGAACCAGACGCCAACCAAGTTTCGCACCTAGCATTAAGTTAGTGCGACCTAGTTGAAGATATTTTAAATGTATATTCAGGTCAGCTGCCGCATCTAATGAAGTCACATGCATGTTTACCAGCGCCGCGGCGCCGCAGGATTTTCTTCACGCTAAGCACAATTTTGAAAACCATTTGATTGTATTTAATTTATTTGTATTTTCAATAAATAATAGAACAGTTCAAGGAATAATAGAACAGTAGATAATAAGGTTTAACCTTAAAAAATTGATGTTTTCATCTCATAAACCGTTGGAGGAAGGTATACACGTAAAATTTACAAAATAGGTAAGTATCATTAAAGCCTCTATCGCAATAAATAATAAAAAATGAATAAATTTTAAGGGGGCGCTCATTCAAGAAACGAAATTCACGAACTGACTAATATGCTAAACACATTAACCTCCTTTGCATCGCGTAATCGGGTAAAACACACGTTACCATATTAATAACGTCTAAAGTCCGAAAAGCGGAGTTGAATATTCCCCGCGGGAATAATTTTGGGCGGAAATAAAATAGAGTCTTCCAGCTAAAGTCAGGTCGTCTGGCACCACTGTTGTTCACAATATGGGGGGCTAATCATGCAAATGCTAAATTTCCAAACAAGGGAATCAGGAATAGCAACACTAGTTAATATTGGAAGTTTATTGACTAGTAGTAAAGCCTATGTAAATGAGGCAATAGCGAGGTTTGTTGTGCAAACTGTTCGGGGGTTTGGATATAAGTACAATAGATGGCCAAATTATTTGTGATATCCTCCTCATCGATTTCGATGACAGCGTACTAGAGTAATTTAAACATTCTTACAATAACAATTACTTACGTTACACTAGGATTCCCTGTGTCGTGGGTGCCATGGACAACACACAAGAAAATACCTCATACCAAGACCGAGAACAGAAATTTAAACTCATCATTCAAATTCCCGCCTCGCCGGAAATCAAACCCAGGACCTTTGAAACGACAATCCGTCATGGTAACCATTGCGCTATGCGAGTCAACAGTCTATCGAAGTATTTAATAATCCGACAATCGTGTTCGTTTTTTCTTAGTCATACGACTAGTCGTATGATTAGCAACAGCTTTTTGAGTTTTTGTCTGTTAGAGGTTTTTTTAATTGTCTATATACATATTTGTTTTCGCTAATTTTAGAGACAACTGATTTATTGCGCTGAAAGAGCATATTATTGTGACATTTCAATCAGTTCACAAAAATAAGAAACAACAAGCCTGCCTACATTTTTTCGATTTTTGGCAGAGATTTCCCAAATCGAAGCGATTCTAAATAACAGTTATTCTGTTTACGTTCTCACCATGAATTAATCCTAATAACTCTACAAAATTCTTTGAACTGAGAAACGAAAACATAATAGTATCTCTTTCCTACTCACAGTCTGTGCAATTAAAGTGAAGAGACCACATAAATAGCCCCATATCTGTATCTGTTTGTGCTAATAATCTGAGTAAGACTGCATGCTTCTGTGGCACTAATAACACCATCTCTAATGAAAGTTCCGGGACAATATCCGTAAGACGACAGTGTGACACTGATGGAAATAGGTCACGTTGACTGTCGACCGTCACGCTGTCACGCGGAGGTATAAGGAAACGTTTATTTATGGTGTCCATAGTACATGCCACTCACAATAGGCCCAAGACCATTTACCGTAAGATTGTTTGAAGCGATGGCGTAGGTTGACTGTTATTGTAAAGTGTTAAAAACCAAATTGGGATAAATTTCATTTCATTTCACTGATTTTTTTAAAGATTATGTAATATTTGTTTCATGTTATTTTGATGTAAAATTCTATACCCACAATACTTTAAATACATTATCAGTTTTCCTTCATCTTAGCCGTTCTTTTGATATTTGATCACAGGATTTTTATTTTTAATATTCTGTTTCGTTCTGTTGAACACGGTTTTGAATTCAAAAGCTTTGAAAACATCGAAAGAATTAAACTTCTTGATTGCTAAAACATCTCTTTGAAGTCTATGAAGAAACAAAAACTAAAGATCAAAGTAATCGATCAATTCGTTATTTAATTCAACAATTTCACATAACGCGTGAACATGTTATTAAGTATTTGATTTTACATTTAAACATTCATTAATTGTATTACGAAACATGTGTTAATTGCGTCAAAATAATTAAGTATAAATTTATTAGCGCGAGCGTCTAACTAGGTGTAAGTTATTGGTATACTATTAAAACTATGGATGCGTTACGCAAGTTGTACTCCACTATGGGTGAGATAGATAATTTAATTACCAAATTGTGTGCGGTGTTTTCGGTTACCCCGAAACCTACCTGTACAACTCATCATCATCATCATCATCGCAACCCATTACTGTCCCACTGCTGGGCACGGGTCTCCTCACACAATGTGAGGGGTACAACTGGTACAACTCATAAAATATTTTTACTGTGTAATTAGTAGAAGTATAACGAGAATTACCACTTACCTACGTATAACGTAACCTATAACGCAAATAAAATATAACGTATAAATAAAATATAACGGTGTAAGGTGCGAAAGTCGAAGTTTCAACAAACAGCAATTCAGGTTAAATTCCAACTTAATTAAACGAGATATCACCAGCTGGGTCCAACTCGCCAAGTTAAATTATAGAAGTAGGACTCTGAAGATTATGCTTTATCCACGTCTTGGCACGGTTTTGTGACGAAGTAGCTGTGATTTTTTTATATATAATCCCTTGTAAACCCGCCGCGCTTCATTTCAGGAAACCTGTCCTTAGTACCCGCACTCGAAAATTGTTAGGCGTGATAAGCGTGGCGTTTAGAAGTCCGCCATATTGGATTTAGAGTGCCGTCACTTCATTTTTCAAAATTGTATACAAAATTTCAACTCAATCGCTTGAAGATATCTGCTTCAAAATTAAGTTGCAAGATTCCACCCCAACAAACATAGTTACACACATACATACATTGCAATGAAATAAAAGCTTTTGAATGGTACCGGCACTTAAGTCTGGCCCTAACACGACATGTCGTTTGAAAGCTGACTTAAGGTAGTAAGGCTTCACGAAAAAAAATAAAACCTTATAAAAAAAATTATGTCTTGACAGTTTAAGCTCATATAAAAGCACAAAAAACAATGCAAAAATTAAAACTCCTTATTGTTTAATGGCCTAGTTAATTGTAATAGAATATTAGAAGAGTACTACTTTCACTTTATGAGTCCATAAATATCCAATAAAGTGATCTTCATACAGAAATCGGTAATGAGGGTAGTTAATAACACAAAAATCCAAATCCATTTATCCAACCAAGCAAGCTGGCAAAGCTTATCCACGTCCCATTTGCTACAAGATTTTAATTGGATTTCGGACAGAAATTTCATTTATTCTGCATCGAAAGAAAATCTTTTCCACTGATCGTTCGGGATTTAATTGGAGAATATCCAATTGCAGTTTTCATGTAGATCTGTACCAGATATGACAATTTATCATTTTAAACTTTACACTTTTGCGGTTAATATTATTATAACCTATTTTATAAGGAGGAACTTTGAATATACCGATCAGTGGTGATCATCAAGGACACATCACATCTATATAATCATCACATTCAATCACAATCAATCATCACATTTATATATTTGGGGGCTATTACAAATCAGGTATAGGCAGTGATAAATCCACTTGCTTAAAGAAGTCATATGATCTTTGTCATATGATCATAATATAAATAAGTGATGAAGAAGTTGTTTTTCTGAATAATATGATTCTTTTTCTTTTTCTGTTCCGCACTTCATAACTGTCCCACCGCTGCGCAAGGGTCTTCTTAATGGTAGAAGCATAGGTCATAGTCCACCACGATGGCCATGTTCGGATTGGTAGACTTTTACCTTTGAAAACCTTGCGGAAATCTCTCAGGTGTGCAAGTTTCCTTACGATATTTTCCTTTACCGAAGACCGAAGCAAATTGTTATGCGTTTGTGTATCAAATATTGGAGTACCTAATAAATATGAATTTCAAGTAGTGACGTCATATCTTCGTGTCCCTCGAGACAGCGGGTGGGGTTAATTCAAGGAGACACTCGTATTCGTGTCACGATATCGGGATAAACCTAGAGGTTAGACGATTGCGGAAGACGACACCAATATTATATTCATAATATGAATATTACATTCCACGGAGAAACTTGTTAAACAAATTATTTTTTTTACGTTTTTGTGGTTCCAGATCCAAAGGGCCATAAATGGAACAGTACGATTAGTGGAACGGTCATACCACCCGGAGGCCTCCGACACGGCTCAACGACTGCTATCAAATGATAACAACCGGAACCCTTTTGAAAATCACTCAAAAGTACTTCCACGCGGACGTAACAGCTAATAATGTATGTATGTATGTATGTACAAACCTAAACAAGTTATAACAGAGGTTTATTATTTAATTTTTACTCAACGACCTCTCGTCGACCAATTATATCTACTGCCATTAAAGCGTAAATAATTAGCAAATGACACACAATGACATTGATATTACACATTTTCAATGTGTTTCAATATTAAAATTATGTGACTTGCTAAGGTCGTAATATTAAAATTGGCTGTATAATTTGAGTATAAATCTGCTTTTGTTTCAGAGTGTTTACGAAACAATAGGATATGGGTGTTTTTATCTGAACGACGGTAATGATATCTATATTATTGGTCTCGGCCCTGTCCTTGAAATAAATGCCTAAAGCCCCGCGCGCTAGGGCCTCTTTCTAGTTGGGATGAATTTAAGTATAAAAATAAAATTAAAAATGAGGCGAGTTTGTATGAAGTTTGTTTAGAATACTGTATGTGCATACTATCGCCGTGTCTGAACTGACCGTAAGAGTAAAGGAACGGATACCGCGTATTTTTATGAAACAGGCCTTAATAGGAAATACCACGCGAACCCTTTTTCAAATTTGGGATTTTTTCGCTCAATATCTTTGTCGCGCTGTATGTATGTCAGTGCATGCAGCGGCGTGTATGTCAGTGCGATAGGGACATCTGCAGCTCCGTGTAAAAACCCGAGGCAAAAATCATCAAAATCGAGGTTCCGTTCTCGACTAATCCCCCCGCCAAAACTAAAGCAATCTTAACGAAATTTTGGAAATTGAATGGGAAGGAGATATTCTGTGTCTGTGTGTGTGTGTGTGTGTAGAAAGCCGCAGTACTTTGATGGGTTCTTTATGATAACAACTTACCAAGGCCGAGAAAGTAAAGGGGATTAATTAGAACAAGAAGGTAGAAACCTAAAAAGCAAATATTGTATCCGCAACCCCAAAATTAATGAGAAAAATAAATGCTTTCTTACATTAGAGGCTAAATTATTAGTGTCTGGATTGAGTAGACTTTCAGGATTATTAAACCAAGATTAAGTAAAAGTTTTTAAGGAAAAGTGTATTTTATTCTTTTTGGCGCATTTAAATAAAATCTTTTTTTTATGTTTTAAAATTTTAATTTATTAACATAAATATTGTAGCCCGGTTTACCTTTAAAAATACTAACATGAGTTGGTTATTCATTTTATTACAAGGGATGTTCAAAATAAGTGGTTCTGATGCCATTCTAGCCCATTGTCGCATACTTCAATGAGCATTGTCCCTTATACTCGTAATCTAAATAACAACCCCGTCCCTTAGGACATACAAAACCTTGGGTTTGGCAATGGTAATACGATAAATTATAAAATTAAATGCGGATAGTTTCACGCTCAAAAGATAATTTAATTTTATACGTAGCGTAGTCTACAGTTCATAATTGATTTTTTTGTGTCAATGACGTAGATTTATTATTTAAAAAATCGATAAAATTCAATATTTTATAACTCGCATACGTAGTGTTCTGTACCACTGAGCGGTATTAACTCTTAATTATTTTGTCAATAATAAGATTGTGGACAACTACATACGAAAGTCTAAGAAGAGTTAGACCAAATAATTAGATTTAATATAGCTCATGGTACGGAACCCTACGTGCGCGAGTCCGACTCGACTTGACTGACTTTTAAGATTTTAGACACAAGATGCGCCATTGGCTCGGATATAATTAGAAAGCCACAAAGTAAGCTCTTGTGAAGTTTCAACATTAGTTAACTTCCAACTACAAATTCGAGAGCTATAGGATAGGTTTACCCAAAATTTAATTTATTAACTTAACTTAAACTTACGATATATAAAAACTTAAAATCTATATACATCAAAGCGAAAGGTAAATTCACTTATTAAACATGAAATCTCAAAAACTATAAAGATGAAAATTGGCAGTTAAGTATGTAGTAGACGTCAGCTAAAGACGAATTAAGTGATATTCAGCCCTAAGAGGAGTAAATAGGGGTTAAAAGTTTGTTTGAAAATCAGATAAAACTATTTCCGCGCGGGCCAAGCCGCGGCCAACAGCTAGTGTTACGTAACAATAAGATGGGATAAAAGCAACACATCCTTAAATTAATTTAGTTTTAAGGGTACGAAATTTCATTACACCCACTTTAAGAGACACGTAGGAAAAGTGAAATGTTCTCGTAAGCGTAATTCAATTGCGAGACGGTATTTTTGCTACACATTCTGAATTCAAACGAAACAGTAAAATAAAATACGACCTGACCTTGTAAAGGAGTCTAGAACAACGAACTTACCAATTACCAGCTTGCTCCAACCACAATAATCTAATACCATATTATAAATTATAAAATATAATTTATAAAACATATAATTTTGGTTACTAAATAAATTTCTAAGACTATTAACTTGAAGTCAAGTTAAAATAGCCTCGTACTCACGCAAAGTAAAACGGCGATTTTTACAACACGATAATACTGAAAACAAACGTTATACAGTAACAGTAACAATTTAAAATGACACACACATAATTTCCCAGAAATCTACGTACTAACACATAAAATAAAGTGGCATACGTACGCGCGCGGTCGTGTTCGGACGAAACTGTTCAGACGCCAGCCCGAGTTATCGGGTGGCGAGACGAATCGCGAATGGACTGGTTGCGCGATTCGCCCGCCCTTATAGCCTCAGACCGTAACCCGATGGTAGGCGGACATGCTTAGAGTAGTTGCTGGTGTGACAATCGAGAATGAATGTGTCACATACCTCATTAATTGTAGTGTTTATAAAAATACTCATAAAAGATCGGAGACTTAGGTATACGTACCGTCGTCGCCCTCCTGTTACTTTGGGTAAAAATCTCTTTAGATTGGTAGGAAGAGACTAGCGATGATATCACCCACAATAGTTACAGCAGTGGACTATAGCTCATTAGTGATAAAGTAGTTTGATCAAATTATTACTCCCATTAAACTTTACTATTCCAAATTCTATCATACGTAATTTCCAAAGCCATTTCTCAATTGAAAAAAGACAAAATATTGTGAACACGAACACAAAAACGCATAGACAGACGGTGCCTTTAATACTTTTTAACAATACATAATTTTCGAAATTATGAATAGTTTATACTTGTTTTCTAATTTTCAAATATAAATTAATCAATATTCCAAAGGTGGTATTAGCAACTCTAGACACGTAACCTCCCACGATTCCCACCAAGACACCGCGAGTTGTCAACAAAATGTTATTAGTCCTCATCCAGTGACGACGAGGAAAAATTCTCAAGTGATTCAGTGGAAAACTATTGGGAACTGCTGAAAATGTCTGAAGAAACTTTTGCGTGTTCGACATAAAATATCCTTACATTATTACGTATCTTTATATTTTTTATAAGTAGTTTCATTATAATTATAAGTAGATACTATTTTTACATCGATAAAAATAAAGCGTTAAATATCGATTTAAATAAACTTTATTCCTCGAAATTATGCATGGAGAGAATCTTTTAAAGTACTTCTTAGGTCTTTAATAACACCCAAAACATATTATTCAATGAAATGCAAAGTCAATGAGAGTAACTACTAAAAAGGTTTGGAAAAAATCGGGACAATTGACGTCCTGAATAAAAGTAAGGAAAGATTATAGTAGGATTATGAGGTCGGAACGTGTCAACAGACCTCTAAAAATCGGGACATACTGCACAAGTCAGAAGGCATGGCGACATTACTAATACTTCCACTTCCTACATAACATTTCACTATTAAGTCGACTACATAAACGCAATTGAAGCGCTCTTAGATCGGCGGCTTCGTCGATCCTAAGTGATTGATCGAGTTAAGCAACTGAGGCCGCGGTTGGGTCAGCGCTAGTGACAAAATTTCTTGAGGGATTCCTTGTTTAGGGGTACACGGAAAGCAATCGTTCACAGTTGTGTCGTAAATCTATGTTGGAGAACTTTGGCATAAAACCTCCGACACTTAGACCGACTTAAAACCTGCTCAAATCCGCCCTGGAGCAGCGTGGTGGAGTATGCTCTAGGCCTCCGAGCTTACGAGGAGACACCCGTGCCCTATAGCGGGTCATTACTGGATTAAAGCCACATAAACGCAATAAATTAAGTTCGTGAATCCTCTTACACCGCTTTGATTTAATTAATAGTGCGGGCGAAGTACGGTATGCGGCTGTTGTAACAGCTTAGATGAGTTTACAGTCAATACTCGAAAAGAAACGTAAGGATAGCTTTTAATTAAATGGAAACCAGAACTTCAAATAAACGTTTATTAAGGTTTGTTTCTAAAAAGCGCATATAAGTTTTTGTTAAAAAAAGTTGTCACAGTCGCCCATCGACGGAAGACGGACTAACTTTGATAACTTTAACTTTGAGTGATTGATATGAATGTGGATGGACGAAGGGGACGAGGACGGCCGAAGAAAAGATGGATGGATTGTGTGAGAGACGATATGAAAGGTTAGGGATTCAGTGTAGAAGTGACGGCAAATAGGGAAGAATGGAAGAGAAGAACATAATTATTGCACCGACCCCAAATAAATTTGGGAAATGGGCAGGAAGATGATGATGATTTGTTATAGGGGCCACAGTGACAAGTATTGCTTGAAAATTTTACGTGTCTACGTATATCAGTTCAAGAAATTGAACCCTGTGACAGACAGACAGAGAGAGGCATATTAAAAGGGTACCGTTTTTACCGTTTGGGTACGGAACCCTAAAAAATTTACAAAGTGACTTCTGAAGAAAGCTTTTTGAAGTAGATTGACAGCTCCACTAGCGCTTAGTGCATTGGGGTCGATGATTACTTACCGTAATGGCCAGTGAAGGCACATTTGACTCACCGTTCACTTAACTTTTAGATGAAAGCCAACTGGAGGGTTTTAGTAAATATAAGCAACGTATCTTCACTTAATATTCTAACACCGCGGAAGAAAAACTCGAATTTACAGCAGAGAAAATTACTTTTTTCTCACGCAGCTCATGATAATATATTGTCGAAAAAATACAAATATATCAGTTTTAATATGGGTATACATTAGGCCTTTCTAATAAAGAATACAGCATCCCTTTGAATATTTTATCAAACAAATTATATAAGATAACATTGCAATAACCATTTGTCTTTAGAGATACAAATTATAGTAATAACAATACTTAATATCCATGCTGGCAAGACAGAGATTCTTATTTATTTATTTATTTATTGATCAACACAGATAACTCCGATTTTTGTCTATCTGTCTTCCGTCTGACACTTGACCCTATCTCTTTAACGGAAGGTAGACAGCGGATTTTTTCACAGATTATGTGTAACTATGGCCACTATTACAGCAAATATATATATATTTATTGGGGGTTTCGGTGAAACGGAAATATACGTGTGCGAGTCTAGCTCGCACTTGGCCAGTTTTTTATTTTATTTTGTACATAACAAACGATTGTTATGACGCAATGGTTATAATTCCGTATTGCCTTTCAAAGGATTTAATTCCCATCACAGCCGAATGTGAATGAGTTTAAATTTATATTTTAGGTCTGGGTGTGTGTTCCTTGTCCATGGTATTTACGAAACGGAATTATAGTGGGCCTATGAGTGTGTAGCGTTTAAATACAATTCGAGGGTTGGTAACGAAATTAGGTTGCGTAAGTCCAGTGACCCCGGAATCGACAAACCATTTCCAAAAGGGCCGTATTCAACCAGCTTACCGGAATTAATGACCCCGGGATAGCTTATCGTGTGAAAATACCGGAACGGTCGCGGATAAAGATTCTAAGCAATAACGTATGATCAATGTGATTGAACCCATAACCCGAAAATTCTACTATAATTCGGATCTTTTGTGAAAAATTACGGTAATATGATCTCCAAATATGAACATACATAGCTCCTTTGCTGCGTTTCTAGAATTTTTTTGTTTTATATACAGCCGGTACCTATACGTCTGTACCCGCGATTTTGCGTGGTTATCGAATACCATTTTATCTGATAGCAACATTGTTTAAAATTGTAATAACTTTTTGTAGAATCGATTGATATTAATGAAGTATAAACTAAATGGTTCAAGATACAAACTATCAGAATACCTTGACAACAACAAAGGCATCAGTGTTAAGTTGTTCACCAAAAAAGAATGAAGTAGAAAGAAAGTATTCGACTCTAAAGCTTCCAGACAGAACATGATGAGACATTAGACGGCTGGATCAAGCGAGAGATATTGCAGATAGACAGGCAGGCTCCAAGAAAATACGCAAAAAAATAACATAATGACTTAATAATAATTTTGTAAATTCCTTACGCCAAGCCTATCTACTGGCCAAGGCTAGCCAAGGCTACTGTCACTTATGCTACCCTGGTAGCGTTTTTGGTGGTGATTTATTGTTTTGCAGAAGTTATTATTTTTATACTATTTCCATTTCTTTATTTTCTCGATGACAGCTCCTGTGAAAACTTGTACGAGCGTCTTTTTTACATTATGTATGCATTATTTTATAAAAATATGACGTTTACATACGTACAAGGTTATACCTGATTCGGAGAAACTGATAGGGATGGGCTATATCGATAAACGTAACACGATAACAGACCCGATATTTTTTTACAAAATGTAAGAAACTAATTGCTGCCGGATACTTTTGTACAAATTTATTAACTAATATTATACTATATTTCATTACAAGATGTTACACGTATTTATTCTTGTTTATTTCATATTTATTCGTATTTATTCTATTAAAATTTTCGATGATGTTGTAAAATAAGTAGGTATAGGTAGATACTCGACAATGAAACGTAATAATTATAACGACAGGTAATCTTTGTTTATTTATTTTAATCAAAATCTGATGAATTTAATATAATAAATATATGCGATCGATATCATTACTTATTTGGTCACAACACTACTACAGAACTGTCATCGAGAAAATAAAGAAATGGAAATAGTATAAGTGGAATTGTTTGTATGGGCATATATTTTTTGTATAGTTATACAAAAAATATATGCCCATATATCTAACGCATTAGGGTTATAATGTTAGATGTAAGAGTGGAATAAATAAATAAATTATATAAGTCTCCTTACCCAATCGCCCATACATTATGGACTCTACTCAAGACAGTCATTTATTTTATTCATTCATAGTTTCATACTGATGTTCGCCTGGTCTACCGGAATTAGATAAAGTCAGTATTCTAGGAATCCTAGGCTGCCCCAAAGCAACGATATTCTTTGCATAGCAACAACATGTCATGAAACAATTTAATTTGCACAGACCTATACGCACATGGAGCTAATATCAAGACTTACAATACAACTAGCGGGAGCGGCAAATTGCTCAGCGATAGTTATGTCAGCAATAAAATAGCTTTCTATGTAATTGAATGGCATGAAAACGACTATATGATTGGTTTTATTACGTTATCAGGGTTCTGTATATGATATAAAAACTGTTATAGGAGCCTTATTAAATTGAGCTGTCTGTCTGTTGTATTTACCTACTTTGCATGCACAAAATTGGTATATTGGTAATAATTGTAAATGAAGTTTGGTGAAGCGACTATCTTAGATCTCGAGACCTTTACTAACAATTAATAACAACATTATAACTGTAACGGGTACTCCCGATTAATAAGTAATAAAAATCGTGAGTACCCGTTACAATAAAAATGTTTAGTGTCCGCGATGATAAAAGTTTAAAATTAAACTTTTATCTATGTATTAAAACTATGAACTTCTAACCTAAGTCTCTGCCCCAGTCCTCAAACCTACTTAATTACTGACCAATTAAAGGACTGCGCACAGTACAACGACTCCACGACCGACAGACGAGAACGCGACTAAAACCTTGACAAAGCTAACATTCAATTATGAGCCTTATATCTTTGAAGGTAAGGTTGAATTTCGAACTTATACTTAATATACCTATACGGCTCGCCCTACACCCATAGCCGTTCCGTTTCGAGACCAACGCGTCGACGACTCACCGTAGACGAGTAGTCCACGCGTCGACCGACACAATGACGTAATGTACCTAGAACGGAACGTCGGAGTTGAAACGGAGTGGAGACGGAGTCGAGTTGACGTCGATGAAGCGTTGATCGCGGAACGGAACGTCGGAGTTGAAACGGAGTGGAGTCGGAGTGGAGTTGACGTCGAGTTGGTGTAATGTGCGCACTCCTTAACGTTTATAATAACACTCTCTGCCGACTGGACCTACCTAGTCCCGATTTGAGTCTTGATCGGTGTAGGTCACAGTAGATAAATTAATTCTGATTTTGTAGTACGTAGTTGAACTGGACAATTTAATGTATGTTTTTACTTCGTTTTATATAATAATATCTATTATTCAGGTAAAAGTATTCTTCAAAAGAAGTGCATTTACATAAAATAAAAGTCGCATCTACTTACATTCGTTTTACTGTAACTAACATTTTTCGTCGCAAATATTTTACTCGTAAACTAACTTGATATAAGTTACGTTCTTGCCTCAAAAATATTACGGAGTGAATTTTTACCTTTATTCCTCTAGAGTCTAGAGGTTAAAAGACACTGAAGCATTCCTTAGATTACAGGGACTCGCTACGAATTACGATTATGAATTTTGTTTGGGAAACGCGTAGCGCTACGAATTTCGTAGATACTCGTAGCTCTACCTCGTAGCACAATAATCTAAGGCGATTTTGCGGTAAGCATTTGGTTTAATAACGGTATGTATTTGACAGCCCAAACGAAAGGAGGTGCTAATATTCGGATTACTTTGACAACTGATGTAAAACCGGGTTAGGAAGGCAGACGACATGGTGGCGGAAACTTGAAGAAGAAGTAATAGATTTAAACTCTTAAAGCATTTTTTTTCATTTTTTTTAATACATCGCGTAACTTCGCCTGGGTTTTAGTTTTATGTTATGTTGTAAATCGTAATTTCGTAAGAATGTGTTGGAGGTCTGGAGGAGGATGTCTCCTTATGACCCCATACATTATGGATTCTACTCAAGACAGTCAACATTTATTTTATTTTATTCATTCATACTTATTGTTCGCTTAGTGATAGAAATTGAACCATAGTCATTGTTGAAAATATAAGAAAAACATTCTAATCCGTTTTCTTTTTTAGTATGTTTTAAATTTTTCTTATTCGTAAAGCCCGTCTAGAGCAACCAAGCCATGCCGAAAAAGAAGAATAAATTGGTAATAAAAATATAACAGACACTATAACAATATAACAAATAGAACAGAAAATGTACGACTGTCTTTGTCTAATATTCTTGATAACACAAGGTTAGTAAATTGTTTATTCAATAGTTTATTTTTGCCCCAATCCATTTGGGTGAGAATATCGGCTTAAAATATACACACCGGGGAACGTGAACTCACGTATCCAAAATGGGTTAAGCTAAATAAATAAACGCTAACGCACTCACACCTACGCATTAGGATTCCCTCTGCTGCGGGTTGCATTGACATACAACATCAGTGTCACCTAAAAGCCGCAAAGAAACATTAAATATTAACGTAAGTATCAGCCTCGGCCGGGAATAGACCCTGAGCGAAAATATTTTGTACTTTTTACATTTTGCTATTCAAGCGTTGTTTTTTTTATTAAGTATCATTTTTATTGAAGTGAAAGCTTCTATAGTATCGTTGTGATTTGGAAGTCGATGAAACGGAAATGACACAGACACATTTTAACGTGGGAGAAAAAGAGAAAACATCAATATTTGGACTGACAGTATTCGTTGATTTTAACATTTCACTTCTAGCACGTGTGAATTGCACACGTTTAGTTTTTTTTTATTTATTGCGTTATAAAAACATTGCCAGTTATAAAAGACATCCCCAAAACCTTACACCCTCACTAAAACAACCGCTTATTTGTGCAATATATAATATATTTTAATCGTCTTTGCTATACTAAAAAACAAAGTTCAAGTCTTACCCAAACTTCCCCTAACACCACCCGTGTGAGTCGTTGTGCTTTGAATATATTTCACTCAACTCGCTGCATCAACTTCTAAGTTAGGTGGTATTCTTAGTAAGTTGTTCAGTAAATTTAGGGAACTACATACGTTCATGTCAAATTTTCCTCAGCATTATAAACTTTTATAGCAATTATTACTTATCTTCAGTTATTGTTTTATTTCTGGCACTAGCGACAATAGTGCCATTAACAATTATGTTAGTTATTTAATTCAATGACAACCTTGACTACACTAAGCAACTTCCATTTCATTAATTAATTATCTGTCTATTCTCAAATATGGCCTGCTCACTGGCCAGTAACACATTATTGGTCACTGACCGGAAACATTTGGAAGACCTGCTCATCACATTTCTCTTCTCCTTACCGCACCTCACCTTACCTCACCTGCCCACACCTCGTCTCACCACACCTCATAGCACTACTTCCTGCTGATCCTACTCCTCGCTATAATTTTAATGGTATAAAATTCCTTCGTACAAAATGAATAAATATCGCTACACACTCTTAGCCCCCCATTATTTCTATACTTTTCACTATTTCTAAAGGCAAGTAATAAAATTGCTAAAGGAGAAATTAATTGATGAATCTAAGTAGAACCTTTTAGTTTAATGAAATAATGAATTCTAAATGGATGGTATTACAGCTATAGAATTCAAAGAATAGTGTTTACACTGCTAAGTGCTGCCTAAAGCTTTTTTCCATACTTATCGTGGCAATTCTACGAGATTTGATTATTCTGGGTCGCGGCAATCCTATATCCGTGGATACTTTTAAAAAAATAAGCTTAGCTGGAACGTATTTCGCGTGGAATAATTTTGTTACTGAAAACTTATCCTGATTTTTTTGGATATAATTGTAACAATTTGAGATTTTTCTGTTACTGATAGGTAAGATTTTCATTAGGAAATGTAAATGGCTTATACAAATTTTACTTCGATACATTTAATAGCGATATATGTATAGGTATACAAGTACGTGTCCATAGTTATACGTGTCCATAGATTGTTTTTTTTTTTTGCTGTAGTTATGAGTAAAAATCTAGAAAGACAAGTAATGCAGACGTAAATGGCAATACTGTTTTCTTCTATAAAAAAATTAAACCTTACTTAGTAATGGGTAAATACATCAGAGGAATTGAATGCTCAAGTTGTTTTCAATCAATTAAAAAGAGAAACGCTATTTGTTTGCACAGAGGGAAATGAAGTATTTAACTACAAGCAATTCTGTGAAGCGCAACTGCTTGAATCAATCGTAAGTGACGGTTAAATTCGTAAACAGAGAAGGATATAAGAGGTGATTTTTTAGTCAGTTGACATATTAATAGGGGGTACTCAGTATTCGATTCTCATTCCAAGTGTGTAATTAAAAAGGGTACATAAATTGAAACCACAATGTGGACAAACTGACCGTGCGGTCTTAAACTACTCCACAAAGGCGATTTATACTTATACTTATTGGCTGGTTATAATTTCATGGAATATTATGTGAACTCATAGGTAACTTTTCTATATCTAAAACTCTCTTATAACCCCAAACTTAATAATTTTCATATACTTACCTATAGTCGACCTAAAGCTGTAACGATAAATTCGATATTCAAATGAACCGACAAGTATAATTATTTTCAAAAGTTCATAGAATGAATGTATTCAATACTATACTAGCTTATGTAGCTTAACGCAGTTATCTAACTAAGAATAGGTAATTAAAACATTTTTATCAGCCACATTATAAGCTCATCAGTAGATACAATTAAAAATAAAACCTGTGCAGTTTTTTTTTTAAATAAGGATTACTAGTTAACAAAAATTGGTGCTTATCACTGGCATTAAATATGTATTGTATTTACGTACACATTAATTATTTGCAACAGAATGACCGAGATAATTACATAAATTGCTTCATAGGGGCTGCTGATTATATTACTCTGTGCTATGCTATCGATGCAACTATCAATAGTATACTTACATTGTGTTGAAATTACAAGTGAAGATGGCGTTAATCTATGTCAATGTAAAGTAAAAAGCATCTAGTTATAATAATATTAAGCGTGTTCCAAATTAAAGAGTTTGTTGAAAGGTTATAACAAAAAATATTCAAAGTCGCAGCGTTTTACTGAAACATCCTTAACAGTGGCAAACTATTTGCGACTGACTTAGATGAACCAGTTTGACATAGTGAGCCGCAATGTTCTGAGTCAATGAACTAGTTCATATCGATCTTCGTTCCCTTTTGTCACATCATCAGATATCTGACGAGGGATCACAATAAGGCCCACACCCTTTATATTCGAGATATGAGAAAAGTATATTTTTTCTGTCCTCGATAGCTATAAGTGTCACGCACGCATTGATTACATTCAAGATTTACGACACTTTTATGCCCCAATAAATATTTTATGTAAACACCACTATATTATCGACCGGCGTGATCTCGTAAAAACTGTTTCGGTAGCAATGCGGTAAAAGGTTTGTTTCTGATATAATATTTTACATGAATTGTACTTGCTGAATATTTTTATAATTATAAAGATCATGTGATCTACGTACTATATAGTTAAATAGTATGTAGATAAAACAATGAAAATGAATTATGTAGCGGAAAATGAAATAAATACACCTAATGCAATCTTATAACAAAAGCTTTAAAGTTATGTAATATGTAATTTTTAAATGGAAATGAGTACAACAAACTTTTTTATATACTCGTACTACAATTAAATATATATGGATATGGTAACTATTTGGTAGGTATAATAAATTAAATATAGATTACTTGTAGTGAATTAATACAAAAAGCGTGATTTAAATTTGAGGGGTGGGGAAACAACGAAATATTAAATATGAAACAAACACTTCTTCCAATATTATAATACGAGATTGCAAGATTAGGTATAGCCATAAAAAATTTATGAAAATATGTACCTTATTCGACAAATTTATGCTTGAACATGTTCGGCGATGCTAAAGAGTAGAGTGCGCTATTCTAAATTCCTTTATTAGATTCTGCGAACCACTCGAGACAGGCCATTTGCAACAGAGCAGTATAAGAGAAATGATTTGTTTACTATTGCATTTTAATCTCTTTTTTATGTAAAATAATAGAATAGAATAGTTTATTTCACAAAATGTTTATTATAGTTTTTATTTTATATTAAATCGTTTTAATTATATTTATTTATTTCACTTTTTATTGAAAAACCTAAAGCTAGGAATTACAGTGGGCGGACTTGATGCCTAATGGCAGTCTACCAGTCAACCCTTGGAGATGGCGAGAAGTCGAGGTACATACATAGGTGTTCAATAATAATTACTGCAACACTTATACTATAAATACGAAAGTAACTCTGTCTGTTACCTTATGACGCTTCATCCAGTGAACCGATTTAGATGAAAATTGGAGATTGTTTGACACCCGGGAAGGGACTTGAGATAATTTTAACCGTATTTTTCCGTTTTTCGCCTCCCACGCGGTCGAAAACCGCGAGCAAAAACTAGTGTGCAAATATACACATAGTGGTTTTGTTCATAATCATAATCATAATGATTTTTAAAGAAAAAATATAATATTTCTAGTGACCCGCCCTCGCTTCGCTTCGGGAAACTTTGGATAATTCACAATATATCTTTATATATTATAGCATGTTATTCTGATGTGTAAGCTATATTATTATAAAGTTTCAGCAAAATCCATTCGGTAGTTTTTGCGTGAAAGAGTAACAAACATTTATACATCCATACAAATTTTGGCATTTATAATATTAATAGGATAATACAAAAAAAATTCAGCATATACTCACTGTGTCGTAAGTCAAAGGGCGAAGACTACATATAACGTAAAAACTATCATCCATCAGTATTTGACAAAGAGTACCTCGTATAATTATCTTATACTGAGAAGATATTTATTTCAATTAATTTGGTAGATATCACTCTCTATAACATACAAGATATTATATAATAGACAAAAAAATAATAATGCGATGGCCAACTACAACACTATCTCTCGCTATCGCCTTAATCAGCAGGTAACCTGTAATTCATTTAGGACTCAAGAAGCAAATAGGTAAAAGCAAATTCGATTCGCAAGAAATAAATCAGAAAGTTTTGCAACATATATTATTTCCTGTCTTATCCGAACTAAGTTTTATAAACTTTTCCCCTGCAACGCCATCTATTTATTATGACTGTTTTTCCCCACATCACTTTCCGTCAGGAATAACGACGAAGAGTGATATTTATTGCTTTACGCTCGGTTTCCTTTCGCATACATTTAGGTCAAAAGTACAAGGTATTTTGTTAAGAATATTTTCTTGTAGCTACTTAAGTACCAAGAAAAGTGAGGAGTTGATAAGTTACATACATACATATATCCAAGTAAATCGTTTTTAAAAAGAAACATCTTTCTTTTGAGTGACAGTAAATATAAGTACAATTTTTTTTCAGGAATCTTTACATGCACATTGTCGCTTCAGAACTAAGTATTTCATTCCTTAAAAATAATGTTATTTTAAACCATCATTGTGTACCTACCATCTTAGTAAGGATTTGAATGCCTATGTCAAGAGGCTCCGCTCTTCCGTCTTTTACCAATATTACATTATGCAATAATCCAATAATAAGGGGAGGTATTTCTTAACTTAATATTGAAATGCGTGTGTGTTAGTGTTTGTGAGTATGTGTGTGTGTTTTATGTGTTTTGTATACTTATTGACCATGACTGTCTTAAAAGTCTTTCAGTTTCACTATAGCTCAATGTCTTTATAAAGTAATAGATATACCTACATACGTGGTTTCATCTACGAGGAACTGAAGCGATACTGTTTCATATAATATATCTTCTATGTACAGACAGCGATTAGTTACAGATTTATAATTAGTATAGAAAAAATATCGATTTAAACCCGACTTCTTAATATGTATCTATTGAAAATGTAAGTGGTAGGTGGCTAATTAAATTTAAATCGTTTTTAATCCTCGATCGAAAATATACCCTTTCTCATTTAAAGTGGTAATTAAACAATATTCGACCTGACTATAAATAAGGATAAAGAAAAAAAATATTTTCACCCACGCTATACCAAGAATACACAAGCTGCAAAGCTTTCTATTAATAACACAACCCACAGAGCACAGCCTGGCCACGCTCATATTTCATCGTCCATTGGAAAAACAAGGCAAAACCTTATCTATTACAGCAGCGATTTTAAGCCCGTGATTGATTGCACCGTAACCTATTAAACAGTGACACCGCACATTGTCCCTGTAACTTGAGCTATTGGTTTAATTAATCTCATGTAACAAGGGGTAAATTTTCTATACAAAATATGCTGTACTGGTCACCACACAGAGTTGACTTTGGTATTCATAATATTGAAACATGTGGCGACACATATTGCCATGTGAAACAAGCAACTTTATAAGGGCGCATCTAATTAAATAATTTATTTTTAAATCATTCATTTAAGTAACAGCCGGCACGGTCGGTAGTTGGATGAGTGACCGCTAGTGGCAAAAATTTCTTGGGCGCTTCCGTGCTTCGGAGGGCACGTAAATCCATCGGTCCTAGTTCCATTTAGCATTTGTTAAGCCATGTCGGATGCCTTCGGGCGGCATAAAAAACTTCCGATACCTGGGTTAGCGACTAATCCCTCCACCAATCCGCACTGGAGCAGCGTGGTGGAGTATGCTCTAAGCTTCCTCAAGTATGAGCAGAGACCCGTGCTCAGTAGTGGGCGATTAATGGGTTGAAGCCAAAGGAAGCCAAGGTTCCCCATCAAACAATCTATCAGACCTTAATCGATCACTTGCGATTGACAAAGTTATAACAAATTCTTAGCGCTCCAATGCTTACTTTATGCATATTAAGTAACAATCTTGCTCAAAGGAAAGTGCCAGTACTGTGTAAGAGGGTGTAAGAGAATTTCAAGGAACATAGTCATCTTTGCCAAATTTCGCCCTCGACACTTTTGCTCGTTGCACTAACGAGTAGCACGTACTAACCGAGTACTAACCGTCACCCTCGAATGATATTCTGACTTGAAATAGATATCAGACTTCATCTCAAGGGTTTGAATTAGAGTCCCTCGTTGGGCGCCAGTGGCGGAGTACATTGGCGACTAGTAATCATGAAAGATTTTTGAGAGGCGACATAAAATTGACACTAGTAATAAACACATTGGACCCATCAAGTTATAATGGTTAAAATATTTACTATTAATTATAAAGCTGATGAAACTAGTAATTATAATTAATTATCCAATCCATCCTACTAACTCAGATTTCTATTTCTACGTAATGAGACAGGTAGTTATATATTAATCTAATACCTTCAAATCGATCTAGCTAGGTTTAATATTCAGAAAACGTCGTTTTATCCGTGTTTTCAGGCAATGAAAAACTGCCACAATATCATTGGAACGCGAAGGTAAATTTCGCCACCTACAAGGTTATAACAATTTACAAGGTTATAATAGCTCAGGTGGAAAATCGGGTGGTCCCGAAACCAGAAGACCCCGGTTCGAGTCCAGATGTAAAAAAAATACCGACCAAAGCTCGGTCATCTAGGTACTGATATTTTATTTATTACAATAATTTAATCACTTTTAACCTATTATTATCTTCCATACGAAACAAAAGCCATCACAGTAAGTAAGACTTATATGAAACGATGACAACAAAGCCGGTAATCGGATACTCTGAAAGCCAGAAGCCACTCCATTACGAGAAGATGGTTAAGAGACATTGATTTTAAGTGGATGACTCAAGATAACTATTGTATGTCATTTATTATGACAACAGCTTTTGTAGTTTCATTGACAGTTCTCGTATGGTACACTTAAGGGGTCACTGTTGACTTTGAACATAAACAACAGCAGAGCATAATGCATAAATGCAGCCCTGTATACCTTGTATACTGTATACCTTGTATACCCTGTATACCCTGTATACCCTGTATACCCTGTATACCCTGTATACCCTGTAGCCCTGTGTACCTTGAGTCGTAGACCCCAAAAAACCTCAAAAGAAAGCTTATCGTACAGTTTGTGTACTGAACAAAAATTTATCATTAAATTTAAACCGTGGAGGATCTCTTTCTGTTATCAGTTTTTTTAATGGCTGACGTATTGATATATTTCACTTGCTAACATTATGGCAGATTCTAATACGTAAAATATAGCGGTAAGCTATGTGTTTCATATTTCCATTTCAAGCGCTGATCGGGCTGCGTTGCAACACTATTAATATACGCCTCACATCTGACGTCAGAGTTGGGAAGTTGTCATAGTGTAAGAGAGTAACATGAGATGCGCTAGTGTTGTTTAAATATTTATATTGTTAATATTGAATTGAATCATCTAATATTTATTGTTGCTTGAACAGATCTTCATAATTATAGCTAGGGACTAAGTCAATCACGTCAGCTTTCAAACATTATAAGCACTTAATGGAGTAATCATACGAAAAAAAAGCCTTACATCTTGGAGAAGAGCTGATACTCTTACACTGCTAGACCGATGTTAACCAAACATAGCTAAGAACCACTGCAAGGAAACTGACTTTCAAATGAAAAAAACCGCATCGAAATCGGTTCATCCATTTGAGAGTTACGATGCAACAGAGACACACACACACACACAGACAGACAGACATCGACGTCAAACTTTTGCGTCGGGGGTTAAAAATAGTAACCACCATAGCTTTGCTTTTTGACATCCTATACCAGTCTTTAACAGGTATGAATTCGGTTTTGAGTCTACAAACGTCACAACTTATGATATTATGATAGCTTAATCGCTTTGTGTAAGCCAAAAGGCTAATCTGTTGATATAGAATACCTGATATATCTAAGGATAAAGTAAAAGAATTACCTATAAGTGTATAGTCCAGTGTTAAGTTTAAGTTTGTACTTAATAAGTTACAAACGGTAACAAAATTCCGAAACTTGTATAAGGTAAAAATAAGATTTTTAATGTACAATCCAACACACAGGCACACACAGGCAAACAGACATCACAAACATGATGCAGCAAAGCACCGTAAATCTGTAAAACTTAAGGAACTGTCACTGTGTAACTTAAGAATCTGTAATCCTTAACGTACGACAGTGCTACGACGTAGCGGCGTAGCAATCCGTAACGTATGAGACAGCTACATCGTAGCAGATGGCGTGTCTTTAGCACAATAAAATAGCAGCTGATGTTTAAAGGCATAAAATCTCACATTACAATTTATCGTCCTAGCAGTTTTTGCCGCGGCTTTGTCCTCGTGGAAGTTGGAAAAGGGCTGAATACCGTTAAAATTATCCCAATAACCTAAACGTATTTCCAGATAAAAACTATCCCATCTAAAGCCTCAAAGTACATCCATACCAAATTTCAACTATAGTCGGTTCTGTGCAATAAAGTATTTTTGTATTGCATTGCATTGTATTAATTGTATAGAATATAGAAAGCCCCGATTTTTTAAGGTTAGTTATATGGGGAATTGAAATTGGGGCGCATTGGAATTTTTATTATAATTATGTTGTTTTGTTGTTATTTCCGTTCAAGAGATAGTGCGACCGACAGACAGCGGAGGCTTGTTAATACAATTCGGTCTGTCACCCTTTGGGAACGGGAAAACCTAAAAAAGACATGTAGAAAGGATAATAGTAGGGAATGGAACCGGGAATGCATAAGAGACAAGGTTCCGCCGGTAAGTGGATTCAAGGATTCGGGTCCACGCCTAATTTACTTAGTCTGTACTCAAGAAGTAAAATAGCAGAAGCGACCTACTTAAATACGAATAATGAAATATAATAACATTTTTTTCTTCATATATTCAATGGTATGTTTTAGAAAATCATCGATAAGATTATATTAAATGTATATGTATATGTTATATATAAAGTCTGTATTATATAAATTTAGGTCATTTCATTGAAATAGTTTAAAAAATTGAATTTTTAATTTCCTCATTTTCCTAAGACTAGAGTCTGAAATTACTGTTACAAGTAATACTTTCAGCGTCCACCTACATACTCCAAAATCGTTATGTTAATGATTACAAATTACAATTACCTATATACAATAAATAATTTAAAAATATTTGTTATATCAATAACGAGCATAGTTATTTAAGTGTTACCCGACTCCCAATTATAACGTAGGGATTGAAGAGAGGGTATAATTATCGCGAGCCATGAAGATGTATGCACATTATTGTTGCAGCAATTCTACGGAGACCTTCTGCCCGAGTTCATGCTTAGGAAACTAATTAGTAACAGCTAATAAAGTGTAAGGGGCGATGCTGCCCGAGTTCATATTAGTTAAATAAAGTAAAAAGTTTATTGTCCCAAATAATTTGCCCACCGATGTTACATATATACGAGTAAAAGCAGATAATGTGAAAGGATCTAAATCCATTAGATTTCCGCTCCGTTTAGTGTCTCTGCACATAAAAATAAGGCATATTCATTAGTCCACTAGCAACTAGCAATTCCGGGCGAAGTTAATGACTGCTTCTCGTACTTAACAAGTAGCCCTAATTGTTTTGCCTCAGTCCCTCCAAGCGACAAGAATGTAGCAACTAATGTTCTAACCGTCTCCTAACCGGACTAACTATCCTACTCCCCATTTGAGTCTTGTTCTAATTAGGTTGGTTGCAGTCGTCATGGGCGGCAGCGGAAGTGTGGTGCTGCATGCTTGTTTGCTACCTTAATTCTTATTCTTAAAAGCAATTTAGATAAGAATTATCCATATTAGCTATACATATGTTAAAAATGAAACTGATCGCTGTCTGTACTTGAAGATAAACGAGATTTTTTTATAAAGCGCCTTTATTAACGCAATCGAACCCAAAATAATGATTGTTAGAATTTTTGTCTATGTGTCGTGCGTTTGTGCGCAGAAAACTTATTTAATATTCGAAGTTCGCTTCAGATTGATTCTTCAACTTTTATTTCAAAGACTAAATTACCGTCACGTTGTATTTTTAATCTCCCCTGAGTATTTGAAGGAGGCAGCTGTCAAATTCAATAACTTAACCCTTATTTCTAGGTATGGCGTCCGATTATAGAGTTAACACGTGCTCGGGATTTCACTTTATATGATAATTCGGTCTTTTACACACCTACAGCCTCGCCAGTGGGCTATTTCTATTATCAATACTCGTGGCTTGGTTTAGGGACATGTTTTACAGATCAAAAAGTATAAACACTCAGTACTACAGAGGAAATTGTCCCTTTAGCCGAAATCTAATTTAACCATTTTTTAGCCTTCAAAATAATAATTTTACGAAAACATGATTGTGTCACTGGAGTAACTATATTACTTCAAGTGTAAGTTTCTTTATTCTACGTTAACTGCTAAATGCATTAAAGATTACATAATTTCGAGCGGCAATGCTTACAAATTAAAAATTACGACACCATTTTTCAGTGGGATTTTTTAATTCCTACAACATGGGTGTCAATTCAAGGCACATTCCAAAATATTTATAATACAAGATAATAATTATAATACAAATTGATATGCACATTCCAAAAGTATAATAATAATAATACAAAAATTATACAACAAATATTACATCCAAACAAATATTACATCTTTGGCTTTAAATACTTTATTTTTGTTTACTTCATTCACCAATTAGAATTCTGCTACAAATAGAAACTAAGATGAAATCACCTCATTACTTGCGCACTCTTGCTTCTGGAATAAAAGGTATCTATTTATAGAATCAAACAAAGATAGTACCTTTGATGTTACGGAATAATAAAGGGACACAGCAGTCTCTATGTAACATGAACCAATTGTTATCTTTCGCTGGAAATGTGCAAGAAAATACAACGCCGATTATATGTACATATTTAAAGTCCACTACTCAAAACATATCCTTAATGTCCTAGTGCTATTTAGAGTTAACATTTTCAGCCATATAAATCCACAGTATCTCGGAAACGGTTACAAAGTAGGCTTATAACAATCCCAGCGGGCTGGCTGGAGAAAGGCGAGGAAAACAGATTACATCCTCTTGAAATGTTTATAATATCATTGGATTGCGTAATAAAATCCACACGTTTCTAACTGGACCACACTGGACCTAACTGTTGGACACTGGACACTGGACTAACTGGAACACTATTGCTGTTAAAACAATTTATTACCGGTAAAAATAGTATGGTACTCTGTTAAATTATTAAATTTCTTCTCATAGATTGCAGCCAAGCCCAACAAAAATTCTTTCTGCTTACGTAAAACTCCAGATTTCAAACCATTCTCCTACAACTTTATCATAATCCATATATACCTACTAATACGTTTAAAATAATTCCAATATCACCACGATCACTTGCTAAATCTCGATTAACTTCACAAAAATATTCCCTAAAGAAAACGTAGCAGGAAACGTAAATCCAATTTTTAGCTTCGGAAAACTCATCTCAGCAAAGCTCGTTAGACAGGGAAACGCAAGTAAGTTACATCGCGTTTGCACGACTACGACTATTCAGTTCTCAACTTACTTTATTTATGTCGGTAATGTAACGAACGTTAGGTATCTGACACAATTTTAACTTTAGCAAAGAGAGATTGCCCTGTAAGCTATGTGATGAAGTTTGGTGAACGACCGTGATCTAATTGTTCTTATTTGGAATTGGTATATGCGAGCGTTTTACAAAACTTCGATAGCGTGATTCAGGTCTAGCGGGACATAAGTTGTGACGTATGGTGGTTGGTGCCAAGTATTCACGATTAAGTTGACTATCCGAAACTGGCAAAATAGATGTGAAATACGAAATTAAGAGAATTGATACAGGTTTAGCAAAAAGAGATCTCCACCCAAACGAGGTGTCATACCTGGAAATCGCACCGCCGCATCTTGTATTGCCACTTCAGAACTAAAAAATAACTAAATGAATTATTACTAGCAACAACTAACCGGACTTACTGTTACAACAGTCCCTGGCCGAGTCTTAATACGTACTAAAAAACTAATTAAATATGTTTGCAACACAGTCTGCTAACTAGACTAACCATCCCAGTCCCGACTTGAGTCTTATTCTGTGTTGGTAACAGTTGTCAAGGGCGACAACGAAAAGGCGGTGCATGCTCGTTTGATATCTTAATTCCATAAAAAACAATTCGAATCCATAAATTTTCCAACATAACTAAATTGTGAACGAAATACACAGTATATTTTTGGACGCGTCGCTGTTTCCCATTTTGTCGAATATTGATTTATAAATCGATGTCGGTAAGGGTCTTCCGAGACCCCGGGGAGTTATGGCGTGATTTTATGCTCAGCTCTAAATTAACGATGTAATCCAAGCCCACAACTTGTCCCCGCAGAGAAAATAAATCTTGACTCAACGGTTATTTATCATTACTAATTAGATACGAAGTTAAGGATGCGCTTTATGATTAGCGCAAGATTCTCTGTAATTGCTACTTGTTTCTACTTACGACAGTAGATTTCTCTTGCAGATTTTGAGTTATTATCAAAAACTTTAATTTCACTTGCAATGTATGTAACTATGTTTGTTCGGGTGGAATCTTCCACCTCAATTTTGTAGCAGATATCTTGCACCGATTGAGATTAAATTTTTCTATCATATAAATTGTGTAATGATGTTATAATTTGATAGTAATAGTCTTAAAGAAAAGTTTGTTTTATTCTTTTTAGCGCATTTTTAAAAAAGTGTTTTTACTTTTAATTTATTACTGTTCGATATGCCTGGCTGGCGGATGTGTTTTTGTGCTAATTGTTTGAAAATAATTTCGGTTGGATTTAGAAAAACGATACTATCAGTTTTTGAATTTAAAAATAAGTATATCGTAAAGTTCGAAGTTTGAGTAGTGTTAGGATATTTCATTTTCTCGAAAACGGTTCGTCGCCAAGAGTTGTGAGTACCGTTGTAACACAGACCACTTAACCAACGTTGTAATCAGCTGAAGTACCTCTACAAACTCCAATCATTTTCACGTACGAGCAACCAAGGTGCATAATATGTGCCTCTGTAATCCTACAAAGGTTTTGTTCTTTAATCAGATGCAGGTAACCTCAAAAATGTCAATATCAACAAAATTTTAAGAGAATTATACCAATGCAGAGTTTGCGTTGGAGCCGCGCCAATTGTTTCTTAGAATAATGGCACATTTCTCCTTTTATTTCCATTGGTGTTTATGACAGTATAAAAATGAAGTTTCTCTTACGAGAACTATCAAATTAAGATTTTAAACTCATATCAACGTAGATTCTAAAAGTTTAAAATGTAATATACTTAATTACATAATAGTTTGTATTTATTGTATGTATTTTACCCCTGTTTAGACTCTGTTGCTGTTGCTGTGACACTTGAAAGACTTTCAATGTTAAACCTCGATGGTTTTCCATTATTAATTACCGTCACACAATCCAAGACAAGCTGGGTAAGTAGGTATGGTATAATATCATTAAAATAAATATAGCCGCTTATGACACTGCTGTGGGTCCATAGCGAGCCTCCCAGCTAAATGGACAGGGGGCATATAATGACCCCGCCAAATGAAGCGAAACAAGCCTAGACAATAATTGTGAGCACGAAGCAGACAATTGTGTTTACTATTAGGTCTTAATTTGTAGTGACTTAAATATGCAACACGAGTAATCCTATTGCAGGGTGTTGTGTGTGTGTGCGTTTAAGTGGGTTTGAGTGAATTATAGCACAGTAAATATCAACCTTAATTTCAGTGCCTAACGATGAAAATACCAATAATTCTCAGTCGTATCAAAATAATACTCATTATTCAAAATAGCCAATTTTCCTTAATGACAGCAAGAAGCAACAAAAGGCCATTGTTGAGGGATGTAGTAAAAATCGCAGGTACCGTCGTAAAGTGGGACAAGAAAATATTTCATTTTGTGTATCGTACCGCGCTTGTGTTAATGTGGACTCATTACATCACTAGCAGGGAATATTAAATATTCACAATTTTGTAAAAGACCTTATAATATAGAAGTTGTACTTTAAAACCTTTTAACACAGTTCAAGCACTAAACGACTCGTCGTGTTTGGTGTGTTGGCTTGAGAGCCAGCCAGTATTTTCACTTATTTTCTTCTCTCATGACTGAACTCATGACTCAAGCAACAGGATGCTAGTTAACCAGCCGTATTCAAAACTCTACCACAAGGCTCAAGTACCTTCGCTATTTAATTGGTATAGACGCGACCTCTGGATAGGGGGACCGGGCGTCGTAATCTCGACCAATTTTCAACAGGGTACATCGTGAGCAGGGGTCGGCTTGCACTCGAAGATGAATGGAGCCCTCTCCTTACATGCAATGATGGAAGGTGGCAACTGCATATTATCAGGTCTACCTGTACTTTAGCCTGAGAGAAGTCAGGCTAAATCGGGTAAGGATACCCGATTACATTTATTTTGGCATCCATCTACAAAATTGGACTCCTATGGCAACATGCAAATGAAGTATAACAGGCGCTTATTTTCGAATACCCATTAATTCTTGCACCAACTTTCACATGAACTTTGAAAAAAGGTAAAGGCTTTCAAGTGAAGCCTTTTGTTGTTCAAAGCGTATTCTAATCTAAGTCATGCAATTCAAATTATAAAGCTCGCACAAAGGGCTTTGCATGGGCTATATCACGTGTGCCTATATACGAGTATAAAGAGGGTCTCTCTAGGTAAATCTACGAGATGCTTCGAATTGCGCGTTATTTAGCGTCGAATAGTTTAAGCTGGTGCTATGACGCTCCTGACCAAAAGTGGGAACAGTACTCCTTATGAAGACTCGAGACTAAAGATCATAAGTAAGCGCCTCGCAATGGCGAATTTTTCGCTCTGCTCAGACTCAAGCAGTTTCGAGGCCAACTTTGTTTTAGTTTCCAAGAGATGCTGAAACTGCACATCGCTCGAAATTACAATGCCCAGAAATCCAACGTTTTTACTAAACTGCACATCGGTCGAGATGACAATTCCTAGAATCCCAACATTTTTACTAACTAAGCGTGGTACCAAAAAACTGAGGTGCCATGACAAATATGGCTCGTTCAGCGGTAATCGGAGTTGAAGTAACCTTTTTAAAGGAACTATATGGAGTCAATTGCAATTATCTTCTCGTGAAGCCTGCCTAGCTTCCACTGTCTTGGTTAAGTCATTTTGTTACTCATTTTGTTTGTAATGTTTTTTCTACTGTCCTCGTTGGCAACGTATCTGTTCATGTTACAGATATCCATGGGCGTCAGTGATCACCACTTTAATAGTGGTGTACGCCATCTACAGTATTATTTGTAGATGGAATCGTTTTAAACCAAGCTACTTGCCTTTATCTCAAATTGAAAACTAACAATTGTTAAATTAACAGCGAGTTAACGAGCCGATTTACCGTTTCTTGTCAACCGGCAACGCGTCGGTGCCTCCCCTTGCTCCCAAAATTATGTTGGTATTATCTATGTAACATTAGTTGAAATAAAATAACTAAATACTAAGTCCAATAAAAACCGTCTATTTCGAACATCGTGATAACATGACAAGCGAAATGAAATATTGGTTGGTCAGTGCTAAATCATGAATTTGAAATCCAATATGCATGCATGAAACTAACAGATGACGCGGATATGACGCAGAAAGATAGTTGGCAGCCAGTTGGCAGCCATTTTAGATTGATGTTTTTTGCAAAACGTTAGATACTACAAATTTTAGTTTTCTTCTTACTTCTTCGTTGTAAATTGTCTTCAGACAAGCAAAAGGTTTTAACGTCGATTCCCGTATCGGGGAGGTAGAGTAGCAAATCCTGCACGCACCTCTAATTTTCAAAAATGATGTGTGTATTAGAGTTTAATTATCACTTGCTTCGGTAAAAGTAACATCGTAAAGAAACCTGCACATCTAAGCGTTCTCCATAATGTTTTCAAAAGTGTGTGAAGTCCGCCAATCCACACTTGGCTAGTTTTTTGGACTACGATGTGTACTCCTTACAGAATCGATTACTAATCAGATTGTACTCGTAAGTACCATTTCTGAACAACATCTAACAGAAAAGGTCTTTCTTTTAATATCGGAGACTTAATTAAAGTTCCAAAAGTTTTCAACTTCGGAAACAAATTTGTATGGATCCCTTGACTGAACTGGAAGCCTTAATGAAGTATGTACCTAAATGAAACAACTCCTTAATTGTTCCCTCGGCTTGCTTTTTAGTGTTTTATTATTTAAGGTAATAAATAGGGCAGAGCGATAAACGTGAAAGTTAATACACGTTTTTAAATTCCTTTTTTCCTTTTATTCATAATTTGTAACTATGATTGATGAAATAATATTTTTTTTAGCATCCCGAAGTAATGTTTATTCAACTATAATAATTCTCAACTACTGACCCGCCCTGACTTCGCTTCAGAAGACTATTTTTTTATCTTTCTAATATAAATATTTAGACGCGATTTTATATTTCAAAATATCTTTATAAATAATAGCATACTCGTCTGCTATCTTAATTCCAACATAACAACAACAAGATTAACAAGATTATATATGTTCTTCTTACTAAATTTCATACTCGTAATGATTACTATGTGCAGCATGCTCCTGTTAATATTAGAAATATCCGGCAATACCAGGAATATTATAATATTCTCCTCACGTCATCTGCGTGTCAACATAAAGCCACATTTCCTCATATGAATATAAGATTAAGGCTTGAACTTAATATAGAGAGTGATAAGAATTTCATCTTCTCCAAGATTTTTTTTAATATAGGGCTGTCAAACGTGTTCTGTGTTTGTATTAATTTATAGATATTATTCGATGACATCTGTTTACTCGGATATATCGCACATCGGCATCGTACAACGATAGTATCACAACTCAAAAAATAACGTTTTTGGGCAATCACAATTTTTTAAAACATAAACGTCTATTTTTAATTATCTGAGTAAACATTATCACAGGATTTATGGTAAATTTAGGAAGGTCCAAAATTAAGATTAATTTTATTACATTTTTATTATTAAATTCGGTAATGTGCCACTTTTTCAGACAAAATGAAAAACATTTTATACTGTAACGACATGATAATCAACCACTACCTAAAAAAAGAATTGTCATTATGTAGATTAATTTCATCGTTGAAATTCATTCATTGAAACTGTTCAATTCATTAATTATTTTGATATACTTCGTGAGAATTACACAACAAAATTATCATTACACAAGATTATTTATGCCTGTACATACATTTAGTATGAAAGTTATTTACCGTCATAGAGTCTTTACATAGGTTATAACAGTATTACACACTATAAATTAGCTTGGATGTGACACTATTTGCGCAGTAAGAGGTTGGCAATTGTCTTGGTAAAAAAGGATTTCTTACGTAAGGAGAGGCACTATATCAATGTCATATTTTAGCAGATAAATTTTATGCATTATCTCATCCGGTACTTATCTTCGTTTCGTATGTCATATGACTCTTGTTCCCGATGTGCGAAATGTAATACGTAGCACTAAGGTAAAGGTGTGTAAGGAACTACATCCGTCTTTGAGTCCAAGGTAACCTCCACTTCTCGTGGTACATCCTCATTGACTTATTATTACTATGGACATCGGGTCTCCTAATAAAATCGCGAAAAAAATGTCCCAACACAGCAAGAATAGAATTTTAACAAGGTAATTTAAACACTGAAACCATTAAATCACGGTTTAATTTCGATTGCAGTCGACTGTAGCTCTGTTTGCGTTTTGTAGCTCATTAGGCTCGGAAATATTTTAGCGCGGACCCGAAGTCCATAGTAATAATAAGTCAATTTGCATCCTGCTGAACAACAAATTTTTTTTTTTTTAATTAGCCTGAGCAGGCAAACGAGCAGGCGGGTCACCTGATGTTAAGTGATCACCGTCGCCCATGGACATTAGCAACACCAGGGGCGTCACCAACCAACAACCAAAATTCAGAGGTCGCTAGACTTTGCACCATCCAGTGTAAACCCGCAGGTACTCTAAGCTTCGTGGTAGCTTTGTGGCCCGACTGGCTACCACCCTCTGTCTTGAACCAGCCACCAAACGAATTGTCGTATTCCGGATGGAGGCTTGAGGGCCACTACTTTATCTTGTTTCTCCTCCTTCTTGACATCTTGACCGACAACGCATCGGTAAAGCCTTTGCAATCAGGTAGCTCGTCTTCTGGTTTGCCGGCAATTAAAATTATAAAAAATGTGTGCAATTCACATGTGCTAGAAGTGAAACTTTAAAAAAAACTAATACTGTCAGTCCAAATATTAATGTTTTGCTTTGTTTACGCAAGCCGCCATTTTGCCGATGCTACCTATCTCATTTTCTCCCACGTTAAAATGTGTCGGTCTCTTTTCCGTTTCCGTTTCATTTCATTTGCGCTTCATTTCCGTTTCATCCAATTCCAAATCACAACGATATCATAGAAGCTTTCACTTAAAAAACAAAAACATAACTACTCCTATCCTTTCGTCAATTTCTGTTTTAAAACAAATAGTGTCTACAGCACACAACGACGTTTAATTTTGTAATCTCACCTACCCGCAGTCGGCTATTCCGTCTCCCAGTATAGATTTAATCACAAGTTCAATGGAAGTAATTAAACTGCGCTATCTCCTAGTCGAGTTTACTCAAGTTTGATTAGTTCATCTGCGAAGATAAATACTGCTATCTGATTAAATATTAATTTCTGTCTGATTACGTCATCCAATTTACATCGTTAATGGTTAGTTGGCAGGAAATGGTGTAATCGTTAGAACCACAGATTCTGCTCTTTTGAATAAATACTAGCAGATTAATCATATGCTTAATGCTTAGATATGATTTAAATTTATTGATTTCCGTGATAGAGTAGGTACCTATATTCGCGTACCTATATGATAATTATAGGTACGCAAATATAGGATAAGAATAATTTTAAGCCCTTTATCTTTATTGGGTGTTAAAATAATTGCATGGAAATGAGCGGGTTATAAGAAATGTAACAAATATGCCAAATTATAACTTAACCAAAACGCTTGAAATTTTCCATTCCCTTGAGAACTTCTCATTAAATTTGTAAATTATTTTATTGATAATATTAATAAAACTCGTCAGTAGCTACTAAACCAAGAATATCGGTTGACAAATTAAAAATAAGAAGAGAACTATTTTGTTTTTGCCTTTTCTTACATACATAATGTGTAATATGGTTTCAAACCATTGTCTAATGGTTTGGAATATAAGGGGTTTTAAATACTAATTCAGAGCCAACTTTCCTTGCTTGTGTTGCAGTTTTGTATCGCTACCCATGACACATCGTCACTGAACCCTAATACTTATCTTTACATAAAACCTATTTAAATACCGTATGGTAAAATATACTCAAAAGAGTCAAGCGTCTAGAAATGTCTAGTGAAATATTTATCTACGCTACAAAACTAAGTTGCCTTTTAATTTCGTAGTCAAGCACGTAGCGTTCTAATGAGCCGTTTTTTCTCATTAAAACCGTGGCTTTGAAGCTGCTTTTTAATGTAAAAGGATACAACTAAAACTAGGTTTGTATAATTCAAGCTGATTAACTAAAAAGGTGATTGAACGAAAAAATTAACAAAACAAATGTGAAATTCGTGTGACAGAGAGAGTTAAACTTACTAATGAATACCAAAGTCATCGAAGCCGATACAGCACAGCCCGGCGGCCTATACATATAAAAAATAATCAAGGTTTTGTGCTAAAATCTAAAAGTTAAGTGTGTCAGTACTTGAATTGGAACAAAATAACAACATGCACCCGCGCATGCTACTCGCCGACATGACATGTCGACAAGTCGACGTTTGTCTCTGCATTCGGTTGGTCGGCGACACTCATGTGTCCACTGAAATGTTACATTTTTAGCAACTTAGGGTTAGGTTAGGTTAGGTGAGGGTTAAAGTACGCAATTTTATTTTTTAGATATCAAGAGGGGGTTAGCGTAAAGTAAAATCCAACTGTGTGAGGTCGCAACCCTCATCCCACAGCCGCCATCGTGGAAAATAGGGTTCAGATTTACGGTTTATCTGGCAAACTATTGACTTCATATAAAATTAGTCATAAATTTTTCGTTGCAAATCAACGTCTCTACAACTTTCGTCATGTAAATTTTAGTCGTCCGAGTTCCGAATGGTAAATGGTCACAGTCGCCAATGGACATCTGTAACAACAAGGATAATACTGATGCATCGGCCAAGAGAGCAGAGAGAAGAAAACGTACTTACTACCTCTTTAAGCTCCGAGCCGGAGCTCAACGAGCCGTTTTTTGACCTCATCTCCACTTACCATCAGGTAGGATTGTGGTCGTGCATTAGCAGCAAGCTAGAAGCAGGCTTCAGGTACAGAATAGCAATACCTACTGTATGTATTTCTGTCTGTCTGCTACATTTTCATGCCACTGACTGATTTTTCATGTAACTGATTTAAAGAAAAGATAGTTTAAGACCCAGGAAAGGATATAGGATAGTTTTTATCCCGATAATTGTTCCCTGGGGATAATCATAACGGTATCTTGCCGTTTTCCGATTCCCACGCGAGCAAAAACTAGTAACTTATAACTAAGTTATACGTGAGTAGTATAAGTATATTAAGTAGGTAGTAAAACTTATATGTACGTAAGTAACTTATACTTTTAACCTAACTGTACAGTATTTATATGTGTATAAAAATATATAAGTTAACCTAAGTAGTTCTTTCGTTTGTATTAAAATTAAAATGCTGTTACATTTCAATAACTGCACTTCACTAATATTGCGGCGTCGACTTTTCAATTTCCTGCTATCGAACGTTTTCTCACCTGTCTGTTACATATTTCCACCGCGAATACAAAAATTATTTTCATTGGGATTTCACTGGATTTCACAAATTAAATAGTCATTCGTGTTCAGTCCCCGAAATATTATTCCCAAATAAATATAACTGTTCACTGAGCACAAGAGAGCTTTATAAAAAGAAACCATTTTACTTATGTTACGGCCAAGAAATCTCAACAGCGTGATTCAGACTGGTACCTACAGCGCCATCTAGTTTCATAATACTGAATCATACTGCTGATCGTGAAACACAATACTTAACATTCGTATTTTGGTCCTTAGAGACTCATTTGACGAAGATTAGGTACTGAAATTGGTTGCGTCCGGGGAATTACGACATTTTATTAAAACCGACTTCAGAAAAGGAAGTTTCTCAATACGACCGTTTATGTGTACTCGCGGATAATTTCTTCCTTTATGAAATGTTTGTTAATTTTTATTTGAAAAAACGTAGGTACTTTAAAGGTGGTCTCACTAGGACCACTGTGTCATGTCACCGTCAGTATTAATTAACATACAAATTCATATAATATCCTTACAACTTGCAGCTCAATTTCGTGGCGATAAAAGGTCAAACACATACATTTGTTTTTAACTTTGTAGGAATTCGTTCCTGAAAATAGTTATTCTAATTACCCACTTACTTAAAATTTGAAGATTTATTTTTGGCGAAATACAAAACATCTTTATTCCCCATCACAGAGATAGTAAAAAAATCCTGAGAATACTGTTGCTAATTATAATGACCTACTTACATACCTAATTTAAGTCTCATTAAAGGTCCAACTCTTAGGAAAACAAGGCAATTAAAAAGCGTAAATGCAAATCCAATTTTATTATTATATTAAGAATTAAGATTTAATTTAATTCAATAATTATTAATGCTTGTTTACGTTTAAGGTAAACCTATGGGCTAAATTTCCTCTACCTAGTTCCGAGGGTTTGGACTCGGCGTTGACGTCAGTCATTAAGCAACCCTGTCTTTTGAAATACACCGATAAGCAAATAATACATACCAATAACCATGTAACCTAGAACAATCGACATCACCTGTAACATTGTACAATACTGAACACGTTTTCTTATTTTCATTTTCGAACAATAGACTATTGTAAGACTAAAGCTTTCTGTGTATAAAACATTCCGGGAAAACATTCGAGTGATTATTTTCAGCCATTACGACAAGAGAAATCAGTTTTCGATCTCGACTTACCGAACAATGATTAAGGTTTTATTGTAGTGAAACGCAGTGAGTTAAAATGGAAAGTGAGTATTCAGGTGAACACGAATAATTTTCGGTATTATTTTTCGCTGGTTAGAAGGTTTCAAGTGAGTACTTGTATAAAAGCTCCTATAACTCGAGGGCTTGTGTTTAAATGCTTGTAAGTTATCTAGCGTATTTTGAAAGTGAGGGATAACCGCCACCAGCAATTTTTATGAAAAATCCGCGCTTCAAATCTACGTATTGGAACGAAGTTCCTTAACGCGGCTTACGGGTTGTGCGATTTAGTAGAAATAGTATTTTCTTAATATAATATTTCTGATCTACTTACCACCGTTTCGGAAAGATGCTTTATCGTCGCGGAGACGAAACGGCGAGAGAAACTCCTCAATAGATTTTTCAACATTATTATTTCCAGTAAGATACACGGTGCGATCATTAAAATTTTAAAATATTTTACAACAAGTCATTAAATACTCATTGGCGTAATAATAAAAAATCGCCAATACAGTAGGTATTGGCGATTTTTTCCTCAGAAAAATATTCGGAGGCCGTGTCTATAAAAAGCGAACTTCAATAAGAATTGTTTCGTATTTGACCAAAGAATTCCGTCCGATATTTGATTGATTCTTTTCTTTGTTTGTTTGATTAAGAAATATATTGGTTCGCTTTGGGACATCACCGTCCAAATATATCCAACTAAGTATAATACGTAACCCACGTTTACCGAGTAAAGGACTGTTCAGACATACCGAGAACAGAAATTTAAACTCATCATTCAAATTTCCGCCTCGCTGGGAATTGAACCCAGGACCCTTGGAACGGCGATCCGGCGTGTTAACCATTGCGCCATACGGGTCGTCACCAACCGGAACTTCGTCTGTTGTTCAGCAGAATGCACCACCAACAGAAATATTTCAATTTAATACTTTACTCCAAACATTTCGACGTTTGTTACTACAAAATCATTAAAAGTTCTTCCATTGTTGTAAGCTTGGAGTATTTGAAAAGATCTAATAATCTAATTTAATTTTAATATTGGCGAAGATTGAGATAGAGTTTAATATTACTGTCCCATATAAGAATTTGTTATTGTCCCATAACTTCCGAATGACTAAACCGAATTTATACAAGACAATTTTTATTTTCATTTTTATGACGAAGACAATCTACGATCAAATGTGCCACTGCACTTTATTTATCAACAAGCATTATTATAAACTTATTATTTGTAATTAAAAGTATTTAAAAGTATAACATAAGAATTCATCGCCCATAAAACAATCACTTTCAGCATTACGAACATTAATAGCGTTTATGCTGGTGTTATCTGCAAGCTGTTACAAAAGCGCTTTCTTCTCCCAAAACCTGGATTCCGAGCCCTCGTTATCCATTCTCTACGCCCGGGATAAGATGAGCGACCTGGTCACCAAAGACTGCCTCACGGAGATGTATCCCCGCAACCTCTACAAGTATCCCCTTCGCATCGACAGAAACGACGTCCCGTGTATTATCCACTGCGTGTTGAAAAAGTTCGGCATCATGTCCAATGATGGCGTCATCAACATCCATAACTACTACAGACGAGTCCAGGCTATCCACAGATACGATCCCAGGATACTAATCTCTGATGTAGCCGAAACTTGCGCCCAGAATATCAACAATATGAATCTTGATCATGATGTTTGCAAGAAGGCTAAAGTCTTTAATGACTGTACTCAGTTGTATGTCATATCTTTTAGAGATATCGATGATTAGCTTAATGTTTTTGAAATGTGACATAATTTTAATACTTTTATAATTTTGTAAATACCTTTAAAATAAACCATTTTATATTAATGTTATATTTATTGCCGTGTTTATGGTCGTTGTATTGTAATATAGATACATTAGAATCCTTTTTTGTAGATCATAGAGGTAAATTTACTCAGTTGAGAACATTGAGAACAAACACACATACAAACACCCAAAAGTCTAAAAATCATTGTTATGGACTTGCCTTTATAAATATCCTTAATAATAGATGGTTTTCTCGAATACCTTGCAAGTGCAGACGTCATGAGATAACAATTTATTTTAGACTAGTAAACCCGCCCTCGCTTCGCTTCATCCATTCTTACCCACATTCCAAAATCGTTAAGCATGATTCTTGAAAGTGACACAATTTTTTTATTTACAAACCGATTGAAATAAAGAGGCTCACCACAATATATTAGTGAAAATTGCACCCAAATCGGTTAAGCCGTTTCTGAGAATAGCGCGTACTCCAATGTAAAGTAACCCTTTGAGAGAATGAATTACGGTCGAATTTCGACCGCAGAGCACCCGCTCAGCGGTCGAAACTAGTATGTATGTATGGTAATAACGTTTTCTGGTATGGGAAAGAGAATAAGATAGGAGGGAAATAAGAAGAAGAAACGTTTACTATTATTGTACACTAGAAGTAAATATGACACAGAAAAATAAGATACAACACAAAAACCAGCCCTATCACTAAAAATCGATCTTTTCAATAGAATTCGGCACATATTTAGACCCAAATTCTATTATCAGTGAAAAAAATTCTATCGGAGGAAAATGAAAGGGTCTTATGAATATCTTGTTTGAGTATTCTCAGGTTTTTGAGATCATGGGAATTCTGATCGTGTTTTCGGGAATTCTGGATAATAATTTTCTTCAGGAAATTTTATTAGAAGTTTTTAATGTGTACATATAGTTACCGTACCGGTAGTTTTTTTTTTACTTTTTAGAATATTACGCAAGATATTTCGTTACAATGGCATAAACGTCATCAGTTTATTTAATAGTTTATTTACGAGCAGTTCAGTGACATACATATAGACACATGTCTGTATTTCCGATTTTTTTTTCTTTGTATTTGAGCAGTATCTGTGAAAGTCCCTGCGGCGTCATGACAAATTAAATAAAATGTATCGGTCAGTATACAGCATTCGAGATGCGGGGACCCATACCTGAGTCATTGATAAACGTGAATTGACGCTGCGTGATCCACACAGATCTGCCAGCATCCGAGCCCCAACGACGAATGAAAACATTTCCACGTTAGAGAAAAATCCGGCACCTCGTTTGCGGGCCCCATCGGCTAATGAAAAAATTTCCACGTATACCTACGCGCTCTATGTCATGCGTTACACAAATGTCCGGCAATACGCTTACGGGACCCACCCCACCCCTTGACCAATGAAAATGAACCATAAATCGAACGTTTGATTTAAAAACAGAATTGAGTTTAAAAATGAATATTTTGCCTTGAGATAGCGGTAAATTTATAGGTTTTTCCCTTACTCGCAGAACTGTATCTTGAATAATATAAACGTAAATTGACCTGAAAGTTCAACCATAGGAGAAGATATGCAATCTCTAAAGATGTATATTGAGGAAAAATACGAAATATTGTCTGGCAATTGGAACTGTAGCCCAACATTGTGAAGCTTCTTATTGAGTACAAGTTACTTACTTTTAGGATACCTAGGATACTTATCTTTTCCAATAAAAAAGTTTTAACGTGATAAAGTTATAAGAATCGGTGATACTTGCTTCGGTGATGGAAAAAATGTGAGCAAACTTGCGCAGCGAAACCCACTCAGAGCAATTTAAATCTTAAAGAAGTAGGTATTACAGTATAAATACTTAAGTGTTCGTTCCACGGTGGGTACATGTACTTGTAAAATAACTGTACGGAGCAGTAGGTATAATTTCGTAAATCATAAGATCGACGCAAAAAATGGAAACAATCAAACCCTTAATATAGAAAATGTTCACCAGAGCCAATAAACTTTTGAGATTTCAGAACATAATGTATGAAATGGGGTTTATTTTTACGCTGTAAAAAAATTCACACACTAATAATAATAAACACCTAAACATTATGGTTTGTTCCAGCTTTAATTATCGTGTCTTTCATCCTGACATGCGTCCACGCTCGTATGTCAGTGATGTACGCCCACGACAAGACATCGGATATGGTGGCGGAGCAGTGCCTCAGCGAGATGTACCCAAGGAATAAACACGTGGAAATCCAGGAGTCTGATGAGGCGTGTATCATCTTCTGTGTGCTGAGGAAGTTTGGGATCATGAACAGCAATGGACAAATCAATTTGGATGTTTACAGGTAAACGATAAAATGAGAAGGAGAATGACAACGATAATTTTAACTCATTATTCAAATTTCCACATCACTCGGAATCGACCCCTGGACCCTGTAAACGGCAGTATCAATTCCGCTTTATGGGTCTCCATTATTAATTAGTTTATATTTTGCTCATACAAAAAACGGCCATGTCATTTATCATCGCTACGTCGACAAATTTTAATGTCATAACATTATCATTACTTCAGTCTTGCAGTGTTAAATCTACTTACAATTGCAGTAAAAATTTTAACGCTTCTGACATTAGCCTAATTACTAAAAAGTGCATTTAACTGCAAATAGCCAATATCGACGTAAAATATTTCATTATAACACCTCACCATTTATACCTATGCCAAAAGTATACCAGCACTAAAACTCTGAGCCAAGCTGCGGACAGACTAACGGCGAACTATAAGGCCACCTTAACCACGGAACCCTTAAAACAACAAATATTATTTTCAGGAAACGCGTGCAGTTAGCCCATCAGCTGGCCCACAGGACCGTACTGTCAGACAACGGCAGTTCCTGCGTAGAGACTGCTGAGGCCACGCAACACAAGCAAGACGTCTGCAAAAAGGCCAAGGTGTTCAACGAATGCACACATCTATACAGGATATTGTTGACCTAAAATTATCGTTAATATAATTTACTTTTAATCTATAAACCGGTTGTTATTAATCTTCATTTAAGGAGAATCCTCGTGATTTAACCATTGGCATTGACTTGTACCTGTCTTCTCATTTTCGAAAATCATGAGCATTGTGCGTTATCACTTGCTCCGGTCATGGAAAACATCGTGAAGAAACCTGGACACCTGAGAGTAGGTACATATTTCATACTCAATGTTCTCAAAGATATTGTAAAGTGTGTCAAACTGCACTTGGCAAGCATGATAGACTATAGCCTCTACCCCTGATATTGTGTAAGGAGACCCGAGTAAGTAAATAGCCGACGAACGAGCTGATGACCCAATGGTAAGTGATTGATCGCCCATGGATATCATGTCACTAACACCAACGACACCGCCAATGCGTGGCCAACATGAAAGAAATACTTAAGTAGAGATAGTCCCGTTTGCAAAGTTTAAAACCAGTCGTAGAATAACTTCAACATAAAGTTGAAGTGCTAACAGCAATTTTATTTAAATACTAAGTCTTTCGCAGTAAAGCTTTCAGCGTACATCCCACGAGAGTTTCAATTGGCAACTCATGTTACGCGCTACACATAAAACTTGGCAAAATTGAAGTTTGAACTTGAAGTTTGAACATCTTCACAACTTCAAACATTATCACGTTTCTTGATAGATCGTTACGTAAGAAGCAAATACGTAGATACAGCGTTAAAAGAACCTTAAGTGGCAATTTCGTTCAATCTTCGGACTAAGAAATTGTCTTTACTGTTCTCGTAAATCTCCTTCGCCTTTTGAGTTCAAGTAATATCTTTTCCAAGAACACACTTTCAGATAACACAGGTGTTCCGGGAAGCAAATAGCCAACAATTTACTGTCCGGCTTTAAAGACAATTATTTTATTGGAATTGAAGAACGAAACTAAAAAAAAATTAAATGTGGTACTTGGAGACTGCCGCGGTAAAGCTATTGCATAGCATTTTTTATCAACTTATGCAATTATAATTATTAGAAGTTATATAGTTATATCAGAACAGCGCCATCTAGTTTGTAGAAAACATACGTACCATACCTTAGTATTAAGGTACTAGATGGCGCTGATTGGGGTGTTAGGTTTTTTTCGTTACGGAATTTCTGGATTCGGTCCCCACGCTCAAGGCTCGCGATAAAAGCTATGCAATAGCTTAAAAGCCGTACCTAATAGCCAAGGTTATTTTTTGGTCTATCTCATGGGAAGACCAGATTCTAATTATCCATGTGACCTGAAACATTGATAGTAATCTTGTCCCGAAACACCGAGAGATGCAAGGTTTGATTTCCTACCCAAGCAGACATTTATGCGATCAACAATTCGATTCGTTGCAAAAAATGTCGTGAGTGCAACGTGATTAATCAAGAGCTGTTTTTGTAAAATGAAAACAGCTTTACGTTTCACACTGCGTTGGGAGACCTGGGTCTAGCAATAAGGTCGTTATAGATTGTGATGAAGGCAGTCCTTATAAATATGGCAAACGCTAAACACATTGACGTTTTATAGGTATTCACGCTACACAGTCACGTTAGACTGACTTTAATATTCGTTTGATCGGCTTTACTTGAAGCGTCGCCGGTAAAAGCACTTTTATAATATATTATTTTTAGATTGATGTGTACGCAATTACTTAGGTTGTTGGTTATAACGACGGCTAGAGGTCAGCATATGGCTTTAAATATTATTTTTAGATTATTGATGTCTACGCAATTACATAGGTTGTTGGTTATTACGACGCGATGACTAGTAGAGGTCAACATAAATATTATGTCTTTAAATATTGTTCCTATTTTTATTTGTAGAATTTATTATGGTATTTTGCTAATTAAAATGCATTAATTTTACTATCTCTTCTTCTATTCTCTTGGTTTATTACACTTACTATTTAGATACTACTATGAACCTGTAATTTTATTTGTGTATTTAGAGCAAATTAAGAATTGGAATTCGAATTTTATTTGCTACGATGTTGTGTATTGTGGTCCTAACCGTAACAATTGGCTTAGGATTTTTATGTTAATAGTTACCAAAGGTGTCGACGATGCGTTGCCAGCAACAAAGAAATTATATGAAAGAAAGAAAGAAAAACTGATTTATCAATTTAAATAATTCTGTCCATACAGCCATACATTTCCAGACGCGAAGAAGCTACTAGCGAAAACTAAATTGGAAAGCCTCTGAAATCAAATAAATGAAAAATAAATCAGTAAGCACAATGAAATAAAATTGGATGTCGTCGGTTTTATAGGTTTCTTTGAAATGTAATTCGTTATTTGAGTCGATTACGCTTCGGTTAACAAACAACATGCCTCTTGGAGCCACTCAGTATTTGGAAAATACGTTTTTATTACATTTATTCAGTCATTCGAATTGGGGAGTACCTACAGTAATTGGAAATCCAGAATCGTTTACAAAGTATTTATAGTTTTATCAAGTTGAAGTGTACAAACTCGGGAGAATGTTACATCAGGTACAATGTTACACCCGAAATAAAATATTTCAGGCGTTTCATGTTTACAACATTTTAACCGACCAAATGCTGACGCCTGATGGCAAGTTGTCACCGTCGCCCATGGACATCAGCAGCACTAAAGATATCACCGATGCGTTGCGGGTTAAAAAAAAGAAGGATAAACTTTCCTAATAAATATGACTGATTTAAACCGTTTAAGTGGCGTTAAAAAATTCAGAAAACAGTAACAGATAAGACGAATGTTAATTTCAACATTCCATTCGCAAAAATAAAATCCACCTCACAATTTTTGATGTTCGAAAATATCTCAGCACGTCATATCTCTCATATAGACTGTGTATTATATATCTATAATACACAGTACAATAATTTATCATTGTTTACTTTAAGTCTTCAACACACAAGTAGGTATATTCAAAAGTTTGTGTGCTGGCCAATAAGAGCGCAAGCAATTTAACTAAAAAATCTAAAAACTTTACAAAAAGTAAGAAGAGAAAAAACATTCAAATGTATTCTGTTTGGTTTCAAATTCCTTTTAGTATACTAGGCAACGTTCCCGTCTACTAAACAACACACGGAATTTCGTATAAGAAGGAAAGAGACATCCAATACAAGATGTTATGCGAGTTAATGAAAATCTTCCTGTGACATTTTGTATTACGATAATGTCACTTATTGTCTGTTAACTTAATTGGTTACATACGTAATTTTAGGTCCGCAATAGCTAAATCCTAAAATGTTATTATGTTAAATATAGTTTCGATTATGATGTATGTATACGAATATAGCGGTAGAATAAAAAAATTTACGGAGTTAAATAGACGGTAACTAATGTACTCATACTCATACCCATGGTGGCATTTAAAACACAAATAACACATCACTAACACCCATGTCCCGAGAACAAACAATTTGTCTGTCACATAAATATTTGCACCAGCCGGGAATCGTACCCAAGACCCGTCGCTTCGCAGGCAGGGTCACTACCAAGTGGGCTATGGAGTCGTTAGTAATACTCATATGAATAAACGATTTTAAATTAGAATTAAAGTAGAGGGAAAGATGAAAAATAATGCCCAAATCATGACTGACTCTATTCGTACAACGTTGGATAAATATTATGTCACACATGAATAAAGGTGTGTGCCTCATCAGATAACGGCTCATCTGTATGTGCCTAGTCACAAAGTACCCACATCTTATATTGTGTTTATTATGATATCACTATTGCGTTTTGTAAAGACTTGCACAATATAGTATATTCCTTATCAAAACAATGTTAATATGAGACAAACATTTTCTACATTCAACGATAACTTTGAGGTTTTTTTAATAAAATGTGCACCTAATAAAAGAAAAGAAACCTTTCTACGCTCTAATATAAATTTGTTCGCGCCATACAATATCTTAGCGCTCCGCTTACATTAATAAACCTTTATTACGTGGGATGAACGTTTATACAGAAACCGCGATATTTCTTCATCTAACTAGAAAAGTGTAGTAAAAGAGTGTAAGCGACTTCATAGGTATCATTTTATGCGGGGATTTGACAGAAATTCAACGTAAACTAAAACTTCTCCAGGGATTTGACATTTCTCTCCATTAACATCATTATGTATAGAAAAATTTGGTTAAATTTCTATCATGCTCCGTACTATGACATTTTAAATGCGAAAGTGTGTTTGTTTCTTTCTTTGATTTCTTTCACGTCAAAATGGAGCAATGGATCGATCTGATTTCTGGTAGGTATTCTGGATTTTTGGTTGAAGGATTTGATAACGTCAGTCTACTTTTTTCGTGAAAAATATAAATAACCATTTCCACAGGAAAACTAATTTTAATCAAATAAATGCTATGGATGGCGCATTAACGGTGTGACGTGTGATTCTGAACAGGAAATAAATTGAAATCGTAATGAACATGTTTTCCGAAGCGAGGCTAGGGTGGATTTACTAGTATAATATACACGATTTTTGCACTAATCTCAACTTACTCAAATTTTGGCGTGAAAATGTGGTGTCATGGCCCAATTTGGCGACATATGGCTGATGCCTTTGGTGTTGATAATATCAATTGGCGAGGGTGAACACTTACCGTCAGGAAGCTCGTTAACTGCTATAATGGCTGTTTACATAAAATAAAACCAAGCAAACATTAAAAAAACAATCTTGAGAACAGAAAAGTTTATTGAGAAGTGAGCAAACCAGTTAATTCCCACTCAGCAGCTGTGATATAATAAACATTGCGATCTTCTGGATCCAGCACCAGATAGAACATCCCTTCTTGGCCGCTGGTTCCTCCTCATCTTCTTCGTCCTGCTTCTCAGTAGTCGCTGCCATGGTGGTCTCTTCTTGACACAAAGAATATGACACCATTAGAAGCACTGACAGAAGTAATGCTAACTTTAAAAATTTTGTCATTTTTTGTCTCGTCTTTTTTAACCAATTCTTTTTTTAATTCAACCAAATTTTTTATTTTAGATTTTTGTTTATGATAATATAATACTAAAATTATTTAAAACTGTTTCTTGTTCAAAGATCAAAGTAAAAATGTCCAAATTTTGTTACATAGCGATTTCGAATCGTAATTTAGATGTTAATCCTTGCGTGTTGCGTGATTTTATCTCATGTAATCTCTCCATGGGAGAATTGCTGTTTGATGTATAAACACCCCAATTATGTCAACATATTACATTTAATGTCATGTAGGCACATTTAATTGACTACATTTAAGTACTTTTTGATAGGCTGTTGCTAGTCGTTCCGTTAATCGAATGATCCGATGAAAAATAATGTGAAATTTTCTTTTACAGAAGTAACATAGCAAACGCATGTAGCTCGATTTGAATCTTGTTCTGGGTCAATCAAGGTGCAGTGCTGCATGGTCTTTGCTCGTCATGGGATTGCTTATACCTATACCTATTTCCTTAGTATTTATAACATAATTACTTAAAATAAGTAACTAACAAGTGGGTTTTGATCCTAGTGTCCCAGTCACAGGGAATCCTAGTGTTTGATTTATCGGTTTGTGAATAAATACCTTCTCATTTTTTTTTTAATTTAAGATTTATCTTAAAAAATAACACCATCGCCTGCACATTGATTTGCTTCTAGAAGTTAGCATTCATCGTTGCAAATGTCATACATAAAATACAGAGATATGAACTCACAATTAAAATATCAGAGAAGCCTGTCACAAGTCGAGTTTAATTTAAGTTCGCGTTCAACATTTCGAAATTGTTAAGGCGTCTCCATACTACATGTTTTCAACTGAAACAAAACAAATTATATCCAGCATTTTCTAATTAGAACTTTTTAAAAGCCATCTGGTTCATTAGTCAGCTACACTTTTTTTAGAGGCCGCTCAAGTGTAGCAACATTTTTGCATACATATAAAACTGCATATAAATGTATATGGAGTGCTTGTTGATTGACGATGGAGTGCTTCAAGTTGAATTGAAAGCCAATGTCAAGAACCACCAACACTTTATTTGAACAGGCGCTGTCCATTGTTTTGTAACCCTATTATTTTTTCATGTAAATAACCGACCAATGCGCAGACGAATCAAATGATGGTAAATGGTCACTATTGCTCACAACATCAGTAATACCAAAAGCATCACCGGAAAAAGAAAAAAAAAAAGAAATAAAAAGTCATTTGCTCTCAAGCCAACCCAGAACATATCGAGTCGCTAGTCGGTGGTTAGCGATAAAGCCCTGGTATATCAATAATTTAATGCAGAAGCGCTCATAGCCCGGCGGCATGCGTCGATCTCAAGTGATCGACAAAGTTAAGCAACAGCGGGCGCGGTCGGTAGTTGGATGGTTGACCGCTAGTGGCAAAAATTTCTTGAGCGCTTCCGTGCTTCGGAGGGCACGTAAAGCCGTCGGTCCCGGTTGTTATCATTTGGTAGCAGTCGCTAAGCCATGTCGGATACCTTCGGGTGGCTTAAAATTTCCGACACTTGGGTTGGCCACTAACCCCTCCACCAATCCGCACTGGAGCAGCGTGGTGGAGTATGCTCTAGGCCTCCTCAGGTATGAGGAGAGACCCGTGCGCAGTAGTGGGCCATTAATGGGTTGTAGCCATATCAATAATTTAATAATTATAATTATATATATATATTAATAATAATTATATATATATTAATAATAATATTATAATTGAGAATGCAATCCTTATGCGAAGGCGTCCCACCACTTAAGTGGGCTGGCTTCTCTTTTCTCCGACGCAGCGTTTTACCAGCATTTAGTGTGATGACGCGCGGCGACGTCAACAGAAATCCAACTGTAACCGTGGGTAAATTAAATTGAACTCGCTTCTGAAATATGTTCACCCCACAAAGGTCAAAATTGCTTGAACGCTGCTCGGCACTTTAGTTCCAAGAACCGCGTTGCTTTATTTAAAAAATAGTACAAATTTTTCGCAGCCTTTAAAAATATCACTGGATTACAGGGTTCAATTTAAAAACGTCTCTGATCATATGTCAGTGTCACGCCCTAGACTCCATCAAACGCTTTCAAAAAGCCCTCAGAATCCGATTTTTCAAACTGCATAATGTCCTATTAATAACTTGGTCCATAACATTTACATTTATTTCGCTCATATACAGATTAATTTTTATTTTTAATTACAACTATAATCTTAAGGATCGGTAAATCTTGTTACAAAGTTTGTATATTACTATTACTGAAACCTTTGGAAAGCGCCGTGGTATTTTACGATAGAACTTTGAAAGAATCTAAGTCGTTAAGACATTTAATGGGATATAAAAATAATTACAGGGCATTAAAAGCGTGGGCAAGTGTCGCGAGAATTTAAATTATTTTCCCATGATAAAATAAATCGTCGAAACGCGGTGTAATCCGGTAATACTTTAAGAAAATAAGTATCTTGTCGAACTACGTATAAGACTTATAAATAAGACACGGAACCCTCGGTGCGCGAGTCCAATTAGCATTTGACCGGTTTTTAATTATAATGTAATTGATGTAGAATAAATATTACCAAAAGAGAAGCGCGGACAGTCACTAGTGTTAGTGTGAAATAACAACAGCACGAGTGTCAATCTCGTTCATAAATCAACACGCGCGACAAACTTCGAAAGTGCGAAGCGACAAATTGCGAATGCCGCACCAAATTGAAAAGTTCCGCCTTGTCGTAAACAAATTATGTTCCGTCAACTTGTCGTACATCCGGAGCTATTAAAGAAATAAATTATTAATGCGAATTATTTCCAGTTACGACAGGCGATTATGGTTAATTACTAGGAGCGTGGTTTCAACCCTTAATGGGTTATATGGGTATACCATACTGAACACAGATCTCTCGTGATCAGTGTGAAGGTTTAAACTAGAGCATACCCTATTCGGCAAAGACGTAACTCCAGGTTGTTGGTTCTATTATATTCAATTCTGAATGATCCCAATTCTCCTCCGTATCTAAAGGAAAACTTTCAGTATGTTTGCAATACGCATGACAAACTACTTCGTTCCACAACTAATTCTAGGGTACAGGTTCCACCGCATAATACTGTGTATTTCGGTAATTCCTTCACCATTCAGGCAATACTACTTTGGAACTCCCTGCCCGTAGAGATCAGGAAGGCACCAACCAAGAACTCATTTAAAACACAAATACGGCAGCACTACTTGAAACTGTCGGAATCAGAATAATTCTTCATTTTATCTTCTATAACTGTGACATAACAATATACTTACACATATATTATATTTATGTATAATATATATTATTATCTGTATATAATATATCTATTTATATATATACTATTATAGAACATACTATTATATATATATATATATATATATATATATATATATATATATTTACACTTTGTAACACCTACCACATCCTCTCCATAACAACCTGGGTTGACTGGTAGAGAATGCCATTCGGCATTAAGTCCGCCCATTGTACACCCTTATTTTTAAGGTTTACAATAAAGATTAAATAAATAAATAAATAATACTCCACCACGCTGCTCCAATGGCGATTGGTGAAGTACTTATTAGTAATCTACGCTATTGGCCCAATTTGAACTAAAGGAGATTCTTGAATTACCTCCTTTGACACGTTCGAGAAAAGTTTTTGGACTCTGTGTCTTAGAAGCTCGCGCCAATGTAACACAAATTGTTTTTAATTCATTTCACAGAATAACTTACACATACAAAAATGCTAATAATCATTGTAACAAGATCTATTGCGTTAATACATATACTTACCCCGTTAGTAAATAATCTTTTTCCTCAAATATCTTTCACGTAGATTTTTATGTATTTACTTACATGTACCAACAATAAACAGTTAAAGTTTTGTTATACGTATAGATTTGTGAGAGACACCAAAATTTTTTAAGTTTTAATATTTAGTTTCACGGCACACGCTTCGTAGAGTAGGTCGTGAGATGTCACACAAATTAACGAGTGCACTGCGCGACACCAGGTGGTAGCACTAAGTAATAGCGCTTTTTAATCACAGGTTCCTGAACTTGAAAACTAGTTGGAAGTTCTGAACTAGATGCGTATTCTTGGCCTATTATGCGTATGTTAGGTGGACTGAACAAGACGTTTTTTTTTGTACGTAGAAAGATGTTTTTCAGTGCCAATACTTACGAGTGATTTAACCTTACCTCATCGCGGTTTGTACACATTTAATTATGATACGAGTACTCACGCAGTACGCCATCTATGGATATCCATTTATACATGCCATCGAAATACCGGCGTACCAAAATACATATCGTGAGTACTCGTATCATAATAAAATAAATACTTACGAGTGTCTATACAATAGGCGATAAGAAACAAAGAAAGCAAATACTGGCTCTCAAGCATCCATAAGTAACGCAACAAGTCGTTTTGCGGTTAACTAGGGTTAAGAGAGTGACAGCTAGTTAAGCAGGAAGGTTAAGGTGTAGGTGTAAGGTGTTGTCCATGCTACCCACGACACAGGAAAGCCTAGAGCAGGGGTATGAGTGTGTTAGCGTTTAATTATCTCTAACCGTGCGAAGCCGGGGCGGGTCGCTAATAATTTATGAATTGCAGAAGTGCAGCATGCTTAATAAATTATATCCTTAATCCACAACAATAAACCTAGACAAACCCTTTACAACTCCTCGACAGCATTCAAGACAATGAAACACTAAGCCGGGGCTTAAGAATCCGTTTTATTGAAGTACCCACTTGTAACAAGAAATCCATTTCATCTCATCGAAGTAGGTACTCGGATCGGAGAAGAAAATCGCTTCAAGCAACTCTGACAACAACGGAAGAGGCATTCAAACTTCGGGTTGAATATTAAAAATTCCTCGTTAAACTTCTTAAAGTGACATTGGAACAGGAAAATTGATATTGCGGAACTTTATAACTTCCGTTGAACGTACCTTACACGTTCTAAGTGTCTTAAAAATATTATATTCCTCTTTTTTAACCCCCGACGCAAAAAAAAGTTAAAAAGACGGAAAGTGTAAGTATTCAGTATTCACACACATTCAATACATAATCAATATCTGACGCGTTTAAAAATATATTGTGAAGGAATTGGATCTATTGACGCAATAACATGGTATCCTTTGTAGTGCGGTAGTTCTTTGAGAACACTTGTGTATTCAGTTATAAAACTGGATGTCTCTTTACAATAGGAAGTAGATATTACTTTTTATTTCTCCATAAATACATTCTATTTTGCTTTAAAGGAAAATGGATGGAACGAGTTTGAAGGAACGAACGATATGTTTATTTCATTTAGGTATTTGATTTGCATAAATTGTTGGTTCTTTTTGCTTATTTTTTATCCATTGTTAGATAACGATTAGGCTTAGTACACAAGGATGTGGAAGTATTCACGAAAGGAGTGAATAGGCTTTTCCTAAATGAATGCCTCTCATCTTTATATTTTCTTATTATTTCCTATTATTTCTTATATTTTCTTATTATTTTCATACTACGTGGTTCGTCCAGAAGGAGAAGGGGGTTTCAAAAATACCACGCGTAGTCACCACAGACCGGAGGGGGGTTTTTGTTTTTCGTCACGTAGTCAATATCCTCTAGAGAAATCTCGTGCTTTTTACAGTGCACTAAGGTTGCCAAACAAGTCAATGAGAATTCGTACCGGTACAATCGTTGCCAGTAAATATGTAATATTTACTGTCTGTTTTCAAAAAAATATTTGAAACCGTATTTAATTTTGTGACTTAGTAAGTCGTAAATATATCGTGTGTATGATAGAAGGTGTCTTAATGAAATTGTTTTCATTCAAAATGAACTTATATTTAAAAAAATGTAAAATCAATATTTCATAGTGGACTTCGGTGACGGTTGCATTAAACGTTTAACGCTACTTTTGTGGGGGAACGTGAACGGGAATGGAAAACAAGGGTAGACATCGGAGGCAAATTTATAGGGTTCCGCTTTTTACCCTTTTGACACGGGACGCTAAAAATGATGACAAAGTTTGCATAAAAAAGTATACCTGTAAGAGATCAATTAAAATAACCTGCGCTTCTAATTTTTTTAGGATCTAGTTTCACTTCATGTGCGTAGAGACTCCAAGCCCCACTTTTTTTCATGCTTATATAATACATTATTTTCTGGCACTTACATATATCCGAACTCCTAAATATTATGATCCGTAGATATCATATTTCAAACTCAATTCAAATATAGAACGGCGATGTATTCTATTTCTAAATCCCATTATGTGGAAACGGGAGCTCCTGTGTCATCCAATCCCCCTGACAGCTTTTGAAATAAGAAATCCATTCCAGGTATCAGGTATAAATTTTGTATGCGCCGTAAATTTTACTGCGTTCCGAATGGAGGCACTGCACGACTGCACTATTAGTCAATGTTTTATTTATTTTACAAAGGAAGTAAAATAATAAATGTCTTGTAGGACAGCAAACTACACACACACACTACACTAAGTACAATTTCCATAACTCTCCTGTTATTTTAAATAAATAGTAACTTATCTTTTTTAAATATTAACACGACTATAACATCTTCAGATAATTAATCGTTGCTTTAAGAATTTAATAAAATTTCCGTCAATCAATCAATCAATCTCTTTATTTGCATAAAATAATATCTAATAGTAAGGCGTTATACAGTTTTGACGTATTCTTACCTAGTCGGCATGCAAATATACAATATTAAAATTAAGTTAATTTTATAAATAATCTCCATATTAATCAAAAAATATCATTTCATACAATACATGTTTACGGAGTCGAATATAAAAATAATATAATAAAACATTATGTCAAAACTTTTAAAACCAAAAAATGCATCATCGTAATAATAATAAAAGTGAAGAGAAAAAAGATGAATAAAAAACATGTCAGAAAAATACAAAATTAAAATTACAAAAATTATTTAAAATCTAAATATTCTCTTACACTATAAAAAAGAAAACGTGTTCATAGTTTTCATGTAACATATTGATACTGCACCTGGCCGAAAAAATAAAAAGCTATAACCGTCTATAACAAAGGAAACCTGATATCGTTCGATTGTACTCCCTATCGATACTACACAATTGGTTTTACAGTTTTTATAAGTGCTAAGATGGCGACCGATTCAAAATGATTTGTGATTCTGAAGAAGAAAGACGTGAGTTGCATATAAGTGTTTTTATTACGCTTTTTTATGGCGCAATGGTTACAATGTCGGACCACAGTTCAAAGGGCCCTGGGTTCGATTTCAAGCGAGGCGGAAATTTGAATTCTTATTTAACCATCATAATTCATTTCACTGTTAACATTTTAATTTAATAGCCAATACTAACTTGGGACAGATTTACTTAAATAGCTTAATACGGTCGATAAGCCATCATAATAATTATAATACCATATTAAAATTATAGTCAGGCGCCGGAAATGGGTTGTAACTTTACACAAAACCTTCTTCTAGTTTGTAACCAACCCACGTATAGTCCTTCATTAGGGCTGTCCGAATTTAATAAGCCCTTAAAGGGTCCTCTCCTCGCTTAATAATAGGCGGGTATAAAGATTTACAATATTGTGTAGAAGAGTGTGGTATTATTTTGATAATATCAATTAGGACTAGTGTTGGTTTTGGGATTTAAGATGTTCCATTAATTCTTGAGACAAATCATCCTCCTCTCCTCGTGGTGCACCATGCTGAAGGGCAGATGAGGCTATGGGCTACGGTCCTTTCCGTAGGAAGTCGTTGGGCTCTATACCACCCAGGTTAATTCCAACGATATTTCTGGCGGTTGGGTTTTCTACCTCCTGGCTAGCTACCTTTGTAAAATCTCCCAAAAACATTTTTACGTGTTTTGTCGTAGTGTCAGAAATAATGAGCCCTACTTCATTCTGTCTATGAGCTACGACGACCAATAACCATCAGGTGGCTCGTCTGATCTTTCATAGACTATTTACAAAAAAAGAGGAGTTTCCAAAATAAAATTACTTAAATATGGTAATCGTTTAACTTTAATAAGGATACAAAATATATTTAATGTAATTATTTCCCAACCTCCCATACGTGCACCCCAGTGAACAAATAATAAAACTAACTGTATTCTAATTTATTTCAGGGCAATGTTACAGCTAAAGATCCTGTTGCTGATACTTCCAGGTTATGCATTAGCTCGGTCAAGCTTCTCCGGGACTATGGTAGACTTCACAGATCCTAAGGTGTGAATTAACTTCAACCTATTGCAGGACATGAAAGTTTTCACCAAATGGATGCTTTAAACGTACATAATGTCACAGCCGTGGGTAGGGGATGGGAAGAAATAAGGCCGGCTTCAATAGATGTTTTATTTCTTTACTGTAAAAGGGTAACACACGCGACACGGTACTATACACTTTACTGTACACTTTACTTTCCTTCACACTTCACTTCACACTCGCGACACTGTACTGTGAAACGGCACTTCACTATTCCTATTTCTTCTTCCCACTGGCGCGCTTCCCGACTCGCTACCAAGACTCGACTGACTCTGCCTTGGCCGGAATCGCCTTATATACCACCAATTTCAATCATTCCAAATTCAAAGGTTTTCTTTTAATTTAGCGTCGAAAACATTTTATAAATTCTATTTTCAAATTTTCTTTTTCTTTTATTTTTAATTTACGCGACACTGCCCCCTCTCAAGACATGATCGTCCCGATCATCGTTGCTTCCGTGATATCGTGCCAACCGATCCACATGTACGATCTTTGGAGGACTGCGAGGAGTACGCTGAATTCGGAGAGTGACGTCGTTGATCTTAGTCACAACTCTATAAGGCCCTTCCCAACTGGGTTGAAGCTTCGGAGACTTCCCTTTTCGTCTAACGGGGTTATGTAACCAGACCAGGGTTCCTTCTTCAAAGCTAGGCCCGTTGGCCCGTCGGTCGTAGCGGGTTTTCATTCGTTCGCTGGCCTTATATCCTGCTGCTCTGATTTGCTCATATACGTCAACCATCTTGTTCCGTAGTTCGCTTGCGTAGTCAGTTATTTCTTTTGGTGTATCCGGTGGAGCACTCGAGAGCAAATCGGCTGGCAGTCGCAGTTCTCTTCCAAAATTAGCATACGCCGGTGTGACTGTTGTGGTCTCATGAACCGCAGTCCTATAGGACATGAGAAACAGTGGAATATACTCGTCCCAGTTCTTCTGATGATTATCCACCACTTTTGCCAGATGCCGTTCCAACGTTTGATTAAATCTCTCAACCATTCCATCAGATTGCGGGTGATAAGGCGTCGTCCGAGTTTTATGTATTCCCATCACTTTACAAACTTCTTGAAAAACTTGCGACTCAAAGTTCCGTCCTTGATCACTATGCATCTCTAGTGGTACGCCAAATCTGCAGAACACTTCAGTAACAAGCTTCGTTGCCACGGTGATAGCCTCCTGGTTGGGTAGTGCAAACGCTTCTGGCCATTTCGTGAAATAGTCCATCACTACCAAAATGTATCGATTTCCAGCATTCGTGACTGGAAACGGTCCAGCTATATCAAGAGCCACTCTTTCCCAAGGAACCCCAACATTATACAGCTTCATTGCACCCCTGCTTCTAGTCTGCGGTCCCTTAACGGCTGCACAACTCTGACACCGCCGACACCAGTCCTCCACATCGTCACGGCAATGCAACCAGTAGAATCGTTCTTTGATTTTGGTGAGAGTTCTTCTTATTCCCAGGTGTCCTCCCGAAGAACCATCGTGGTAAGTCTTCAACACCTCGTTCACTTTTGCTCTTGGAACCACCATCTGAAGATGACAATCTTTGCCTTTAGGAGTCTCCCACTTGCGGCAGAGCAATCCATTGTGGAGTACCAGGCTTTCCCACTGTGCCCAGAGACTCTTCGTGGCCGTACTGTACTTGGCCACTTCTGACCATTTCGGCTTAGGAGTTCCACTTTCCAGCCAGTCTAGGAGCGGTTGAAGATCCTTATCATCCTTTTGGGCTCTTCTCATGGTGTCATTGCTCCAATTTGAATCGATAGAATCCGTTCGGATAAGTTGAATTTTTATTTCCTCTTTCTCCTCTTGCCGATTACAATGCCTGCAGTCTTCAGAGCATGGTCTTCTGGACAGGGCGTCTGCGTTGCCATGAGTTCTTCCACCACGATGTTTGATCTCAAACTCATACTCCTGCAATTGCTCCAACCATCTGGCCACTTGTCCTTCGGGATTCCTGAATTCCAGCAACCACTTTAATGCGGCGTGATCCGTTCTTACTAAGAATTTACGACCGAGCAAATATTTCTTAAAATGTTGCAAGGTCTTTACGACAGCCAACAATTCCCTGCGAGTTACGCAGTAATTCCTTTCCGGCCTTGATAAAGATTTGCTGAAGTAGGCAATCACAACTTCCTGATCTCCTTTCTGTTGAGAAAGAACACCTCCAATTCCAGTGTTACTTGCATCAGTGTCTACGATAAATCTTCCCTCTGTGTCAGGATATCCGAGAATAGGTGATTCACATAGACACATTTTGAGATTCTGGAAAGCTTGCTTGCAGTCTTCGTCCCAAGAAAATGCTCGTTTCTCTTCTGTTAGGCGATGTAATGGCTTAGCTATGTCAGAAAAACCTTTGACAAAGCGTCGGTAGTATGAGCACAGACCTAGGAAGGCTCTCACTTGCGACTTATCCGTCGGCGTCGGCCAATCTTTAACGGCACTTATCTTGGATGGGTCAGTTGCAATACCTCGCTCCGATATAACATGTCCCAAGTAATCCACTTGACGTTGAAAGAAGGAACACTTCTTCGGACTCAGCTTCAAATTTGCGCCCCGTAGCTTTGTGAACACACTTTCAAGTTTCTTGAGATGATCATCAAAATCACGCCCCATTATGATGATATCGTCTAAATAGACTAAACAGGTTTCTCCCAGCAAACCTGCCAGCACATGTTCCATCAATCTCTCAAATGTAGCAGGCGCGTTGCATAATCCAAATGGCATGGTTTTGAACTGCCATAAGCCTTTTCCAGTCGAAAACGCAGTTTTTTCCTTGTCTTTGGAGTCCATTTCAACTTGCCAATATCCACTTTTCAGATCAAGGGTGGAAAACCACGTCATTCCACAAAGTGAATCCAGGGTGTCATTGATTCTGGGCAATGGATAACTGTCCTTTTTCGTTACATCATTCACTCGCCGATAGTCCACACAAAATCTGGTCGATCCATCTTTCTTCTTCACTAATACAATCGGTGAACACCATGGACTTGACGAAGGTTCTATAACGCCGTTCTTCCTCATCTCCAGAATCATGTTTTCAACTTCTTGCTCACGAGCAAACGGAACAGGTCGTGGTCTCTGTCGTATGAGTGCTATATTACCCGTATCAATTTTGTGTTTCACCAAATCAGTTCTGCCAATGTCTTGGTCGTTTTTCGAGAAAAGATCGGTATAACGGAATAGAAAATTTCTTGCTTTTATTAATTGCAGCTTAGTAAGATTATTTTTACATTGTTCCAAAAGCTTTGCCACATTTTCTTCTTGACTCGGAACTCTTCGCTGTTGTCCTTCTTCGCACTTCCTTATCCAGGCCACCTCATCACAGGTTCCGACAACCGTTCCCTTTTCCACTGTTTGTTCATCGTCATCAGTATTGAATACAGGTACCATCGTAACACAGCCGCTTCCCACTAAAGTCCTGGCCGGTATCCATGGTGAGCCCACGACTCCTCTCTCTATGATGGCACATCTTCGCTGTATTCCTCCATCGTTCTGCGGTAGTCTAACAGGAACTAATGTCTGAGATCTTGGTTTAAGGATGGTGTCCTTCAAACATAGCACTTTTCCGAAATTGCCCCCCTTCATTGGAATTTCATCATTTCCATGTTTTAGAACGCCTTGTTTCAAGTCGATGTTGCACTGATGATTTTGTAAAAAGTCCAAGCCAATAATGCAGTCATCGGATATGTTCGCTATAATGACTTTCTGCCAATAAAGTGTGTCACCAATCTTGATAGCCACAACTTTTTCACCTTGGGTTGAGATACGCTGACCGGTAGCAGTCGTTAACGTGAGGCTTCCTTTCGTTCGAATGTACCGCCCTCCGATGTCCTTAAATCTGAGGCTACTGATAACTGTACGCGAGGCACCCGTGTCCAACGTTAATTGGCAAGGTCGTCCGTTGATTGTTCCGTCTATCACAAGAGTGTTTCCATCATTCGTCTGTTTTAGAACGATCTCCGGGGCTTTACTGCTAGCGACCAGCGCGCACCCCACTGCTCTGGCCTTCTCTAGTTTTCCTCCGGCTGTTCCGACGTCGAAACCGCCGCATCCACCTGACGTCGGAAATTGGTACGCTCACGCCTAGGGCAAGTGCTACGTATATGACCCCGTTCTCCGCATTCATAACATATGGGATTGTACGGTCGCCGTCTATTGTTATCCGCTGCTATAACCTCCCGCAGCCTCAGAGAACGCAAGTCATGTCGCACAGCTTCCACCTCAAGAGCATGAGCTACTGCCTCCTTCAAGGTGGCGTGGTGTTCAAGTCGTACGGCGGCCCTGACCTCAGAATCCCGTATTCCGTCGATGAATACTTGTAGAAGCATATCCTCAACCACGGACGGCGACGACTGATACGCCTTGCGTACCAGTCTCTCCACTTCAACGGACCATTGTTGTATAGTCTCGTTAACCCGTTGAATGCGATCCTTAAGCTGCGCTCGATATACATGCTCCAGGTGACTGTCGCCATATCTGGCCTCCAGCGCGTTCACTAGCTCGTCGTAAGAGACCTCTTTTTTCCCACCAGCGAGTGCTTCCAACACGGAGAGAGCCTCGTCCCGTAGCGCTAGGATCAGCGCTGACTGCGACTCCTGGTCACTCCAGCAGCAGGTCCTTTTGACTGTCTCCAGTTGAAGTTTGAAGGCAGCCCAAGAGCATTTTCCGTCATATGGAGGAACCTTCAGATTTCTACCGGAAGTTACTACGGACGTAGTTACGGGACCCCCGACCTCCAGGAGCTTCACTCGTTGATTTAGCTGTTGAAGCGTTCCCTTGACTTCCGTAACTTCTCCCTTGACTTCCGTAACTTCCTCTTTCACAACTTCTATCCTAGAGGCGTTGGCCCGGATCCCGGCCACCAGATCCTTGCTAAGGCCGTCCTGAAGCTCCTGTAAACGCTCTTCTTGGCGGCGTGCTTGCTCTTCCTGGCGGCGTGCTTCTTCCTCCTGGCGGCGTGCTTGCTCTTCCTGCATTGTACGCAGCTGCTCCTCCTGGCGGCGTGCTTGCTCTTCCTGCATTGTACGCAGCTGCTCCTCCTGGCGGCGTGCTTGCTCTTCCTGCATTGTACGCAGCTGCTCCTCCTGGCGGCGTGCTTGCTCTTCCTGCATTGTACGCAGCTGCTCCTCTTGGCGGCGCGCTTGGTCCTCCTGGCGGCGAGCTTCTTCCTCCCGGTGGCGCGCTTGCTCCTCCTGCATTGCACGTACCTGCTCCTCTTGGCGGCGAGCTTGCTCCTGCATCATGGCAGACATTTGCTGCAGGAGCGCACTCATGTCCATTGACGCAGGCGGTGAAACGGCCGGAGTCGCCATGGCGCCGTCTCCGGTGCTAGGCCCCTCTTGCGACTGTTCTTCTGCCGCTGCAGCTCCCGCTCTGGTGGTTACCCCTCTCTCGTTCCTTGGCACGATCGGCATCTTTCCCATCCACTTCTGACACCAGTTGTCACAGCCGTGGGTAGGGGATGGGAAGAAATAAGGCCGGCTTCAATAGATGTTTTATTTCTTTACTGTAAAAGGGTAACACACGCGACACGGTACTATACACTTTACTGTACACTTTACTTTCCTTCACACTTCACTTCACACTCGCGACACTGTACTGTGAAACGGCACTTCACTATTCCTATTTCTTCTTCCCACTGGCGCGCTTCCCGACTCGCTACCAAGACTCGACTGACTCTGCCTTGGCCGGAATCGCCTTATATACCACCAATTTCAATCATTCCAAATTCAAAGGTTTTCTTTTAATTTAGCGTCGAAAACATTTTATAAATTCTATTTTCAAATTTTCTTTTTCTTTTATTTTTAATTTACGCGACAATAACAACGCAGTTCCAATCGGGACTGATGAAGGTGTTGCTGACCACCTTAAATGTCGCAAGTTCTAAGGTTCGTGAAGACCTCTAATGTAGGTTAACGCTTGTCAAGGGATAAAAATTGGTGCTAACAGGCACTTTCCATTGTACCAAATAGAGTTTTTGCCACTAGCGGTTGCTATTTAAAGAGGTACTGCACCTGCAATTATTCAGGTCAATTCAGATCGATCGGTCAATTACTTTCATTGAATAATTTATTCCTAATATAATAATCACAAGGGCTTGAGAGCCAGTACTTTCTTCTTTTCCTCTTTCTGAACAGACAACCATCAGTGATATCCATAATTAGGTAATAAATTATAAGAGTGCCCATTACAGGTCCAAGGTCATCTGGACGCATTGGTCCGTACAGCGCAGTCCTGCGTGATCAAAGTGCACGCGACGCCTAAAGACGTTCGTGCTTATTTCACGAACTCCTCCCCCATCACGCGTTCGGGACAGTGTTTTGCGGCGTGCATGATGGAACAGAGTGACGTCATCAACCATGGCAAGGTATGTTACTTGCTTAGAAGCTTCAATTCTCTGTCTGCGAAGTTTCTGAAGACTTCCACTCATTTTTCGAGTTTTATTATGCTTTCGTTCAAAGTGTGTTCAAAAATGGCTTAGATAATCCTTCTGTTTATAAGTCTCCCCGTGTTGCGAGTTGCAAGGAATTATCAATTACGAAGTTTGAAGGTTGCCTGGTAAATATTGGTTCCACAATTATCTCGGATCTATGCCACATGTTTTAGATACAAATACCCAAGAACATTTACCAGCTAACTTAATATATGAGCTGGTTGGGCAATCGCTTTAACAGACAACTGGCATTCAGCTTTACATGATAGCTAATGTTAAAATAAAGCAAAACGATCGTCACCCCTAATTAGGTAATACATATTTTTTAATATGAAAGGATGTATATGAGCTTACATTTTCCTTTACTCCTTTTAAAAGAGCAATTCTCCGAATGTCACATCAAAATACGCGAGACGTACTCGTTTAAAGACGTACTCAGAAATTTTACAAATTCATTGCCTAGCACCTTATCTTTAAGGTATGTTACGTCGAATAATTGAGAGCTGTCTCCAACATATCTCTTGCCAAGTGTACGCTGGAAAGTGTTTTACGTGGTTAATATTAAATTTGTGTTTGCTAAGTACATTCGGCTTCTTCTACATAATATATGACAAAAAAGAACGGATGCTCCGATTCAGCATGAGATTGTTGGAAGACTCACTCATTCACGAGAGTTTAATGTGTCCAAACTTTCTTTCTTGCCCTTCAATGCCTTTGGATTTACTGATGTGCATGACACGTGTTGCATGAATGTGCGTAACAAAACATAAAATAATAAATCGATATCTGCGCATGGAAGATATTTTGAGAAAAGCTAATATTGGGGATATTTTACAGCATTTTTTATTTGTTTGTCTATACGTTTACTTAGTTCCCGCTAACTTTTACTAAACCAATTTTTACCGTTGTTTGCACGGATACATTGTATTCATTTTACGATAACATTTAGTGCTTGTTTTGTTTCAATCGGTCCACAAATATAATATACTTCAAGAACCCCATCTCAAAATGAAATTGGTTAGGATTCCAAAGCGAATCCAAGTGAAACGGGGGAGGAAGGGGTTAGTAGTGTCAAATAAATAATTGTACAAACTTATTTGATGCTATATGTCGGGATTCAATATGGTATACTTTTCTGGTTGTTTCATTATTCTGGTTGCCAAAATTTTGAAGTAGCATGGTGAACCACGCCCTAACCTTCCTCACAAAGAGAGACTAACTGTTCAACCTTTAATAGAACGCTGTAGTTACATTAGTATACAAGTCAGCGAAACGAATATGTCTAAAAAAACCTCTTTAATATCACCAAAAGCAATTACCGCCCGAAACGTGGACGCCTTATGAAAACGTAAACAAAATTATCTATTGACATCACGTTCTTTACTGAACATTAGAGGTGAATTATCTTCAGAGATCGAGTACTGGGTTAAAGAGATGTGTTACAAAATAGGAGTGAAAAATATTGTAGCCTTTCAAAGAAAATGAACTGCCTTGTTCAAAGGAAACTGTATCTAGAAAGTCAAAGAGCATTTTGGTTTCAAAGTTGTTTTCGTGAAATATACGTTTAGATGGAAACGGAAAATTTCCATCAGAAACCACCGACTTTTGCCAGTTAGAAGTTAATGTTAACCTATAGTAAAATGTCATTGCCAACTTATGTCCAAACAGAAATTCACATAGCAAATACCACATCAATAAAAAAACCTTCGGTAAAAATACTACAAGATAAATCATATCATAAAATTGCTACTCTTAACATATGAAGCCTGATTTAAGTTCTCCGCAATTCATCTCCACCCAGCTCATAAACAATAGCACTAATGACGCCATTAGCGCGGTATTAATAAGCTGACATTAAGAATACGAAACGGTTAGTCGACGCCGATTGTTCCCTCGTTAACGCATTTTCCTCCGATCATAAAATAGATATTATAGACCGAAGCTCTATGGATATTATAGACCGAAAACCAAGCGTTTTTTGGTTACGCCCATCAAGAAGTCAGATGTTTGGGTATAAACCGTCCCATCCATCCATGATATCAAACTTCCTCTGCTCGTGGTTCACTTTCAAATCAGCTTTGAAATGTTAACTTGCGTCGGAGTCGAAGTCGTTGTGTTGAAGTGTAGAAATAAGCAGCTCTGTATTTTTGTTGTTGTCTTGTTGTTGTCAACATTGTAGTTGTGTTGTTGTTGTTGTCAACATTGTAGTAACAACATTGTTGTTGTTGTCAGCGTTTCTGATATCCATGGGTGAGAGTGACCACTTACTTGCCATTAGGTGGCTCGTTAATCGACTATTTAGATAGTAAAAAGGTGTCTCACTTTCTAGTTATTAATAACTCATCGGAGGTGTACCAGTGCCTATACCGTATGTTACCTTATTCTTAATGTCGTTTCTAGGTCAACAGAGAACTACTCATTCACCTTGCCGGTTTGGTCAACGGCAAGAATTCCCGGGTGGTTCGTAAACTGAACAGCATCTCCAGACTCTGCCTGGACAGTATCGAGGGCATGTCTGATAGATGCCAACTGGCGTCTACCTACAACGATTGCTTGAACGAGAACATGGTCGAATTCGCCTTTCCACTAGACATTGCTGAGGAAGCCGTGAGGAAGATGCCGTTCCATCTTATACAGCCTAAGTGAGTAAGTCATCCTATTTGTCCTTCCGGTTGGTTTGTAAAAGTAATGGGTGACGATGATCAGATGACCACTTATCATCAATTTGTCGTCTACTACTACGCTGGTCACCATACCTTGCTTGTTTATAAGGGTTTACGTTTGGCAATGACGTCACCGAATGACGTGTGTGCGATGTCGCCACATACGTATTCGAACCCCAAAATATAAACGTTTATTCTCGGGCCTTAGATGTGTACTGTTTCGTCTTATTTCTCTAGGGCCTTATACACCTGCAATTTACGCTTTGGGGCAAGTTGATTTTAGCAAGTTTATGCTTGATATGAAAACTGCATGTTTGAGCCGCTGAGCAGCGCTTAAGCATTTCGTGTAAGAGTGACAAATATCTTATGGACCATGGAGGGAGGGCTACTACACCCTTCATTTAACCACATAAAGCCATATCACTTTGGAGCACCTGGATTCAATCCATTAATGGTCCACTACTGAGCACGGGTCTCTCCTTATAACTGAGGAGACCCAGAGCATACTCCACCACGCTCCTCCAGTGTTTTATCCCACCCGAGGGCCTCCGACATGGCTTAACAACGATCACAACCGGAACCAACTGCTTTACATATCCTCCGAAGAACGGAAGCCCTTAAGAAATTTTGCCACTAGCGGTCACCCATCCAACTACCGAACGCGCCCGCTGTTGCTTAGTCGATCATTTGATCATAAGGATTGACGCAAGCCGCCGTGCTATGACTACTTCCCGCTGGAGCACAAACTGGTCCAAATTACGAAATGAAACCTACAATATAGGTACCAACAATAGGTTGGAAATACATTAGGACAGGCTCAATATCACGCGCGTTAAAGAGAAAAATCTTTAATCACAAAAAATGGAAAAAACTGATAATTGTTAAACATCTCTAGAAAACTTACGATACATCAAAAATAAAACTTAAAATCTATGAATTATTTTTCCGTTTCAGTTTGCCCCAAGAACTAAGACCGCCGGCGTTTTGAAGACAATTAAGAAAAGATTTAACGGCTTCTCTTTGTACTTTCATACTTTGTAAATAAATAATAACAACATAAATTATTGCTTTTCAAATCATCTGTACAACTTATTTAATAATGTCTTTGTGTTCGAATCGTATTCTAATTTACGCCACGATTTATTTTGATTGCTTTAATATCGAGATTTCTTATTAAACGCGGCTTAGGACGGAGCATCACTGAATAAGTACTTAAGTATAAAGAGACAAAACTTGTAAATTATTTCCTGGCATTTCCTTTGTCTTCCAACGTGATTTCTTCCAAAGTTTCTACGTTTTTATTTCTTATTTAATTTTGTCATAATTAATGAAAACATGCTATAATAAATTATTTACTTTACACTACTTATTTGTACTGATTTCAGAAATATTGTTTGCTTATTTTCGTTCATTAATTTTGATCAAACAGAACTTTTTCAACGATTATAGTTATTAATGAATCACTTAGACATATTTTGTATTACAAAGGGTCCTTTTAAGTCCCCACTTCCACTGAAAGTGACACAATCTGCTGAACATCAAGGAAACGGCGATAGATGCCATTTCGTGGACATTGAGAAGCACTATACTATCCAGTCTAATCAAATGGAATCCCAACTATCGCCAAGGTCCTCCTCGGGCCACGTACTCCTGTTGGTAGTGAGCCTGCCTGAGTCCAGGGCAGGGCAGAAGCAAGAGGTCCTGGGTCCAGGCCCGACAGAGACAAACACTTGTGAGACAAATAAACGTTTGTCCTTTGGTCGTGGGTGGGGGCGGGTGTTTGTGCAGTCTTGTCCATGACCGCCGTGACTCAGGGAATCCTACAGCTAAGGTATTATGTAAGCGTCCTTTTTTCAGCCGACAAATCCTTTGAGTTCAAGTGGATCAGTATTGCTGTAATTTAGGGATGTCGTAGATTAGGACGCCGCATTAATCAAGCCGCCAGAGATCGTCAGATAGGAAGGCAAACCGGACTACAAATCAGCGATTGCAGGGCGGGAAAAACCAATGCGATTTATGAATAATTTCCAGATTAAGGAAAACATAAGGATAAGGAAAACATTACTACGATTCTAACAATAAATAAAAAGCTTAATCCTTACTATTACGTAACTAAGTAGTAAGCCGCATGCAACAGCTAACAATATACATATTATGTATGTTTGAAATGTGCTAATTAAGCCCTATTATTGGATTCCCAACACGGCATTATAGATTTATCTTTTATTGACGACTTTATATATATGAAGACGCCAATAAAATTTAATGTGACGTCACATAGCATGGGATCATCATGCTTCCAACAAAACCTCATTTGTCGAATTATGATGAGTAGTTTAGAAGTTATGAGGGAATAGATGAACCTCCGCCACAGTCGGGTAAAAAAATAATGTTCGGGTTTGGTCTGTGAGTAACAGTTAAATCACAAATTACAGCGAGAGATCCCAGTTTCGCTGCTCGATATTTTCTATGGAAAAAAACACGACGTATACGTGATCTGCAGCGAACGTGTTAAGAGGGTTCTTAACAACCCACAATTTTATTATGTTTTAGTTACTTATTTACGTAGTTATTATTTTTCAAATTGCACATTCTGCGCAGTAGTGAAATAACCGTAAACGCTCTTTCTGAGTGAAGGTTCCAGATTTCTCCAGGGTCAAGATTCTCATTAATTAAATATGATTAACGTGCCATAAATATGTTCAATAAATTCGTCATCAGCTCTTGTAAAACTATTTGAGCAATATGTCCATTTTATTCTATTCTTCCTTAACAGCCGTTACTCCTTCTATACTCCCTTATCTTTCATATCATCTCTCACACAACAAAGGCAATAATTATTAAATTAGGGCGGCTCAATCAGAATTCAATAATTTCGACCAGAGATAATAAGGGTTCCTCGAAAGCACCCAACAAGCCATCGTTCAGTAGAAATATATAAATAATTTCTCTCCTGCTCTAAACGATAAAACAGTACGTGATTCCGCTACCAACTCTCTAACCGCACCGCACACTGCGAGAAAATAAACTACCGTAACTTTATTATGATACCAGTACTCACGATATGTATTTCGTACGCCCACATTTCAACCCAGTTGCATGAATCGTGGGCGCGGCTTAATCGTATTATAATAAAATAAACATACAATCCGCGATGAATTAAGTTTAATATCACATAAACTATCATAATGTATATTTCAGAGATATAGTTATATTAAAGACTGTTTTTCCAGTTATTAAGATACCTTACGTCAATAAACGATTTTGAATTTAAATTGAACATAATTGAAACTTAACTCTGCCGACATAAATAAAAGATTTTGAATATTTAAATTAAATATAATTTAACGTTAACTCATCGTATAATTTCAACTTTTGCAGTTTGTTTGTTACGGCTATTTCGTGGTTAAGACTCTTTGAACAATGAACAGTCACAAGGAAAAAATCTATTTATTGACATCCTTAGTAACAAACGACCCAACTAATGTTGAGCGGAAGCACGCGGAAGAGTGGTGCTGCATTCTCGTTGACTACCTTAAAAAGGAATAAGAACAAAAGGAATAACAATAACCATACTTTCAGAAATTGGTTACAAAAGAAACAACCAATATTTTTAATTTGAACTCATTGTACGATCAACCCGTAAATGCCTATCAATCCTGAAGGTAAATAACTACCATCCCTTATTGCTCTGTTTGCGCAGTACAAATATGGATGACAAATACAATAACGGAAAACGTGAAATAATGGCATTTGCCCTACTTTATTAAAGTTATTGATCATGAGAAATCAATTGCTTCGAGGCAATCCAGAGGCTTCGCAAATATCAAAAAGAAGGCAAATAAAATGAAATGCGATATATGAAAGTAAACAGTACGATTATTGTCTTTCCGTGAAGCCTTACTGGCTACCCTCCTGCTGAGCCAGTCATCGAATGACTTGGGTTTCGGTTTGAGAGTCAGTAATTACTTTGTTTCTTCTTTTTCATGCTTGGTCGGCAATGCCTACAGTGCAATGGTGTCCATGGACCACGGAGAGCACTTACAATCAGGTAGATACTTTGGACAGCTGTACAGTTTTTTCAATCAGAGCCTAAAGAACGATGAAATCACCTTTCAAAGCCATCTTTAATCCAAGTTGGCCCGCTCAATCGAATATCGTTTTGCAAGTTACACCGTGTGAACGTCTCATGATCATCGCAACCCATAACTGTCCCACTGATGGGCATGGGTCTCCTCTCACTATGTGAGGGGTACAGACCATAGTCCACCACGCTGGACACGTGCGGATTGGCGGACTTCACACACCTTTGAAGGCATTATGGAGAGCTCTCGATGTTTATCTTCACGAAAGCAAATGATAATGAAATTCTAATACGCACATGATTTTTGATAATTAGTGGTGCATGCTGGGTTCCAACCCCCGCCCTGGAGGGCGGAAACCCAACTGGAATGGAAACCAACTGGTTTGAAAGATGGATCAGTGATATAAAGTGAAGGTCTAATGTGTACTAAATTCATTAAAATTTCCATCAAAGGCTAAGAAACTTACACAACTAATTTCTGCTATTGATTTCTAAGAAAATGATGAACTTCGCATGTATTTATTAGAACAAGTACAATAATATTAAGCATGGTAAGAGGAAGACTTTTAATTAGTTTTGCAAATGAGACGCTCACTAATTAAACTTGACAGATCCCGAAGCCGTCCCAGTTCTTATTGCTTCATAAGTCTTCTCATCAAGAGGCTGTTATAATAAACTAGGTGCTGTCATCTCTTAGTTTACATCCTTAGAGGTTGATTTTCCAAAAACGTTCAAACAGACGTCTCTTTATGTTTAATAGTGCCTGCTTTAAAATCGACTCTAAATTTCTAATATTCTCTTTCATAATTATTTTCGAAGCGATATTCGAAAAATCTTAACGATTCCGTAGTCTTGTTGGTAGAGTCTCTGACTGCGACGCAAGGGATCTCGGGTTCAATTCCCGGCCGGGGCAAAAATATATGTACGTGACAGATGTTTTTTCTCGGGTCACGGGTTATTTTAGTGTATGCCACGCGACACAGAGAATCCTACTCCGGTGGTGGGAGTGTGTTAGCGTTTAAATACAAGTAGGTACACAAGTACTAGTTGTTGTATAAGGGGCTATAAATCCCATACCAATGATAAAATAATGATGAATGAATGATTTATTTATTTATTTATTTATTTAATAGTTCATGTACACGAATATATTACATGAGAGAAAGCTATAATTAAATTTTGTACATAGGTTCTGCTTATTCCTCATGGAAATCTCTTCCAGCAGACCTTGGAATGGAAAGGTGGTACGAGAAGCATTTAGCGTGCACATTGTTAATATACAATTATAAATACCTACATAAATAAATATTTATATTATATATATTATGCAATAAACCAATAAATACATACATACATATACATTATATATATATAAATATTATATACATATAAAATAAATATATACACATATATGGACAATAAAATACAAAATTATTTAAGTCTGCCACTATTATAGATTTAGATTAGAATATCGGTTATATATTAAATATGCATCATAATAAAGATAAGTAGTGTTCTTTTACTCTGTTTTTAAAGGAATACATTGTACGAGTTTGACGAATAGCTGGCGGCAGTGAGTTCCACAACCTAACCGCATGAACAGAAAAGGAATGGGAGTAGGATGAGGTTTTGTGACGTGGATAGTGCAATAGGGACTTAACTTGCGTTCTGCACGAAGCAGAGGATGGACGAACATAAGAGAAACGATTACGAAGGTATGAGGGGTAGGATGGGTTTCTGAGTATATTAAAAAGCAAGCACAGAATGCGAGTGTTCCTGCGAAAGCGGATTGGGAGCCACTTGAGATCCTTGCGAAGATGAGAAACACGATCAAATTTTCGTAAGCCAAAAATGAATCTTAAACATAAGTTTTGCAAGCGCTCAAGCTTATTTAGTAGCTCCTCCGTGGCATCCAGGTAGCAAGCATCGGCGTAATCCAATATCGGAAGAACTAAAGAATGGCATAAAGAAATTTTCGTCTTGATAGGCAGGAAACTCTGAAGACATTTAAGTGAATGGCAGGTGTAGTGTACTTTACGACTGACTTCCCCAACATGTGCCTTCCACGATAAATTGATGTCAAGGTTTAATCCAAGGTTCTTAACCATATTGGAATATGAAATTTGAGAATTATTTAAATATAATTTAGGCAAATTAGATATATCTAATGAGTTGCAATAATACCTGGACCCGATTATGATTGCTTGCGACTTCATTGGATTAATTATAAGTCCAAATGACTTCGCCCATTCAGTAATGCGGCTGAGATCGCTGTTCATCTCCTTGATCGCATCAACAGCCTCCGCCGGAGTGAAATGTCGATATAGTTGCAAGTCGTCTGCATAGAGATGGAATTGGGATGAAATGACTTTGGTAACAGAATTAATAAAAATTGAGAAAAGTAATGGAGAGAGAACGCCACCCTGGGGCACGCCTGCATCGAGAACACACCAATCTGAGACCACCTCATTATAGTGAATGCGCTGCCGACGCCCCCGAAGATAAGAGTTAAACCAGGTAACGGCAGAAGGTGAGACGTTAATAGAACAGAGAATCCCATTGAGGATATCGAAATCTACAGATGTAAATGCACTACTGAAATCCAAAAGGACCAATAATGTGAGATGCTTATTCTCAATGGCTAAGCGGATGTCGTCAGTAATATTCAGCAGTGCAGTTACAGTGCTATGACCGGGACGGAAGCCGGACTGGAAAGGACTAAGAAGAGAGTTTGTTATAAGGAATGAGGATAATTTTTTGTTAACTATATGCTCAAATGCTTTGGACAGAAAAGGAAGGATGGAAATGGGACGGAATTCTGTTAAAGAGGTAGGATTACTTACTTTAGGCAAAGGGATTATGTGTGCGCATTTCCAGGAAGAAGGGAATGTACCCGAGGATAAAGAAAAATTAAATACATGAGTGATGATGGGAAGGATATATGAGAGGATTAATGTTATCATTTTCGCACACAGTCCGTCATTTCCAATCGCGGTCGAAGTAATGGATGTAATTGCCTTTTTAACGTCTTCTTCCGTAACAACCGTGAGAGTAAATGGTATACAGTTAGGCTTAGGCAATTCTGATAGGGTGCGGAGAGTTTTGTTTTTGGTGAAGGAGTCCAACGAAGCAGGAGATTTTGAGAAGTGAATGTTTAATTCGTTAGGATCTACCTCACCACTAACAAATTCAGGTGATTTACCAACACCCACGGTTTTGAGGAATTTCCAAACCTCAGCGGTGCTACGGTTGACAAGGGAATCGTGGAAATAGCGTCTCTTAGCATCCCTACACATACGACTGCAACGATTTCGGAGATATTTAAAAAGTGCTAGGTTCTTTTCTGAATGATGCTAATAAGCCATAAATTCGTCATCTCTTTTGTATAATAATTTCATATGTATGTCGTTGAAGATTATGTATAATTATGTATGTATTGTATGTATGTATATATAGATATATATTATTGTATATATTTATGTAGCTTATCATTTATGTATGTAAACTTAGTATGTATGTTGTATGTAGGTATATTATGTAGTTATCCTTTAATTATGTCTGTAGGAAGTACCGCTCATCGTGTATCTCTGTTTAGTCCAATGGTTAGCTGGTAGACATTGCAATTAGCATGAAGCTCGCCATTTGTACCGATATATTTTATATTGTGGGCAATAAAGTTTAAATAAATAAATAAATAAATAAATAAAATAACTTGAATTATACAATCTACAAATAAAAAAGACGTAAATTAAAAGAATCCCGGCCAAACATTTTCCGAGTGGAGTAGCCACAACCTCCCTGACGCAAGAACACTTTCAAGTACATAACAAAACACCCAACATTGCCACTTACTCCGAATTTTCCCATTCAAGAGCTACTTAAACTGAAACGTCAGTATTTCAAGCTCCGAGTGACAACACCGTAATTTACCGTGTCGGGCCGTGAACCCAATAACTCACGAGGAGAAATTAGTATGCGCAGTAAACAAGACGGGAAACAAAGCTGGTTTGTCTGAAGATGAGAAAACACGGGGCGTACCGTCGGCAACAAACGTGAAAATCGATACCTTATACACAAGGTCGTAAGTTTGAAATATGACTTACTAGTTTTTGCTCGCCGCTTCGCCCGCGCGGGAATCGGAATGCCGAATCACTATGACGGTAAAGAAAGGGTCCTGGGTTCGATTCCCAGCGATATGGATACTGGAATTATAATTATGTTTTAATCTCTGTTCTCGGTTATAACTAATTTCTAAAAAGATTTTTCTTAGTTTAGTTAGTTTTTAGTTTGTCGAAATCAAATCTTGCGAACTGTATTAGAAATGGAACGTCTTCGGAACAAGTTACAAACGCATCTGTAATTCTGAAGTCTAATTTAATTTGTACGGTGCAGGCGGCTAGATCAAAGCTTTCTGTTGATTAGAACATCTGCACTAATATTAACTATTCACTTTGACTACATCTGCAAACATTCCGGGAACTGTCCTTCAGGGCAATGTAGAACCAAGTCAAAGTGCAGTTAGTAATAACTATTTCCGGATTGCGGTCCAATACTGTTATGCTAACTTAATTGGAAACCATATTTCCTATGTTTAGAAATACTCATGCACAATTTTTGAAATCATTTTTAATAGTGACAACATTAATAACATCATGTTCGACTTTAGATTGTTTTCATAATAATCTGTCTATTCTTAAAAGTGGCATACTCGCCGGCTAGTAACCTTGTGTAAGAACTCCTCGTCTAATCTCATCTCCTTACCCCTCCTCTTTTCTCCTCTCCTCTCTTCTCCTATCCACCCCTCGCCACACCTCACCTCTCTTCTGTTCATTTCGCCTAAACTCGTCACTTCTTGCTGCTCTGTTATTCTTAGTGGAGATATAAAATTCCTTCCTTACACTTTATTTGATCTCTTAAGGCTTGGTTTTTTTTTTCCTTCATTGATCAGGATGGTGCACAACGAGCATTGCATGAATTTATGATAAATGGAGCCCATTAATTAAAAGTTGGTATAGCCTAGAGTTCGCCCGGGGTAGTACCAACGGCCACCACAGTAACTAAGACAATGTCTACTGAGTCGTAACGTAATAGTAAGAACAGCAATGTGTGGTTAGAAAGTGTAGATCCGGTTACACTTTTTTAGAGGCGACAATCTCAGTCCTCAAGGCCTCTTCAACCTCAATCTGTGACCGAATTAGGACAAGACTCTTACTAACTATTACTAACTTGACAAAAAGTTTAAACTTTAAAAAAGTTTAAACAATAATATGATTACAAATTAAACAACGGAATATTAATAATATATTTATTTGAAATCGAACATCAAGGACGAAATATTAACATCGGAATCTTAATTTAATCAATCTAAATTACACAGAACCTACTCAAAGAAACCCACTTTTAACAGATTAGAAAATGTTATCATTCGAAAAAGTTAAGCCTTTGTTAATATTAGATATTTAATGTCCTTTTTAAATCCTCCGTCGTCCTCTACAAATATCCTTTTGTAAATCCAATTAAATTTAATGTTCGCGCCCTCGTTATGAAATCAAGTTCAAAATATTGTATATATTTAGAAATTAATAAAATATTAATTCGTATTATATTCATACATATGATTATAATGTACATACTGTTATGTTTTTTTGTATTTATACCAAAAGGAATCATCGATGCGTTGCCGGCGAAGAAAGAAAAATTATTAATGTTACATTGAAATTATAATTGCGAGAATATCCTATTTATCATATTTCTAGACAACCTGTATTGAACTCTAGAGCCGTATAATATTATAACGTTGATAAAATTAAAGTATTATAAATGCTATACAATATTATCAGGCCGTAATAAACAAATACATCGATTTGTATAAATAGTAATAATCTTACAATAAGTTATAAAGTAAATAAGCGTTCGACAAATTTTATTACATAAAATACATAAATATAGACCGTTCAGAACTTCTTTGACAAAACAAAATACCTTAAACATTACATTACATAAATACATATCTCCACGAATTTTACATACCTGCAATGTAAAGTAATATTTGCGCGCTACAAGAAATCACAATTTACTCGTTACGTCACGAACTTTACTCAAAATCACAAATTACGCCCGCGCGTAATTTAACTCAAAATTCAAACGCGTTCCACAGTTGAACCGTCGAATTTACACAAAATTATCTGTGAATTCCAGACATAAAATGTAAGGTGTAAATGTAAATGTAACGTAGACGTTGTAAATTGTTGCCAGCGTCTAAATTAATGTGCTTATAATACTCGTATTTGTCAGCAACAACCTAACCAATATTCAAATTATAGTATACTTGAAAGATAAACGTAGAATGTTCATTTTACACCTTCATTATAAATATAAATTACTATGATTTATTTACACACTTTTTTTCACAATGCAAACTTTTTATTGACTATCCAGTGCTATCGAGGCTTTATAAGCGCAATTTTTCATTTAAATAGTGAACGTAACATAGCTGCTAAGTCAATTTTACGCCAAATTCAGCGTAATTCTCTAGGTGATTTAGAAAATTACGCCATCTACTGAAGTTAAAGAATTGCTACATTTTAAAGAAGTCTAATATTGCTACGGAATTGATAGACAGCTAAGTTTAAAATACTATATAAAATATTCAAAGCTAAATAATTATAGAAATTGTTTGAAAAGGCAATAGATTGGCAGTGCAAAGGGAAAGAGAATTTGTATCTTTGTAAAATAGACGACAGATGAGCAGGTAGTCACCTGATGGCAAGCAGTCCCCCATGACATGTACAGTTTGAACTGTACAGGTAAATTTGAGAAACGTAGTTATCATACATGCACAGTTGTGCAACATACGTGCTCAAGTTTACATGTACAGTTCCAAATGTACAGGTAAACTTGCGTATTTACGTGCGTGCGTATCTCAGGCAAACTTTTCAGGAACACCCTAGTGTGTATGCCCTAAGTAATTGTCTATTTTTATGGAATTTTAAAAACTTGAATAACTTTGAAAATGTATGTAATTTAGTAAGTAATATTAGTAAGTGTTCTAAATAATAATTCGAGATCAAGACAAGACAGTTGTAAATCGGTTACTATTTTAAATCGATATATTGAAAGCAGCTGTTAAGCAATTTATTTTCGCTGAGCGAAAATAAATTGTGTACAATACACAGTTATAAGTATATTCTTCTAAAAAAAATTGAAATGTATTCAAAATGTTGATCTCAAAGGTGTTTTGTATGTATAATAAAGTAATTCCCAATTCTTACCTTCACACAAATCGCCCACCTATCTCTGTATGTATGGTGATCTCCGACGCTTCACAAGCGTTCGGTGACGACTCAACATACTTTTTTTGTCCTTTTTCTTCTCAACCCTTCTTCCTTATTCTCAATATCTTCTTCTTTCTTCTTTTTCAAATCTGCGCCTGATTTAGAAACTTCAGTTGTAATACTAATCAAGTCAGGTACAATGAACCTTCGAAACGCAATGAGTTCTATGAACTGTCATCACGCTATTTACATACTTATAACATTAGGTATATTAAAGAGTATTTTATTCTATGTAAGTATTCCTAAACTTATTATACACAAATATGGAATGTCAGTATTTACTACTTCACCTCAAGGAACCAACAAATACTTATTTTAAAATTTTATATTCAAAAGCCATAGCAAAATCCAAAGAGATATACTAAACATGATTAATTAATAAATATCGTATCGATATAATCGCACAAAGTTCTTTAAATCAACCTCGTTGATTAATCGTTTTTAATCGATGTTCTAATATAGTTTTAATATTCATCATGACGGACAACCCCACATTACTTTGCACTGGGGTTTGTCAGGATACTTCTTCTTCAATGCTCCGATGATGCTCATATATCGGTGAGAGTTGAGTCGTTCGGCGCGGTTGTGACGAGAGCCATTCCTCGGGACGGCCGCGTGGCATAAAAACCCACCATCCAGGACAACCATTCGGTACTCTTGAAGACACAGTTCTAACATCTGGCGGGGGGGTAAAGAAATATATTACAACAATCTGTTTGTTTTCTAGTCTGTAGAGCAATTTGACATTTCGTGAGTTGAAAAATTTGACATTTTTAAATAGTGCTGTACCACAATTGAATAAAATTATCGATATTTTACATTTATGTGCTCAAAACGAATAAAAAAATACAGGTCATTAAAAATAAGAGGCAAAAAATATGTTAAAAAATCCAGTTTATTCAGATCCAGAATCTATGTCAGAATTATTCTAATATGTATCGTCTTGTATCTATCGCCTAATAATACTTAGTCAAACAATTTTCCGTAAAGTTTAGGATTTTTTCTTTAAGCCAATTTGAATTTGATATCTAGTGATTTATGAAACTTTAACATTTGTTAAGAATTTGTCACGTCATAGTAGTTTAGCTATCACGACACGATTTTAACTATACTACTAAATAAAATTCATTTATACATAAAAAAAATATAATAAAAAATAACTAATAAAACAATCATAATGATAAAACAATTCAAAAACTTCTAAACGTTTTGCGTAAACCAAACATGACATTGCAGATTTTTTTTTGTCGTATCCCAAAAATTTTTGTGTTATTAAGATATTTTCTAATAAATGACATAATAATTACTGCATATCTGAATTTATTCGCCATTCGGGCGCGTTGTACGATTTTGCCAGGCCGTTTATCGAAGCGCCGTGGTGCAGCATGACATAAGAATCCACCGTCAAGAACCACCAGCATATACTCTTGAAAACACAACTCAAGCATCTAAACAACAAAGCTGGAGTGAATTGCATTACAACTGACAAACTGTTTGGAACGAAATTGCTACATTAAAGATTCTAAGTTCCTTGTAGGGACCGCTATCTATCTATGGACATGAGGTCATACAGGAGGTTAGAGGTCAGTCAGGACATGAGGTCGTAACGGAAACACGCCGTCACTAATAAATAAATCATCATAAACATCTATCAAAATTTTAATCATGTACTAAAAAATGTAGTAAAAACTGTGGAGACATCGCACATACGTCACACGGTGACGTCACGAGGCCTAACTCACGCTATCGAAGTTTTCTACACCGCTCGCGTATACACAAGTTATTACTATTAATAACAAAATTGAGATATAGGTACCTGTGTCATTTTATCCTGTCTCCCTTCCCAAGAGAGGATTTCGCTGTACCATGGTTCCTTTTGGGTCCCAAAGTATAGCGGCTCCCATCGGTGGTAGGGGTACTCTCGCCGGGCGATCAGCATCGGCTGTAAGACAATTACCACTTAAAACCGGTTTCAAAGGCCCACTCCACTAATCCACATTGGAGCAGTGAGGTGCAGTATGCTCTAGGCCTCCTCAGCTATGCTGTATAGTCGGCAATTAATGGGTTGAAACCAACTGCCCTCCACATGACACAGGTCTTTCCTCGTAATAAAGGCCTACAGCTTTTCCAGCACGCTGCTTGATTGTGGATTTGTAGATTATTTGCCAACCCTATTATTATTGTTTTAACCTTATTATTATTTGCCAACCCTAGTCTGGTTCCCTGTTCGGTTTTAAGGTTAGTAAAAAACTTTAAATAAATAATTAAAACAATTTATTCGTAAGTCTTAATAATAAAGAATCCAATGTCATTTTTTAACTTTGAAATCACTGAAAGGAAAAGAAAAATCACAGGAAACTTCATAATTCACAAATAATAGTATGCTAGTACCTACAAATAATAATAATGCCTAGTAGTAGAATTCGTGCGAGGTTGCAGCATAGTTTGAATCAAATTACACGAGTCATTAACTTTGACTTTCAGGAATGTGGTGTAAAATGTTTTTGTGAGCAAAGTTGCAATTGCGCAATTGTGAGAAAAGTTTAATTGCTGAAATACTTTTAATGATTACGACATAATTATCTACTATTAGGTATTATCAACTGGTCACCGCCCTTACTTCGCCTGAAAAAAAAATGTCTTAGTATCTAAAGTCAAATGTTCAAATAATCAAATGTTCTAACACAAATAACTATCACTAACAGTCTCTGCCTCAATCCTCATGCATACTAACTTACCAACAAACATTCTTAATAACACCTCATCAACTTAAGTCCATAAAAAAAGAACAAAATGTCAAGTCCGTACTGTAAGTTACAGTAAAAATAAAATGATGTGGTGTCGTGGGACACCAGGTAGGAACGAAGTTCCTTCGGCTAATGAAGGCAACGGCGAACGAAAAGAAAGAGGGAGAAAGAGAAAGGTATTATACACTACTCGCTTGTGTATGCGACTGTCGCGCCTGCGCAGGCCTCATTTAACGCTTTTATTCCACGCATTTTTTCTTACGGTTTTACTATCACATATTTTTCAGTTCGGTCGCCGCAGCAAAACCTATCCCCTCCAAGCCTGCCGTAAGGAACTTCGTTCCAAAATACGTAAAAAAATTGGAGGAAATATAATACAAAAATACATACACACAAAAATACATACATACATAAAAATAATGCAAGATAAATGAAAGCTTATAAAAACAACACCATATATTTCCAATAAGGGTACAAACGCATAGATTTCCCAAATCGAAACCAGTAAGCTACAAGTGTACCTATAATACAACACATTACCTTGATGAAAAACCAAAGACAAAAGCCACAGCTGAACACCAATGACCTAAACCATTTCATTCCATTCCGCTCTTCGTAATCCAATAGGTTCTCGGCTAACTGGATGCCACTTCAATCTAGTTCAGAACTGACAGGTTGTTCAATCTTCGCTGTGGGTGACAGCCGAGGCCTTAATAAATTTACGCCACCGCGCCCACCCCTCGCAACCACCCGTATTCACGCCGGGCACTAATTTGTAACTAATTATTGAGAGTGCGCTGCAGGCCAGAGCACTTTGCCAACTATATGCTTTTCATTTGTGTTTAACGTGTGTATTTTTGACTTGTGCTAGCGTGCTCTGTTTAATATATCAGTAGGGTTGTCACTGTTATTTATATTAAACTTTATTGACAGCACTGGGATGCTTAATGGACTCTATCAGTTAAAATATATGAAATAATAGATCATATTCAGCCATATTAAAAAACAAGTATATTAGAATAAGCATTATTTTGTTTTAACATATTGTGTCTTACAATGAACCGACCTTAACATCCATTATTCATAGGTTAGACAGAAAAAAAAATTATGATAATGATTGATTTTTGTGTTTAATTTATTTATGTTTTCTCTCGAAACGCTCATAGCCCGGTGACTTACGTCGATCTTAAGTGATCGACTAAGTTAAGCAACAGCGGGCGCGAACGATATGTATGTGACCGCTAATGGCAAAATTTGTTGTTACGATTTGGAAGCAGTCCTTAAACCATGTCGGGTGCCTTCGGGCGGCATAAAAAAAAACCGACACTTGGGTTGGCCACTGACCCCTCCACCAATCCACACTGTGCACCAAGAGCAGCGCGGTGGATTATTGTCTAGGCCTCCTCAGGTATGAGGACAGACCCGTGTTCAATAGTGGGCCATTAATGGGTTGAAGCCATTATTCCCTTTACTTCGATCCTACGTGACAGTAAGTTGCAAAGTAGCCCTTAGATGGTAGCGGTAAACTTGAAAAACCTATTCACTCTTACTAGTTTATTATATTTTATACACCACTAGTAAACCCGCCCTCGCTTCGCTTCGGGAAACCTGTCCCTTAGTAACCAAGTCCAAAATTGTTTGCGAAAAACTTTAATATATTATACATATAAACTTTCCTCTTGAATCATTATATCTATTAAAAAAAACCCCATCAAAATCCGTTGCGTAGTTTTAAAGATCTAAGCATACAAAGGGACAGAGAAAGTGACTTTGTTTTATACTATGTAGTGATAGACTAAAAATATTGTAAAGATAAGCAACTCTACAACAACAACTCTACAACTCTCTCAAATGAAGTATACATCGTATCTGTATTGAACATACCTCGACAACCTTGGGCGAGGGACGCAGCAACCAGGTCTGGAGACCAGGAAACCGCTGGCAGTGAGAACAAACCTTTTGATGGAAGTACATCGCGCGGTTTGCAGCGACCATTCGGACCAACCTAATGTTCAAAAAGCAATATAATTGATTAATTATTTTGAATGACAGATAAATAATATTTTATGCTAAATCAGCATAATGGCGTTATAACGTCGCGCGTTGGTTTTAAATTGGTCAACAAGTTCGAATCCTACACGCACGACTAATTTGTCAAATGATGTATTGTGAAAATCGTGCAATACTGTATTAAAACTTTTAACTAAATTAGTGCGCTCAGCAATAAGGACTTCATCGCCAATGAAAACATCAAGTTGTCAAGAATAAACTTATTTTTTCAAAAAAATTATAAAGCTTGAAAAAATAACGGTTTCTTATTAACACCTGTCACTAAAATTAACACAAATCACCCGAGTGCATACACACATTCTACATAAAAGATTGTCCGGTTGGAAATTGAACCCGGAACAAGTCACTTCGCAGGCAGTCGTGTATACCCTATTATAAAAAAAATGATTGTGTGTAATACATACACACTAGAAGTGAAACTTTAGAAACTAGAGTATCAGTACATAAACGTAACAAAGTATTTTTTGTAACAACGCCATCTCATCTGAACTATTACAATACATTGTAAAGCATCGCTGTGGTGCACCATCTGGTTTCAAAATAAAACTGCAGATGGCGTATATCACAATTAAATTACTGTGTAATATATTCTATCTTATTCTCTCGTCGGCTTATTTCTATATTGCCTCTTTGTCACACAATCATTTCTGATCCATCTAATTTTTAATCATCATAACAAATCGAAAGAGTCATTTCAAAAGTGAATATAACAAATTGCAAGTGTAAATTGTAATGTAAAAGGGTTGAATGTATAAAATTTTCAAATGTAGCAACTTTTATACCCTACAAACTCACGATCATAAACTTGACGTTGACTGTTCTTAATAAAATTTAAAGTCACCGATCGAAAATAAAACCCAATAGACGACCAACCGTAAAATGAACGATAAAACTCAGGGTTCACGCTGAAATTTAACAGCCGCCTGTTGGGTTATTTGTAAACAATTATTATGTTTTATTAGTACGTTTCGGGCATGGTTCACTCGTTACGGAGTTACAGATAGGGTATTAAGATGTTAATAGGGCCATCAATGGTCGAGGCCTATTCGATAGGCTATATTCGCTAATGTGGATACAAATATCGCACGATATATCAGCCAGGGATGAAACATGCCTGGATGCATGCATGACCGTCATAGATCGCCTATGATCTTTTCGCTTATCTGGCGAAACAAGTTCCGCTAGATTGTACAGTACGGAGCAGCGGCAAAAGAAGACCAATTCCATGGGCGAAAATCAAAAAGTTTCGCTGCGCATATCGATAACGAAATCCGGTTAGGTTTGATCAGTAAGTGTACCGCTTGCTCACGAATTGCGCTACACACAGCGGTAACGAATAACGCGTTCATCTGAACAGGCCTTTATATTGAAAAATAAATAAACAATGATCATGAAACTTTTGGAGAGCTATTACGGACTCAAGAAACATACTTAAACGTTACGAAGACGTTTTTTTAAAACGCGCAAATGGTTTTTCCATGTCTACATACTTATATATTTAAGATCAAATGGGAAGTTTGTTGTACCAACAAAAGATAAAGATAAGAATAAAGTAGGTACCTAAGTACAAGATAATTGTTACGTTTTTATTATCCTACATCGTTTTTACTACACTTGCTTTTTTTACAGCCGACATACGACTCATTCTTATGAGTCGTAACACATAACACATTAACCTTACACGATCAATAAGCATGGTTACATCAATAAATTGGTTCATTTAGCTCTATGCTCTAAGTACTTTTGGTTTGCAGAAATACAAACATTTTCCATTTGGCGATGCGCTCACATCCTATCAGTGGTGTACGTGCATATTACGGTGGCAACAGACTGCCGACAATAGCCGCATATATTAAAATTAGAATAAGTCTAACGTATTTTGGAACTTTTTAGGCCAACATAGAAAGCGCTATTATTGACTCCATTGAGAGCTTTGTCTAAAAGATTTATGTACCTATATTAAAATATTCCAATTTTAAAATGAGTCCTTGATACTCATTTTAAACACTCTATTCTTATTATGTTTCACTTTTCAGATAATTTAAGGAAGCAAAATGTCCATTTCATATTAAAGAAAACAATATCAAAGTAAAAGCAAATCGGTTTGGCCGGCAACGCATCGTTAATGCGTTAACCGTTAACGTTGACCAGCAACCACCAGGTGGCTCGTATACACGTTTGCAAGCTATTTGCATAAAAAATGTTATGAATTTACTACGTAGGCATAAAGATCAGTAAGACCAAATACGCTGCTTATATTCACTACAAAATACAAAAGGTAGACCACGTCCTTACATAGCTTAAAAGTCTATATGTACAAGACGATGGTAAATAACCGATGGTAATAGTGTTTAGAGGTCAGTAGTCACATGTCCTTTATACGGATTTACCGCAAAAAGCCCTATTTATCAACTTACGTGTCTTTGTCACGAGGAATTTCTTCGCCTCTCTCTACTTCAAACAGAGGAACCACAAAGACCGTCTTAGCGAATATACAGCCCTCGTCTCTTTTCTTATCGCCCATAAGTTTTCTCACCATTCTAAGAAATTTGGGAGCTAATCCGTCGCTCGGTACCATTTCAATGTCGGACACAATGAAATAATTTGTCCTCGACCCATTTCGAGCCACATTTCTGCCGACATTTATTGGATATATCATGTTTTTCTGTTGTTTAAAAGTAGGGATGTCAAAATTTTCCAGGCCGGAACAATCTTCGAACTGCAGTATCGGCGCAGTTGCTGGATTTTTTGGCATTTTCATCATCATCCTTTCAACTTTACGTTTACGCACCCATTGAATGTATTGTGCCCTAGTTCTATTGTCCAAGTTCCTATAATTCTCCAACTTTCTACGTAATCTTTCCTGTGTAGTTATATTAGTAGTCGTCGTTGGGATCTCTGTGGTAGCTATTAGTTTCTCAGGATTTCTGATCTTTGGTGGATGACGTTTAGGAAAGAATAAATGAAGTGAAACGCTCGACATTCTTGGATAACATTTGCATAAATGTTTCATTATTTGCATTGTGATATCTAGATCGTAACCGGGTACAAAGACTGAGAGACTAATCGGACCATCCCAATATCTGGCAATTTCACTGATATGATAAACTAATTCTGGAGTCGCTTGCGTGGCATATGTAACCGCGTCATACCTGCTATGATTTAAGTATGCTGTTCCTTGTATAGCGTTATATATGACCCTAAAGGGGCTCTTTCTACCCATTTCTGGGGACGTTTGAACTGGGATGGTTTCCCATTTAAGTTTATCGGGTAAACCATAGTTAAATTCACAATAGGTTCTATTCTCGTTAGGTTGTCGTCCTCTGAGAAACGCTCCTGGTCGGTATTCGTAATCACCGATCGTTAGAGTAGCTTGTGGATGTTCCTTGCGCTTCAAGTGATACAAGTGAATTATAAGAATAAGTGTAATAACAAATGCAATTATAAGAGTCAACGTGGAATTCCTCCGCGTCAATCTGTAAGAGTATGCCCCAAAGATTCGCAGGCATCTCGTCATGTTTACAGCTCATCGTTTCTGTTTTTGGAAGAAATCGTTCTAATTCTTCAAATGTAGGTGCGTAATTTGGTAGTTTAACATATCCGACTTTTCACTCGCTTACCGGTTTCCAATCGCCGCAACTGTTTTTTCAATAGCATGACGTCAAACTCAGTAACTCACCTATATTCAGAGCGCGCTTGGCCCCGTTTCAGTGCTCTGCATCTGTTATCGTTGTAAGATTGATATTCCAAAAATAAATTCGTGACTAGATTCAATGCTGGAAGATCCTCACGGTTAGTAAATTTATCTAAATTAATTGCATGAACTCATCACAGAAATAAATATAAATGCCTTCGGAAACATTTTATAACCTCCTCGAAAATTTTGCTGCGACTTACATATACATTTTTCTCACAAGCACATTTAAATTGTTGTAGAGTCAACTAATAAATTGGAAAAAACAACACAAACAAACCACTTTATAACACGGTAACCTATATTCCCGGTTTTGATGTCTGCACTTTGTATTGTCAATGTTATTAAGTATTTACACAACGATGTTGAATATAATCACGGAATAGATAAAATTATTGAATTTACACGGTTATTGTCTTGATTTTAGGGCGTTATTATTGGTAAAATGTTTAGAATCGTGAATTATTTTATTTTTCCGGACACAAGAGTTTGACGTTTGTTGCGCGCGTCGCTGCGCAGTCTGACGGTCTGCGCAACTAGAAAATCAATGTTTCCTACATTTTACATGTTCTGCGCCGTACCTTCTGTTTCTGTAGCAAAGCACCTATTTAAACTCTTCGATAAATTATCATATATTTTACATTTTACTTGTCCGCTACTGCTCATTATTCCGTACAAGACATGAATATGTTAACAAGTTAAAAAGACACTTTTAAGGGCATTTTTTTCATAAAATAAATACTCTTTCATGGAAATTCCTTACCATAACTATTATTTATTTTTAACATCCTCATTTGTTCACCGTACAAATTAGGCAATCCACATAATATTTTCCTTTTATAAATATATTTTAAAATTTCATACAATCATGTCGACTTGTCAGCATTTTCCTGCATTGGAAGGTAAGTATTTATTGAAGCTCAACAGAACTTTCCACTTTCCAGTAAAAACTTTGAACCGAATTCACAGACTGTACTTCGTGATTCCCACATAAAATTGGTATTTACAAGCGCAATGCCATAAAGGCTCATCCCAGGTGAGTATGTAAATCCTTACTCCCAGGACCGCAAATCATGATTATGGGCTCACTAATGACCAACTATATAACGCTATACATAGGCCAACAATTTGGACTTCAGAGTAATAAATCCAACACCTGTTATTTTTTAGTTTCTAGCTTATTTGAAACAGTGTTCTTGTCTACCTTACTTGGTGTTTTATTTTAATTTATTTTATTGTATGGAGAATAAGGACTATATTCGTAGATCTCGAAGGCCATACTCAACTGGAATAATTGAGGGCAAAGACCGGATATGTCCCATGGAATTGCAAATTATTCAGCTGTGTCCTAAGACGTGGTTGACTTCTATCTTTAATCAAAGGACTTCAATCGAACTAATCATTCAAACCTTATTTAAAGTTCGGAAGGATCGGCATCTGTAGTTGAATAGGATTCCATAGTGTCTGACCGTTATACATAATAAAATATCTGTTAATTATATATTATGTTGGACCGGTTTTAGCGACGGCATTAGTTTTATTTCATAGTTTTGTTAATATTAGTAGACTTAGCTTAAGGAGATCTTTTACCGGGCTAGGCATCATGCTTATCCGTGATCTTTTTGGTTATGAATGTCACCAAATATATGTCTCAAATTTCATGCGTTGTAATATGTCAATGGTTGTAATGGCCAATTTAGCTTTCTTAATCAACAGGTGACAAACGACAAACGGATGACGGTAGATTCATACTTATGGAAATTAGTAAACGATGTCACGTTGCGCGTTGCAGACCAAGGTACAAGCAGAAAACCGCTTTATAAATGGCTTTTCGCTGCAACCGAAACACGTTAAAACATTTCATTGTAACCGTAGCGCTGGCTTTGAGCGACAGACCACATGAACTCAATTTAAACTTCACTACTTTCATCGACGAAGCTAACGGTACTGTGGACGTTACATGTAATTAATTTGAACGTCAACTTGATTGGACTTGACGACGTGACTAGTTTTTGTACAGATAAGTTACTGTCTTAACGATTCGGTTTAGATGACAGCATCAGATTTGCTATATTCGACCAAAAATTGTAATTTCGGCCGTAGTTTCGGTTTCGGCAAAACCCAGCGGAATCTTCGGCGCGCGAACCTTAGAGTTATGGTGAAATCATTCATGGCATTCGTAGCTTGTCCTGGCCAGCTGTCCGGTCCGTGATTATAATGATTTAAATTTTGATTTCTGCATCCGTGGGCGATAGCGTCTTCTGTAATTAGGTCGGTCATCTGCGCGTCTGTTGACAATATTAATAAAAAAATCAATAATTAACACCCCGCCTATTTACTATACCAACGAAAACCTTACAATAATTTTCCATTATTTGCTTCAATGAGACAAAGTCTTTGAATAAAATTGGCACAAAGGGATCAAAAGACAACAAAACTGAAAAAAAACAAACAAAACAATATTTGTATAATGAAAAATTATATATGCAAATTAGAGCCTATCCCCTCTTTTCTTTAATCGTTGTTAAGACCAAAGACCACTCACTCGTCTATGCGAATTCCAAAATTAAGGAAATGTGAAATTCGTATACGTTTTCGTGATTTTCGTATACGAGTGAAATTCAAAAATCGAGCCCCTGCACTTCTCCCATGCGAATACGGATTTTAAAAACATTTAATAATTTCTGAAATGCCATAATCTCAATACGTATCCACTTTATTATCGTCGCGATGCGAACGAAACCAGATAACCTCAAACAAGTGCTTCTCGATGAAGCAAACGAATTTACGTCCAACCTTATTGCATACCATTGCCGTAAACTAGAGCCGTAGTTGAAAGCTTTTACGAACAATATCTACGGGTGTACCGGTACACGAGCTTTGTGTACTTGCGACCAAAGTTTTACTGTTTCTGGTTATAGCTACAACAATAATATTTTGAAAGTAACATGTCAGTTATTTCGGATGCTATATCCTGTTTGGTAAAGAAAAACGTGAGGAAACCTGTAAATCAGGTAGATTTCTGTAATAATCGTAAAGGTGAGTGGACCGCCAATCAGGACTTGGCCAACGTGATGGACTTGTACCTTGTACCATTGTGAGAGGGGACCCGTGCCTACCTATGGTTCAGTTATGCGATGATGATAATAATAATAAACGTTAACACACTCATACATAATTAAGTTGATCTGGATTTCACTACATTTTACCAAGAAGAATATCTGAAATTAGACATAAGACTTCCGAAAAGACTTAACGACTAACACTTCGAAGCATAGAAACAGCCTTGATATTTTCAACTACTGGTCACCCAACCGCCACTTGCATCGCTTGCAATTAGCACAATCCTAGGAACTTGATTATGATTTCATTGAGTACCAAAGCTATGACTACTATTGCAATGTATACTTAATGTACAGCTGAAATTCTAAGACCTACGTAATTATACAGTTTCGTTTGCGAACGCGTATTTTTATTCACCACTGCTTTTAACTTAATTTGGACTATGTAAATATAGGATGCATTTTCCGTGGCTTTATTTTGTTTGACTTGTTCTAGTTATATTTTAATGTTCATTCCTCTTTCTATTTTCATCCTGTTAGTGTTCTATGAATAATAAATATTTTTTTTACAGAAATATTTGATTTCTAATTTAATGTGACTAAATACTTGATTGTATAATAGGATTTTTTTTCTTATTTTTTCCCCTTATCTACTTTAACGCGCGGAAAGAAAGAAGCGGTCTTTCTTGGCTGGCAACGCATCGGTGATTTGGTGGTACTTATGCCTTTGGAGAACGGTGACCACTTGTAATAACAAGGAGACTCGTATGTTCCTTTGTCCACATATCCAAAAAAATAACAAATAAAGGATCTCTCACATTTGTGCCTTGCACTAACCTTTCGTATGTTGCGGGTCCATGTAATTTGAGCACTAATAACACATTTATTGCACTTTGCCGTCACACTATGTTATTACACTTTAGTTTCACTTCAATTTGTTTCAATTTCAAAATTCACTTCAAGCACTTTTTAACGACCAATCATTCTATAAAAAAGCGAACAATTTCATCAAAGTCTTAAGAACTTTATAACCAAGTTGCCGATCAGCGCCATTCATACAATGAAAAGGTTCATTAAGCAACTGTTCTTCCTTTAGTTCCTCCTATAAATGCAGTCGAACAATTACCCGGAAAACGCTCAACTTAAACGCTCACTTAAAGACTTTGTCTACACGAAAGAACTTCAAATTAACGAACTGAATAAAAGTTTAGTACTTTGTCAGAGTCTTAACCCATTTTCGTTTTAAGTTTGAGGCTTTGATGAGTGAGCACTTCCGTTGAATTCTGTACCGAAACTTGATAATTTCTGACTCCCAGCACGCTAACGTGTAAGTTTGGAAACAGTCACTTTTCAGGTTTACACCTGAACGCTTCAAAATGAAAAAGGAATCGATCCAAGATAAATTTAAACGGAATATAAATTTTGTTAAACCTTTGTATCGGAAAGCTAAAATTGGTGACAGAAATAAGGATAAAGCATCGGTATCCTTTGACAGTACACTAAAACTACTAGGCGACGATATTGACGTCAAAACAGTGTTAGCTAAAAATGATAAAACTAACGTCATTAATATTAAAAGAAAAATAAGCAAAGAATATAACATAGTGTTACCTGGTGCTTGTGACAGTGAGATTCAACTAGATACAAGTCAAGATTTCGTGATACATAAAGTTCCCTTAAATAGGAATATAGATTATCAAACTAGATCAACGCTCAGTGAAAAAAACAAATGTGTAAGATATAAAAGTTTGAACGCTTTAAATCTAGGTAAATTAGAAGAGAGTTCGTTTGGAACTGAAATGAGGATAATGGCTGAACCAAAGAGAAAAATTATACTTCATAAGGTAAATATTCTTATCATAATCTCTACAGATGTTGAACTAAGATTTTGGGTTGCACGTAATTCGGTGGCATAATATTTACTGACGATAAGAACTATATCAGTGATAAAAAAAACCCAAACAGTTTTCTTGTGCAGTTAATAAAGAAAGGTGTTATAGAGTGGTATAGAATCTAACATTACTGCATTTTTAGTTTATACAATAAACGTTAAACTACACTCGAAATAGACCTCGAGTTCTCGAAGCATTTCACGAGAGTGTTTTTGTCTTATACTATACCGTCATTCTTGGTGCGTGAATTTGAGAAATGTTCGTCGCTTCCTGAGAGTTTGCCGTTGGGATATATCAACACAGATGTATGTAATACAGTTATAAAGTCTAGTTTAACCTACAGTGGGAATCATAGTCGTACGAACACGTAATACCTACACTACTCCAAGACGACCTCGTAGCCTAATTGGTAGTGCCTGCGAATCCTGGGTTCGATTCCCGGTCGGGGCAAATATTTTTGTGCCACAAACGTTTTTTTCTCGGGTCGTGGGTTTTAGTGATGCGTTATTTGTGTTGTCCATGCCACCCGCAACACAGGAGCTCCTAGTTCGGGGGTACGAGTGTGTAAGTTTCATTTTAAAATGTTATGTTAAACATTTATCTGCCACATAAATATCTCCATAAATAGCCTCGACAGGGAATCGAATCCGGGACTCCACGCAGGCACCCACTACCAACTATTCTACAGGGTCGTTGATTTAGTATGTTTTTATGTAGTAATTAAATATTTTTTATTTAATCAAGATGCCAGACACATGGCTGAGGGTGTACCCAGCGCCGAAGGTCGCCGGCGAGCCAATCTACTCCGTGATCATCAGATGTGTCGTGTGCCAGTTGGGGCTCACGACCTTTCTCGTTCTCTGGACTATCATCGGCGTGTTCATTATACAGTCGTTTGAAGGTACGTTTCACTTGTTATACCTAATTATACAAAAACTATTATACTGCAGCGACATACGGTGACGTCATGACAAGCCTGACAAGCTATCGAAGTTTTCTTCACAGCTGGTAGTAAACAAGTTCCCACCGAGATCAGTCGGAGCTCGGCCGCTCCCCAGGCATAATGCCTCGCCTGGCGGGAGATCTCTCTTTACCAAAATACCTATACATAGCTATAAAATAGCTTAAAGGACTGACAAAAATATGAAACTGAAACACGGGGTAGAAAGTATATTCGACAGTTTACCAGCAGCAAAAACGAGGCGAAATTCTGACGTGAAGACTTAACTTTTATATTTTAATATTTCGGTAACAAACTGCTTTTAAATTTTATTTCATTAAGTTTAAGGGACAGAATGAGAAATCATAAACTCCCGCGATTCTCGAACAAACATTTATCTGTCATGTTAATCTCTACCCGTCCGGAAATTAATCCCGGGGCCCTCGCCAAAACGACTGTCAAAAGGTACAGTCAGCTAAAATCTCTATAGCCCAAACCAAAATTGCCACAAACGTTCAAAACAAACTTTCTTCGTACAAAGTGCAGTTTGGGTCATTGAGATTGTCAGTAACACAGGAAGCAATAAGCAGTCGTATCCAATATGAATACACGGAACACACGTAGTAATTTGGATCTAATTTTTGTTTCCAGGACCTCAAGAAGAGAAGGTGGAAAAGGATTTTAATAAAGAACAAAACCTACTCGTTATCGATCTAGCTACGGAGCTGAGACAAGTTAGTGGTATTACTAATAAATACTACACACTCCCCGTGATTAGATTCTTTTCGAGGGCGGCATGGACAACAGTAATAACACATCACTAACACCCATGACCCGAGTCAAAGATTTATCTACACAGATCATTGACTTATTTAGTAATAATAAGTCAATGACACAGATAAATAAAAAGGGACTTGGATTGAAACATTAAAATAACATTTTTTACAATTTTTGTCTGTCTGTCTGTTTGTTTTGGCTAGTCTCTGGAAAGGCTGTAAGGAGTAACTTAGGCTACTTTTATTTTAGATTGTTTTTTGTTAAATTCCACGCGGACGAAGTCGCGGGCACAACTACTCTGTCATATAAATACCTGCGCTGGTAGAAAATCGCACCGGGACCATTCGCTTTGTAGGTTTTTTAGTTGGTGAAGAGGGATCCGTACTATGTAGTGGGCGAGTCATCATCAGAACCCATAACTGTCCCACTGCTGGGCACGTGTCTCCTCTCAGTGTTAGGGGTATAGGCCATAGTCCACCACGCTGGCCAAGTGCGGATTTGTGGACTTCACACACCTTTGAGAACATTATGGAGAACTCTCAGGTGTGCAGGTTCCCTCACGATGTTTTCCTTCACCAAAGCAAGTGATAATTAAATTATAATACGCACATAATTTTTGAAAATTAGAGGTGCGTGCGGGGTTTGAACCCGGACCCCCCGGTTCGAGAGTCCAATGTTCAACCACACGGCTATCACTGCTGCACCTGCACCTGCACCTGCTGCAGTGGGCGAGTAATAGGTTTTGTTGAGAGTGAAATCACACAGTAACCAATGAAATATCAAGACGTTTTTATTCCTCACATCCTATTAATATTATAAATGCGAAAGTTTGTATGGATGTATGAATGTTTGTTACTCTTTCACGCTAAAACTACCGAATGGATTTTGCTGAAACTTTACAATAATATAGCTTACACATCAGAATAACACAAAGGATATAATTTACACAGATATAGTGTGAATTATCCAAAATAATATCTAAATCTCAAAATCTTTGCAAACCGAAGGAGTAAGTTTCCCGACGCTAAGCGAGGGCGGGTCGCTAGTATTGAATACTACAAGTACTTATATGTCGAAAATTACAAGTAGTTAAATGTTCTGCGGGAACCGACGAACATGACATGCATACATGCTGAAATCATAACTCTCCTTTCGGATACGCCGTAATTAGGAATTTAGGAGTAAGTAGTCTTAGCGTTCCACTTTCCGCTACTTTCCAAGTCGAAACTAAGTTTATTTCTTTCTAAGCCAGGCTATTTCGGTAAATTCTAATAAAATTAGTAAGGTTCATCCAAAGGGAACATTAATTGCGAAATGGATTACGATCTCCATTAAATCCAATGGTGCGCAAATTTGTTAGCAGTCCTATTTTTATGGGGATAAAGTTTCCTTTCGAGCAAGTCCAAATATTTTACAATTGCTAATAAATTGAAAAGTCGATTATCTTGAGATCCCTAAGTTCGCTTAATTCTTAAACATTTTCTCTTAATGTGGGTTTGCTCAATTTAAGAGTTATTGTTATTATGTGCTAATTTACTTTATAATAACACTTAATTTTAATAAATGCTAAGCATTTTAATATTTGCTGAACAACGCAAATATTTTATACTCAAACCTTATTATTACTAATAAGTCAATGTTCAAATCGCACGTAACAAGATTTTTGTAAGAATAATTTCAGAATGACATATAATAGCATATAACATAACACCCACGCTCAGTATGTTATTAAATTTCATGCGTGAAATTTGCGTTGATTTTATTCATTCCATTGCCCCGGGGAGGTAAGGAAAATATGTTCGCCGCCAATTTGCACATCCTGCGGATTGAAACTTGAATATTCAGAGGGGATTACTTATACCTCAGCCTTATAAACTCTTTCATTCGTATAGTCTGCTAACGGAGACATTCTGGCAAGACATATCGCACGGGGCGTGTCGAATGCGTTCCCGAATCTTCACCACCGATCCAGGAAAATAGATGAGGGTATTATATCTCGACCACGAAACACCTCGCTCGAGGCTATTCAAAGCTTCTTCTTAATCGGACACTCTTGTCAGAGTGGCCGTGGTTGCGCTGACGAGGTACATGGCGAGATGTTGGCTGTGTTATTTTTCAGGAGGGTTGCTCTCTTGACGACGTACTTCCATTTATGACGGTCAGAGGCGTCGCGAGTACATTGCACCATGGTGGACTATCAAATCACTATCATGGTGGAATTCAAAGCTACAAGCGTCATATTCCACCAGTTCCCATAAGATGGCAGCAAGCAGACGGCTTATTCGTCAGCCCTTCAAGCTAAGACTCATTTCCTCACTATTCGAACAAATTTAATAATTTAGAAAGAGTGTTCGCTCTCGACATCGTAACATTTTACGAAGATCGACTTTCTTGTAACGCACTAACAGTTTAAAAATCCATCTTATTAGTTCAGAAGTTATTTAAATGAATTATATTGTTTTTAATTGGCGTTTAATAGAACTTTATCTGATCGATGTTTTTACGAGGAAGATTATTATTATTATTTAAAAAATATCGTCTAAACATTTCTCCAATAATACTTTTTTCATGAATGTATTTCCTATACAGACATGGATCAGTTTGAGTTAGTAAACCCGCCCTCGCTTCGCTTCGGAAAACCTGTCCTTTTAGTACGCACACTTGGGAAATATTAGACGTTATTCTTTAAACTGACATAACTTTTTTATTTATGAACGAATTGAAAAACACACTTTTTTAATGAAGCTTACCACAATACAAAAGTGACAAACGCACAAAATCGGTCCAGTCGGTTACGGAGATTCGCGCAAACGCACAGATACTTAAACAGGCAAAAACTCTAGTAATATATTTTTTGGGTTCTAATGCGTCGTCGTAAAAATAATATTTTTTCGTATATCTTCCATATGTACAGACACCAATCAGTTACATTTTTATTTAAATTATGTATGGTTTATACATAATTTAAAGATATTATAGATGATATCTATGCGGCTACTATGGCGCTACACCAGCTTGTATTCAAACTCGAATACACGCTTTCGTACAGTTCCTTAACATGGATTTCATAACAAAATTTGCATGATCGCTTTTGTTTTGCTATATTTTTGCATAATCGTTCAAACCTGCTATTCGATTTAAACAAAAAATCTTAAAGTTCTTTAGTCACAATACTCACGCCCGTAAACGAACGAGGTTAGGTACTATCTAGTTGGGTGCCAACGCGTTGGTGACCGAACTATCACGTGAGCATTTTCTCTCCACCACCCCCTTGTTTGAGTTAGTCGCCAAATGACTTGTCATGTTCCGGCTGGACTTAAGCCCAGGAAAATAATTCTTCTTTACGAAAAGATCATTCTCTTCCAGGAAAATTATCTTTTTTTCCTCTTCATTATTTCTTGGCCGAAAAAGCATTGGTGATGCCTTGGGCGTGACTGATGTCCAATGGAGTTTCAGCAAAATCCATTCGGTACTTTTTGCGTGAAAGAGTAACAAACATTCATACATCCATACAAACTTTGGCTTTCATAATATTAATAGGATAATCTCTTTGTCTTTCTTAAATTCAGTGATTGATAAATTCATATTAAGTACAATTAGGTTAGGTTAGGTTTTATAAAATGTAAATATCAGACTTTTCCTAAAACGTTGAACCTTAAGATTAATGGAACTTACCAACTCAGGCTTTTTAGTTAATGCTCCTGAATAACAAACGATAAATTCTTGGCAGGCCCTTTCACTGAGTCATGAGTTTATTTATTTCTCCTTTCGAGCGAGGTATGCAAAATTTGGGGCAAGTTGCCTAACAGACAATAGAATTCGTCCTGCAAAACCCTTTTAATCAAAGTTTGATGCAAACGTCTGATATTAAATCTTCTAGAAAATATTTAATTACGACGCTAGACGATGGTTTTTTGTAATATAATTATGTAAAAGTAATTAAGTTGATCGTAGAGTATATCGTTAATATTATTCAGACGAAGATATTATGTAATCTGGCATCGTAGCTCCCTAACGAATGGACCGAATTAGATGCGGTTTTTTGTTTGAAAGCTCACGTGATCGACATGGCTCCTAGCTATAATTTATGAATTAGACATATTTTGATGATTATCAACATTACAGATTTTCTAAGTCGGGGGGTTTTTAATCAAAGCGTGTTACATAATTATAATTGAAATATTTTACTTCTACATATTTTAGCTTCTGCAAGTCGTATTGTCGACATCAACTCATTAAAGCTTTTAATGTTGGCCAAACTGAGTCTGAAATAAATGAAGTATAATAATATTCATATATTCATTCAAAACACCGAACTGAAATTCAAATAACTAAGCCTTAAAATATTCAAAATCAAAAAAGAATATGATGAGAACATTGCTTGAATAATAAGTCAAACTCACTGATAACCTACTAAATTCAACGAATGTCTACGTTCACTCTCGTATCTGGACTTTTTCTTGATTATTAAAAATCTTCATTAAGATGTTTTTATTTTATTCCTGGATTCTCGGGATTCGGGATTCTTCTCCACTAAAATGCCTTCGGCAACTATACGCTGAATATGAAGACGCTATCTAATAACACGGGAATGCATAGTACCTCTTACTCGATCTCCACGTTAACTTCGAATTTAGTAATCATAATGAGTTTTATAAAACTAAAAAGCTTTGGAAATCAAAAGCTTATAACAAACAACTCGATAATCAGAACAGAAAATCCTTAAACCCAGCTATTTAGAATTAAAATATTTTTGATGTGACGTCTTATAAATCGATGAACGCCGGCTGCACGCACGAAAAAGCATGACGTCATTGTCATTTTTTTAAATGTGAATAAATAACAGATGAGCAGAACCACCTCATGTTAAGTGGTGGACGTTGCCCAAACTTTACACATTTGTTGAATGTTTTATAGCTATAACTTTGGGAACCGCTGCCTTCAACTATCTAAATATCGTGGCTTTAATACCGAGCTAGATAAACCACTGGCGTGCACTCTATTTCCTGCCACAGGAATGAGGGAATTCCCTGGCTTGTCACGGCTAACTATTATGCAATTCACAAAGGCCCGGTACGCGGTTTTCGAATACCTTTAACATCGACTTCCAACAATGTTCAGGGAGCGTCATTCTGGTTCACAAGGCATAACGATGTCAAGTTGAATACCCCTTTGGCCAGACTAAAGGGGTATCCAACTTCCTTCCTTTTCGTATCTCAAATTCTGAATTGTCTGAAATATCGTTAAGCAATATTATGTTCATGTTGTATCTACGAGTATTCGTGTCATGTTTCAGGCCGCGTTTATTTGACACGCATGATCGTAGCGCGGCCGCTGCGCGAAAGCTCTCGCGTCGTCTACTGGGGTCTCAGGGTGCCTTTAATAATGACGTAATACTTTCTTAATGATAACTAGTAAACCTGACCTCTCTTCGGGTAACGGGATTCTTCTAATTTGGCATTATGGTTATATATTTTTTATGTTTGTCTTTGCGTTTGATCCCGTTAATCTCAGAATCGCTTACCCGATTTGAATGCTGTGAATATTGTAGCTTTGGGGATAAATTCAATGATTATTTTATTTCAGTCGGTCAGAGTCAGAAATAAAAAAATATTTTATCAATTTAAAGAATCCCGTCTAAAATTGTTTGAGTGGAGGCGTACCTTGGTTTGCTGAAGCGAAACGAGGGCGTTACCAGTGTGACAACGACCAAGTGGTTAGCTAGCCAGTGGGGCTCCAGTACTACCACCAAGTAAAACTATAACCACAAGAATATGTTGGTACGTTACGCTATATTTACGTCTGGCGCTACGCTATGTGTGTCGCTGCGACAGTTGCAAGTATCGTTGAAATCGCAGCGTTGGCGCACATGTCGTCCATGTGAATAAAGCTGTGCATACAAAGTTGCGCCTGCCAACACAGTATAGAGTACCTATACTACGTTTAAGATAGTGTGTGACATATTGTCATTGCGATGTCTTATCGCCGTCTCATATATGAAAAAACACGAAACTAAATAATTTTTATTTTACTTTCAACAACTTCACAGAAGGCTCGCAATGTTAATATTTAAATTACGAATTCTGAGGTATTAAACATGAAGTATTTGCAATGCAAAATAGATTGAATTTGGTAAACAGAGACGCAAATCTTTTATTATTGTAAGGAAATGAAGTCCTCTGGCGCTGTCACTGCGAGCTGATAGGTCGGAAATCAAATCGAATCAAAACCAAATTACACAGTTCACGAGTCACAGATTTAATTACGAGTAACTAGTGCTATCTTTTATTGAGGTTTGTCACAGAAGAAAAGAACTAGAGAAAACAATAAAGTGTACTCAACCGCGCTACTCCAGTGCGGCTTGGTGTAGGTGTTGTTGTACAAAGTAGTCGGGAGCTAGCCTCCAGAATCCCACCGACGTAGCTTGCCGACAACAGACGACAGGTTATTAAGCACTTTAACTGTTCAGTAGGTTATGGAGGTATGACGACTGTAACAGTGACTGTTAGTGGTCATTAGTCCTGTTAGTTACTGTCAGTAATAGTCCAGTTACTAATTGTTAGTAAGAGTATCGTTCTAATTAACACACTTTAGAAATAATCTTTCCGTCTAAGCAGTATATATTATCAATATCTTAATTCATGGGTACGACATTTCGTCGGATTAAACGTAGAACGATCAATTCAAATCAAACAGGTAGAGGTGTCCAATCTCGGGGATATATCTAAACCCTTTTAGGGAACCGTGATTTAGATTTACAAAATAAATACAAAATACAAATACAAAATGAGGTATTTTATGTGACTGCCAATCTATTCACCATTCCATCCATCCATTCACGCACACTTGTCGCAAGGACCTTTTGGAGTGTAACCCTCATCCATCCAACAATAATATTACATCTGTTTTGCGAGGACCAGCATAGAAATAACCAAAAGATGATGTGTCAGTTTGAATCAAGGAATCGATGTATGCAGCCAAATGTACCTAACACTCATGATGTTTTCTCATACGTATTCTACGCCCTCGATTCGGTTGGGAAACTTATTTTATTTTTCCCAATAAAAATGATTACACGGGAATCTTTATCACACAACACGGGACATAGTTATCTTTTTAAAAGCTTTTATTTAATTTGCAATGTTTGTATGTTTGTTTGATATACGTGTGCCACCGTCCGCGCAATTTACGTTAAAAGGGCTACCTACAAAGATTTGCTTCACGTAAGCACGGTAATAGTATGTACCTATCCTATCCTATACTATTACCGTGACGTAAGTAGATATATTAAGTATACCTACAGGTGAACGGACAAATAAATACCCCTAAATTTGGCCCATTCAATTTAAATATAATTGAACACCGCATTATTCTGCACAAAATAATTTTCCTCCAATATTTGAGTATCGGGACGCAACAGTGAATGTGTTTGAGATGGGTGAACAATGAATAATTTTCTGAAAATCAATTAAAATTTTAAGGGCCAGTGCAAAATGAGGCACTCATTGACCCGTATTTATGGGATTTTGCTTTTTAATACGTATTTCATTAACAATGTTATTGAAACAATATACTTAGCTGAAAAACCAAATTAGTTTAATTTTTGCGCGGAAAAGTGCTAATTAAGTCCATTCATTAGATAACTCAAGACGCCAGTCGACTCTTTTAAGATATTTTATTTATTTATTTCTTCTAAAGACCATCACATTGAAATGAGTGTCACATCACATAGCCTAGAACCAGCGGACGATCAAAACTTATCTAACGATACATAATAAGTATTTATAATAAGTAGTTTAGAAGTTATGCGGGAACAAGTAAAATCAAAACCCTCTTGACTTCGCTGTAGTCGAATAAAAAAGAGAAAAAAATAGGAAACTATAGAAACAAATCTCAAAACTACTTTTCAGGAGAATTACAGGCCTATGTATCGAACACCAACCAATCACAGTTCGAATCAAAACCGGGAGGCGTCCAATCTCGGATGCAAATTGGATCCATTTTTCGGCAGTCGCCGGCACAAAAAGAAATGATTGATTGAACATTGAACGGCGCTATCGTACACGGATAGAAATGCGGCCAGGCGCGATTTGCCACCCACATATTTTTTTAGGGTTTCGTACCCAAAGGATAAAACACGGAACCCTATTAATATGCCTCTGCTGTCTATCCGTCATAGAGCTCTATCTCTTGAACGGAAATAGACACATACAATTTTTACACAATTCGTGTTACTGTGGCTGCTATCACAACAATTAATAATAAAAAGTAGAATCCCACAGTGTCCTCAACCTATAAATAACCTTAAAATAGAGCCTGTCTACATTATAATTATCTTGTTATTAACCAAATGTTATTAGAGTTGAAATAGCTCGGTGGTACGGTAACCCTATGTGTGCTGTACCCGCTGTTTGCCTTGCCTTTAATGTTGGTGCTGTGTCTCCGACGGTGACCACCGTCCATCAGGAAGCTTCTCTGGTCGTTTATCAGCTATTCACATAATAATTTCACAGAACAAAAAACCGACTTCAAAATACACAAGTAATAAAAAAATTTTAGGGATCCCCTCGATTTCCCTGGGATGCCATCATCAGATCCTGGTTTGCTTATCATGGCACCACAGTTGGGATATCTCCTTTCGAACAAAAAAAGAATCATCACAATCGGTTATCCGCGAACACATTTAAAAAATATAAGTATTCATACATGTTTAAGGTCGAATTGAGGACCACCTCCTTTTTTGAAGTTGATTAAAAAATTAAACGTGGCACTCGGAGACTGCCGCGGTAAAGCTATTGCATAGCATTTTTTATCAACTTATGCAATTATAATTATTAGAAGTTATATAGTTATATCAGAATTGCGCCATCTAGTTTGTAGAAAACATACGTACCATACCTTAGTATTAAGGTACTAGATGGCGCTGATTGGGGGTGTTAGGTTTTTTCGTTACGGAATTTCTGGATTCGGTCCCCACGCTCAAGGCCCGCGATAAAAGCTATGCAATAGCTTAAAATAAAAATAGCCGTAGCCGTAAAATTGTTTACAGCCATAAACGGATTGCGTAAACAACGCATCAGGAATGTCTTTTCATTTTCATCACGTTAACAACGCGTAAATGCCTTTGATGTTATCTCTCGGAACCTCTGTGTCGAATAGTTGGTTATTTGTACGTAAATTAAAAAAGCCTGAATCAATGGATTGCTCATGTGGCACATCATATTTTGACGAAGGGTTAAGGCGGCAGCTCAAAGAAGGATGTAAGTAGGAATAACGCGATAAATTATTCAAGCACGGATTTTGCTATGGGGTTCCATAAGACCCCTGTCATTACAGAGTAACATTCGACACTGTGTATGATTAACGATGTGTTCCGCTGTGTAATATTAAATTCTTAAACATACTAGTAAACCCACCCGCACTTCGGGAAACATGTTCGAAAATTGTTAGGTTTAATTCTATTGTCTTGTATAATTGGAATTAAATTAATGCCATGTCTTAAATGATCTCAAAATTATGATAAATCTATTGAAGTAAGAATCATCCGGCCCACTCGTTTGGCCTCTAGTGCGCCAGTAGGAACTTACATTACATACAAAAACTGATTAACCGTTACGTTGGGCCCATGCCCATTACGTTTTGGGCAGTTGAAATAATAAGTGGTAATAATTCGCAAAATGTCGTTATTTTTTATAATTATGTAGTAAAGAAAGAAAACATTAATTTCTTAATTATACCTAAATGTTTTTCTTTCTTTGTATCTTTGGCCTGTATTACTTTACTCTAACCGTCTACGCGTCACATCCGGGACTGTATCTAACCTCACACCGCACCTAACTTACTTTTACAACCAAAAATATTAAAATTAAGGTTGTAAAAAGAAGATAACAACAATTTTTAAGTCTTTATCAGCCAGGAATTACACCGTACTCTCATGCGTATAATATTTTAGAACGTTAAATATAATGGCAGCGCGAACTTAGAGGTACCATCTCAAAATTTAAAATGTCCGGACAATTAGCTGGAATATAAAAAATAAACTTTATCTTTTACACTAAGTACCTAAATTGGGTCCATAGTTTAAAAGTTATCAAGATAAGGTTATGTGACAACCCAAATTCCACGCGGGCGAAGCCGCGAGCAAAGGCTAGTAATAAATAAAGTTCTTTAAAAAAAATGTTTTGTTTTATTTTTATTTTACTATAAATACCTATATTTGAAATAGACAAGGCAATTTAAATGTTTTTGAGAGAACGCTTAGCTATATTACATTTTTAATTTTAATAGTTTAATTATAACATAAGCTCGTCAAATACTTTTTCGTTTTAAAGTTTTGTTTTAGTTTTTGTTTTATATTCGGAATAAATTCACAAATAAAAAAAAAGCTGGACGGAAGGCCAAAAGTTCCTTTATGTCCTAACAAATTCTAACGGTTGGCAACCCTACGAAAGGATCTCTCGATTAAAGGGATTGTGATGCCCCTGCGTATTAACCATGTTATAATCGCTCGCGGGCTCGCGGGTGAAATTTAATTGCCAATCGTTATATTGCTAGGCTGAGCAAATAGGTACCTACCATACGAAGTTTATAAGTAGGTACATGTATATTATATACAATACAACTGTAATTGTGATCTGTTCGTGAACATGGCAATTGTTTGAGAAAATCTATTAAGTATTTGATACATCTGCATCATTTGCAACGGATTTTGATGGGTTTTTTTAATAGATAGAATGATTCAAGAGGAAAGTTTATATACATATATGTATAATATGTTAAAGTTTTACGCAAAATGAAAAATAACGCGCGTGAAAATAAATTCGTGCGCTGGTTACGTTTAACAATTTTGGACTTGGGTACTAAGGGACAGGTTTCCCGAAGCGAAGCGAAGGCGGGTTTACTAGTATTATAATAAGGTCGCCCCAAATAATATGTGATCTGCATTTACCAACCGACATGGAAAACTTCATGTGTGCTAAAATTTATAAGAGAGGTATGTAAAACATATATAACAGAACTATGTAGAATGTTTTAAACTTATGTATATTATGCTGGAATTAGATTATGGTCGGCAGAAAAACCGAATACACCATCCAACAGAGTTGAATTTTCCCTCGTGAAATGTTCAACAAAAAAGAATGCCCGGTCCTTCTGACCTTACATATTAAGGTTCAAGTAAGGCTGGGAATACACAATACATTACGGTTCATGTTATTAAAATTAGGACAAAGAAAATAAATACACAAGCTATATATTATATAAAAAAGGGTGAGTGAATCTTTTTTCCAATCAGAACTGAAAGTATAGAAATGGCATATCGAAAGTTATTCAGATTTTGATGGTAACATTTTGTATTATTTCAATATTCGAAAACATCATAAATATTATTATTCTAACCAGGAACCGCTTTTATGGAAATGTTATTTTGTTCAAACAAGGTTTATCAATACCGATATTGAAACAGGTGCACAATCGTGGGTTAAATTAATATGCATTGTTGATCCGTATGACGCAATGGTGACGACCCGTATGGCACAATGGTGGCGCATGCGGGACTGCCGTTTAAAGTGTCCTGGGTTAGATTCCCAATAAGGCGGAAAATTGAATAAGTTTAAATTACTGTTCTCTATTTGGGTGTGTATTCTTGTCTTAATGTGTTATCCATAGCGCCCAAAACACAGGCAACCCAAGTGTGGGGCTATTAGTATGTAGTGTGTATTTTTTTTATACACGATGACACAACAAAAATAAATGAACAGTGTACTCTGAGCTCTAGGATACGCAAAAAAAGATCCCAAAGTTTCGCATTCTAAATAAGGACAACCCTCCAACGCGAAATTGTAAACACGAAAGTGAAAAAGTAAAAAGTAAAAGTTAATCCGTTCATAAACACCGCGAAATTTTCCAGCATACTCAACAAATTTTGCTTAGGTACATTTTTTTGTAAGGCGGCGGGCGGCGCATTCATCTACCTAATTGCATTTTTAAAACAACATACCTCCTGTGTTTCACAAACTTTTTCTGTTCAAGGCACACTTATTACATCAGTCAATTATATGAAAAATCAATTTTTAACTATTGCTTGTTTATTCGTCATCATCACAACCCACAATTGTCCCACTAATGGGCTTGGGTCTTCTCTAACAATGCGAGAGGGACAGGCCATAGTCCATCACGCTGGCCGTTGCCGTTTGATAGACTTCACATCTTTGAGAACATTTATTTATTTAGATTTTTTTGTACCATCCAAAGTACCATACAGTGTCAACCTTTGGGCATTGGGAAAACAACGAAGGCGGTCACAAAAAAAAGCATGCAGCACCACCCTTCCGCTGCCGCCCATGACAACTGTGACAGACCTAGAACAAGCCTCAAATGGGGACTAGGATGGTTAGTCAGTAGTCTCATTTTATAAACTGTGTGTCAAATTTTGTCCAAACCCGTCCAAAGCCATTTTGCATGATTGCGTAACAAACATTCACATTTATAATAATACTTTATACAATTGTTGATTCATTTATTCGACGTCACTTATTTAGTCCTTAAAGTATTGTTCGGATCACAAAATAACCCAAGTGTCACGAACAAGACACAGTAACAGATGACTGCATCCAGCTTGTTGGCCGTTCGGAGGCTAATTGCTGCCATTAAACAATTCCAAGTGACTGGCCATGACTCATGTTCGTACATCGGGCTCCCATGTGAAAACAAAGGGTAATTACCGGAACTCTGATTTCATATAATTTATTTCGGTCACCACATTACTTAATTAATTACAAGCATGGATGGGAAAATGTAATCACCATTACAGATTACAATTAGGTACCTACATCTATTGTAGAGATTATTAGGTAGTAGAGCGTAGAGTTCACCCGGGGTAGTACTACCGCCCACCACGGTTCTTAGTACAATTTTACCGTGTAATAATTGTTTTACCAGCAAATGTGTTCCGGCTAGAAAGGTGTGGAGCCGGTTAAACTTTTTAGAGGCGACCATCTCAGTCCTCAAGGGTAGCAACGCATCTATGACCGAATAAGAACAAGACTCTTACTAACAATTACTAACAACAACTAACTATCACTAACATCCATATCACTAATATCCCTGTCCATGTCCTCATACTTACTAACCAACTAATGTTTGAACACCGTCTCCTAACCGGACTAACCGTCCTAGTCCCCATTTGAGTCTTGTTCTAAGTCGGTCAGAGTTGCCATGGGCGGCAGCGGAAGGTGGTGCTGCATGGTCGTTTGCTACCTTAATTCGGAGCAGATCAAAAGTGTAACTCGTATATGGACGTAACGTATACTTATTATATATTTCATGTGTAAATTTGATAGCGGGACAGTGAATATAAATAGCATGTTCCGTTTCATGAATATGATGCAAATTTCCTAGCAAAGAAGCTTGCGGCCACGACGACTCAGGGCTAACGTAAAGGAGGAAATGGCGTTTCAAGTCAGTGAATTCAAAGCGGTTCCCTTTCAACCGAAATCTGCATTATCATCATGTTCCTTCCTTTTTCCTTATCGGGGACTGAGGTCGACGCCAGTCGTCTTTATCTCATCTAACCACGCCGTCAAATTAGTTACCAACTCCTTTCTTGAATAAAATGAACATTCGTCTTTTTATCTTTATTTTTTTACTCTTATTCGTTTTTGTTTAATAGATAAATTTTGTTACTAGATTATATAAAAAAAGTTGTGAATTAGTTCGCTTTAATTTATGTAACAAGCAGATATCCTGTAAGGTAAATCATAGTTAGGTAATATTAAATGGATCGATTGTGAAAACGTTTACAGTTAGTTGTTTGTGTTACTTTTTTCAAGCAATTCTAAAATATCTACAGATTTAAATATTAACAAAGATTTTTGTTTATAATAATGAATTAACGTAAGTGGACAATGGAATTACTCGTAAAATTTTCTCTTAATTTAGGTTACCTACTCGTTTACTGTGTGCGTTGTAGGTACTCATTTTTACGTAAATCCATTTTACACAACATAATGTATGTACGTACTCGTATTTGGTATTATACATAATACTAGCTGACCTGGCAGACGTTGTCCTGCAATAAATTTTATATTCTAACCGAGAGACCTCTAATATGATATACCTACCTTTAGGAAATACTGATCAAATACAATAACTTTTTCTATGGCACCACTTCGAGGTCCAATACTTTAGCTGATCTCTTAGTAAATGTCGACAATGATGCACCGGATCCATCTGAAGACACAAAAAATTTCAACCAAACCGGTATTGTTTTGATATCAAAGTTAGTGTTGCACAACCCTATTCCTTAATCAACAGCGCGCGTACTGCGGCTTGCAATATAGTTTGTCTTCTGAGAGAGATTTACGATGTTAACCTTTTTCTACATTAAAACGATGTAGACTTAGATTAAAAACTTTTCTTGATTTAAATCTTGGTTAAAATAACTTTCTCAGCTTAGCCCACAAGAATATTTATTGCACAATGTGACCTGAACCCATACTTGGCCTTCCACCATTAATGGCTAATCGTCTCTCCACCACCAGTCTCTCCTGGTCACGGAGGAGGCTAAGAGCATACTTCACCACACTGCTCTGGTGTGGATTGGTGGAACAGTCAGTGGCCAACCCAACTATTAAGTTTTCGTGCCGCCAAAAGTCTCGGACATGGCTTAACTACTATCTGGTGATAACCACAGGTACCGACTACTTAACGTGCCCTTCGAAGCACGGAAGCTTCAAGTTTGCTACTATCGGTCTCCCGATAGCAGACCGACGCACGCTACTAAGCTATGAACCTACTTACATTTCTCTAAAAATGAACTTCTTTGAAAGTTTTCTTATTTTCTTTAATATATGTATTTGAAATCGCGAAAAGCGAGGCTGACTTTGCTTTATATAGGAAATATTTTATTATTTAAATTTTGGGTTCAAACTGGTCTATCAAATCCAAGAACAATCTTTTATCTGTTCATAATTATGTACCAGCGTGGAATCAAACCAGAGACCGCCCACTCGCTAAACACGGTGGTCATAGCGTGTAGAAATTGCTGCGTAGTTTCTGTAGGTACAGCGACTTATTATGGTTAACTTTCATCTCAAATACCATACGTATTTTACTCTTAATCAAACACACCTTCGATAGCTCAGTTGGTAGAGCGGTGGACTGTAGTTGGTGAGAAATTGTTATCCATAGGTCGCTGGTTCAAATCCGGCTCGAAGGATTCTTTTGAGTTTAATTTTTTAAACACAATCTTGTACGTAAAATTGATTGTTCTGTTATGATTTAAAATATACGTACATAAACAAATGAAAAGATAATAAAAAAATTAACTCCAATTTTTTTTATTCTCTTTTTATTATTTAAATTTTAAAGTATACTCCCGAACACAAGATTCGAGTTTCCTTATATTTGAGGTTGCATGTAGTTACTAAAAAAATCGTAAATGTTCAATGTCTGTACTTAGAATATGATTGAGAAAAAATATTGTTAACTCGTAACAATGATTTTTAGATTTTTTGTCTGTTGTCTTGTCGGTTTGTCAGATTGTCTGTGCGTTTGTTCCCGCTAGCTCTAAGAGCAGTTTAACTAATTAGGGTAAGATTTATTTATTTTGTTTCAATCGGTTCACTAATAAATAAGATAAATTTAATGTGAATTAAAAGAACCCCGTTTACATTATGAACATCTTCTAGTGTGGGTTAGTATAGCTTTCCTTCATATAATCATATTATCCCGAGTATTGGTTGATCTAATCGCCTTTTAAATAGTTACATTTTACTCCAGATCACTCCTCTGTCCCCTAAATGGAAGCAAGCCATAGAGAAGCGGATAGAAGAAGAAAGAAGACTGACGATGCTGGCAGTGGGGCGCGGCGCCCGGCTGAACCCCGGCCAGTTCTGGGACCTGCCTGGGACATTTCTATTTGCTGTCTATGTTATGACAGCTCTTGGTTAGTGCCTGTTCATATAGACCGCGTTCCACTAAGCGAACGCAACGCTCAAAACATTACAAATAAATTAAAAGAAAATAAAACATACAACCGTGTCAATCTGAAGTAATATTATGTATCAACTCTTTGACAAAATTAATTGCGGTATAATATTGACATGATTGAATCTCTCCATAACTCTCTCATCTCTCTCTCTCTCTCTCTCTCTCTCTCTCGTGAGACTCGTGTCCTGTATTTAGTCATGAATGCAAAAAAATTGCACTGTTTTCCAGGTTTTGGAGCACCCGTACCTTATACTGTGTGGGGACGAACGTCAGCGCTGATCTACGCAATAGTCGCAGTCCCTGCTCATATTTATTTAAGTAAGTAGCTATAATTATTTTATAGTTGTACAAATTTACTTTTAAAATGAATTTATATACATAAAAACGAAAGGAAACTCACTCCCTGATTAAATACAAAATCTTGGAAACTACTTGACCTATGAAGATGGAATTTGGCAGGGAGAAATGTAGGTAGTTTTGTGTAGGAGACGGTCAGTTAAAGTTTTCTCATATTCCGCCTCCAAGGACGCAACTGAGGCATGAAAATTTGTTTGAAAATAATTTAAAAGTAGGTACTTCCGTAAAAACCAGACCGCGGGAAAATCAAATCAAGTTCTAAATTTTAAAATATATTTAGCAACAATAACAAAAATGTGCCACAGATTATTGGCGTCAAACTTATGGCTCCTTTCAACTTTTCGCTGTGTGCTGTGGAATACCAACGAGCATGCGGCTCCACCCAAGCCCATAATAACTGTGAGCGACACATAAGCCTCGTTGGTACCTTTGTTTGAAGTTAGCCTACTTGTTAAATACAATCTGCCCAACATGCATCTACGAATGCACGAACTTCAAACGGAACGTAGTTGAAACGGACCATAAAGTTTGGCTCAAGCATAGGTACCAGATTTGATGTAATATGTAATAATTATTCTATAATCACTTAATTTTAGTGGTCAATGCAAGCACATGCGTTGTCGTCGTTGTGGACGAATACACGCAGCATTTAAAAGCTAAACTCGATGAAAAATCGACGAAAACGAAGGCTAATTTGGGAAACACAGAAGGTAAATATATTTATTAAGTAAGTACTTTTATATCCTGTAACAGCTATAGCTGGGCGTGAATACAAACTTGAGTGTAGCCGACTAATCCTAAGTTTATTTCCGACAAGTGACCAAAATGTTATAGGTACTCGTAGATAATAATTTTTCGTTTGCGATAATTGATTTCTTCCTACTTTAGCCGGTAAATTTAAATGTAGGCGAGTGAGGCACGTTGACTAAGAATGAAAAAAGGAAATAAATAAGTAGGTAATGGCTGGAACTGCTTGATACAAAATCTAGGCATATAAATATGACTATTCGTTTTATATTGTTCAATTGTTATTAATTTAAGTATTATTCACGCGCACTACCATCTTAGTTCCGCAATACACCGCCACAATACAAGGCTTTTCGGTCCGGATTTTTTGCAACTTAATATTTCTTCACGAGGTATTAACACTTCACAGCAGATTACAAAGCTGGATATCTTCATTTACTATGAATGCTTTCAATGATAGCTGTTTACTTTTGTCAGAGACCCCCAGCCACAGCAGAGATTCAGAGTTCTTGAAAATCTCCAATGAATGGAAAGTGCGAAAAAGGCTACGTGTAAGTTGAAAAGCTGTTTTTAAGTCTATGATTAAAGATATTTATATTTAAAGAACGACATAGGTATTTCAATTTTCTTTACAAGAAAAGGCTTCTTCACTCGTTTATTTTTATTCCCGCAGAGCATAGTGAGCGTGTTTTGTTTCGGTCGCTGCGTGCCACTGGCGACGGCGATATACTACGTGCTAGGCGTGGTCGTGTTTGGAGTGGTGAGGGGAAGAACGGCACTGGAGACTGTCATGTTCCCGCTAGAGTTTACCACGACTGGGGGATTGGAGCGGGTAAGTTAAGTTAACGATCGTTCTCAATAATATATCTAGGTTCTAGGTATCATCATTAATCTTCGGAACCCATAACTCCCACTGTTGGGCACGAGCCTCTCGCAGTCATAGTGTAAGTACATAGTGTCATAGGGTACAAATTTTTGCCTCATATATTAAAATGTAGATAAGCTAGTTAAAAATCTATAATAGGATTTATGTAAGTAGGTAGGTACTTCGTTTGTACAAATGATTACAAATCGGTTTCAATTATGAACCAATGGCTCCTAATCCAAAGAATATTACTGTCGGATCTCTAACAAATGTGCAATAATTTACATTTTCCAATACCAATTATATTTTGTTCTACAGCTGGGGTCTAGATTAATAATTAATCACAAATGAATGACAAAAAATTTCTCATTTTAAAGAATTAAGTACTTACACCGCTAGCTGAGTAGCTGATATTCCTTTTTTAATGTGATGTAGGTACCTACTGACAAACGAGCTGATGAGTCACCTCACAAGAAGTAAGAAGAAGTAAGAAGTTACCGTCGCCCATAGAATTCAGCGACACTATTCACCGATGCGTTGCAGAAAAGAATGAAAGAGTAACTGGCTGTCAAATTGACAAGATTTTTTTGTTTAAAGAGCTAGTCGACCATACCCTAAGGGCTATATTTCACCGGAACACCATGGCGGCGCGATCAGTTGCGCCACCGTGGTGTCCGTAAGCTACCAAACTAGACACCATACAGACACCAGAGTTGCCACACCACACAGAGACAGTATCAAAATGGACCTTGAAGAGACAGCACTACTGCTGTATGTACGTCACTGGCGGCCGGACTGGCGGCCGAGTGAGTGAGACACCATGTAGCGCTATAGTAATTAGTGGTAGCGCGACCAGCGTGGCGGCGCAACCAGTAACATTCTGTGCATGTGTCCGAGTTGGTCGCGCCGCCAAATTGGTTGCGCAACCAAACGGACACCAGGTGAGTAACTCTCTATAGAGCTGTATACATTTTATTGGTAGCGGCGACTGGTTGCGCCGCCATGGTGTCCCGGTGAAATATAGCCCTTATAACTTATAACACCAAAGGCATCATCGTTGGCCAAGAAAGAGGAGGAACCAAGAAAGTACTGACTTTCAAGCCGAGCCGATTTCTTCTTTCATTACCGAGGCGACCAGGTCTTATAACGTATGACCTACGATAATAGAAATAATTTGACAACCCGTATAGCGCAATCGTTACCATGTCGGATCGCCGTTTCAAGGGTCCTGGTGATTCCCAGTGAGGTGGAAATTTGAATGAGTTTCAATTTCTGTTCTTGGTCTCGGTGTGTCCTGTCTTATCTTGTGAGTTGTCATGGCGTTCGCAACACAGGGACCGGGACAGGGAATGGATCTATGTGTATGGCGTTACGTATTATTTATTTAATAATTCAAACATTTACGTAATCGTATTCCAGGTAGAAAGCCACGTGCGCATTCTATACGGTATCTACGTAGAGGGCGCTATGTGTCTGTTGGCGTGTGCGCTGGCAACACTCAAGCGACACAGTAGCGCTGCCATGACCGGACTGTCGGACTCGTACCGCCTGTTCAACACGGAGAAATGCGAGGAATGTCCTGCCAGTGATAGCGGAAAAATTTGACACTTGTCTACATAGCGTAATACATATTAGAAAATTTAAAAGTGCGTATTGTTTTGGAAAGAAATGATGTCCATAACAATGTTCTTAATTTATTTATTATGTGGGCTAAAACAAGCAGTTCAACGTCGCATCACACGTCGCGACGTCGCGTCGAAGCGGTGTTGTGTAGTTTAAATCTACAACTTGCATCGTAGAAAATTATGACACAGCACTATGAAATCTATTTATGTATTTCGTCACCAGTTTTCACATGGAATTCACTGCGAGGCAAAGCGTTGATGACGCGACGAAGTCGTAATATTCCACGATGCGTGTCGTAGATACCAACGACACGACACGAATCGCAACGTTTTGTGTGTTTTAGCCGTATTCCTAATTAGTCATAATGTTAATTTTATTGTCAAGATTTTATACGTAACTAGCAAACCCGGCGAACTCCGTTTCGCCACCAGATGGCTTCGTTTTATGTAACATTTCGTTTGGTGTCCCGCTTTTCTATTGAAATTTTTCCTGAATTTTCTTTGCTATAAACCTCACGGAGCCCGAGACCTTTCCAACGAATGCAAAACCGTGGAAATCGGTTCGTGCGTTCTGGAGTTATAGCGTCAGGAAGGAAAACCCGACTTATTTTTATATTATAGATAATTGCCACTGAGGTATTTTTGGAACCACAGAACCCGCTGACAAACTCACTGTTTTACAAACGTAATTATGTGGTTTTGAAGATTTTTAATTACAAAACGCATACTGTCTTATTTCTATAATAATAATGTTATCGTGATTCAGACATTTTATACAACTGATACTTACTTTCTTGTACTTAATCGATGGATTTTAAATAAAAACAACTTTTATTGTACTATATTTATTTACCATTCCTACAAACTAGTCAACGGGCTATATACAGCGATCAATATTTTATATTTAGACGTATAATTTCAACACAAAAAATTACACCAACACGGATTTCATTATGGCCAAATACCGGAAAAAGTTAATAACAGTGATAGCTTTCGAACATTGGCATAGATTCTTTTGTATTTATCACAGTAACAATAATTTAATTTAACATAACAAAATTAAGGATGGCTTTTTCAAATATCCTCAGTATTGCATACGATATTACAAGCGTCAGAGTAAGAAAATAAATTTTATTCGGTAATGGTAAAAGTTAATAATACTAGAAAGTATTGCGTAAAGTAAATGAAATAAAATTTCACAGTATTTGTGTATTAAATCTTAACTGGAATATCCCCTACGGCGACTTGCAAAACCAACCATAATGCAAAGCCGTTAAGTCTGAATTAGCTAAGTTTTTGAGACGATTCTTAACCCTTGCTCCGTTTGGATTCCTTCAATATGTCATCTTCGCGCGTTTCGGAGGTTCCCTCTATGCTTTTCTTTTCTTTAAGAGCTTCTTTCACGGCGTCCACCATTTCGTGTGGTTCCGATATTGACACCTTTTTACCTGCAATCGTTTCATGATGATCCATTAAAATAATAACTACTATTTAACCTTCACGGAAGGGAGAGATTCTACATAATGTTCGATTAGGTACATATTTTTTTTAACGCTAAGTTACGTTTTTTTACGCTACGTTATACTCATGGACAATATTTTGGACTGTTTGTGAAGAACCGAAGAACAGGTCAACGCTGCATAAATGATTTACTTATGGCATCACCTACAGTACCTACACCTATTGTGTGCCTTTCTAAAGTTATTTTAAGTCAGTTATCTAGTTATTCTAAGCAGTACTTATTGCTTTTAGATTGTGTTGGCCGCATTCATACTTATTAATTTCGGTAGAAATTTATTTAAATGTAAAAAAGTGTTAAAAGTCTCTAAGAGAGTGCCCTATTCTTACTCATATCAAGTCGAAAACTATTAGGCATCGTTTCGCCTCGAGCCGTGAGCTAGTTCCGAGGCGATGTGATGCCGTTACGACGGCGGCTTGGGTCAATCCTTATGATTGACCGAGTAAAGCAACATCTTCCAACACATGGGTTGGTCACTAACCCGTCCACCAATCCACACTGGAGAAACGTGGGGGAGTATGCTCTAGAGTCTAGACAGCCGCATTTATAAGAGCCCTAACGTTATATACAGCAATATAGTACTTTGGTTAAATTCCCTCGATCCACTTACATTATAATTATATAATTATCTAATTATAAAACTAGTCCTTTACGAAAATACTACACGCTAATGTCTATTCATACCAACTTACTTAAGTTATAACCTACATGTGCTACATTTAATAACGATACGATTAATCTAACAGTTATTAACTATTACTAAAGATGTAAATATCGTTAAAGTAAGAAGTAGGTAATATGCATACATTTTACATTTTTATTAATGTAATAAAAAGTATTAAAGCACAATTTTAAGGCCTACTTTTCTCGCTTTATAGCGCGATACACGAACATTAGTTACAGAATATAATAATAACATTTTACGTTTCAGTCTGTCATGTTATTTTAGCGCTATAATTAGACGCCCGCCCTGAATTTTTCCGCGTCTTCCCCCGTGGTCTGTTCCCGTTAAACTTGATCCATGGGAACGTATAGCTGGGAATAAAGTATCCTATGTCGCAGTCTAGGTAATGGTATATCCGAGTGTCAAATTTTATCGCAATCTGATAAATATAATTATGATTCCCATTATTTGAGAAATTATTGATTTCCCTTATAAACTACCAATCGCCTTTTCACCTCTTCAAGGAATGATGTCCTTTCTACGTACCAAGTTTCATCTAAATCGGATTGATCGTGAAAAGGTAGAATAGCAGACAGACAGACAGAGTTACATTCGAATTTATAATATTATTATTGTACATTATCGCAGTAACTTTTCCTTTTTGAAGATTGATTTAGAAATTAAAAGTACATATATCGTAAAAAATTTGGATAAATGCATATTCCCTACTATATTTTGTATTTCTAATTTAAATCATAAATATCATCTGACTCAATATTCAAATCTGTATATTTATACCTAATAAAGTATACCATACGTAAGTATTCAAATAATATTAATACTTAATAATATCTTAGCTGAATAGACTCACATAATATTAGGGTTTTTTTCTTTACATTGTTTCACCTATAAAAAATATTTGTCGTTAAAACTAATTTCGATCAAATAGTTAAGGCATCTTACGACACTAGCCTAGTTGGTAGTTGCTCTACTTGCGAAGCGAGGAGTCCCGGGTTCAATTCCCGGCCGGGGTAGATATTTATGTGACCGATAATTTTTTTGTTTGCTCCCGGCTCATTGATATTAGTGATGTGTCATTTGTGTTGTCCATGCCACAAGGTATGCTAGTGCGGGGTATGACTGTGTTTATATATTTATGTATCTTCGGCTTTATAGGAGAAATAATAGCCTACTTTTGCTCGATATATAAGGCTGACACTATCTCCATTACTTTGATTAATTCTAAAGAAAAAGAAATACTACAGGACACCGACTCAAATCCTTTGTTAAGTTTTTAACTGTCTACTCTACGGTGTGTATGGCGACACTGCGGCGGAATACAATCAAGTCTTTGGTATGGTTACATATTATGTACCTTTGAATACAAATTACTTTTCTTTCTGTTTGCAACCTGATTACTAACTTTCCTAAATTAAAGTTAATAAAATTGTAATATCATAAACTTTGCCACTTTTCAATAACCAACCCTTAACAATCGTACACTTATTGCCAACCAGTTTATTCAAATTCAAAAGAATTTAACCATGTACGGTATTTTGTTTCTACCAACGTATGCTCCTACCAAAGAAACTAGGGAAGAAACTCCTCAGCACATTATTTAAACAACCCCAATCACCAGTTGATTGATCGAATAATCGGCGTGCAATGTACCTATCGTGAGTACCTGTGTCATAGCAAATATGTGTAAAATCCACTATATACTTTAAATTAACATTGGACTTTTTTGTGGACCATAGCATGATGGTGTCATAGGGTACCTGTCATCAGGGTGTTACATTAAATGAAACAACGATTAATTTAACATAGCATATATTCACAAAATTACTATTTACATTTTAAAACCATCATACTACATTCCATTTGGTAGGTTACATGTAATATATCCTACTATGTAGTAATATATCCGTCTCTCTTCACAAGCCCCTTTAATATATCGATAGATACAGTTAAAATATAATGTCTTTAGAATAAATACTATAAAGATATAGTTATAATTTAGATTCTTAGTGTTAAATTTTACATAAACCACTAATTCAAGATAATATATATTTCTTCTTATTGATATAACAAATTGGAAAATTCTAAGTTGTATGTGCGAATTTTTCTGTGCTCTCCAACAAACCACCAAATTTTTTTTACTGACTTTAAATGGCAATACTGAAGTGTGTTAGAGCGATTAAAAATATTGTTAAAAATAAATAATTCTGGATTTCAGTCTGTCATATAGCTACTCCATATATTTGTCCAAATATATGTCAGCTAATAAATGGGAATCAAATATATAATTTTCTGGCAAATTTCAATATTCTATCTATCCATAATAGTCATTAAGTCCAATTCCTTCCAACATCCTATTCCGAAGATTTAAACAGTGGCCACCCAAAAGTGACATTTCCCTGAAGATATGATCTGTCTGTAGTCTGTCATTTAAAACTATCGCGACCCTTAGCACACAGACCACAGCATAGAAAAGATAGTTAATACTTTTAAGGTCTACATCGACTCAACCCCTTCTAGACTAGGTTCCTTGTAAGTGAGTATTGAAATATGACCTTTATATCGTGCTTATTACGGTTGAACTTTTTAACATTCATGAACTTGAAAAAGCTGATCCATGCGCGGTTGAGACACATGCCGAAAATTCGAACGTAATTGACACAAAATAAAACTCATAATTCAATACTTTCCTATGACTTGAGTTGAATTTTAGGGCGTTTAATAAGCAAATGGCAGATACTCGTATTACGAAGAACTGTCTGGTAATTTAAATTTTATTGTTTTCAGAATAGACTGCTGCAATGTATTAATGAAATTATGGATAAATTTAACATTAGTTGACTAATGCCAAGCCAATCAATTAAAGACTTAAATTGTTAATATTCATTATCTACGCCTCATACAATTCAGGATTCTCCTTTCTCCGCCTCTCAATAGTTCTCTCATAACCGAACGGTTTATCCACATCTATCGTGGTATCGGCACTCCGTTTCTCTCTCTCCCGGAGATAATCTTGCAATCCTACTCTATCGACGGGGTCGTTGACAATCACAACGATACTGAACACGACGGCCATTAAGAAACCTACTGTAAAAGCCATCGCATTTCTCTTATAAGCCTCTAACATACTGTCTAACACTGTCCATGTACCATCCCGGTCATTAGAATCCGGATCGCGGTTCATTCGATGTATTTGGGAGTCGCTAGTATCTTTTGAACTACCTTTGGACTTGTCTGCAAAATAAACGTTTCTAATGACTTTTGAAATCAGAATTGAAAGCAATTTCTTCTAGTATTCAAATTGTCAATTCAAGCAAAATTTGAGCTTGGTCAAGCGGCCTTTTCCAAATGAACAGTTCGGTAACAAGATGGCTCGAAATTCATCGTCTCTTACCATCTCTGTCGTAGGAGACGCCTTGTATTTGACCAGGTGTGTCTTCCTCCAACTCGGCGTATGCGTACATTAATGCCTTCTGCTTTGAACTCAGCGACTTTGGTACCTGAAAAGACGGATATCTATTATTATATATATAAAATTGGAGGTGTGTGTCCCGATATTTCAGTATGCAACCAAAACCCTGCGCATCGCAGATGAATAGTGTTTGTATGTGGCAATAGGTACAAGTCTCCCGTCGTGCACTATGGTGGTTGCAAGTCGATAGTTGTAAGGGTGTAAAAGATACAGGGGTTGAAACATGTTAACTTGAAAAATGTAATACTATTATTGGTCTCAAATGTTTTGAACTCCTAAACGGCTGTAGCGATTTGGTTGAAATTTGTGTCTTCAGGTGGATCTGAGAATGGTTTAGATTCACAATTGGAACCAGTAGGTGGCGCTGCTGTCGATATGTCACCAAATTTGTTTATTACAGTCCAAGAGCCCAGAACGATCTGACATAACTTATTTTCACATGGATGAAACCTTAATTACTCAGTAGCGTCCATGTTCTTTGAATACCCTGGTCTACAATGCAAGCAACAATATTTATTTTTATATTCGTGTTAAATACCTGTATTTTAATATGCACATAGTGGTCTCCGTAGCCATGTTGACTGACCCTCTTCATACCTTTCCGTGACAGTCTGATCGTGCTGTGAGACGATGTGCCGGGCATAATCTGTGCAACAGAAACAACACACACACACATTAGTTCAATACATGGCCCAGTATACTGTGATGCGATCAGAAAATTTATCATTTCATAGAACGCTTAAAAATGATCAATAATATTGGAACGAAGTTCCTTACGGCAGGCTTGGAGGGGATAGGTTTTGCTGCGGCGACCGAACTGAAAAATATGTGATAGTAAAACCGTAAGAAAAAATGCGTGGAATAAAAGCGTTAAATGAGACGTGCGCAGGCGCGACATTAGCCGAAGGAACTTCATTCCTACCTGGTGTCGCACAACACCAAATCATTTAGTTTATTTTATCCATACCATATAATATCGTATCATTTGAGTGGCATAATAACTTCCAACACTTTATCAGCCAATAACCCACTTCATCAAGGCTCACTTGAACAGTGTGGTGGAATACGTTCTGGACCTTTAGTGGGCTATTGATGATTTATAGACTACAATATTATACATTACCTGCAATGTGTGATCTTCGTACAGCCCTTGTACCCGAACAGTACCACCCAATATTGCTTGAGCTACGGAAATCTGAAAAAATATAGTATAATAATAATAATAAATCAGTTATTATAAACTCAATTATCACCAATTTCACCATGACTATCACAATATAAAGTTCATATTGCAATGCTTTTCTATCATTATAATGTGCAAAAACCTTCAACCCTCCAATATATCATACCAAAACAACTGATGTATTAACTAGTGTCAACCATTATAATCACTACACACTAATAACCATACGCTAAGATTCCCTGTGTTGTGCATGCCATAGACAATACAAAAAGACAATAAGAACACACCAAGAACAGATATTTAAAGTCATCAGGTGAGATTGTGGTCAAGCATTAACTTATAATTATAATTAATAAAAAAAAAACATTCAAATTTTCACCTTACTGAGAATCAAAGCCATTTGGGATGTGTGCAATAGATTTGTGCTAATTACTAATTAATTTATTACTAATTATTGACTAAGAAGAACAATATTTGACAAACTCACAGTACAATCAGTGTGAACGTCGGCGCCGTCACGTTTGAAGTAAGTCGAAGGCTCGACCTTAAACGTGATGAACACTTCATTGCTACCGACCGCCATCCGAACGGTCTGACCATCCTCCACCCCAGCTGGCACCGGCACTGTTACTTTCTTGCGCTGAACCTTTAGTGATAAATAACATCATTAGATTTACAATTTTAAGGTAAATGAGGTCGCATAAATAGTCTCATAACCAAAAAATAAAGTTTCTCGTGTTTCCAATCCTTCCCCTCTCACAATGCGCAGATTGGCGGACTACACACTCTTTTGAGAACAGTATGAAGAATTCTGAGGTGTGCGGGTTGGGTTTCCTCACAATGTTTTCAAAACCAAATCAAATGGTAAATAATTTTAATACATACATAATATTTGAAAATAAGAGGCGCATGAAGTATTCGAACCCAGGCCCCTGTTCAGACTTTCAACAATCAAACCACTGCCATTATATTGTTTTAAAGAATAAGCATTAATGTTCTTTGTATCACTTGATAGTAATTTATATCTTGAATTCATATCTATATGGATAAGAAAACTATATTTGATTCACTCGGCACTTGCACAAGAAGTGGTGCGGTTTTCACCCTGCTGTTTAGTCACCACCCCCTGAATCAAATATGTTTTTTTTTTTACAAACAAAAAACATTTTATTTCACTTGCAATGCAATATTTCTTGCAATATTTGTATTTTACTTGTTTATTGGTGGATAGTGGATAAATGTATTCTGTGTGAGAATGTTCACACAGTCATGTTGAAATTAGAATTGAAATACATACAGATTGGCCCTTCCCTTCACATTCCACACAAGGGAATTTAATCAGCATTCTGGTTCCGTGGCAATGTCGACATGTGGAACGCATTACAAATGGACCTGAAAAAGAAAATAATTTTGCACAAAAATCATGATCACCAAATCCCAAATCATATTTTCCACAATCGGAATCTGAGATCTGGAAAAGAGAGGTAAAGGTACCAACCAAACCAAAGTACAAGTCAGTGGGTTTTAAAGATTTTTGAGAATATTCTGGATAATTGGAACGAAGTTCCTTACGGCAGGCTTGGAGGGCATAGGTTTTGCTACGGCGACCGAACTGAAAAATATATGATAGTAAAACCGTAAGGAAGAATGCGTGGAATAATGAGACGTGCGCATGCGCGACAGTCGCGAGCGAGTAGTGTATATTACCTTTCTCTTTCTCCCTGTTTCATTTCGTTCGCCGTTGCCTTAATTAGTTTTCATATCATATAATTTCTTAAACTAATAATAAAATATAGTAATATAAAATAATAATATAGTAAATAAATATAGTAAAAGAAAATGGCAAGTGAAAGTGACAGTGCTAATAGTGGGAAATTATTACTATATTTATTCAGTGCAAAAGAATTAAATACGTAAGTATTAGTTTATTCTTCATTAATAAATATATATTTATATTATAAATATAATATATTTTACATTGGTTATGTAAGTGGAGTTTGCGAGATCTGTCAGAAAACGGAGAATATGATTATGTTGAGTTCCCGCGGAAAAGTTATGAAAGTTGTCCTATGTCGCGGAGTCTCATAAAGTTGTTGATGAAGTTATAATAAAATGTGATATCGCGGATAGAGCGAGTGGTTAAAACGTTTAAATCAATATTGAGAATCGCTGAATAAGCCCACAACGGAGGTTATGTGAAGAATACCTACTTTCATGAAAATACATGCTAAACAGAGTAGAATCGACTGAAAAACCATACAAACACCCACACCCGGCCTACCTGACGCCGATATCAGAAGCTGGGATAAAGAATCCGTAAGAAACTAGCTACTGAGAAAGCTTGGATGTCAATATGAACTGGCAAGCAAGGCTGCGATGCTTTGAGATGACTATGAAGTACAAGATGTCATGTACTTGTATACCATGATATCATGGTATACAAGTATTGAGTGAGGATGTTACATGAGCTGCAGTCTGCATCACCTGTATCCAGGAGTCGCTATCCACAAGTCCACGCTGAAGGATTTGTCAGGTATGACCAAGTACTTTTTGAGTTTGAGTTGTTATTCATTAGTTATGAAATAGAATAACATCAAAATAATAAAATGATAATCTAGACACAATGGAACTAAATTATCAAGAAAATGAGTTTTTGAAGTTAAATATTGAGTTCTAATTATGACATTGATAAAGTTAATAACTTTTTGGTAATTTTGTGGTAATATGGTACTAGGAGTATAACATTTGAAGTACCTACCCATCTTTGGCTTTATCACACAGGGTTTACTGGTGTAGTCTAGATACTTAGAGACGGTCACATAATTAATTATTGACAGTTACAGTTAAATGGTTAGTTAATAGTTAAAAAGAAAATAGGGTTGTAACATATGGATTTATTTATGATATGGCTTAGTAAGTTAGCCAGACTGATGATTAATTCACTGTAATGAGATTTCTTTTGTTTTTGAAAATTTAATAAAATTCAGCCATCTTGTCGAACGTAACTCATTGAAATTATTATTTGATCATTGTTATTTTTGTACAATGCATAGCTCTTATAAGACACTAGAGAGAGGTGCTCAGTTCTGTTATTGGAGAGTGCCAATGGACAGTTGTATCGGGATGGACGATACATATGAGAGCTATGTATACAGGTTAGATGTAATTATTCTTAGTCTTGTTTTAAGAGACATTTAATTGAGTGACGTTCGATGAGCCTATTCGTTTTGGAAAAGTTTACTCATTTTGAGAAAAGCCAACTTGTTTGAGAAAAGCTAACTTATTTTGAGAATAAATGAGTTGTTTTGGAAAAACTTAATTAAACATTATTTGAGTAAAATTGTTAAAAAATAGAACAATCAGATAGTGATACATCTTATACTCCCTCTGTAACTTTCACAGAATCATCAATATCTTTTCAAATGGAGTCTTCTTCAGATTGTAGTGATTATACAGGATGACAAAAGACGAGAAAATTTAAATGCCTTAGAGTGTACCTTGAATAAAATTAAAAAAAGCCCCCGTTCTTATATTGGCAATCCTTTAACTTGTTATTATTTAGTTAACTTGATTCAAGAACAGACAAATATACCATTTAACCATATTTTTACTATAGCTTGTGATTTGATTAATATACAAGATTCTCTAATTAAATAAAACACAAATGAAATTTATGCATTTTTATTTTCTATTCTATACTTTTATATAACAATGGATACACATGGGTTTTATATTATTGTTTTATATATTATATTTTATATTATTTTATATTATTTCTTAAAATACTGAATTTCCTAAATACTTTCTTGTACTTAAATAAAAACTAATCAGCAAAATTTAAGAGAAAAATCAAGAAAACCTACATAAAATTGAGCACGATTTTTTTTGCAATTTGTGTCGATTCTACATTAGCCGAAGGAACTTCGTTCCTACCTGGTGTCCCACGACACCACATCATTTTTTCTAGAGATAGAGGTTTCTTAATTGCTTAGTCCATATGTGATGCCTATATGAATAAGTTATTTCAGACACATCTATCAATATACATGTGTCAACTTTGTTAAATTAAGTTCATATGAGATCATTTAATTCTCTAATATCTGCTCTATAAATAAGTACCATATTTATATTGTTTAATTAAAAATTAGATAAACAATCTTTACTTTCTGCACCAAACAGAACATAAAAGAGAAAATATTTACCTCGAGAGAATGTCTCCATGCCGGTACCATTGCAGTAAGTACATTTGATAGATTTAGTACCAAGTTCACATCTACTGCCCTGACACTTGGGACATGTGTCCACTACATTGAGGTTTACATCCTTGTTGACACCTCTAGCTGCCTCCGTGAACCGAAGATTGACTATCACCTGGAAGAAATCAGTAGAACAAAATTCTAATGTCTTGTGCACATTTTACTCCCTTAGGCCCTACACCCTTACACCCTAGTACTCAAAATTCAGTCATAAAATCTACATATATTTATAGTACATAATCACATCCAGTAAAAAAGAATCGGAATAATTGGTATTTCCAAATCATATCTTAACCAACACAATAATTTATTATACATTTACTGAGATACTATGTAATGATAGTCAAGACCCTATTTTGTACAAAAAATGACTTCATTGGAAGCAAACCATCCATTACTAATAATTGCCAGGTATGTGTTTACCTAAAATATGGCCCGCTTAGTATTCCATAAGAGTAATAATTCATAGGTACAACTCTTTACTCACACTAATTTCCATTTAACAAGACAATTTTACACTACTTAATTTTCCTGTTTGTAATACTTAAATTCTAAATGTATTTATCTATTTATGATATGACTTCCTTTAAATCCCAACCTTAATGTTGGTAACACATTCTTATATAGCTAGTAGCTGCTTACTTCCTGGGCTGCACCAAACCCAAACTGGCTTTCTGCAAAGTCACTGAATGCTTCACTCTTGAAGCCAGCATCACCAAATATCTTTCGGAACAACTCCTCAGGATCAATAGTTGATTTGTACTGCCACTGGTGGGTGAATCCATCAGGACCGCTTGGACCTCCACCCATACCCATTTGTTCAGACGTAGTCCCATATGTATCATATTGTTTACGTTTGGTTTCATCGGATAGGATCTGGAATAGGTGGCTGGATGGAAATCTTTCTTTATGTTTATGAAATGTTACTTTATGAAATTAATTCATGAGTTTAGTGAATGGAACTAATTGAAAAGGATGTGTACATTTAGAATAATAATATTGTACATTTAGAAGACACTTAATTGTTTGCATGTTTTGTCTGTCTTTATTAAGAATTAATTCTTAATTCATTAATTATATTCATTTAAAATAATTAATTCCGTCTTAACAAATTGAAACTAATAAATATGAAATACAAATCTATTTACACAATTACAGCAATAATAGAGAGGCAATGCATTTGAAAAATTCAATGACAAAAAAATCTAGCAAATATGTGTAAAACGTATATATTTACCTCGTAAGCTTCAGACACTTCTTGAAATTTCTTAGAAGCCTCTGGATCAGACTTATTGGCATCGGGATGGTACTTTTTGGCAAGTTGATAATATGCCTGTTTTATCTCTTTGGGGGATGCATTCTTAGCCACTCCGAGGACCTTGTAATAGTCAACGCGGGCGTTCAAGATGTTGCTAGTATGAATATACCGAGTTCTTGCCCCGAGTGCGTTATCTGAAGCAATTTGAGGTTATATTTCATAAACATTACAAAACAGATACAAACAAATATAAAGTAGTATTTCAATAATAAAGACTTATCATGATAATAACTTGATTAATATTATGTATATAATTGCAAATAAACAAGTATAGTGATGTAATAACAGCATGTAAAACTTACACTTATAATTTTTATTTTCCAATGGCACAGAACGTACAACCGGTCCACGCAAAAAATTATTACAGCTATTGCACCTATGAACGTATCGACTGGAAGTTTTTGAAATGCTACTAGTAAAAACCGCACTGAGAGTTTTAGGATTTAAAAATCCGATGAAACTCCGGGTTGGAGCCATTTTGAAGGAATCAAGGAATCTCGAACTCGAATCGAAAGAACTTTGAGGAAATGACAGTTTGTTGCGAGGTCTTTGACAGGCTGACTGACAAATTAACCATTAACGTGAAAAAAAATATTATTTATATTTATTCTGTGGTAACCTAAAATTACATAGGTATCCTCCATGCCCAGAATGACCAGATTACCAGAATCTATAATTTAAGGTTAAACTCAAAAACTCAAACTCAAATCATTTAGGTATTTCATGATAAATCTTTCTCATTTTTTGTTTTATAAAATTATTGTACTCTATGGCAGCGTTGCCATATATACAGATTTCTCCGTATTTATACAGATTTTCGATGTGTGATACAGATTTTCACTGGATACAGATTTTTATACAGAATTTTTACTCTATTGATAAAATGACCACATTCCTACCTAGTCTGTGGACCATATTCAACTAACAGCGGCTGTACACTCTCGCTGTCTCGCAACTCGCGAGAGCGAGACTGCTAACCGAGCGAGGGCATTGCACTCGTACGAGAGTGTACTTGGTAGCGCTCGGCCGTTCGCCTCGACTCGTCATGTGAGAGCGAGAGTGAGTGTACAGCCGCTATTAAACAGAACTTTGAACTACTTTGAAGACATTGACAGTTGAAGTTGAATGTTGATCAATTCAAATGTTCAATTAAAAAAATGTATGGGGGGTGGTCCTAAATTTGTACAAAAACAAAACTTGGATGTGGAGAAAGTGAAAATTATTCCGATTATGACAAGGTTATGAAAATAAAAAAAAAGATCCGCCCTTGTTTTTTTATTTGTGTTTGAATTTCAGTAGATAGATAAAAAGCTTGCGACAATGGGCACCTTTAACCTGACACTGACACTACTGACTGATAGTGACGTTGAGTGATGAATGAACGTTGACATTTTGTTTTGGTTTTGATTTCATTTAAAAATAGTTCAGAATTTCAGACGTCTTTCCGACTCCGTTCCGCGCTGTTCGAAATTTCGTTGTGCTCTGTGTTTAAACGCCGTCGTCGCCGCGCTACCGCCGTGATCAATCCTATCCGCGGAAACCAATAATCAATATTGACAATTGAATTTGATTGATTGACAGTTGACACTGACAGTTACTAATACCAAACGAGGTCGGTACTAATCTATGTGGTTACGTTTCGATTCTTCATGATTTTGGTTTAGAATTCATATTATTATTAAAAACATTAAATGTATTAATTATGTATTGAAAAAAATAATAATATAATAGATTTGAACATCTCCTTTTATGATGATGACTAATATTCTATTTTTTTAAATACAGATTTTATACAGATTTTGAGTTAAAATTGGCATACAGATTTTATACAGATTTTAGCCGTTTCAAATACAGATAAATGGTTTATGGCATCTGGCAACACTCCTCTATGGTAACCATGTATTTGTATTTTAAACCAAAAGGTGTGGCAACACTTATTTCTGGGGCAACGGTAGGCAAGATGATTTATAAACAAAAAAGAGCTTACAAAATGCCCATAATTTTAAATAGTATTTGAATGATAAAATAATTCAGTGCGTATAAAATAAAACGTCTTGTGAACGTCTATTCAATAATATTTCGTAAGGCTTCAAAAATGGCCACGATGAATGGTAGAGATTACAAGATCGAACAGCAAGTAAGTGGCTACTGTAATATTTAAAATCCTGAAAAAAAACCCTTTAAATCTCGATTATGAGCAGAATAAATATAAGGCACTATAGAATAATAATTCAATTTTCTTTTTATTATTATTTAATGAAATTTTGGTGTATTTTAGCGACAGATAATGGAGCAAAAAATGAAGCAGAAAAGACAGAATTCTGGTATGGTTCAAGCCAACGATCTGAGGGTCAGTTCTGCAAAACGCCCTATATCTGGAAGTCGTTCCAGAGAACTCCATGGTAAGTGTAATTTTGGTCGTAACAATACGATGCTTTAGATTCCTTTTTTCTCTATGCATGAATAGTTTTTAATTTTTTGTTACGCATTTTTTTTTCATTATTTCTTCCCTACCAGGCTACGATGGCCCGATGCAATTTCTTATGTCGCCAGTCAATCCGGACCAAGTCATACCTCTGCAGACTAATAGGATTTCAACATATGATGGTAAGTTCATTTGGCTTATTTTAATGCTATTTAATACGCTTATCTTCAATTAGTTTTTTAATAACTTGTGGCTTATTGTAGGCGCTTTGTATTTATAACTTCAGTGGTATCTAGACTAGTTTAAATGGATCATTGTGTTACCTAAGATAATCAACATAATAATAAGCAATAGTAAATCAGCGTAGCAAAAGCTGCACTTGCAGGTAAGTTCTTTTTATTTTATTTTTTGGACACAAAAATTGGAACAGCTTCCTATACCTTGGTATAAATATAATAAATAAATAACCCTACACACTCATGTGTATATGAGAAGTCGTAGCTTATGAGTGTGTAGCATATAAAACTAGATTTTTTTATACAGAATTTGACGTTAGACGCTCACAAGTTGGACCACATAGCAGCTTAAATTTTGAATTGTACGGGGCTATAGAAGGCTACTTAAGTCTTGTGGCTCTAGTTATAATGCTATATAAGCAACAAACAAGTCAAGTATGATAGAGTAACGTATTGATGTTGTCATGAATGTGCCCTTGGTCTTACCAATTTCCATGAACGAATGTGAGCACTTATAGGTGGCTTATTTGCACATTTGTTGGATATTTACATGAACAAACATCACCAAAAAATATTGAATGCAAAATATGTATCTGTATTCTGTATAATTACATATATTTTTGTCTTCACCTGTGTAAATAAGTGGTAAGAAAATGTTAAAATACACATGCATAAAAATAACAGTTGATATGTGCCTATTCATTCATGTATAAGAGTAAAATTGTTAGACAATTGAATGACTTACTAAACATTATTCTTTAATCTAGTTCATGACTCACCCACTATTCATGTTTTAACACTGTTGTTCTAAATAAATGTCATTGTGGTTTGGATGACTACTGGTTTCCATTGAAAGATATGCTTAATAGGATGTTGTTGTCATCTTTATTAAAGTTATAATAATAAACTAATTTAATATCCACACTAGAAAATTATTAGATATAATTTATATTATATATAATATGTATATCTAATAATATATGTACTATCCCCGATCTAGTATTATTTCCAATATTTCAATGGTTACATTAATATCTGCCCAGACTGGGCATGGAACCCAGGATATCTTCACACATGCTTGCTTCACAGGCAGAGTTTATAGGTACAACATAGCCGATATTCACTTTGATATAAATACAAATATTTTCCTATACATGCATATCTCTAAAGCAGGAAATAAGCATAATTCATGTCCTAGTTCACCGCCCAGCATGAGACAGATATTAAAACCACTGTTACGATTACTTAATTAGGTATTATTTAGGCTTTAAACACTTCCTACAAATTCAGTATCAAATAATATTGAATCTCAGACTGAGATTTCGAATTAGACTGCACCTTAAGATTCACAGATTTCACTTTATAATGTCGGCCAAGTGTTAAGGATGGATTTTTCAAATAACAAATTCAAGTATAATTAGATGTATTATACAATAAAAAAAGTGTGTGCAATTCACACATGGTAGAAGTGAAACTAGAATATCAGTAAATAAATGTAACATTGTATGTTTCTTGCAACAACGTCATGTAGGCACTCTCATTTATACTATAACAATATACAAGGCAGTGCAGTGTAAATTGTAGTTGCACAATAATACTGAAAATTAAGTATACATATACCACAATTAGAATACTGTGTAATGTATTTTATCTCATTTTCTCATTGAATCCTAAATTGTCTCTTTCCCTCACATTCATTTCCGTTTCATCGAATTTCAAATCAAAATGATTCTAAAGAAGTTAACTTTGAGAATAAATATTTAAATTTTAACTTGCAGAGCTTGGCAATCAGATCGAAGTGTTGACTGTGACTGAGGATTTGGACTGCGGGGGGTCGGAGGATGGCGAGAGCGTCCCGGTCCGCGGCGTTGCGCGCGACGCCAGCGAGGAAGACGTGTGCGCTGACGCGGCGGTGGCGCCGTTGCAACGCGTCAGACATGACGAGGATCCTTCACAGGTGATCATGTCTTTTTTTACTTATGATAAATCCTCCACAATACCTGATGGTAAGTAAGGTGTTTTATGCACTAACTTATGAACGGCTAATCAATCTCCTCTTGAAGACTTATCATCATACGCAGGACCCACCGACGCAGGCAAGTTATTCCAGTCCTTCGCAGTGCGCATAATGAACGACGGTGCAAACCGTGTCGTTCGTATAGGTGGAATGTTCACGATGAAGGGTGGATACCCGCAGTACGTCGGGTTGTCCGACAGAGGAACGGGGATAGGGGAATTATATTGAACAATTCCTGTGCAAACTCCAATTTCTCTTAATAATTAAAAATCGTTTGGACTAACACTGATGATAGTTAGTCCTGTTAGTCTCTCGATAATTTACAGTTTGCTTCTGTCTATACGATGAAGCGTCTGTAGACTTGTAAATGTAATTGTCAAATTTAAACGGCAGCGCAATTAACAAAGCCAAAGAGGCGAAAATGTTGTCCATATAACTAAATTTATAAAATATAAGTCCTAAAAATAGAAACTTGTTTACGAAACTCGTAATGTACCGATGACTCAACTTCAAGTTAATCGTAGAGTTGGTTTATGTACAGTTTCCGTATTTTTTTATGTACGAAAGAATAGGTCAGGTTTTTTATTTTCTAAACTACTATGAAATGAGGAAATATTGTATGTATACAAGATTTATTTAACTTGCAACGCTTAAGTTCAATTTTGGTGAGAAGCATGACTAGATAATATGCTCGGTTCCAGTCAAGGGAACTCTTCAACGGTTAACAGCAGTGACTTGCATTGCATTTATAATTCACTGTGCATTATAGAGCGTGAGCTTAGTTTTTGAAACTATTTATTTAACTAGTCGGGCGAATCCGACAATTATAACACGTGAGGTAAGCCGTGATATACTCGTAAAATATTTTGTAATAAAAATTTTCAGACTACAGAAATAGAAGGGTCGGTCGAAGGGTCAGTGGAGACGTTCGTGGTGACCCCGGCGAAGCATGGCACGTTGTACAAGTGTCGTATAGCGCGGGACCGCAAGGGCATGGACCGAGGCCTGTTTCCCACTTACTTCCTGCATTTAGAGAAGGATTACGGGAAGAAAGTGTTTCTTCTAGCAGGTTGGTGGCATTTGTTTATTGTTATTTTATTATGGTTATGACTTACACATTCATACTCCCGCACTAAGATTCTCTGTCGCGGTTGGTATGGTCAATAAAAATAAGACATCACTAAAACCCACACTCCTAGAACAAACATTTGACACACATAAATATCTCAACCGGGAAAGGAACCCGGGACCCCTTGCATCGCCGGCAACTAGAACATGATGAAAGAGTTTTTAGCTTACTCTTATTCTTAGTTTTTTTTACATCATCGTCACTTATATTGCTTTAAATTTGTTAAATTATTGTGTATGAAAACTCAACAAATATATTATTTAATGTTTTGCAGGCCGAAAACGGAAGAAATCGGCGACATCGAACTACCTGATATCGACGGATCCGACGGAGCTGACCCGCCAGGCGGAGAGCTTCGCCGGCAAACTCAGGTCCAACCTGATCGGGACGGCCTTCACCGTGTACGACAACGGCAAGGCGTGGAGGAAACACGATCGTGCGAGGACCAGACACGAATTGGCTTCTGTTGTATATGTGAGTGAAATTCAACAGCTAAATCTGAATAACGGTCACTGTAGCAACGGAAAAGTAGTATGGGAACTATGGCAATGTATAAGTGAATCCAAAATGTTTGAAATTTAATTTTAACTTTGTTATGAGTTTCCAATTAGGTAGGTAGTGCGGTCTTGGCAGGGGCATTTTCGTGTGACCAAGATGTAATGTGTAATCATTATTATATTTTGCCCATGTCTGTTTGTTCATAGACTTGTGAACGCACTTCGATTTAATTTTGACCGGATTTCATTTGTCAAAGGATTACTTTACTTTGCATTGGGAGAATGAAACTTAATCTTATTATCTTACTATATTACTAATATTATAAATGTGAAAGTGACTACTGCAAAAAAAGATACTGGAAAATTAATTTTGTACAGTAAACTAAACGTTTCAATATGGTTGTTGAAAATATGACCTTTTGATTTATTATTGCGTTTTAATTTCAGGACACTAACGTCTTAGGCTTCAAGGGACCACGCAAGATGACAGTGATCCTCCCAGGTATGACTCCCGACCGTCAAAGAGTCACCATCGCTCCCCAGGACGACAGTGAAACTCTGCTCGAACGTTGGAAGTCACAAAACTTGGACGATATAGTGGTTCTACACAACAAAACCCCAGTTTGGAACGATGAAACACAGTCGTACGTCCTCAATTTCCACGGACGAGTGACACAGGCCAGCGTGAAGAACTTTCAGATTGTGCACGACTCTGAACCGGATTACGTTGTGATGCAGTTTGGGAGGATATCGGAGGACGTGTTCACAATGGATTTCAGGTACCCACTGTGTGCTTTGCAAGCGTTCGGTATCGCTTTAAGCTCGTTTGATAGCAAACTTGCTTGCGAATAGGGTCTCAGATGGGTCCAAGTATACCAGTATTACGACCCTTAAGGTGCAATTATGTTGGATGCTACAGACGACCAAAGTCAGCGACGGATGGCGATACAATTTAATACTGAGAGGTAAAACTGTCTGTTGTCGCAGCACACGCCAAATCCCTGTGTCGTCTGCTGCGTCTTGAGGAATTGTACCTCTAGGGTAAAGTCTGTCAATAAGAGTCAATTAAGAAGGGACCCTGTGTGTGTTAACAAAAACGTCGCTCTCAAATGTTGGTAATGTCTGTTTATTTTTATTTTGTGCAAATATTAACACACACGAATCACAGCTTAGTATTTTGTCAGGTTAAAGTGGGGGTTTCGGCATATCTTTGTATCAAAAAGGAATTTGTATGTAAGACTGATTTCGTAAAATGAATATGTCATTGACCATCAGTGCTGGAATCGCAGGAAATAGGTTTATGAAGGGAAGTAATGATCATAAATTTCATGCATTCACATTTATCATGATAATGGCAGTAAATGATTTAAGGGCAGATTCGGTCAAATAAATATGTTATACCACAGTATTGAACCCCTAATTTTGCTCTTTGGTTTTCATCTCAAGTAAAATATTCATGATTTTTTTCGCAGGATAATATACACAATATGATGCAAGTTGATTAAATCCGTCCTTAAATTTAAATGATGCTAACACGACTACAATTAAAGTTGTTGAAGTACAATAAAAGAGTTGGAATGGATTAACGACTATAATGACGTCTGATCTTTTAAAACATTGCGAACGCTCAAATTCTTCTCACAACGATTTCGTTTTTCTTTAAATGAATATTGTTGAATGTGTTTAATTCAAAATGTGTGTAGGAATAAATAAATAAACATTGACCTAAAACTATTTAAGTGTACTAGTGCAGTTGCAGGAAGTATTAAATCAGATTATAAAATCACAAATTTATTGAATTATACAATATCTAAATATACATAAATGCATCGTCTTTTAAACGGTATTATATTATTTGTTATATTTATAATTATACACTATGTGTTGATAACTGAATCGAATTATAAAATTTCCACTTACTCTTCTCCAAGTAAAATAATTATAAAAAGTGGACAAAAATTTCCATGACAATGTGTTACATTTCATTTGACGCACAAATTAATATTAAGTATACGTACATGCACAATTTAAAATATTTTTTGTTAAACAATATCACAAAAAGTATTACACATAGGTTGTATTACTATTATTTTAAATTAATATTGTTACTATTAATTTGTTTCATGCGTAATTTTATCGTAATTTATATTGAATGACATTTTCATTCGGATACACAGCATTTGACAGTATTATAGGCAATGTGTCATATTGATTGTCCTTGAACAGTTATATTGCTTTAAGGATAAACAAAACTAAAACTTGTACGTACGTACATATTTGCGTACTTACGTACGTGTACGTTCATAATAATTATATTCGTATGTGGAGCTGAAAAGTTTCACGCCCCGCCAGTGTAGTAGCTGGATAAAGCACAAACTAGTTTTATTTTTATCAACATTATTATTGTATGAATTATTACTTTTAATAAACAAATATGTTGTGTCTTGGCTGTGTATGTATTTTTAATTTTATGGCTTTAAATCACATTCCAGTTTCACATTAAAATAAAATAATTTGTTATTAGTTAATATTTAATAATTAACACTAGTCATTGTATACTTAATTTTCTTGTGTGTGAATTAATTTTTAATTTCAATTAAGTATAAGTATTAGTTTGAAAAGGTATAATATAATGCAAAGCTTCATATAAACTCATCACCTATAACTAAGTATAATATTTTTCTTTTGAAACTAGATGTAGAGAATCTGATGTTCCAAAAATCTATTTCCTTTTTGGACTAATTTGTGTCTATAAATTGAATATAAATAGAAAAATATATGTTTATCAGCTTGACCTAAAAAAGTTGTAACATATTTTTTAATTTTAAAATGAACTATGTATAAGAAACTAGACTTATTTTTCTTTAATTATTTTTTAGAGTTATTAAATATTGTAGATTTAGAACTTAGTTATGTCAGTATTATTAGATCTATGAATTATTTTATTGGCAATAGGTATAATGAATTGGTATGGGACATTGAATTTATGCAGAAATGGACCAAGCGTCCAAGATGTTAACATAAACTTCTTGTAGAATAGAAATGGAAGGTTAAAAAAAGTATACAATTTACTGTATAATTTGTTAGGGGTGCAGAAATCTCAAAATAATAAAATGATTCTCTATACATTCATGCTCTCTGACCTCACTCTATACTCCCATATGTAGAACAGTAGAATATTAGGTACCATGTTGAATTTTGACCTCAATTTAAGTAAGAAAACAAATAATTTTTATTTATGCTGGTTCCTATGCCAATTTCGTTACAGTTATAATTATAAATCCCCAAGGTATGTCCAGCAGCTGACAATAAAGTCACACTCTGCCCTTTCAAAATTGCTTCAGTCACGTAACATAATTTGTTAGTTAAATTAAATAAATGTGTGCCTATGTAGGATATGTGTCTAAATAGATAGATAAATTGGAAAATAAATGGAATTGTATATTAAATAAAATTTTAAATAAATATTGGATGTTGTAATAAGTCATGAGCTTGTCTTAAAAGTGATTAAGATTAGATAGTTCAAGGCTTGGAACGTGAAACATCATCGAATTCTGTAACCTAATTTTTGAATGTAATGTAAAGTGAGGTAAGTTTTAACCAGATTGAAAGCCTGGCCTATCCCCATAATTATCTCGTTTGGAAATCAAGCAATATTAAGTACGTCTGAACTGAAAGTACATTGTGTATAATATCCGTGTATTCTGATAACAAAAAAAATAAGTATTAAGTTGCTGGCCAACTTCGATATCCATCTATTTCGGATGGTCACTGTGTAATAGATAATAATTAATAGCAGAGACAACTCCCCGTATTTAAATGAATTTCCAAATTAACTGAGCACAATGTCAACTTCGTATTTATTCATAAATTTTTGAATAAATAAATGAATGAATGAATGTCAACTTTGTTTACTCTGATAAAACAAGCAATGATGTTTCGTGTGGTCTGAGCCTTGATTAGAATGCGCACGAGGACTTATTTTAAAGTATAAAGATCAAATATTTTGAAGTGAGGTTTCAGTTGGGAACAAATATCTTGGCGTATCCACATTATGTAATCGTATCGCTTAATAAATTATGAAATAATATTGAAACCAGTGATAATAATTAGAACAGAGTATTGTGAACTAAATAAGTTCAAATAATAAATTGGATTTTCACCGTTCCTTATCAAATGGAACCTCACTTCATTAATTAACTAAACGAAAGTATTCAACGCACCTCGTGCATCGTATTGTGTGTATATAAGTAAGTAGATGTAAATATTTAGTATGTGTATTGTATAAAATATGAATATTGGTGTATTGTGCCTTTTATGTAGGTAGGTTAAATGTTGTGCCTTTTATTTTCTCTACTATGTATTTTGTACCTGAAGCTTTTGTAAAAGTCAATTTATTTATTGACACATCACAATTTAGTAACTCCTAGTCTCGTAACTCTCACTAAGTCACATTTCTCACAAATCACAAGTCGGTTAACATAGACAAGGACATTATAAATCTTGCATTGGTTTGTCTGTATTTTGAATGAATTTTTGAATCGTTAATATTGTAAAAAGAACATGGATTTAAACAGATAAAATAGGCGCCATAATCAATCTACATTAAAATTCTATTCTAACTTCAAATAATAATACCCTGTAACGACTGAAATATGAGTTTTATTTTGCAGTAGCTCAAAACGCGAACTACACTAACGTACATGTTTGTAGCAATTATGTTCATCTTGCTTCAAGTAGTTATATTTCTAAGCAAAATAAGACAAAGTAAAGTCCAAGTTATAAATCTGTGTCAATTTTAGTCAAACCATAATCGTACTAGACCACTTTGATGTTTAGCGATTATATTTAGTGTTAACTGAGCATCAGTATTAAAATATAATATTACATGACACGCCTTCACTAAATACATATTTGATGATAAAAAATAAATATAAATATTTTACCTAAATTATTTTTAAATAATTTACCTACTAAAATTTATTAATATTAGCTGCTCTCTAAATGTTATGTTAAACAACAATAAAATATTTTTGGACAGAAAACTGGCTGTATGTAATGTTAAAGCTTACTAATGTTTGTTTTTATTGCACTAAATATTGTCCTATACGATTTTTTAAATATGTCCATCGGTAAAATAGGATATTAAAATATGTGTAGTGATTGTATAAGATATGTTATTCCGAATTTACATAATGTACTGTACTGTATTGTATGTGTACTGTGCACATGTCACATTTTGAATTTTAATGTTTTGTAATAAACATTTGTTTTCCACATCTTATGTCACTAGTGATAAGTAAATTATGTATTCTAATTATGAGCACTTTGTAAACGGGAAGTTATTACACAGTATTGTATTCTGTGAGTTCTTACTCACAGGCACATTTCACAGCTGTCGTACTAAACCTACACCATGATTGTAGAGTATATACCTTTTGTACTTAATAAAATGAATATTTTTTGTTATTTTTAAAAATCTTGATTGTGAACAAACCAAATAGTGTTATGATTTAATTCCTGGGTAAATTGAACGTGTTGCTAGAATGTAAAATATTTGTTGTATAGTTCTTCTTTATAATATGCAGTTAAATTTTAATAATTATACTAAATTGTGACACTAAAACTTTGTCCAATCAATTATTGATACACATGGTGTATTATTTGTGACCAACAATTTATGAATTTGTAATGTAAATCATGTATGAGGCTATCTATTGCAAGCTTTCTGTACCAAGCAAGTATTCACATGCCAAAACTTTTTGGCCCTACTCTGGCCGAATCTTGCGCACGTATGCAATGAGGGTTGAGGAGGACACAAACCTCCGTCCTGTGCAAGCTTACTGCCTGTTATTCAGAGGGGCAGTAAAGTTTGGTGTGAGTAAATACAATAAAAAAATAAATGTTACAATTACGTTATTTTGAAAAAATAAGCTACTTTTTCAGAGCAATTTTGTCAAATGTCTCAAAAAATCGAATGTGAAACCATAATGGTTTGTAAAACGTGAAATATGTTATTTTTTAGTAGATTTAACAAGAGCTCATTCTTGAACATAAACAATGTGTTACTTCATGTAAATTCTTAAAAATAATTTAAGTTTGCAACTGCAATGGCAACATTTTTCGACAAACTCTTTCGACAAACAAAAGATTTGATTGAAAGTTTTTAGCAAGCATTTAATGATTCAATATTTTGACAATGTTGCTATAAGTAGTTTATCAAATTAGGTATATTGAAATAATTTTACATTCCAAATGTATCCTATGATATCATGGTTTATCAATATACTTGAATATTTGAAAATTACAATGTTTTATTATAACTAATTTCCTTATCAGTTCTGTTTTCTCCCTCATAAATAAGAAATTGAAAATGTTTTGTTATTAAAAAGTAGAAGTAAATTGTACCCTGGTTACAAGGGAGTTTCCTATACACATAATTAAACATCTACGACATACGAGTTGGTGCAATGGTTAACATGTCGGATTAGGGATGAGCCTCAAGGCCTTTTGGCATGGTTGCCAACTGTTGATAACAAATACCTGCTTAAATAATGGTACTACTATATTTAGGTTTTAAACAAAACATGCTAAAGTAATTGTTTTGCAGTAACTAACAAGACTAACGTTCACTAACAGTCCCTGTCCAGTCCTCATACTTACAAACTAACCAGCTAATGTTCTAACACAGTCACCTAACCGAACTATCCCAGTCCCCGTTTGAGTCGCTCAGTGGAAGAGTGGCTCAAGCCTTGCACATTAAATATGGAGATAATGAGCATTAATCATCTGAGAATTACATTAGTACTGATTTTTTTTTTCTATGGTTATGTTAAAATGAAATAGGACGTACAAAGTAATCATTTTATTGTTAGTTTTATGCTTACAGACTGCATTTAAATATCTATTTAACCCTGTTACTATTAATTTGTGCCTTAGGTCAATCTTCAGCTGAGCGACTCATTTGAGTCAAGTCGGTCGCAGTTGTCATGGGTGGCAGCAGAAGGTGGTGCGTCATGTATAAGTATGTCCAATATAACGATTAATTTTAGCTCTCGTGAGCCATAGCCGCATATTTTTTATCCAGTGATCAATATAGTTAAGATAAACGTTTATATATTATAAGCAAATTTCTTCAAAATTGTATGTGTATCTGCTATTAACTATACTTAAAGGGGGTAAAGTGTATGAGAAAATACAAAGTGAGAAATAAAATATTTGAAATTTACATTTACTTTTTATTATTGCTTACATACAAGGTTTATTCAGTTTTGGCGGCCGCTGCTTTGGGTTTCTTCGCCTTAATAGGCCTTTGAGACCGTAGAATAGCGGAGGCACGGCGGAGCGTGGCCTTGCAGAGGTCTGTGCGGTAATGGTTAGCTTTCATTAGCTTCTTCACTTTGAATAGAGACCTCCTCGCTCCAGCTTTGAACTGACGCCTTACCAAGTTTTTAGCAGGCTTGTTTGTCGCCTTAGCCTTCTTGTACACCACAGTAAAACCAGATCTGTTAGGAATCTCGACCACGCTGACGGCTTTCTTGTGGATCAATCCATTGAATTTGAACGAGTTGAGGTTAGTCACATTGTTCGGTTCCTTGCTGAACGGTTTCTTGATGTTGCGCTTCTTTACCAAGAAGGCATTGTTGTTTCGGATAATCATCCAGTTAAGATGGGACGACATTTTTGTAATTTTATATTAAAATTACGGAAAAACAACGTGTCCCCAATGTGCCTGTAGACAAAAAGAATTTTGACAGTTGACAATTAAACATAGACAACCGCACAGATAAAATGACGGAATACACAACGCAATATGAATCCCACTTTAATGCTCTATGGGTGTAACACAGATGTAGCATAGCACCGTCATAAAGATATAGTACAGTATTTTAATTATCTGTCCAAGCCTTATAAAAACGAGTAAAATCAAAACGTCGACGTTTATGGAATTTACCGTTGTTTCGTCACTTTTTGGCACTTATGGTGATATGTCAAATTCCAAACTAAACTTGTCTGGGACAATTCGTGTTGGTTCTTATTTATTACGTTTTTCTTTATTATATTTACAGTTTTTCTTACAGTTAATGTAGTTGTTGTGTAAAATTTATATGTGATTTGTGATAAGTGCCAAATTAATGTCTCGACATTACTGGTATTATGAATCAAGTTGATCAAAATATAAACAAAGATATGATCGATTCTGATCTGATCGACGTGGAATCTATAGATTTTTCCGATGATCAGACTTGGTAAGTTCATAGTTACTTTTGTATAATAGTTTTACATGAATACAATTATTGTTCTACCTACTGTTTGTTGTTATATGAAGGGGCCACCTTCAAGTTTTCATGTTCACACCTGTTTACTTTTTGTGTTAAATAAACCGGTACAGTTTAAATATATTACGCTGATCCCATTATAAACTGGAACCATTTATCATCTCGTTTCATTGAATACTTCACTATAATGAATCACCAGCATTTTCATGTTGTTTTGCGTCAGACTCGCCCACGAAGTTTGTACCTTATCATAGACGTAATGTCTACTTTCAAGTGGTGTTTTGGAGTAATTAAAAAAAAATACAGTGTTTATATATCTTAAGTAAATCAATAATACAACGTAATCACACTTTATTATACACCAGTGATAAAACATTACAATTATCACAACCCATAACTGTCCCACTGCTGGTCACAGGTTTCCTCTCACTATGTGAGGGGTACAGACTATAGTCCACCATGCTGGCCAAGTGCGGTTTGGCGGACTTCACACACCTTTGAGAACATTATGGAGAACTCTCAGGTGTGCAGGTTTCCTCACGATGTTTTCCTTCACCGAAGCAAGTGATAATTAAATTCTAATACACAGTTAATTTTTGAAATTTACCAAATATTATTTTAATACATAGCAGATGTGTGATTTTTTTTACTTCAAGTACAGTAATGTACACCTACTACTGTAGACTGTAGACAATAGGCAACCTTATGGCTTAGAGCAATCTCTTCCCGACAACCTAGTCTTGTGGAGTTTAACACTAATGATAACAGAATGAAGAAGGGTAGGGTGTACATTAAATAAATAAATAATAACGCTACACACTCATAGCCCCACACTAGGATTCCCTGTGTCGTGGGTGACATGGACAACACACAAGACAAGAACACACACACCCAGACCGAGAACGGAAATTTAAATTCATCATTCAAATTTCCACCTCGCTGAGAATCGAACCCAGGACCCTTGGAACGGCGATCCGGCGTGTTAACCATTGCGCCATCCGGGTTGTCAAACAATTACTGTACATGAAGTAAAAATAATAATTAGGCAGCATTGAATTTCACTCTCCAATTGTAAACCAATGTGCCATTTAATTAAGCTTAAATTTAAAAAGATTTCATATCCATTACTATAAATTGTAATAATGGTCCCGATATAAATTAGACCTCATATCAAAGTATGTTTGCAGGCTGTTCAGAATCCCTGAGGATTCAGGCCAGAAGGTGGATATAATAGAATACAATCTCTCCTGTGATTGGCCTATCAACGAGGATGACGAATACCTTCAATCTGAAAAAGATCTTTACTCGCTGCTAGATAATCTACTGAAAAGTAAGTGCCTTTCCTCTTATTGTATAACTTGTTTTTCAGCAACTTTTTTATTTAGTCGTATTTTACTTAGTTTTTATATATTCATGACATGCTTCCTTTCTAGTGTTAAGGAGGCTATTTGAATTCAATATTCAATAATTATGTATGTATTTTGTCAATACACTTATGCGCATCATTTTTTTAGTCTATCTATTACTATATACTGCGTCTGATGGAAATTTATCTTCTTCATTCCTTACTTGTTAGCTCTATAATTGAGATACTTGAACTTTTTTTTAAAGTTTCCGTCAATACCGTACAAAGAAAACACAAGGTTGCGTTAAGCACTTTTTTACACAAATTGACATAAAAAGATATAACATAATATGTAGTAAATTATTAATGATTGTATTGTGTTGTTACTTTTTATGAATGAATGAAGGTCTGATTTCTAGTAAATTCAAAGTTTGTCATATAAATATATGACAAAATAATTATTAAATACTTCTATATAGATTTTTCTATAGTTATGTATAAGTCTATATTCATTAGTCTATATTTCACAATTAGTGTAGTTATTTTATGTACTCATTTCATTATGATTAATATCACAACCTGATAATGGTAATGAAAGTACATAAACATGTGCTACCGAACATTCAGTATATTGCTATAATTTATGGAATATAAAAGATAAATTTATCACTTTTAACGCATCCTGATCAGTATCACAGTTTATTGATTTTGAGATCCCATTCGGTAGACTTATGGCACAATAGTTCATAATACTAAAAGATATTATTATAAAACCATTGTAATTCTTTTTATTATTATAAAGTGAAGTGCTCGCTTTTACATTTGTGTGTACATTTTCAATTACTTTTTAGGTATAATACGAGTATATCAGCAAAAAAATTTCACCAATTTCTTTACACCAATATTCATTACACTAAACGAAAAACTAATAAAGTAACAAAGCAAAATAAGTAATTAATAATTAAAAACCAAATTTTTATTAACATTTACTTAAAAGTAGTTATTTGTTCACTACGACCTCACGATATTAACTACATTAAAAGAATATCTAACAGGACGTGGGCAACTTAGCTTCCGATACGTGATCAGGGCCAGTCGGTTCAATTAACTCCGCGTCGTATACAATAATCCATTTCCTATACAGTATACAGGAACAAAGATGTCCCATCGGATCTCGGTTGAATGGGAACCGATACGCATCATAAACCAATGACAAAGATTGTATATTTTACTGATGAGATCTGTTCAATACCGACACAAGTCACGAACTTAGGTACTGATCTAGATTAATTATAAATAGATCAAAGTCATCTATTCGCGCGAGACACTTATGTTTGTATATGTTTATAATACTTATGATTGTTTATTATTGATGCGTATTCCTCAAAGACATGATTAGGGTAGGTATACATTAATTGTGTTCTAGGTATACGTGATTCGATCACAGACCTTTAGGTGTTCTGTGTGTGTCCGTATGTTTAGGTGTTCTACGTTCTATCTATCACTGATTTTCTTGATGTAACCAGCAGCTATTTAAATTTAATAAGTAAACAATTTATTTATCGCTCCATTATCGTATTTAAATTCGATCCTTGATATCAAGGAACAATTATCGTACTTTATCGCTATCAATCTAAGTATGTTATGACGCAGAGATAAATTAGCACAATATATTCCGTTTATAAATTTTATAAGTACGCAAAATGTGACATTAATGCAACACTAGTAACTGCTCTCGCTTCGCTTCGGGTAACCTGTGCCTTAAGTAATCATGATCAACGAAATGTTTAGGCGGGATTCTCAAAATTGACAGCTTTTTTTATTTGAAACCCATTTGAAATAAGACCAACACTAAATGTTACCCCAAGATCACTACAATACCTCACTAAAACATCATTCGCTTAAGCCCTGAGATTAAATAGGGACCAAATGCACAGACAATCAGACGATTATAAAAATAATTTGTGGCGACATCGCACACACGTCACATGATAACGTAACGTCAAGCCTGAATCACGCTTTCGAAGTTTTCTACACCGCTCGCATAAACATATTATACAAGTTCCGAAAGTGAACAGTCTGACTCGGCTGCTCTCCAGGCATGACATCACGCCTGTCGGGAGATCTCCCTTTGCCAAACATTGTTATGTGATCTATTGCGTTAATCAATACTCCACAACACAGCTTTTCTCAAAGATGTTCCGTGTACAAACATAGTTTAGTTACATGTACATACGATTTTATGCATATTACATGCATAATGTCAGTATTCTTAACTGCTCCGTTACGAACGTTGTATTTGGGACTAGGTGTTGCCTAAATTTGTCGCTTAGATCCTAGGATGACCTTCATCTTATGTCTATATCTTATGATTTTGAACTTATACCATAGTGGACACTAAAAATTTTAGATTCGAACCGGTACTGGTGTAGACACGGTATGTATATTTCTAAATGGTAAACAAGGAGTTTTATGGATTAACTACCTTCTACAATATACAAAGTTTCAAGGAAATCCATGGAAGAAATAAAAGTTTGAGATTATTCCCCTTTTTATCCCGCTAGGGGGGAAAATTCCAAAAATCCTTTCTTAGTGCTCCCCTTCACTCACTAAGGAACATACGTATGCCAAATTTCAGCTTCTTGCGTTCAGTAGTTTCGGCTGTGCGCTGTCTCTTAGTCACTCAGTAACGGAAGAGTTTTATAAATATATAAATTCCGTCCTAAATACTGAGTTTGTAGGCACAGGCAGGAATATTATGCCCCAGTTTCATTCGTAAGTGCACCCATTCATCTAGTCCTTTATTCATAAAATGGGTGCAGTTCGTTCTAGAATAGTAAAATGCATATTTCTATTCCCCTTTTCTCGTTGCGTTATGGTTCGGTAAATAAATTGCTTTAAATTTAATTCCACTGAAAGCGGTAGCGTTGAACTACATGAATTGCTTTTAATTTATTTATTTTATGTATTTAAATTAAATGCTCCAATAAATATATAATTTGTACGATTAAAAGAAAATTCTGGTGTTTAATTTGTCAAAAGTGTTAAAACGATTTTAAAATACTTGATTAAACTGGTAATACATATTACAATTTAATTATCACTTGCTATGATGAAGGAAAACATCGTGAGGAAACCTGCTCCTTAACGTTCTCAAAGGTGTGTGACGTGGGCCAATCCGCACTTGCCAACGTGATGGCCTCACATGGCAATGATGATCATCATCATGAACGATGATGAATTAAACTGGACGGTATATAAAGGTTATATTGGTATTATATTGGTACATAACCTTTATAACTTCTGCCTTTAATAAATGCAATTTTCTCATATGGTTATGTTATCCTCTGTATTTGTAACTGACTCATACGATAAGCCACGGAAGAGGTCAATGTCGCCGGCGCAATTTTCCAATCAAGTATTTTCAATTGCAGATTATATAGGGTGATTTTTTAGTCAGTTGACATACTCGAGGACATGAAAGAACGTGGTCTGCTATGATATGAAATGTATATTTGTTGCAGTGTTCATATTTGATTTCCTCCTTATATGCTTCTATATGGTTGTCTGGATAAGAAACCTACACAGTAACAGCTGCCCAAAGTTATATATATTTTTTAATAAATGCTAACACACTCATACCCCCACACTAATTCGTTGTGTCGCGGGTGGCATGGACAACAAAATAACACATCACTAAGTAAATATTGCTTTTCCATGAAATATATTGGAGCTGCCATTCATCTTCACATCACAAGATCTCTCACATCTTAAGATGACCGAGTATTAAATTTAGAGTATTGGTTGAAAAACCCCATGTCATTACTGCTATTTTATCACTTGTAATGTTCGTTCGTGTTTCAATCAGTAGTCATTTACGTAATTTATCGTAGTTATGAGTTCTTATCGATGTCAATAAGTTACGTAGTTACGAGTAGAACTATCGTTCTTATAAATAATCTTAACTTAGCTAAATATAATTTATTATACCAATTTTGATTACGCTTAAACTCGTAAAGATATCCTACATTTTGTACCTTTATTTTAGATCTTATAGAAAACTAGAAATTACATAGAACGTAAGATATTTTTTTTATATGTGGGTTACATTAAAAGAATTAAATAAAGACAAAAATGCATTGAGTCGTACGTTAAATTAATCATCCTCATTACACACTCCCGGCAAACTTCGTACCGCCTCAGAACCAATAAATAAACAGCTGAATTTTCATATTTACTCACTCCTTGGACTTCGACAAATAATTCAAAACCAAAATTAGCCAAATCATTCCAGCCGTTCTCGAGTTTTAGCGACACTAACGAACAGCAATTGATTTATATAATTATATATATTATATAGATTTGTGGTCTACGCAGGACATAATTATACTCTTTTATTATTAGGTCAATTCGCTGCTCTTTTCTAGTACTTTCACAATTTTTTTTACACCTTCCGTTTTTGATCGGTCTTCGTCCCAATTTGTAGCCCGCTACATTTTCAAATCTTACGATAACATTTGTCACTGTCCTACATATCGTTCACGGCGTAGATAGTTAGCAGAATAAAAGGTAGGAAGTGTCGTGAAAATGCGACGTGTTGTGCAAGTATTTTCCCATATTAGACTCTTCCTCTGCTAGTTCCGCAGTTGTCTTCATCCGGTACTACGTCATACCTGTTAGTAACAGTATCTATTGTGTTGTATGCTTCTGGCATTTTGTTTTCTGTATTTATTGATCTGTCAGAATACAGTCTTTCTGTTTTGTTGATTGTAAGAAATTATATATCCGAAAATCCCATTCAGTGTTGTGATGCTACATGGTGACTGTCGCCAATTCACATCCTCCGAAAAAAGGGACACAACACCACTGCGACGTCTGTTTTTTTAGCAAAAGCTACGAGTGAGAAATGAAGGCTTGGACATGGATTAAATCAGTTCCTTGCCTTCAAATTCCTTCTCTCATTTCAATTTTTGATATGTGTTATTAGAATGCTAGAAATACCAGAATTACTATCGCTGTTTTCTTGTCGTGTAGTGTGTCACATAAATTGATAAGTGCTCGTATGAATATGTGTTACGCTTAGTCAAACCGGGCTCGTTCATACATTTATGCATTCAATCAATAAAGTGTAATTATTGCAAAAAACAAGTCCCACATCATTTGTTAGCGTTGTCGCTTAACCGGTCTCAATGCATGTTGCTTCTATGTCGAGGTAAGTTCCTCGCAGTGTTTTAGATTCGATACCTGTTATGGGACAGCTGTCTAGCCTTTAGAATGTAGGTACAAATTAATATTGTATTGCCCATGTTACTAGAATTTCATTGTTTCCTACTTGATCCTTATAAGCAGTATCTGGTCTTTTGTCGGTTATTAACATAAAAAAATCTGTAGATGACTGTTTGAATTTCTGACCTGGAGTAGCTATTTTGTGTTTTGAAAGGTGTATGATAGTGAATGCCAGCGATATTTTAAACTAAGTGTTCCATTTCACAGTTATGTATAGTAGGTAATGATACACTTATAACCTCTAATGTATCAAGACTGAATACAGAGTCCATGATCAAGTAACTACACACTAGATACTTAAGTTTTCTATTCCAATAGCAGTAGAACAAAAAACTGAAATCGGAACAAAACCGCCCCATTTTAAAAATAGATTTTTTAACCATAGAACCCTTACTCTTTTAAGAGTAGAGCCACAAAGGTTCGTAATTGCTGTGGCTTTCACACAAGAGTATGCATCGCTTTTTCTTTGACTTTGGGTAACAAAATTTGACTGCGCTCCACGTTCTATGCTGTGTTGTGAAATGTTTTTATTGCACACGTTTCGGTTGTAATGTCGCAGGGCAGTAAGAAGTAGGTACCTGCTTTCTTCTGGAACGGAAACGCGTCAAAGATGTCTTTGGTGTTAGTCTGTAAGTAGGCGTATTCATTTACCATTAGGTGGCTTGTCTATTTGTTTGGCTGCTGTTCATATAAAACAAGTTATGTAAATTCATCACGTTCATTTTACGGTTTAAACTGTCGACATCTCCCATTAATTTACAGAAAACTAACGAACATACTAAGTCCATAAATTACCTGATAACATTAGCAGTAGAGAAATGTATCCGTTCGGTCTTGGCTGGTGTTATTTATCGTCGTATTTTTTTAATGCATTTTCTTGAATGTGAGCGCACAATGATACTTTCTGATGTAATGTGGGGAAGACCTGAGACAGTATCTTTGAACATTATCCCCTAATGGGGTAGAGGAAGGAGATGAAAGCATAAGCATAAATGAATAAATAAATAAAGTCTATTTAGAAATCACTCTTCTAAACTGAGTTTATAATTTTTTAATACAGAATGAGTTGATAAGAATGTTTGAAAATAGTTTGTATGAGAGTAAAAGTCGCAGGCACCATGTAGTGTTATATAAATTAATATAAAACTCGTACTAAAAAACTTACTGGCTCGAAAAATAAAACGTCTAGAAATGTAGGTCATAAAAAGAAATTTGCACTGAAGTGATGTTGATGAACGTTTTAAAGTACCTACTCTTGTATACCTGAGGTTTAAAATGTGTCAGAAATAGCAACAAAAATTTTGTGAGCACGAATTTCCTTAAGTTTTCCACATGACGGATGCACATTACCTACGTGTTCGTCTTATGTTTTGATGCATAAAACTGTATAAAATCTTTGGTACTCTGTAAATTCATGACAAAAATTCATGACGTTAAAATGAGGTATGAAAGTGAAGATGTCATATTGGTCCAGTGCATGTTCATTATCTTTTTTTCACTTTGAAATTTAATGTGACACAGATGAAAGCTTTTCTTTAACTTGAAATGTTTGTATGTATGTTCGCGTCAAATCTTGCAAACTACCGATGCTGTGCATGACAATTGTGACCTACCTAAAACGAGACTCAAATGGGGACTAGGATAGCAGTTAGGAGATGGTATTAGAACATTAGTTGGTTAGTTTGTTAATAAGTATGAGGACTGGGGCAGGCACTGTTAGTGATAATTAGTCCTGTTAGTTGTTGTTAGTAATTGTTAGTAATAGTCTTTTTCTAATTCGGTGGAGGCGTGTGATTCGTTGTCTTTAGTTTGTTTTAAATATCAGCTTGTGTCAATGTTGATATTGTGTGACTCACATCACAACTCGATACTGGTCACGGTAACGAAACAAGTTATGCGAAATACGACAATACTTTGAGCTCATTGTTACGCATTTTGTTACGTAAAACATTTGTGTAAATATTCATTTTATTTTTTTCACTGTCAGGCCAAGAGATCGTCAATTTTACGCATTTAATTTGAGAAATAAGTCCTGGAATAATTTTCTTCGGTCAATATGTCTCACAGTCATGAAAGAATGTCTTGAAATGGTTGTTTACGGTGAAATGGTGTGTCCGTAAATAAATAAGAGACTAAGGGCCAGTTTCACCGGTTACGGATAAAGATCCGGATAGTTATCTGACATTTAATGCTATCTACCAGTTATAGGGTGCTAATAACTTTTTTCTGTTTCACCATCTAACTCCCGGATAATTTAACTGATACATAAAGTTATCGGCCACTTGACAGTTGACGGAACGGCAACGTCGCTTTTTTGCGTTTCGTTACTACTACGTAAATTATCGTCATTTGAAAACAATTTTAAAAACCTATTTAATAAAATACTTTTTGATCAAAATAATCCAAGTCAAGTTTTATTATATTATCAAGTTTAATTTATCAATAAAGAACGGAAATAGTAGGATTCCTATGCTTTACTAGGTATTCAAATTCTAAATGTGTTTACAGAAACGAAACGCAAGACATGTGTCATTTTATTTTTTTCGTTCCCGCCATTTGACTTGACAGATTTTTTATCCGTCGGATAACGCCTCTAACAGCCACTTGAAGTGGCAGTTATCTTAACCAACACATTATTTGTCAGATACTTCTATCCGAGACCTGTGAAACCAAAAGTTGTAGTTTATTTGGGAGTTAAGTTCCTAATAGGCTATCCGGAACTTTATCCGTAACCGGTGAAACAGGCCCTAAATAAATAAGAGAGAGAGAGAGAGAGAGAGAGTAAATGTATTGCGATTTACTAAAGCTGCTGTTGGTGAAGGTCAAGTCTTTATTATGAAACTCAAAAGAATTAGAAATTCTTTATCCAAAATTGTGTTTTACTGACGTGGGATTTGCGTAATCTCATATTAGTGTCTAGTATTAATATAAATCACAATTTATTTATCACTTGCTTCGGTGAAGAAAAACATCGTCAAGAAACCTGTATATCTGAGAGTTCTCCATAATGTTCTGAAAGGTTTGTAAACTGCACCAATCTGCACTTGGCCAGCGGGGTAAGACGGCCTGGAACCGTCACATTGAGAGACCTGCACATAATTAGTATCAGTAATATTTACTTTACCAACTAAAGGCGATCTTTCAATTAATCTTCGAAGTGGGTAGACCGTTTAACTGTATCGAGCCGCAGCATCCAATTGTCTTAAGCATTTGATTGAAATAAGTACGCGAAGTAGCGTAGACCGATTAATCAATTACTTACAATGATCGGCATGAGTAGAGAAGCTATATGAGCGTTGGTTCTCCTGGCAAGTGCCCGTACCCTGTGACTCCGGTAATTGTAAACGATCACGCAGTGTGGCTGCTTAAAGCAAATTTTTATAGCAATTTATCTGGGCTTGGGTATCTAAATGCACCTGGGTCTGAACAGCGACGATAATACCTAAAGGATGTGTACCTAGCTATCTACTCTAGAATTAATTTTATCACTCACCAACACGTAGTTGTTGGTGCAAATCGAAATGCAAAGCGTTTTGAACGAACGTGGAGTAGAATTGACAATTTAAATCGGATACTCATCAAATTATTCACTTCAGTAGTTCGTGTTTGCTATACTATTTTCTATGTATTTGGTCAAGTTTAGACTATCAAGTTGATACATGTCTAACTTTTCGAATTTTAAAGTTCTCTCTGAACTGCCAAAAACCAAAATGCCACTAAACGCTTACCCTGCATCCAATCTTTGACTAACTCACACGCTTATATCGATCCTAGGTTTTCAATGCCAATGCCATTTCGTAACACGTTCAGCTATTCTCTTAGCGTCTGCCTCATTACATTTGGATCGGCTTTGAATATTTAATGGCATCGGTTGGTTTATTGGAATTGCATATGCATGGGGAGGTGTCGGTGCGCTTCGATTAGCATCGAGCATAGTCTCGTACATCGGCTTTCACTTTCGGTAATGGTAAACCTGTACATTGTTGGGTCAGTCGACGCTGTCTCCGTATGGACAGTTGGTAATGAGGGATTCCGGACGCGACTAGCTGCTCGACTCGGTGTTCCAGTTTTTATGTGGTCTGCTCATTTTATGTTATTTTTGGCCCAGTTTATTTAATCTTTACAGTATGCGATTAGGTTCGTAACTGATCTACTGTAATCGATGATCAATAATAAATGTATGATGAGCGATAATAATAGAGTTCCGTATTGAAGCGTTTGATGCTATTGTCTATTGTTGCTTCATCTTTACAAATGATCTGTTTGAAATATGTAAATAACATGAAGTACTAAAATATTAATATTCGTTCATTACGATTCGTTTTTTCCAGTCTATATGAAACTCGTGTATACAATGATTAACATCAGGTGCGGTACCATCAGATATCAACCCCATCGTCTGTTGTAGTACCTTAAGGCGTAAGAAAATTGTAGTTGGAAGAAACGATCCGTTCTTTAATTAATGATTACTATAATTGTCGCAAATTACCTTTTCTCTAGTCAATTCTCAAGTGGCAGAAATCGCTTGCTTTCCCCTTTTCACACGGCCAGTGGGTGTAGCTTGACTCGAGTTGCCATGCAAGGTTTCCTTCGCAAGCAGCAAATTATTATATTACAAATATTAGGTTTCCTTTGCCCGCTCGTTTCAATGCGAAACTACTCCGCCGCAGATAACGAAGTCTTGAGTGGGATATTAATCAGAATAATTTAAAATCGGCTGTCGCAATAAATGTCTGGATTGTAACTTACGACGACAGATTCTTGATCTATTTTAACGGTGTAACCAATTATGTTTTTCGGGTGTGCGCTTTTGAAATTGTTCTAGATACAGTTACATTCACTGCGTCCGTCGATTCGGCTTCTACCGAATCAACGTCGTCGGTTTCTTTAATTCAATAGTCCATTAGATTTTTTTTTCTGATATTATCTTATGATATTTTGATTTTAGCTGTTGGCTACCTACGGTTTGGCAAGGCGTTTCATTATTTAATTTTGTTCTTACCAGAATCCCAAATATCAATTTTTGTAGTGCCTACTTAAAAAATTTATATATAAACTACATTTATGATATGTATAATTATATCCATATGACGATATTCATATTATGTCGACAAAATTTAATAAATATAGATTATTAACTACATCACTAACAGTCACATTGAATAAGTTTTGCATACTTTTCCAATGAGCAGTTAAGTTTATGAACCGATTGGTTTTTTTGCCTGCATCTTTCATCTTAGTGACATGAGTTGCAAAACGTGTTTAGAACTCTCCAGGAATCTACATTCCATTAAGGGTTATTGGCCTGGATTAACCTGAATGCTTACAACTTTAACCATACATGGAATCTAAGGGGAAAAAACAGTATTTTAGTTATTTTGAGGCTTAATAATAACATAAACTCAATAGTATCCATAATGTAGGTGATATAACTAGAACATAAAAATTATAAACAATTATAATCTAGATAATAATGAGACTTTTTTTTTTTTTTTTTTCATTTATTAGGAAAAACCAACAGTAACAAATTAGAACATTAAGTTACATAATCTAGTATCTAAGTTAGGATAAATTTGCTACCAACATCGTTTTTCACATATTCATTTAAGAAATTACACAGGATGGTCATATAAACTTCTAAGATAATTACAAAAACTAGTGCGTGGAATCCACACTTGGTTATAGTGAAACTATGGTGATAACGAAATATGTACTTTCTACACAGACTTTATACAATAATCACATTACATTATAATTATCATCTCCACAGTTCACCAAGTATTTATAGTTTAAGCAAGAAAAGAAAATACGAGTAACAAAAAATAATAAAGAATTTGAAATTAACATGAAAATTTAGTAACATAAGTTATATTACGTTATATAATAATAATAACATAAGTTATATATCTAGTTTATATTTATTTTATTAAGTATGCATATTATCTAGAATTAATTTTTTAAATTTACCAGGACCCATTGACAGAATATCTATGTTATTAAAATATTTGTTATAAGATTTCATTAAGCGATACAATGGAGATCGTTTACCGGCGTTAGTGCGGCATCTACTAGTCGCAAATAGTTTAGTGGGAGTACGGCAATGTGTCCTAGTAGGCACATTATAATATATCTTATTTATTATAGGAGTGCAATCATATTTGTTATTACATAAATCAAACAGTAGCATAGCTTCTAATTGGGTACGTCTATTTTTTAGCGTAATGAGTTTATATTTCATCATTAATTGGTCATACGATAGGCGATTATTAAAACATCTATATTGCATACTTTTAAGAAACTTTTTTTGGATGGTTTCTATGGAGTTTATATATTTGTTATAGAATGGATTCCAGATGGACACAGCATATTCCAGTTGAGAACGTATTAACGTTTTATAGAGATAAACATAAGTAGAGGGTTGAATAAATTTAACACTTGTGCGCATTACAAAACCATATAATTTAAGAGATTTATTTATCACACTATCAACGTGCAAATCAAGATGTAGTTTACTGTCTAATATTACTCCCAGGTCTCTAATAGAATTAACAACGTCGAGGTTAATGCCATTCAATTTATAGGAAAAATTACTAACGTGTCTTTTCTTAGTAAAGGTGATAGACTTACATTTATGGATACTTAAATTTAGTTTACAATCAGTACAGTATGTTGTAAAGCGATCCAGGTCAGCTTGTAGCTTCACATGGTCGTCAGGATTTTCTATTACTTGATAAATTTTTAGATCGTCAGCATATAATAGTATATTAGCAAATTTAAAACAGTGATGTATATCATTGATAAATAGAACAAATAATAATGGACCTAGGATTGAACCTTGTGGGACTCCAGAAGTTACTAAAACAAATTCAGATTCATAGCCTTTGATTACAACTTTCTGCATTCGATTGCTTACGTAGGATTTAAACCAGCGCCACAAGTTACCTCTGATACCATTAAAAGCTAGCTTGTCTAATAGCATTTTATGATCAACCCCATCAAATGCTTTTTGGAAATCTGTATATATACAATCTATCTGTTTGTTGGCATCTAAGCCCTCAAACAGATAGGATGTATATGTTAATAGATTTGTCACAGTTGAACGGCGATTGACAAAGCCGTGTTGTTGCGCTATAATAATGTTATGAATGGAAGGGTAGATAATTTTATGAACTAGTCTTTCAAAAAGTTTTGCTAATGTGGGTAATATTGATATCGGGCGATAGTTCTCAACATTACTTCTACTTCCACTCTTATATACTGGAACGATTCGTGCGGATTTCCAAGTTGTAGGAAATATACCTTGTAGAAGACACATATTAAATAAGCTAAGTATGGGTTGATAAATTGTTTGCGCAGTTGACCTAAGAAAATAAGGATGAATATTATCCAGTCCAGGACTTTTAGAGACGTCTAGTTCTTTAAGTTCATTCAATACTGATTCCTCAGATACCTGTATGTGATTTAGAGTAATATCAGACAAATGGTTACAATCAGGTATATTGTCTATATCATAGTCTTCCGTTACAGTATTAGGCTTAAATACTGACTTAAAAAATAAGGAGAAAAGATTGCACGCATCATTAGGATTTTCAGCTACTAGATTATTATATGATATCTCGGTCGGTATGTCCGATTTCGATTTGGCATTATTATTTATATGTGCCCAAAAATACTTTATATTATTTTTCATATTACTTTCTAAAAACTTTATGTAATTTTTGTAACATACATCAGATTCAATCCTAAAACGACGCCTGTATAGGGAAAATTGTTCATAGTCAGAGATATTTTTATGTTTTTTCCATTTAATCCATGCATTATTTTTATTTTTAAAAATGTGTACTAAAGCCGGTGAGAACCAATCAGGGTAAGAGGAAGATCGTATATTTTTTGTAGGAATATGTAATTTTATTATATTATAAATATTTTCATAAAATATGGCTACAGCATCCTCCGCACTTTTGTTGAGAAATAAATTGTCCCAATCAGTAGTTCGTATATTATTATTAATTAAATCATAGTTACCTTTTTTGAAATTAAATTGTACTCTGGGCTGAGGTTTAATATACGACAGATGATTGTTATTTATTGGTACCAGTGAGAAAAAGGGTGGGTGATTATCGTCAGGCTGTACTAATGGTATCGGAGCTAGAGAGGTCGCGGCATCTGTTATGTTTGTAATAAATAAATCCAACAAACGGTTCTTAATATTTTTGTGTGTATTAGTTTGTATACAGTTAAGTGAACTCATCAAATTTAAAAGTAATTTGTTTTTCATACAGTAGTTATTTAAATTTTCTGGTTCAAGATAGGTACCGCAATCTCGCCACTCCATTGTCGGTAAGTTATAATCACCTACTATTACAAACTCACTAATGTCCGGCGAATGCAATATAGAACATATAAGTTCATAATGTGACATATAAATCTCCGCGTTTAAGTTCGGTGGAAAGTATGCAGCGCTTATTACAAAACAATAGCTGCGCGTTCGCAATTCGATCATAACGTGGTCTACAAGCAGCGGCGGGGCGAGCGGGCGGTCAGCGCCGGCGGCGGCAGCAGCGGCGGCCGCATCGCGTAGGCACAGGCGCGAGGCGCGGAGCTCGCGGCGCACCGCCACCAGCACCCCGCCCCCGTCGGCCCGCCCGCTGCCCTCGCGATCCCTATCACATCGAAATACTTGATAGCGTCCATCAATATACTCACTATCACATATGTTCTCGTGCAGCCAGGTCTCTGTTAAAATAATGACATCATAGTTATGGGATAGTATGTTCATGTAGAGAGTATGTAATTTGGTCCTTAGACCACGACAATTTTGATAATAGAAAGAAAGATTGTTAACGCATTTATCCATAATTAGGAAAATAAGAAGTATATATATCTTACTTCACTGTAGTGGAATATTTGATTAAAGTTGAAAATAACAATATATTTTTTTACAAGCACAATATCAATGTATTGATATTGAGTTAACTTATCTATCATATATTGCAGTACCAGGGCTTGCTGTGTACAATTAGAATCCATCCTTATACGTTGTAAGCTAGTAATAATAACAAAATGCAGAAAAGTTTCTATCTTAATACAAATAGACAAAGAAGTAATTGAATACGTTTGATTATTATTAACAAACGATGAATAAAATATACAATATATAGGTAGTTTATAGTAAAGATAATAATGGTGTGTATTACTAAAAAGAAAAGAAAGAAAAAACTTATTGTTCAAAAATGAAATAGGTATTGTCATGGGTATTAGGTAACTACACAAATACATAATCTTATAAGGAAATAACGAAATAAAAAAAGGTACCTTACTTACGCCGTACTCGTTAAGTCTAGTGTGTAGAAAACATGTAAAAAAAAAGTAATAAAAATTAATAATATGACTACGCCGTTTTAGTCTCATCTTACTGGTATAATTAACACTGCGCGGTTCACTTAATTTTTGATACCTCATGATCGGACCTGATGGCAACAGCGGGTGATGTGTCTGTCTTCCGTACCAGAATTTTTCCGTGTTTGATCCATACGTATTTGTAGCATTGTTTTTTTGCTTGTTCTCGGCACTGACGAAATAATAGTTTGTTCTTAAGCGTGAGATGTTCATTGACATATATAGTGACCGGAGAACCCGTTATATGGAGTTTCGATGAATCTAATCCTTTATAAGCACGATATGCGGAAATGACATTGTCTCGTATGATTTTGTTAGAAAATTTAACAATTACATTTTTCTGCCGATGACTTTTTGGGTCCGCTTGTTGTACTCGATGGACAGAGATAATGTCGGACGCTCGAATCGGGTATTTGATGGCTTCACCCAAGAATTCAACAATCTTTGGTAAATTCTCTCCTCGGCGCTCAGGCATATTTGAAATTTCAATGTTGCAGTTCCTAGCCTGCTGCTCCATCATGGCTATTTTGTTTTCTAGAATTTCTACTTGCGAAGATACGTCGCCATTACGAGAAACGTGGCCTTCCATTGTTGTTAAACGGGTTTCTAAACAATCCTGACGCGCAGACGAATCAGTTAAATGCTTCTCCATTTCACACAGACGGTTATTGGTTACACCGAGCGATGTCCGTATATCTTGATTATCGGTGTTTAATTGTGATATATTTATGTTTATTTCAGAGAGTATCGATGATATCTTTGCCATTTCTTGGGTGATTGCGAGACTAACTGCCGATGTTATACTACTTGTGATTTTACTGTCCCAGTGCACTAACTGTTCGTTAAATTTTTCTTCAAACATAACCATTTCATCAGGTTGCTTCCTTTTTCTATAGTTTATGAACAATTCTTTCTCGTAATCTACCGACGATGGAATATTCGAGTCCGATGAAAAAGAATTAGGTGGTGTGCGTTGCATATTGTTCAAGTGTGCACGCGCAGAGGCCCGAGTACATAGGTGCGACGGAGTTAAAAAATAACAGTCTGTCTCTTAGTCCAGAGGGGGTGCGGTAATGTACCCCTCCGTCACGTCCTTTCGACGCTACGCAAAAAAGGGACAGGACAGTCACCGCACTTGCTGTCTCATGTACACGTTGGAAAGTTTTAATTACCGATGCACGGGATTTTAACGCTAACGGTTCACTTTTTAGCACAAACTACAGACAATTATTCCGTGTATAGCTTTTACGATTACTGAGACGATTAATTACATGACCATCCGCGACGCTAGTCGAGAGTGAACTGAGAAAGAGACTTCTGAGAAAAAGATCTCTGATTTTCTTGCTTGTGCCTACAACTCTGAATACTTCAATTAGAGTAAAAAAGATTTTTAAGAAAATATCGTTTCGGACACGTGAATCTTTCGGCGTCGACTGTAAATCCAGTATTATTTTCATTATTTCACTCAATCATCAATCGAGACAATTATTAAATTTTTTGAATGAAAAAATATTTAATTCTTTTCTTTTTTGAAGTCAGTTTTTGTAATAATCTTTTTTATTTATGATGTCGTTGGCATTCGCAAATTAAGTAATGATCCTAAATACTCGTATGCTGTAAGAATGGTTCCCACGCGTAGTAAAATCTTTTGGCGAGTTTCTTAATGCACTGTTATATTTTTGACCGACACAACCAGATGCACGCGAATGTGTGACCTATTGTTATTTCACGAGAGGACTATTTCTATTTATGTCATACCCGAAACTTGCGCTTCGATGTGATGGGTTTGTTGACCCCTTGGTTCAGTTATCTTTCGTGCCATCTATATTATGAGGATTAGTTAAATTGTTCATTTCGTCTTATTCAGGTAGGTTAAGTGCCGGTAACGTGTTGATGTCACTGATGTCTTAATTTTTGTCAACGTCGTTTCTTACAGATCTTCTTATGCTCGGGCCACACTAACGGGAAATGCCGTTAATTATCGCGATGATCGTAGGTGTAGCCACGCTCAACGGATAATTTCACAACGGAATTCACATTGCCATTTGCCGTTGACGTTGACGATTTCGTTAGTGTGGCCCGAGCATTATTGATAACTTGAAATGTATTTGTTCATACTATTGATGTGTCTGGCTGGTTATAATGAAATATTGAATGAATCAGAACCGGTTACTCACAAGGGAATTTCCAGAATGTTTAAATCCTTATCATCTTTTATTTTCAAAAACCCCATTTGGTTCCCTCTAATTCTACTTTCTTTTGTTACAGATGACGTCGCACTTCCTGACAAACACAAGTTTGATTCACGAACCTACGTCAAGCCCAAAAAGCGTGTTCAGAGACCTAGTATCCAGAGTATCGTCGAAGTGGCTTCCAACCATTCCTCAATGTCTCCTCACCCGTCTCTCAACCAGTCTCCCAATAAGTATTTGACGTACAATAAGTATTCCAATCCACTAGGACCCATCAGCCCTATGATAAGGCTGAAGACATTCAATGTGGACACGAATACTGAAAATAGTACTACTGTGAAGGAATTTGCAATGAAACGAAGAAGTATAGCACCAGACGATGATCCTCAGGTATGTAGGAATTATTATTGCAATGTTTTTTTTTACCATAACTAGAATCCAAGCACGTCGTGTGTCATTTTAGTTTCTTTCGCCAGATTAGGAGGATATTCACTAGTGGTGTGTTGCGTTAAGTCCTAAAGTTATCTCCTGTCCTTATGAGTATAATATTTTCCACGAAAGACAGGAAATATCGTTAGTCATTTCATAATGTTTATGATTATCATTAGAAGATTATTATCATCTACCTTCGCGGCTTTTGTTGCATTCCGGTTTATTAAGTCATTCTGCGGTTGCGGTAGATCGGAGTCAAAGCGGGTCCCAAATAAAGTCATCTTACATTAACATGCATACATACTGTTACTAACACGGCGACGGTAATATTAAGCTTATCTTTTCGCTTTTTAGCACATTGATCGATATTATTATGTATATTGATTAGATTTTGAATGTAAAAATGTTGTTCAATCTTAGTTCTCATTTAAAAGTTTTCATCATCTCCATTATTATTATTAGACACATCATATCATTTAGTTACCCTTAAGTGTTACATTTATATTCCTATCGTTTTAATGGGTAGCCTGGAAGAAATCGCTATGTAGCAATAAGGCCGCCTATTGTTTCCATTGTTTGTTTTATCTTTGTTTCTTGATTTTATGTTCTTTGGTGTACAAATAATAAAGAGTTTATCTATCTATTTAAATACTATCGTAATTTTCAATTATTTACTTGAGTGAAGATATTAATCGGGTAACACCAATAAATTAATCGTTTTATCTCATGATTAATTTACTATGTGTACGTGATGTAGGTGGCAGTACAAGTAACCCAATGTTAAATTATTTATAGAGTGCTTATTAGTTTATGTACCTCGGCCTCATTGCCTATACTATTGCGTAGCCTCATTGATATTGCATTGATGTTAGGAGATAATTTAACAACTTGAGATCTTCTGTTAGTTTTCTTCTAATATTTAAAATGACATAAACCAGATAACAGTTATTAAGTTATAAATTTAAGTGGAAAAAAATAAAAAGCATGGTAAATTAAATTTAGAGAAATAGTTTGAAATTCAGTTCAATATCTGCAGACGATGACAGTTAGTGCGCAATAACTGTGTACAGGTCTATGATACCTTGATTTAAAAATTTTTAAATTGATACATCGCTTCGTCTATAGATTATAGCCTAGATTTATGCTTCAAAATATCACGTCATTTATATACAGTTAATTTCTCAAAATATTACTCTCAGTCATCTATTACCAAAATTTATTCGGTTGTGAAATGAGGTAGACCCGAGCACGGTCATAAACCTTTATATGGCAAAGAGTCGTTTAAGACCGAGTTGAGATTTCGTCTGCTGAAAAGCTATTTTCTAGTATGAATAATAACAGTATTGCTGCAGTTGCCACGCTTCAATTGACACGATTTATACGGACAGTTTGACATTTTGTAGGTTTCATTAGGCAATACATACATAAGTTAAGGATTAAAACTAATTTGGTATGTGGGTCTTTATTGAAGTTTACATAAGACCTTCTACATACATCCTTTCAGAGATGTTATTTCTTATTTCTCTTTTATGTTAACGAACACAGTTTTAGCGACGTATTAGGTAATTCGGGTCAGATTATATTATTAAAATCATCATAGTAATTGGCAAACGCTTAGTTTGAACTGTTCTCTTCACGACCAATTTGTGCCTGTACAATGATACCGTTACGGCCCATTTGGTAAACGATTTTATTGCCTAAGTTCACTAACTCTTAAACTGGTTGTTTACCTTTGTTCTATTTAAAGTCCTACCGTGCTGTTTTTCTACTTATTCTTTACTGTAGTCCGAGTTTTCGCTAGGCATTGTGATAAAACAAGGTTTAACAAAAGGATGAGTTCTTCTTCATTCTTCATGGCTATTCTCTTGTTTTAGTTGTTTTTTAAATAACAGCACTCTTGAATGTGAACTTGTTGGTCTTCGAGGAATAAAAAATATTTAAGTAATTTAATGTACTCTAATGTAATAAACTCTAATGTAATTTGACTGAATGGATTTATAAAAAAATACACTACGCGGTTTACTTTTTCTTATAAAACCGTATCAGTAAATCACGGGAAATGAATGTATTGTGATATTAAATCATAGAAGTGTACAAAAAAGTTATTTTGTTATGTTGAATCTCTAAAATAATTGCGCTATTAATTAATATGCGTGTGAGTAATTAAATTGAAAAAATTTGAAACAGGAAAAATATTACTATATTTTACGTTAAATTACAAAGTCTGTTCAACAAAGCTACCATGCACATAGTTTCCAGAAAACTCAAGCTTGTGGGGTCTTGAAATACAAAATTGAAGTGTAATCAGCTTAACGGTGTACGATTTCAGCGGGACTAGAAGGGTGTAACAGAAGGATTATTATGGACATAGTATAAGTAAATCGATAATTTCGTATTGAATGATCCAGTTCTAAGAATTTAAAATACTGCCCTTATATTAAATATGCCATTAATACAGGGTCTTAACAATAATGTTTGTATGTATGTATGTACAATAATGTATCTATACCATACGTCTTCATAATTGGTTTCTAAATAAAATTTTAATAGATAATGATGACATACTTATACTATACTAAACTGGCACGTATAATTGAAAACCATTACCAAATGAAATACAAATCTTAGTGTAATGCCACCAAACCACTAGCTGGAGTAACTGGGTTAAAGGTTTCTCTATTTCAAAGTAACTTTGAATAGATCTAGCGTGATTCCAACACTTTTAGATTCAACCAAATTGATGAAAGTGTTGTCTTCGAAATATGTAAGTATAACAATCTATGTTTAATGATTAACGGTGTATTTAATTTCTCAAATTCGAGTTAGTGTTACCTATAAATGTGTAAAATCCTCTATTCTATTTACACAATTAGGAATTTCCTTAGGTTTAAAAGTTAATAAGTTTATTTGGTGTGCCTCAAGGCTCTACATTTTCACCCTTTATTTTCTAAACTGTATATTATTTTCATTCTTTATTAGTTTGTTGTACACGAAAATTAGATTAGCAAACGTTTACTACCAACTTTCAGTTATTAATATATGTACTACCGATAGCACGGTAATGCTATCTATATATCATCACCGTGCCGATAGTTACCAAATAATAATAATAAAACACGACGCTTGTATTTGAGGTAGGCAGTAGCCTGGAATTTTATTAGGCCACACGCTGATTAGATATACAATAGCGTAACACAAATGATCATTTAATTAATTGATTTGTCAGCATTTGGTATGCTATAATAAAAAACACAACAAGACATCCACACACTTTTTTCTTTCTGATTGTACTGATGTCATGTCGATGTTTAAGAACGAAGATTGCCATAATTCTTTAATAACGAGGTTGTACTGTTATGTTATGTTTGTGTGTTATAGAAAACCAGTGTATACTTAATCACCTTTGTTTAATTGAATGCCGGCTATACAATTACATTATAAAAATAAGAGTGCCGCGTCAGCAAATACAATGTAAAACATTAAGGAGTCTACACACTAATACACATTTCACATTATCTATATAAATATAAAAAGAGAAGCTGACAGACTGACTGACTGACATATCAACGCAGGGCGTAAACTATATGGGTTAGAAACTTGAAATTTTGCACAGTTGTTTCTTTTATAACGAAGGGGAGCACTAAGAAAGGATTTTTTAAAATTTACCCCCTAAAAACGGGGTTGCAAAGTTAGTATGAAACTTTGCGGTTTTTGAAGTTATTCGAATGAAATTCAGTAAGGTTTTTCATTGAAAATCATGAAACATGTATAAAATATTTTTTCGAAAATCATCCCATAAGGGGGTAAAAGGGGGTGCAGAGTAAGTATGAAAGTTCTCTGATTTTATCAACTTTTATATGTTTAGGTATTTTCGCGGGCGTAGCCGCGGGGGAAAGCCGTGTGATTCTTCGACTTAACGAATTACAGTCGAATTTCGAACAGAGCTGGAGCCACCGGTTGCTATAACTGAGTGAATATAAACTACATCTGTTCCAGTCAATACAAAATAGAAGAAATCTGAAGTATTTTAAATTAAACAAAAACTTTGATCACTGGTCATAAGCATATTATGTTATGTCATATTTCAATAAGGTGTGAATCTAACGGTAATGTTATTCAAACAAGCTCAGGCGAGCTTGTAAATAATTTACATCGGATCGTGCTAGGGTTGTCGATTTATTTGGGCCCTGTTTTAAATATTTATATCTTAGAAAACTACCACAGGTTTATTTACATCAATTCACATGTGAGACTATTGTAACTGATCGATGTCTGTACATGATAAATAATTTTGAAAAATGATACGATAACGATAGAGCCATAACAATTATTTAGAATATTTTATTTTATTTTATTTAATGTATTTGTATTTTGTTTTGTATATTATTATGTATTTGTCTGTGTGCTTGTGCGTTTCTCAGAACGAGTTATCCGATTTGTATGAGGAATTTATTTGTATCTTGTGGTAAAATTTAGCGGTAGTTTTATTTCAATTGTTATCAAAAAGATAATATAAATTCAAATAATCCAATCTAAAAACTTTTTACAAAGGCATAGGTTTGTCGAAGCGAAGCTAGGCCGGTGCCATCCATTAGCCTTTGTGCATCCACAGCTGGACATAGGCCTCAAATAAGGCCTAAAATAATAATATTATCTTGAAAATAGACGACGTTTGGACAACCCTACTACCCCAGCGCGGTAACATTATCTCATGATAACACAAGTTCCGTATGAATAAACAGTTACTGTTTCATAATGTGCAAGCAGTAGCATAATTGTATTGTATATAACTTGAAATATCAGAGGAAATGATATTTATGTACAGAGGTCATTGGTTTCTTACTAGCGAGTGAGGCAGTGGAGATTGTTATTTATAATCATCGTCACTGAAAAGCTTCTTGGGGACAACGAAGACTTGTAGTCTCGCGTTTCGTAAATTATAATAACTATAGCGTTAATAAATACCTACCCCGAAGTTCTTCACAAATATCTTCAATGTAGACAATCTTCTGTGGACATTGATCAATGTGTTCGTTAAAACCACAAGTTCGACGAATTCTAGATCGGTGTTGAAATTTGATAAACTTGACACAAGACTATTTGGAGCGTGGTTAACAGAAAATGTATATTTGTCGATATATTGTGAGTTAGGACATAGGTGATATTTTAATATTATATTTAATAATTTCATTTAAATAAATTAGAGGGTCATTTAGGATAATTAAATTATTCTTTGTCTGCTGAGTGTGGGTTCACGGGTTCGTATGCCAATTGCAGGCACGATGTGGATAAAATACTCTGAACTCTGGCAGCGGACAAATCTTTGCGTGCATTATAATAAAAGCTATGTTGCTTAGATTAGATACGTACACGGTGGCGCAGCGGCGCGCACACTAAGAAGCCTCGTTAGTTACTTTATAATATAACATTCTTGTTTAAATTATACTCTGATACTAAAGACTCGAACCAACCGAGAGGCTACACACGTGTGTCCAAGAAGATGTATGTTATAACGTCCACTGTAACGTCTGTAACCCACGAATACGTTACGCACGAAATGTCAAATGTCAGACAAACGAGCTCACGCAGCTAAGTGCGCTGCGGTTGGTTCGCTCCTTTATGTGTAGATAACTTTCATATGTTCAACCTATATAGAATATGCCAGCAGTAACAGCTTCTTTTATAATTTCAGCTCGAAGACCTGGACATGACGCTGGCCACAGACGCGACGGATCGTCTGTCAGACGTTCCCTTCAAGGCGATCAACATCGACCTCTCGCAGCCTGCCCACAACCTCCACAACACGTTCAATAAGTAGGTTTTTGACTTCATTAATTACGCTTAATAGTTGCTTATTGCAGTATATACCTTATTATATCCTATTTTGGGAGGACTCACGTAAATTCGCATGGACTAATGGTGCGCGGTAGAAATAATTTAATGAAATTTCAATTCAAATACGAGGATTACGTCACAGAATGTTAAAGCAAATGTACTTATATTTTACAGTTACATTACATTTTAAGCCCGCAACTAACTTCACTTTCAATTTATTCAATTAAAACTATTTTCTTTCACTTCAAACAAATCATTGACAAGTAGCGAAACGTTTTGTTTTTGATTTCTTTAACAGCGATCGGGGACCTAAATCTGTATGGCGATTGGAGAGCCGAAATAAAGAAAAATGATTTAGACTTTCGTTCAATTACACGGGATGACTTGGCAACGGTTAGCGTGGTAAAACGCGTGAAAGCGAGCTGATTAACCACCTGTTATAACTTAAGCTGGTAGCTAAAATTGCTTAGCGAATGTATAAGATGTGTACCATTCTGCCTTTTCTACATCCATCTAAGCTGACTGGTAGCAAATGCCATTAGGTATTAAGTTTTTGCTCTGGTATACCCCAGTTTAAGGTGTTACAAATAAATAAATAAATAAGATGACGCAATAACGGTACGTGGACGGGTTTAATAAATTATTTTAAACTTTAGTAGGGTTTTGATGGGCCAATAAAATTAACTATTCTGTTCCATATCACCATTAATAAACTTGAATAACAATTTTCATGTAGTAATAACTATATTCTAGTTATACCTTACCCTACTTTTTATATAACTTTTTAATACCCCTTCAGATTTCCTATTAATGGCCCACTACAGGGCACGGTCCATATTGACACTATAAAAGAGCAATAGGTGTCAAGATAATATATTATCTTTTATTGTGACGATTAATATCTTTATTCGCTTACCCGGCCTTAGTTAAACAGTACCCCGACTTTTCATTATGACTTTAATTGTGAGAATTCAATAGCATTAGACTGACTTATTACTTTTACTGTCACTTATTAGCAAGTGTTTTCATAATAAGTGATTAAGTAATAATTATGAGGGAAGTGTCATATTATGATAAATTTCTTGATGATAAAGTTCTTGATGTTTTTGTATCAATAAGTGTGGCTAACCCAGAATAAGACTTAAATTGGAACTAGGTTGGTTAGTCAGTAAGCAAACGGCGTTAGAATGTTTAGTTACGTTATTTCGTTAGTAGGTATGAGGACTGGGGACTGTTAGTAATAGTTACTTCCGTTAGTAGTTGTCAGTAATGGTCCAGTTAATAGTTGTCAGTAAGAGGCCTGTTCTAATTCGGTAACAGATGTGATACCCTTGAGGACTCAGATGTTCGCCTCTATAAATTGTTACAGGATGTGACTAATTGATAATGTGTTATTTAAACTTCCAGGGGTCTAACAAACATAATGAACGAACGGGGCAGTCTCAACATGTACCAAAGCGGTGAGTCTCTCATGAGGATGTCTCCACCCAGCCTCGTGTCGTCCCTATTGATGGAGAACTCCGGTACTTTCAACCCTGAGTCGCTGGATAGCAGGAAATCAATTACTTCACATAAGGATTCAGGTATGTTGCATCGTCAAATTGTTTTTGCTAAATATACATTATGTAAGTGCAAATCAAGTTAATGCTTGACACCAATCTTACCTGATGGTAATTGGCTATGGTCTAAAGTGTTGAACGCATTAACTTCCGATGTCAAAAATTATGGATGTGAATATTATCTAATTGTGTGTTATCTATTAATAAAAAATGAAATTGTATCACGTGGAAATTTTCGTCACTTGCTGATAGTAGATAATAATGTATTGAACCGACTGGGATACTTTTTTTGTATAATAAAGTAATTGTACATTTCAATTCAATAATACTATTAACTTTTACTATTAACAATTAAAATTTATCATTATCATCATCACAAGCCATAGCTATCCTACTGCTGGGTCTCCTCTCACAACTTGAGGGGTAAAGGCTATGGTCCACCACGCAGACCGAGTGCGGATTGACAGACTTCACACATCTTAGATTACATTATGGAGAATCCGTAGTTGTGCAGACAGCTTCACGATGTTTTCCTTAAATAGCAAGTGATAATTTATTTTCTCCTCAAGCCCTCCTTGGGAGTCCAACCTTCGAACTACTTAGCTGTCACAGATTACAATACAAATTGCAATAAATTATCTATTGTTATATAATAACTAACAAATGGCTAACGCTTATCCTTGAATCGAAAATAATTTTCCCCAGGTTTACCGACATCAGGTCGTGACAGTATCGATCCTATGATGACCAGTATGACGCTAAGCATCCTTGACGAGAAAGATATGAGCACTAGCTTCCTATCGCAGACCACGTACCCTGATAACGACAGCCTAATAGACTCCTTACCGCCTAGTCTAGTCAGTTCAGTCAACTCGTCCTACGTAATCTCAAACACGTCCAGACCTAAAGCTGACACGACCGAGCCGAACATATTTAGTTCAGCAACATTCACACATCTAGAGCAATCTGAAAGATTACTCTCAGCGCGTCCGAGATGCCAGCTGTACAATAGTTACACGAAACGCGATTCGGGCATAAAGAACTCTGAAAGTTACACCAAAGCCCGTGAGGAGGCTTGTCAAATCGATCCCGTTAAAGTGTTAAATGAAAACAGCGACAATAACGCACCAAAACCGAAAACAAACGGTGAAATGAGCGAAACAATAACACTGCATTATGCAAATAACAAGTTTAGAAAAGATAAAGATGCTGAAAAGGAAAATTTGGAAGCGACTTTTGTCTCAGATAACGCCTTCTACAAAGATATGGCTATGCAAAAAACTGTTGAATTAGCCAACAGAACCAGTCTTAATACTACGCTTGATAAACAGGAGTTGAATGAAATAATACAAGCGAGACAAAAACTCTCCTTAGCAAGGAAAGCGTTACCCAGTGACCCAGAAAGGCTTCCTAATCAAGCGGAGACGTCACCAATAAAAACAATACAATTACCCAATCAGACGATCACGGTGCCTAGACAGAGCATAGAGAATGTGTCGGAGATCTTGTCGAGACGAAGAGGGTTAAACTCTTTTGATAGGCAAGAGGAACCGCCTAGAGAAACTCCTAAAAGAAGTGCTACTTTCAAAAAGGTGTCGCCTAAAGCTAGTAATATGGATGCTACACTAGTGTATGTGAAAACCGATGAACAGAATATCATCGATATCAATTCAGCGACTTTGAACCTTATTGATGCCCGTGAAATAGCACAACAGGAGGTGAGTAACTTTACGTCTCATTTTGAAAATTAAAACGCGTCTTACTCTAATTATCTATAACTAGTAGGATTACCGAGCTTTGCTCGATATTTTTATTTTTATTTATAATTTATATTAGAATTAAAAAAATAAAATTAATTCAATTTTCGAAATGTTTGGCGGGCCGCATAAGCATGTCAACAGACCGCGGGTTGCTCATCCTTGTGTTACAGGTATATAAAGATTTTTATCGGATTTGATAGGACTCTCGTTGATTCCAGGAATGGGGCTCGCAGGAGCGGGCGATGGTCGGTTCGAGCGAGAGCACGGGCACCGACACGGGCACGTTCAGCTCGAGCAGTCCGCCCGAGAGCGTGCCCGACACCGCTCCCAATGACCCGCGTGAGTACTCTAATAATAGATATTTCACGACGGCTCCTGAATATACCCAGTCAACTGTACTTGTAAAAACTTTACAGGAGGGTGACTATAAGAGAGAAAGGTTGCATTGCAAATGTTTATGTAATCAAGAAAAAATTAATGAAACTGGTCATAAAAAGTTTGAATGGCCTTGGAATACTATAAAGTCGTTTTCATTTAAGTATAGATATATATCTATACCTATAATAAAACTAACTGGTCTTTGTCTGTACTATCTATCTATCAGCCTTTTTAAGTCCACTGTTGGACATATGCGTCCCCTCTGCCGGGTCGGTTAGTCTATAATGAAATGATTATTCAACGAATACGTGTCAATTTCAGGCCTCCAAGTAGTATCAACGCCTCTAGTGGCCATCAGTAAGGGCGCAAAGAACGTATTCCCCAACTTACACAACACGATATCGCCCATATACGACATGGTCGACGACAAATCGTACACTGTGATGAAGCCTAACACCAGCGGCGAGAGGACGTACGACATGCACAATGTGACCGTTATAAACAGTGCGACGATGGTGAAGAAGAGTTCGGCGAAGAGGGACATTCTGGCTGGGAGGATCAGTCCCGAGAAGAAAATGTGCCCTCCGGTGGCGGTCCAGAAGTCACCCAGTTTGACGTCACCGACGAGTGCGGGTGAATGTTGTAATTCTTTTCGTACTTGGCTCGTCGATTACCCCTTCTCCCACTTCACTTCAGTACGAGTTGCTTGTATTTATCTTGTTGAGCAAAATATTCCAAAGATTCCATCCAGCAGATTGCTGATGTCGTAAGGAGTAACTTAGGCTACTTTTATTTTAGTTTTTTTTTGTAAAACTCCACGCGGACGAAGTCGCGGGCACAGTTCGTATATCATAATTTCAACACCATTTGGTACCATTTGGTTACCGGTTTCATATAAATTTGCAGGTTCCTACTCGTCAATGGTACCGCCGGCCGCCGTGCCCCGTAAGACGAATCTGCCGACCTCCAAGCTGCGGCAGTACAGCTCGCACAAGGAACTTAATAGGATTCCAGGTATGTTGGCCTTATTGGGACGACTTGAAATACTGACCCCAGTACTACGTTGGCAGACCAGGGTGTGTTAAGAGGCCGCAGTAGCCGACGCCTACTCGGTGATAGGACTCCGTGTACAAAGTACAACTACAAACACATTCGACGATCCGTTCGGCGCAATGGTCACCATGCTAGACCGCCGTTCGAAAGATCCTCGGTTCGATTCCTAGCGAGGCGGAATATTCAATGATGAGTTTAAATTTCTGTACTTGGTCTGCGTGTTGTCCATGGAACCCATAACACGTACACGATTCGTGCTTATTTATTTATTTATTTATGTCACACAATTTACACTAACATAACAGGCGATCCTAAATCATTAGCGAAATGCACATTACATCCAGTCAATTAAAACACTTCGTTCACATAGGTGTTTAAATGATTTCATGACTATACCATCCTATTAATATTATAAATGCGAAAGTTTGTATGGATTTATGAATGTTTGTGGCCCTTTCACGCAAAAACTACCGAATGGATTTTGCTGTAACTTTACAATATTACACATCAGAACAACACATAGGATATAATATATAAAAATATAGTGTGAATTATCCAAAATATTTAACTAAATCTTTGCAAATCGAAAGAATAAGTTTCCCGAAGCGAAGCGAGGGCGGGTCGCTAGTTATTTATATTTATGTAATGTTCAAATTTATATAACCAGGCAACCCGCCCCCCACCGCGGCGCGCGTGATGGCGGGCCGTATGATGGTGCGGCGGGGGGTGTACGCGTCGAACCCGGCTCTCAGCCCCACCGCGCCGACGCCCCCAACGCCCCTCTCGCACCTCGCCCTAGCCCCCCAACGCCGGGAGTCCTATACTGTTTCCACGCACCAGGTAATATCATGTTATAATCATAATCAATATCAATATACATAATATAAAACTCTTGCATTACTGAGTCACTGACAGACAACGCACAGCCGAAACTACTGAACGCAACAACAAAAAATACAGTACAATTGAGAATGTCGCTTAGAAATATATAAATAAAAAAGCCTTTATGTAACAGTAAGTAAAATAATAATAAATATATACTTACTAGCTGCCCCAGCGACAGTTGTTCCGCCATATCGATTGTAAATGATTAAAGCGCGATTTAAATTGGAGGGGCGGGGGTAGGGAAGTGAAAATTTGGGGTCATGTGTATTTTTTATGCCACACCATAAAAAATAACCATCAAATTTTTTTCCAAAAAATAAAAAATAAAACATTTTAGGGTGGACAACCCTTAACATTAAGGGGTATGAAAAATAGATGTTGGTCGATTCTCAGACTTACTTATCGAGTAAGTGCGAGTGCACACAAAATTTCATGAGAATCGGTCGAGCCGTTTCGCAGGAGTATGGTAACTAACATTGTGACACGAGAATTTTATGTATAAGATATCGATGTTATTTTGTTTCAGAAGGACGATGAGAAGCACATATCGCGGCCCGTGGCGCCCGCGGCGCCCGCGCCCCCCGCGCTCGTGCGCCAGGGCACCGAGACCCTGCGCCGGGAGCGCCCGCAGAGCCAGCTGGTGGCGCCCCGAGACGTAAGCGTTGTTGATGTACTGAACCGTGGAGAGCGTAGACAGAGAAGGATATATGGGGTATATACTGGGCGATTTTTAATTCACTTGCCATACTCGAGGACATGAAAGAACATGGTCATAGGTAATGATTAAAAATATGAAGTCAAAATTCTACACGATGATTATTTCAAAAATGGCAATCGAAATTATCTAAAAAAAATACACGGAATGTATGGCGAACAGCTGTGTAGGTACTACGACCGACCCGCCGGCGGCTGAGCGGCCGGGTTAATGACATTGTTTACACCGCGCGCTCAGTATGTCTACATTATCGGTTTGTGATGGATAATTACGTCAAATTTTAAGCACCCTTTTTGATTAGATATTTGGAATGAGAATTGAGAATCGAATACTAAGTACCCCCTATTAATATCGCAAGTGTCTTACGAATCACCTTGTAGACTGGTGAGCGTAGCTGACAAGAGATAGCACGATAAAGTACGATTATTGTATATGGCACAAGGAAAATTCGTGAAATTTATAAAAAAACTATTCCAAGCAAAGTTCCAATGGCTAAATAATTTTTCACTTCAAAATATACGCCGTGTTTTTTTTAATTACTACTAACTGATGGTAATTGGTCGCCGTCGCCGATGGACATAGTATTATTACAATCTTACGGATTATTGTTAATAAAATGAATTGTCAATCATTATTGTTATGTTGTTGCAGCACATACGAAGGAGTAGCAAAAAAATCTAACCTCTAACTCCTACCCGATTAGGGCTTATTTCCCTTATCAGTGTTTCCCCTCTCCTAGCATACAACCCTTAAAATAAACCCTATTTAAAGACTATTTTTGTGTGTGTCAGTAAATAGATAACAATAATAAACTAATAGTGTATTTAATTAGTCTTTAACAATAGTCCGTAACTTTGTAATGATCTCTTGGCCTCACCTAAAAAACATTACGTTTTAAATCATTTCATTTACGTTTTGTAATATCTATAAGTTATAAGCTCATTGATATTTAAGTCATTGTGTTCGAAAAGGTTTGCGCATTTTATAAATAACTCACCTCCAATTCAACTCATAGGAAAACACAGAATTTGAGCTTTATTTCTTGTCATATACCGTCGAATTTTCTGTCGGATTGCATTTGCCCGTATACAATGCTTCAATGGCGCGTGGATCAGTTCTTTCAAGTAAATGTCGAAAATTCAACCGTAACGTATGCGATATAAAGCTCATATTTCAATGATATCCTATAAGTTGAATCGGACTCAAGTTAGAGTTGAGTTGATGTAACAAGCGCATAGGTTAACGATGCTTTTAATTAAAAAATAAATGATACCTACTTCTTTGTGTTAACATTTTCGATATTGGAGTATTATGTCACCAGGTGTTGGGATATTTGTGTCACTAATTTAAAAGTTAATCATGATCCAATTATCCATTTTTGTGTAGTCCTGAATATACCTTTTAAGTTAGAGCCAGCGAAACCATCATTTACACAAACTTGTTTAAGTTTATAATAAAAATATGTTGAACATAATCTTGGTTTCTCTGGTTTTGAGGTTATTACCGTAATGTCTCCATGAACTACACTCGCTTTTTATCGTTATTTCGCTTTAAATCTAAAATAATAAGTAGGTAGTATTGATATGATCAACAATCTCGATCCAACAATCGCTCCCATATCACCGCGAAATAATCAGCTTCTGTGTTTAACTTAACTGTGATTAACTTGTGTTAACATTGGGCGCGGGTAGGTGCGGGCGAGCACGGTCGGCAGCTGCGTCTCGATGCGGAACCATCAAATGCCAGTGAGTGTTGTTGCTGACGCTACAACTGCGGACTAATAAATTGAACTGTAAATCTATCATTTTAAACTTAACTCATTGCTGATTTTATACATTTTATTATGATATGATATCTATTTTGTACGCCGATGTCGCGGTTGGACCGCGGTGGCGCGAAATAACATTTTACAAAATACATATCGTGAGTACCCGTGTTATAATAAAATGTACGACGATATAATAAGGTGTAAAATAACGAGCACGTCTCTAATATACATACCCAGATAATACATGCTTTACCTTATTTACATTACACGCTTAATCACATTACAACATTATATACCTTTTTAATCATTGACTTGATATTTTTAAACTACTACTAAACATTCAATACATGTAGTATTGAATGTTTAGTAGTAGTTTAAAAATTCATTCATTCAAGTAGTTCAAACATTCAATACATGTAGTATTGAATGTTTAGTAGCACGATTTTTTTAAGGTATCCTCTTGAATGAATTTGGCATAATATTGAAATTTTGACAGCCTGTGTAATTATGTTACCGATATCAGTACTAACAAGGCATCCCAATTCAGTAGATTTAGTTAATTAAAATAATTTTAGTTACCTACTTTATATTACTAGTGTTTGTTAAGACTCAAAATGGTCAAAATTAATATATTGTTTCATTATTGGATTGCGTGCGCCGCTTAGTTCAATTTATTAGTCTGTGGTTATCATTAACGTACTGTGTGCTAATTAGAGCTTAGATACTATATATAGACGAATGAATCACTTGGCTTCATAGGAAATAGAAAATAACTAGATTTTTCATATTTTTCCAAGTTCTTTATAAACTTATGATTGACTAATTTGTTTGTATACGAACATTCAACGAACGGCCTTGATAAGTAATGGATCGATTAACGAGGCTGATTAAATTGTAGTATTCAGAGGATTTTTTTTTTAATAATAATATTAATACTATTCTCGTATCATAGTATTGACCTGCAACTGTCATAAAGTTAACATCTTAGACTTCATCACCACCTACCATCAGGTGGGATTGTTGTCAAGCATTAACTTACCTTATGTAAAAAAAATCTGAAATTCACAAATAAGTAAAAATGTGTTTTTTAGTGTAATGAAATTAGTCAAGAACGAATCACAAAGCATAATTATTGGTATAATAAAGCTCGAAAATGTTTTTCATAACTTGATACAATTATTTTCTCATGCCACATATAGAATAAATGTTATTTTATTTTATAAATATTTTGCAGCCACCGGCAACAAGGCCTTACTCAATAGCAGGTACTCCCCAGCTCAGAGTATCGAGGCCTACTTCGGTTCCTATACAGAGGCCACCTACAGGTATATTCGTCACAAAATATAATTAATCAAATAATTCATTCAATCATCAATTCATTCGTTACAGTTAATTTATTTTATTTTATTTAAAATTTTCAATTGTATACTATAATATTATAAAGCTGAAGACTTTGTTTGTTTGAGTGAACGGACTTATCTCAGGAACTATTGATTCGAATTTTAAAATTCTTTTTTTGTTGGATAGTCCATTTATCGAGGAAGTCGTGTCTATGTAATTGAACTCCTAAACGGCTGTACCGATTTGGTTGAAATTTTTTGTGTCTTCAGGTGAATCCGACAATGGTTTAGATTCACAATCGGACCCGGGTGGTTGCGCTGCTATCTATATGTCACTAATTATAAAGCGGTACGAAGTTCGCTTTAACAGCGAAATAATTAATAATTTAAGCAGGCGTAATTACCGAGATGAACCCAAAATATGTAGTATATATTTTTTAAATTATTGGAAGTCAAAGTAAACAGATACGAACAAAAAATCTTTCTTTCCAGTGGTTTCAACACCAATGGAGCAGTCGCGACCGACATCGAACGCCGAGCCGCGGCTGTCCGCGCTGCCCAGACCGTCGCGACTGCCGGCGCCGCGACGCGCCCTAAGGTGACCTTACGTCATTAGGCTCTAGCACCACGTACAGTAGGCGTCACGGATCTTTGTCCCTATGAAGTTAGGTGTAACAAGTAAATTCCACGGATCTCTTGAAGTTAAGTGTAACAAATAAATTCCACGGATCTCGGAAGTTAGGTGTAATAAATAAATTCCACGGATCTCTGAAGTTAGGTGTAACAAATACATTCCACGGATCTCTGAAGTTAGGTGTAACAAATAAATTCCACGGATCTCTGAAGTTAGGTGTAACAAATAAATTCCACGGATCTCTGAAGTTAGGTGTAACAAATAAATTCCACAGATCTCTGAAGTTAGGTGTAACAAATAAATTCCACGGATCTCTGAAGTTAGGTGTAACAAATAAATTCCACGGATCTCTGAAGTTAGGTGTAACAAATAAATTCCACGGATCTCGGAAGTTAATTGTAATAAATAAATTCCACGGATCTCTGAAGTTAGGTGTAACAAATACATTCCACGGATATCTGAAGTTAGGTGTAACAAATAAATTCCACGGATCTCTGAAGTTAGGTGTAACAAATAAATTCCACGGATCTCTGAAGTTAGGTGTAACAAATAAATTCCACAGATCTCTGAAGTTAGGTGTAACAAATAAATTCCACGGATCTCTGAAGTTAGGTGTAACAAATAAATTCCACAGATCTCTGAAGTTAGGTGTAACAAATAAATTCCACGGATCTCTGAAGTTAGGTGTAACAAATAAATTCCACAGATCTCTGAAGTTAGGTGTAACAAATAAATTTAAAACGATTTGTTGTTTATTTCCAGACCACCTTCAGTATACTCAGTGGCGCCGACGGCCGACGTGGACCACTACTGACAACACTGTGCCAACTAACCAGGGAACACCCACGTTATTGTATTATTAAATTAAATATTACTAAATCTAGGGTAATTAACAACACGACTGATAAACGAAACTCGGTGTCTTTTACAAGTTTTTTTAATACTTTTCGTCACTTTTGTTTTTTTTAGTATTCCATTAGTAAACGTTGGATAACATTCGCAGTGTTGCCCGTTGCGTAAATATTAAAATTTTGCGAAAAAAATGAATACTGCGGATGGTTTGGACATTGACCAATTTATATTGCCTCCTTTTTTATTCGATATTTAGTGACAATAAATTTTAATGTTTTTGAACTTATCTTTTAATATATCAAAACTTTTAAAAATTGGCTCCGTTTCTTACATTCTTTCTTACTACTCGTATATTTATGATGTTGACATTTGGAAAAGTTTTTAAAATTACAATAAAATATTTTATTATACAATGTTGACATTCAAAATTTTTCTTGTTGAAAATTTTGTTAGTGTCTCGTATTTAGAAAACGAGGAAAGAAATTGCCTTTTCAAATCTTGAAAAGCTTTAAAAATTTCAGTGTCTTCGTTTTAATAATATTTCCCCTTTTGCATAATTCTCTCTAATTTCACCCTATTATTCTCTCTATCTTAATCACTAATTTGGTACAAAGACATACAAATTAAGATATTATTGCTACATTATTTACAAATTTAGTGCATAGTTGTAACGAAGCGATAACTTTCGCTAGTTATTTATTTCAGGTTAAGGCAAAGTATTTTGTTTACAAATGTGTTTAAGCGATTGCTGTATAATGTTAAATTGTTATATTTAAATTAAATGTAAAGGTTAAACACCGACTTTGTAACATAACATTCGATGCTAGGATATACGCACAAAAACGTCGCAACGTGTGTAAAATACTCCAAAGTGTATGAGTGTAAAATACTACAAAATACTTAAAATGTAAGCATGAAATCTCGATTACTTGGCGCTCTGTTATAAGTACATAACTGTATCTATATGTATACATTGAAATGGTTGTTGTAAATTATGTATTGTTCAATGTTGCTATAAATGTCTCTAAGTATATCGCTAATTTGTTAAATATATGTATATCACATATCGACAAATAACAGCTTTACATAACAAATATATTTCAGCCACTATTTAATAATATTAATCCGCCTCTGTAAGTTATCACAAGCACATTCATAAAAAGTTTAGTTTAAAATCTGAGCTGGTTCTCTGTCTACCTTCGGATTTTTTTTACATTTATAAATGTTGCCAGGTCTTATAATTGATTAACACGTAAAATAAAATATATCTAATTATAATATACTATGATGACATTCTGTAATCAGATTATTTTATATACAGGGTTATGTTCAGTAATTGTGCATCTTTGGGTTCCGCTGCGGTCTACGTCGCTTTTTGACTATCATATCCGTCGTCGTGCTATGCGGTTTTTTTGACACGTCGTGCCTTATTTAGGTAGTATAAGGAATTTCGTTTTCATTTTCTAATAAAACTATGTATTTACATTACTGTGTTTCATTTACATTAATCAACCTTTTACAATAGTATATAGTCGATGAACCTACTATTTTGTAATCGTAAAGATTCTTGACTTTTCTGTGGAGAAATACCAGGTTATGTCGTATCCTTACATACCAAAACTACCTCGACTCGACAGCCATCTTTTGTAAAAAGATTAACTAGGGCCTTATGGGAACGTACCTGTGGTGCGTTTTAGCATTTTAACTTTCCACTAACAACGTGCTTGTCAGTATCGGTAATAATGTGAGTCAAAGGTATGATTGTAGACAATAATAGTCAGTTAATTAACATGCGTTAAGTTATAATTAAACATGTTCAAAAAGAATTATAATAATAAAGATTTTATTCAGCTATAATATGGGGTACTGACACAAAATTATTACTGATCAGTGAATTTACTTGCAAAAAAATTATTTCAAACCATTGATATAAAAACCCTGGATGGTTTTTTACATCAATGTTCAAACCTTCAGTGTTAGTATTATCTACTTATTTATTATACCTAAAAAGTTATAACTGACGCAGTTATGTTTACTTCCGCTCAAATGCAAACGGCATGTTGTATTGATTACCTAGCAATATTCATAAATTCATGTGTTTGCAAGATCCGCTAAAGAAGGACCTACAAGTCAGTACCTACGAGTATTACGGACGGGCCAGCAGCAGTATGTATTGAAACAAACTGCATATATATGCAGTACATTATATACTACGGCCTTGTGACGCTACCTACGCACGCAAGGTACCTACGCAGCTACAACGTACGCTACGTTTTAATTCAATGAAAATTATTACGTCACAGGTGACGTCATAGTTGTAAACTAAACTAGCTGTCACTTGTCAAACTAAAAAATACAAACTGTTTTGTTTTGGCAATTATATCGGGATTGAATTTTACAGTACTTAGTTACCCAAATACTCGAAAAGATTTTTTATAATAATAAGATAATTCTTTAAAGCTTCTTGTATTGACATTATTTGCTATTAAATCCCAACTCTCATTTTCTTAGCTTTTCAACTTTTCATTGCCTAAGTGTAGGTAGGTACTTAACCTTGTTTTTCAGTTCTGTGTAAGTTACTAAGTTACACCCAAAAGCAAAAAAGCCATAGTTTTAGCAGGAACTCTATTAACATACGATAATTTAAATAAAATTACGGCCATTGCTGTACAGAGTTAACGAATTAATCCATTTAACTGAGGAATCTAGTGAGAGAAACCATTTTTCCGTTTTTACCTGCTATTTTATTATGACGTGAACGACTATTTATTATTGTATTTCTATGAAAAGTAATTAACAAATTTTCTTTTTGATCGGTGTTGCCATAAAAATAATACCTTCCAACCAAAGTAGGCCATTGTTATCTGTTACCTTCAGTTGCACATGTGTGTGTGAATTCTGTGTATGGAACCAAATCGCACGTTCTAAACGAGTGTGCAACGTCGCGAGTACTGTCTACGAATAATTTTTGCTTTGTACGTTTTTATTTTTATAAATAACCGATTTAGACGCAGTGATTAGTAATGTAATAACGTTAAGTGATAAGAATTGTGACATATCGACGTAATGCATAAAATAGTATACAGTGTTTTCGTCTACTATGTGATCCCGTGTAATAGCTCGGTTGTTTCAGTTGTTTGCCAATGACGTCTGCGTTTAGCGCAGCGAAAAGTGGAATTTTAGTTTGATTGTGACAAGTAGTGCAAACATAAGTAGTATATGTTGTGATAACCGATGCGTGTATGTAAAATGGATGTGTGTTTTCTCCATCGGAACATTCCTTCAGCAACTGGGGCCATCAGAGGTGGCTCATGAAGAAAGGGTTAGTTTACCTGTTTTTTGTTTACTTTAAGCGTTGTGTAGAAGTCACTTGGTAAAGAGTTTGTTGTCGTTTACGAATTATGTGCAAGTTATTAGAGAATTCAGTGAAAATTCTATCATGATAATATGTTGTAGGTTATGATTTCAAATTGATGTTGTTTATCATATCAGTGAGCGCGATAAGATGGGGTTTCAAACTTTTGAAACAAGTTATTTGGGATGGTAAACGCGGATACTGAGGTTGTTGTTGATCTAGGCTGGGATGAATTACTTCTCTTTTGTTACTTTCTCTTGCTTGTGAAGTGAAGGGAGCGAAAGTGATGGCTAGTTGGGATTCGCTATGCGGGCGAGGGGGACGGCGCTATACTGAGCAAGATTACTGCTGTTTTTGGTGACCACATATGACTGCTAGGGTTGACACCAACATTCCTTAAATTATTGTGGACATGGGGAAATGGTTTGTATCCAACAACAACATGTAATCTTAATTATTTTCATTATCAATCGTCATAAACTTTAATCAAGTTGTATACAAGAACTATAGGGTTCTATTGTATGTCCTTTTAAACACTGTTTCATAATAGGTAGATAAGATATGTTAATCATTTCAATATTACCATACCTTTCTCAATAGTACATACCTCTACATTTCACAATTAACTTGGCAGTGATAAAGGTTGCTTTGATTAAAATTGACTAATTTTCGACATACTGCCTCGTCACTATGACAAAATAATATATTTAATACATCATCATCATCATCACAACCTATAACTGTCCCACTGCTGGGCACTGGTCTCCTTACACGATGTGAGGGGTACAGGCCATAGTCCACCACGCTGGTCAAGCGCGGATTGGTGGACTTAACTCACCTTTGAGAACATAACGCAGAACTTTCAGGTTTCCTCACGATGTTTTCCTTCACCGAAGCAAGTGATAATTAAATTCTAATACACACTTAATTTTTGAAAACTCATGAAGTTCTTCCGGTTTTCCGGGAAGAATTAATAGATAGATACATAGAAATTAGTATCATTGGATTACTGTTGCATATAATCCTTGATATATAGAATGAAAGTAAGTAATAGGTACTGACTTGTAGAATACTATCAGTGAATACTTCCATTTTTAGTTGCCTCAGCATACTTTTACGTAACTTGATTAATGTAACTCATTTAAAAACATTGCTAGTTGAACTGTAAATACTTATAAATGACCAGAAGTACATATATTTACAGTAAACCTGCCTTCACTTAACTTCAGGAAATTTGTGTCTTAGGACCCACATTCGAAATTTCTTAGATGTGATTCTTAATACTTAATTTTTTTTAGGAACTGATTAAACAAACGCACTCAATATTTTAAGTGCTTACCACAATACATAAGTGAAAGCTGCACCAAAATTGATTAATCACATAAACAAATAAAGGCATAGACAATCGTACAAAAAATCTTGTGTTTTAAAGGGTCCCCATAGTACTTTCTCATTTTTCTTCCATGTATAGTATGGGGGTAAAGATCAGTAAAATTTTTATAATGTGTATGGATTTATGGATGTCTACAATTTTTCAGCTATTGAGTTTGGGATTATAAATTTCTTGTATTAGGTATATTATATTCTCATATTATGAGACACCTCCAAAAATATTTACACATTTTAAGTTTAAGATGAAATATTTATAAATTCATGTAAGTAGGTATATTCATAAAATGTATTCTAATGACAAAAATGGTTATTTGTTTTTGTATGTACTCATAAAAAGGTCACCAAATGTTTTCTTTTTGCATGTTTAATTTTTATCGTACATTATTATGTAATGTGAAGCTTATAAATAAATAAATAATGCACATTGTAAAAGTTAGATTTAAGCATATTTTGCCACTCATTTATCATAATAAGCAATGAAGATTGTAAAAATTTAACACTTTTCTAAGAAGGTTTAATTAGATGCCAAATAATTTTATTGCTAGTGTTAATAACCATTAAGTAAGCCGTTAAGTAAATATGAAATCATAAACATAATACTTAGTTACCTACTTGATATTTAAAAATATAATGCCAAAATTTTAGTCTAAAACGTTGTTAGAAAATTTATATTTTACAGATGTACTGTTACACAACTACGCATAATTCTGAGTTTCATTAACATAATTTAATGCTTACTTATTTCCTTATGAGTTGAATGAATAGTTAGAATGGGGAATTGCACAACTCATTAAGTATATTCTCATAGTTACTATTTGAAATATATTATTCCTAATCCAAAGTCCAAGGAGAAACTAGGGCATTATGATTTTTAGGGTTTCATAGCAAAATGGTAAATATGAATCAGATGTCTGTCTGTCCGTCTGACTGTTACAGGGCTCTATCTATCTCTTGAACTTAATTATAGGTGCGGCACAAAAGGAAGGCCCCGATGAAGTTTATTTGACGTCTGTCCGATCATCAAGTTTCGTATAAATTATTACATAAATTTGAAGGAGCAAATTGCTGTTCTTCATGGTCTATAGTGATGTGCAAAAAGTCATAAAATTTATCGAATGTATAACTTTAAGACCCAAAGTTAATTAATTACATGGATATTGAAACAATATATATATTTAAATATTATGGACTAATGCGGGACCATATAAACAAAGTATATGGTACCGCGAACAAATTCCTTCACGTTTTTACTAACAAAATACAGTGCCACCTTTAATAAAGTAAGTAAGTCAATTACATAAATTAATATACTATAAATCATCTCACCCCAACAAGGCCCACTACTGAGCTCAAAGCCGAGGAGACCTTAAATATAAGGTGATTCGTAAGACTCTTGTGATATTAATAGGGGGTACTCAGTATTCGATTCTCATTCCAAATATGTAATTAAAAAGGGTGCTTAAATTTTTTATTCCAAAAATGTATCGATGCCACTCGCACTTGACCATATTTTTTCGATGCTGAATTAACATTTTTCACGTCACTATTTTAATGTGTCAAAGGGGCCTTAAATTTGTGCCGCTACTGTAGGTAGACACATACAATTTTCACAGAATATATTTTACTAGTAAACCCGCCCTCGCTTCGCTTCGGGAAACCTGTCCCTTAATACCCAAGTCCAAAATTGTTAAACGTAACCAGCGCACGAATTTATTTTCACGCGCGTTATTTTTCATTTTGCGAAAAACTTTAATATATTATACATATAAACTTTCCTCTTGAATCATTCTATCTATTAAAAAAAACCTCATCAAAATCCGTTGCGTAGTTTTAAAGATCTAAGCATACATAGGGACAGAGAAAGCGACTTTGTTTTATATTATGTAGTGATTGTGACCGCTATAACAACAAATAATAAAAACTTATAAAAAGGTGGGTCCCCATACAAGTAACTTAAAAAACAAAAATACCAATCGAATTGAGAACCTCCTCCTTTCAGAAGTCAGTTAAAAAGAGATTGTTTCAACACGCACTGTTGTTTTTGATATTCGATGATGTTTTACATTCATTTGTCATTTTCTTGTAATGGATCAAAATAAATAATTCAGTTAATATTGCTCGGTGGTATGGAACCCAACATGTGCGTGTCCCACTCGCACTTGACCGGTTTTATTATTAACTAACCCACTTTAGTATATTTTATTATTTATTGTTAAATGCCCCTGAAGCAGAATTAGTGCCCCTGAGAGCATTCCTTTTTAACATGCTTTTTTGGCACTAGTTTTGCTTCGCTTCAAGAAACTTAAGTGTGCGCACTTGGAAAAATGTTTAGATGGGATTCCATAAATCCATATATTGTAACTAGTGTTTCTCAAACGTGTTATCTCAGCTTAATGTAGTAAATGATTGTTTACAATAACTTAATATGTAAAATAAATTGTTTGTTGTTGTGCCCTGGGTGTTGAGAATGAATCATTGAATAGTACAGGTGCAGTGGGAGTAATTCTCTGTGAGAGTAATTTTTTTGTACTTGAATTTGGTTTAGATGATAAAGCTAGTTGCAACAGGTTGTCACATGAAGAATAACTACAGTTCTTATGAAAACAATTTCAGAAAAAAAATGTCTTTAAAATTAAAAAAAATTAATCACTAGACCTCTTAAATATTAGTTGGGTGCAGGCATAAAGTTTGTTTACATTGTTGAAGAAAAATCTAAACGAAAAACTAGTAAGTACATAATGCTGTTACTTTTAGTAAAAAATAATAGAACACGGAACAGTGTTTATACATACTAATGTCCTATTTAACTGGGACAGAAACTGTTCACACATTAAAAATACCGGCTAGTTTCGCACCAACGGAATTACAGCACAGATCTTGAGAATCATATCGTTTATTTATACAATGACAGTATGTGTAAAGGAACTTTTTTTCCTGACCGCTTTAGAAATAGGTTGTTTTTATTTACTTAAAGCCTCGTTGATGACGGGGAGGCCAAAATGCTGTTGCAGCTACCTACGTCGAAGGTGGCTGTTATTGGCATCAGAAGCCAAAATGATAATTTTTGAATTTTTATGTTCGTACGCCCATTACTCAAAAACTACTGAATGAAAGATGCGGTTTTCACAGTTGTACCGCTGCGCTGGAGGGGTAACTGAAAAACTGGCGTACGTTTCATCTTTATACGCCGCTCAGAACCTGAGATATTAACGATAGTATTAGGTAATAAATTTTTGCAAACGTAACTATGGAATATGTTTTCCAAAGCGATGTGAGGGCAGATTTAATAGTATAACATATTATATATGTATTATACAGTAACGACATCATAAAACAGAAGTTTTATAGTTTATTTATGTTATAATACTCGTACATAAATGCTTACATGTGAACAGGAAAATTCTTAGTATAGAATTACCTACTTACTATTGAAATTCAAGTTTTTTGTCTTTAATTTCCAGAAATATGTCAAGGTTTGATGAGATTGTTTTCGATAATTATGACGAAATATTAGTTATTTCTTGACCAGCACTGTCTTCGCATCTGATCTCAATGAAAAGAGCCGATATTGAGGTGTAGTCCAAACGGCCTCGGCCTTGGACTTGGCCACAAACTGGCATTTTTTTATTTATACGAAAATTAGTTTAAAACCTTGACAACATTCTCCTATTCCCCTATTCAGATAACTGGGCTGAAAAGTTATCTATGACTCGAAACATCTTAAGACTCTATAAACTTTCCCCTCACATGTGAGTGAGCAATTGTGCTAACAACAAGGTTGCCATCCTTTTTTGGAAGAGATATTGTACTTTTGAAAAAAATTGCAACGAATATCTGGTTCCGACCTACTTTTAGGAGTTTCACGAAAAGATACATAACAAAAAATAAGTTTTTTATCATCTCAAAATTTTAGCGATGTTTGGTGAAGTTGTGTAAGTTGTGTGTGAATTTGGTGGTGATCAACTAATTAACGGATCGAGTGACGTAAATTCATTACGTCATAGCTAGTAAAAAAAGCTCGATTACTGTATTAGCAATGAAAACATCGAGTTTTTTTTTTTTAGTTATAGACGAAAATACAGTACTTAAGTACGATTTTATGTATGTATAATAAGTGTAATCAAGTTGATAGGGTTATCAACTTTATTACACTTATTCAACCCTAAAATTTTTATGAGTAAATCTCAGTACTCCTCGTTAGGTAGATTTCGGACAGACCTGCCTTGACCCCGCGTGATTGTGTCAAGGGTCGATTAGGTTCCTTAACGGGCGGTCACAATAAAGATCACTGTGCGAATGTCGGGCGATCGCATGTAACTGGTCTCAAACCGGTAATGTGGGATACGACAAGTGAAGTGATTGTATGGGATCATGTAAGGCATTGTAAGGTGTTGACGGACGCTCAAAAGGATTTTATAAAAATGTATGACGCAATCAATACTCGCTTTGATTTCGTTGACAATTTTATTAATATTATAATGACTACAAACATTATAAAACTTAAACATAATGATACCTTAAAAAATCGAACATGCTTAATTAAATTCTTCTAGGTATTATTTTTCGCTGTTAAAAACAATCATTTTTGAAATTAAGAACATTGCTTGTAATATCAGTATGTAATTGTAAATAAAGAAAGATGCTTTAGTCACAAGTCTTACTCGTATTATATTAAATTCTCCTTTTTGGACTACAATGCACAATTAAGCTTTCAAAATTCGAATGACTCCCATTGCACGTAGGTACTAGCGGCAATATAAGCACGTTTTGTACGTGCAATAATATAAGTTTATACGTTAGTACATGTAGCGTTGGCGCGGGACAGGTCAATCAGTCGGTAATAAGTGGTGTCTGTGAGCGTGAGTGGCAATTACCGTGCGATTGCACCAAAAACATTTAACTTGACATGTCTCGTAATATGTCGCATAGAACAAATCGTACGATTTGTTTCGTGTTACGTTGCATTCCGACTGACGGAAAGTTGATGTATTTTTTATGTATACTATTCTAGTAATCAAAATAAAGTAGCCTTGTTGGTAGTGACTCTGCTCGCGAAGCGAGGGGTCGGCTTCGATTCCCGGTCGGGGCAAACATTTACAGATGACAGTGACAGATACATAGATGTTTGTTGTTCATTTGTGTCGGTGATGTGTTATTTGTGTTGTTCATGACACCCGCGACACAAGGAATCCTAGAGCAAGGGGTATTATGACTGAGTAAGCGTTTTAAAAACTTAAAATAAAGCTGAAGATTTTAACAGGCAATACGTCGATGATTCGCTGATATGAATGACCATAGATGTTGACTCTATCAGACAGCTCGTCTCTTCGTTAGCCGCTTAACCTTAAAACGCATATATCCCATATGACTGCTAACGTTGAAACAATTAATTAAGCAATCAAAACATAGCAACACACAAATGTCAATGCATATGTTATTGACCGCCACGTCATGTTCCTATGAGTATGCAGTGTTTCTTGATTCCGTTACATAACATGTAGATTACGTTCGCCACTCGGACCTACTTACCGCGCCGTGTATCAATCTGAGACGTCACGCTTTGTTTCCGTCTGTTAGTAAACATTTATATTTGTTTCTTATCTCGCTGCAATGGTTAATGGTCGCAGTAAAAGGCATTCGGGGTTTGATGGATGCTGGCGTCTAATACGGCTCGAATTTTGTTGTGTTTGTTAGTCGTACTTATGAATAAATAATTGGCTAAACACACACACACACACACACATAGCCTCTCACCTGGATTCCCTGTGTCGTCGGAGCCATGGACACCACAAAACGACAAGAACACACAAACCAGACCAAGAACAGAATTTTAAACTGATCATTAAAATTTCCGCCTCGCTGGTAACCGAACCCAGGTCACTTGGAACAGCAGTTCTTCTTTTTTCTTGGCTATCAGAGTATCGATAGTGCTGTGTTTTTACGACGCCCATGGTTACCGTCTGATGGTAAACATCAGGCAGCTCGCTTTTTAATTAACTAATTATTTATTATTCTATGATAAATGTTAGATCGTTTCTGCGTTGCTCATAAGTGCGAATTAAAATGACGGACCTACTGAAAATTAATACAAGGTACAATTTTATAAGTTCTGAAAGTATTTTTAGTTGTTTGGAAGCGCCAGAACCCGACCGGCCCGCCTCAAGGTCCGGTTTGCATCTCGATTTGCATCTGATTGTGGCGTTTAAAATTCATTCGTCGGACGATAATAATTGCTTTGATAATTGAGGCGTGTTGTTGTTGTTGGTTTTGTGGGTTCAATTTACTGTTTGTTGTTGGAATAGGTTGTATTTTGTTGGTGTTGGTTTTTGGGGTTCAGTTGTTGTTGTTGGAATCGGTAATATTAAATGTAGTAAGTATGTATTAGAAATCCTAATAGCAAATGCTGTTTCGCACCGCCTTATGATAGGAAAGGAGGTCTTTTAATGTAAATAGCCGTCAAACGAGCAGACGAACCACCTGATGATAGCAATACATTTGTGACCGAATTAGAACGAGACTTACCTATATACTAACAATAACTAACAGGACTACTATGCTATCACTAACAGTCCCTGTCCCAGTCCTCTACACACTAACAAACTAACCAACTAATGTTGTAACACCGCCTACTAACAGGACTAACCATCCTGTTCCCCATTTAAGTCTTATTCTAGGTCGGTCACAGTTGTCATGGGGGGCAGCGGAAGGTGGTGCTGCATGCTCGTTTGTTACCTTAATACCATAAAAAAATGGTTACCGTCGCCCATTGACAAGAAAAAAGGAAGAAGTAATGATAACAATACTGGTTCTTAACGACGCGATAGTTTTCGCGCTCGCACCTGGTGTATAGCCAATTAAACTTTATTGACTAGTCCAAAACCAAAACATACAAATTCTTAGCAGTTATTCGACTGCGTGCCCGACGCGCATACGCCGCGCGTCCGCCGAAATCTATCGCGTCATATAAACGCCTCCGAAGCTCTCAGCTGCACTGCAACACAATACCTAAATTAGGTACCTAAGTGGGGGTTTTTCTTGTAGTACACGGAAAGTAGAACTGCGCAATTTTAGGTTTCGTTAATTCATTCAGAATTAAATGTCCTGTTGTGTTGTAAAGTGTAGTTTTGTAAAGGTTAATTCAGACCCCCCAGTAAGGTCGTATTTCATACGTCCCTAGTAGAACCTTATGACTGTATTCACCGTGTCCAATTTGAAATGAACGTTGCGATTTGGTGTTACGGCTTGCAGTAGCGTTCATGAAGAATGGTCGGTTGTTATGCGGTAACCTGTTGTAACATCTTGAAACGCTTTCGTCAGTTCTGATACAATAAATGTTGTCGATTTCTGTGTAGCTATGTATGTGTTTGGTTTAGACATCTACCTATATCTTGTGAATGGCTCCTATTGAGTTGAAGCCAATCGTTAAGTCCATTTTTGCCGATATAATTTGAAGGTTACGTAAAGAGCCCCATATACGGTAAGATTCGTCTATACGATCGATCTGATGAAAATCGTGACGATTGATCGCATCAAAAATGTCGCTCATACACGAAGCGACTGGTCGTAACTATCGATTATTTACTTGTTTGAAGCTGAAGGATAAAGACGTGTTCAAATAATACTACCTGCCCCATAAAATGGAAAATGAACTTCTTTTCCTGACCTATGCGGCGGTAGCGGTAGCGGTTGATCGTAAAGAGCCATACACTGTCGATTCATCGTTACGATATTCATGATTGCATGGGTTTTTGTTGCGATTTCCGACATCGTCTTCGATTAAGTAAATCGTTAACGATCGTAACTTACACCATCGATTCGTCGTTTCGATCGGTTTGACGCGACGGATCGTACAGATAAATCTTACCATGTATGGGGCCCTTTAAGAATCTTAGGATCTTCACTGAGTTAGTAACTCTTCATTTTGTTAAAACATTTCTATCGTGTTATGTAGAAATACATTTATCACGCACAATATTTATATCAAACGATTACATATATACCTACATTACATTATCATACTACAATAATAAAATTAGCAAAACACAGATATAAACAATGATTTATGTAAAATTGTTTATTAGCATATAAAAAGGGAGATTTGACATTAGTGCGCGAAAAGTGGTACAGTCAGATTTAGCTAATTGGCTTACTATTTATGTAGCTATCTTTTTCTGTACCATAAAATCCGTTATTATCGTTCGCATCCATAGTTATAATACAAATGTCATCGGAGCGGATCCGAAAGTGCAACTCGCATTTATGAACGCATCTATTAGGTTTAATATCCTTGGTTACAACAGTACAGTTGTAGCATCTTAATATCATGGCTATTCGAATAGAATCTTCCAGAAATTCCAACGCTCAGGTTCCCGAAGGCATAGCTAACCGATCCGAGCACTAACGGTCCGGCCGCGTGCCAGGGATCTTGGCTGCCGGCCCCCACCGACCGAGATTGAGATCAGAGATGGGGAAAATGTAATCATGGTTACAGATAAGGATTACATTTTTTTATATAAAATATATCAAATAAGTTAATGCTTGACTACAATCCCACCTGATGGTAAGTGGCGATGAAGTCCAAGGTGTTGAACGCACTAACTTATAAAGGTCTCTTGAAGACCCCCACAATCTGAAGGCAAGGAGATGCTTCCGTCTAGAACGCTCTAACTAGGTTTAAATGTAATTGTAATCTGTAATCATGATTACATTTTGCTCATCTTCAGAGATGAGACGACGAGCTCAATCAGTTGTGCTCTATGCACTGCAATTACTTGACGATACAAGGAGTTAATAAATCTTGACGCGGAACTAATAGCTCTGCTCTGCTCAGGAACGCCTGGGTGTCTAATGACGTCCCGTTGTGACGTTCTGATATTTGTTGGAGGTGAGCGTGAACTAATGGAATGCAGTGGTATACAAAAGAATTTTAATGAGCATAACGCTTATAGTCTTCCATTTGGTATTTACAGGGTTAAGGGAATTGGCTGATCCGTGCGTGTAATATTCAATGATTCAGAACATAAGATGATTATTTGGAACAGATTAATTATATTAATGTGTATGGCGCCTTCTACGTGTTATTTGATATTAAAGTAATGTAGCATTGTTGATTTTTTTTTGTTAATAGCGCAGAACATTATGCTTTAAAATGATGTTTAAATTAATATATTTCACAAGAATTATGGTAAGAACAGTACAGGGCTTTTAAGTATAAGTTCGAAATTCAACCTTACTTTCAAAGATATAAGGCTCATAATTGAATGTTAGCTTTGTCAAGGTTTTAGTCGCGTTCGCGTCTGTCGGTCGTGGAGTCGTTGTACTGTGCGCAGTCCTTAACACGCCTTTGAGAACACTCTCTCTCAGGCGTCGAGGGTTCCTCGCGATGTTTTCTTCACTGAAATAATTGTATCAATTAAACGCAATCCTATTGTGCTATTTAAATGGACATCACATTCGAAGTGGGTAGGTTTATTTACTTCTCAGTAATGTATGGAAATTTATCGAGATACTTGTTATACTATACGCAATCTTTGAATGGATCAGGGTGTGAATGTGTGAATAAATAAATAAATAAAATGTTGTGTTCCATGAATGGCAACATACACATTTTTATTTCAGTACATACATATACTACAATAACTATTCGGTCAATAACATTAGAAATTAAACAGACGAACATAGAACCTCCAACTTTATTGAAGTCGGTTAAAAAATGGGACCGCATCGCAGCATGTTGCAAACGCATTTGAACAAGTATTTGTTTCACATTAATACTTAAGTGTTTAATTTAGTTTTTAGTTAGCTTTTATTGCTGCCGATAATGAACATGATGTTAAATCTGACGCATGGAATTAACAGAAAACGTCGTAACCATCCGAGGAATTGTAATGATTGAGTTGAAATAGAATTGTTTAAATTCTATTTCAACTCAATCATTACAATTGACGATTGTGTTTTTGCTTTCTTTCTTGATCGGCATCGCGTAGGTGATGCCTTTTATTTAACTAACATCCATTGGTGACGGTGATCACACACCATCAGGTGACTCGGCTGCTAGTTTGCTGAGAATTTATCTGCTTAAAAATTAATTAATTTCATAGTCATTGATTTGTCATAAATCTAGATCGTTATCCAAACAGTTTGGCTTTGGGTTAGTTCGGAAGTTGATGTGATAGATAGTAAGTCAATGATCGCTCCGGTGTCGCAAAAGTGCTCGCTGGCGGTGACCAGTGACCAGTTACTTAACGTTTTATGACCAATTAATAAACGACGAGTTGGACTCGCCCCCTTAGCGTTTCGTACCGCCCTAAGTGCGCCAGTTTATCTACACTAATATTATAAAGAGGAAAGATTTGTATTTTTGTATGTTACGAATAAACTCAAAAAGTACTGGACCGATTTTAAAAATTCTTTCACCATTCGAAAGCTACATTATCTACGAGTAACATACGCTAAATTTTATTTTGGAAAAAAAATAGGGATCCTTATAATGTAACCCAAGGTGTAAAAAAATTACCTAAAATATTCTTTACATCGCGTGCGCTGCGAAAACTATGGACAATAGAGCAAAGTGATGTAATACAGTTTTATAAAGGACATCAATATCTACAATAAAGTCCGCGATAGCATATGTCTAACTATTATAGTTAGGCCACAATAAGTGTTTTTTTATTTTAAAAATTTAATTGAAATACCGCCGCTAGAAAAGGCTCTTTATTTGTATCTTGGTATTAATCCTTATCAAAATAAATTAATTCATATTCAAGACTGCTTCAATACCTATAAATAACTTTTTAAATTATTCAATTCGGACATTCCATTCGAAAGATATCACGAGTTTAATAATTTAAGTAAGTATTAGAAAAAAGTTGTATACGAGTATAATAAAATCAGTGCCACTTTGAACTCCTCCTGACGGGAATACCGATTTGGTTGAAATTTTTTGTGTGTCTTCAGGTGGATCCAAGAATGGTTTAGATTCACAATTGGTCCCGGTAGGTGGCGCTGCTGTCGATATATCACCATATTTGTTTATTAATTATAGAGCGGTACGAAGTTCGCTGGGGCAGCTAGTACCTATATACCTACTTTTGAAAATACATAGGATACATACATACATATGTAAAGTACATACCTACATAGTTTGTTTTGCGAAATTCATCTTTTCTTCCTCTAGAGACATCCATGGATAGTTAGAAATAGGAAGTGTAGTAAAATACAAACATATTTCTTTATCCTTTTATTTTATGCTTTTTTTAATACCTACTTATTTGTTTGTAATGCGATTAAAAACAGAAATCTAGAAAGGTAATTTTGAACGCAGTGGAATATGAAACAATAAATTTTTCCACTTAGAATTTGAATTATTCAAGCGCAATGCATTTCAAGTATATCATCATGGATAGGGCACAGGGCCGTTTGCATCCTATCTGGATTAATAGGCCAAGGAGTTTAATTAGATTTACTTATGTTACTTGTACTTAACAGATTTGGATGCGGTTTTTACAGCTGTACTGTAGTAAACTAAAGTAACATTTGTTTGTTTTAGTTGGTTTTTTTAGAGTTTGTTTTATTTCAATCGATTGACAAACAAAGCAGATATTAAGTCAATTTAAAATGAAACTATACTAAAATATTTTGGAATAATGACAGTTTTTGATAGGAATATCGAATATCAGTAACCATCAGTTTTCCCGAGGCGAGCGATAATAAAAGGAAAAGCTGTATAAGTACGTAATAAATAGTCGCATAAACGCTAAATAACCACTTACTGTTACTATACCTACTTTATTGTTGGTAGTAAAATAAAATCGAATGTAGGTATGGCTATTATTCTATAATAGCTTTTTTATATAATTATTTTCATATCAATTCGCACTCTTTTATTCTACGATGCCAATATCCAGTACAATGTGATAGTTGATTGAAAGTTTTGACTAATCTATAATATAATATACATCTTATATATAAAAATCAATGCCACTTTTCGTTGTAATTGAACTCCTCCTAAACGTATGTATCGATTTGGTTGAAAATTTTTGTGTCTTCAGGTGGAACCGAGAATGGTTTAGATTCACAATCGGACCCGGTAGGTGGCGCTGCTGTTGATGTGTCACCAAATTTGTTTATTAATCATAGAGCGGTGCGAAGTTCGCTGGACAGCTATAATTATATAATATGGCGGAACTACGTTCGCGGGGTCAATTAGTATTTTATAAAAAGCAAAACATATTCATAAGTAGACACTTGCACATTCGGACGACTGCAGTAGGTTTCCCTGTGTTGCGGGTGAACAACACAACCACCCACGACCCGAGAACAAACATTCATCTGTCACATAAATATTTGTCTCGACCAGGATCGAACTCTGGACCCCTCACGTCTCAGGCTGGCTCAACTACCCACTGAGCTACGGGATACTGGGAGCTACTGTAGCCTAGTTGGCAGTGACACTGCCTGCGAAACGAGAGGTCCCTAAATGAAATCAGAAATAATATTCAAAGTTATGCTGGACATTTAAACATACAGTACAGTATAACTCATCAATTTGCATTTAAACATAATTAGGTACTTATGTCAATATTTCCATCATAATCTAATAATAGTAACAACGTGTGTGTGTCTATGATCACAAATGTTGTGACGTCACAGCATCTAGTTATTTCCATTGTGCAATCTTACCAGACAAGATAAGACATAAGATAATGTTCACGAATTATAACTTTTAACGATAAAATGTTACAAAACTGTTGACTTGTTTATTGGAATACTTAATTATCTTTTTTATTATGCCCTGAGCAATGAAATGAACAGACGGGTTCACATGATGGCAAGTGATCACCGTACCCATGGCCGTTTACAACACCAGCGGCGTCACCAACGCGTTGCGCGCCTATTAATATAGTTTATTAATTTTAACATTTTACGCATATAAAGTCTTGACTCGACCGTTCCTTAACGGTTCAAATAAACTGACTTTTCACCGAATACATGCTCAAAAGGCTGGCTGGTATTGCAACACACATGGACGTCTTCAAATACAACAAGGGCCTATGTAACAATAGGGTGACCTAAAGACCTGACTGAACTGATTGAACGGCGCGCACAATCAGGACGCTCTTGTAGACCAAACACGTCGTAAAAAACCGCTCAAGTGCGAATCGTACTCGGATTCGTAGGTCCCGTACAACCAAGCGATAATAATATCATTCTAATTATTTGGTTCATGTGATTTCGATGGGCGACGGTGAACACTTACCATCAGATGGCTCGTCACCATGTCAGCTATTTAGCTGAATATAAGTCGGACCATCTGATGGTAATTGACTCCTAGTTTAACGGTTATTAACATAAAAATTCTAAGTTTAAATTAAGTCTTTTAAATCTCGCATAAGCTTTCATAGTTTAATGCGATATTTTTTACTAAATGTTAGTCGTGCGATAAATTAAATATAAAACTCGACTCGTTTCTCAGAAAATTCAACGATTAAGAAGCCTTACCGTGTAACTGGCATATTTACAAACTGAATTACTCGCGACCTCTGCTTAGTAAATAAATTCATAACTCATTTCAGAAATTTTATAGGTATGTTTAAAAGCTTAAGTATTCAATTAAAATTTCGTTAAATATTTCATAATGTAAGTGTTAATTCTGTTTAATTAAAACCTAAAGATTTAATTTTTTGGCGAAGACTTATTGTTGGATTAAGGTCAGTCTGGTGTTAGTTATTAACCTTTACTTAAAATAGTTTTAAATTAAATGGGTAACATTTTAACAATCGTGACAATAACCAAAGCAACATAATTAGTGTTGGGTGTGTCCAACTAGCATTTTTATTTTAAAAAGTGTACCTATAAGTTTACTATGTGTAAGGAATAAGGATGTACTGATGAAGTTACGTATCAAGCTACATTATTATGTATGTATATAAAATGGAGCAACAAGTGTGATGACGTCACTAGCGGAGTAGCAGATGACCCTTGTCCATCAAATTTACGATCTCTGTGGGACATACGTTCTTAATAAAAACGAAAGATATACTTATATTAGGTACGGCAGCCTTGTTATTTTAGTGCCTATATAGGAGCTGGCGCTATTTGTTATAATAGACTAGGTACTTGCTTGTATCAAATGGGAAGAAAAAATAAAATTGTTCATAGCTCGCACACAGGGAATCCTATTGTGGGGTTATGAGTGTGTGGCGTTTTTTATTTTGTATTCTGTCACATTAATAACTGCTCCGGCTGGGAATCGAACCCGGGACCCCTCGTTTCGCAAGCAGAGCTAACTAACTAGGCAACAAAGTCGATATATTATACAATCAGGAAGCACGTATAAAATATAAATCTAGTTATTATTTTTATAGCAGAGTAATAAGAGGTAAAATCTTTCATCCCCTGTTTTAGTGAAGTCAGTTTCCGTGGGAGAAGTTACTGAACACTGATTCGTGTTTATTCATTTTTACCAGAAAAATCAACACATAAATTATAGTCATTGAATAGGTAAGCAGTAAAAATATGTAGGTAGGTCTGTACGTGATTTTGAAAAAAGCTACATTACTTCTTTTAATTGATTAGAGGTAGACTTTGCAATCGTCAGCAATTCAGCATCGCAACATTCGCAAACCATCACATTTTCCCAATGCTGGGCACGGGTCTCCTCTCTCAACGTGAGGGTACAGGCCATAGTCCACGTTGGCTAAGTGCGGATTGGCGGACTTCACTCGCCTTTGAGAACGTTATGGTGAACTCTCAGGTGTGCAAGTTTCCTCACGATGTTTTCCATCAGCAGAGCAAGCGATAGATCGTCCCACAATAAATCTCAAGTTTGTCTCGTAAAAATTCGAAGTCACGTTAGTCAGTCAGACATAAAAGATTTTATACAATTATTAAAATGACTCATAACTTGCTATTGCCTCGACAACCCAGCTTATCGCTCTGCGCTAACATATCGGTATGTATGTATGCATGTATATTAGCATAATTCTGTGATCGTATCAATAAGCAATATGTATATTAATTTATTTTAGATCGCGCAACAATGACACTGTTATCTTTGTTCGCAGGTAAGTTCTTCTTTTACACATTATTGAAATGTTGCTGCATGGTAACGGCTTGGACTAACGGCAGTGACATTCCTCGTCCTCGTGAGGTGCGATTGTTTGTAAGTTTTGTAAGTAATAGTAGAGGATTTAAACAAGTTATCTATTGTTTAGCATCTAAGGGCTACGTTGCACTTAAGTAAACAAAAAATAACTTCAAACAACGGTACCAACACGGCTTGTTTGAAGTTGTTTGTATGAACGCCGCTGTCCCGTCGTGTACCTACGCAGCTTAGATCGCACACATTTTTTTTTTGTTGGAGGCCTGAGGACGATAATATTCGTTTGTGTGCGTTTCATGACGCGTAATAACATGGCGCACATACAATCAAGTCTGTCAGTGTAAAGATAACCTACTGTACTTTATGTAAATTTAAGTATACTTACGTGGTGGTGAGGTGTTTAATCTGAGTGTTAGGTGTAAGTGTTTTGTCCAAATATTTCGTACGTGTTGTCAATTCAATATCGGAATACACCTGGTTTGATTTAAGTAGAGACGTTGACATGAGACTTTGTCAACGTGTCTGACGTTGTCAACTAGTTCAACTACCCCTTTTTTGGCCGAGTGCATCAATAATAGATTTTTATTCGTACCTATTTCTTTTTTATAAACCATAAATTGAAGCGCTCATAACACAGCTGCGTGCGTCGATACTAAGTGATCGACCGAGTTGAATAGAGCAATATTTCTTGAACTCCGTGTTTCGGAGGGCACGTAAAGCAGCCGGTCCCAGTTGTTATTATTAGATTAGAGCAGTCGTTAAGCCTCTCGGAGGCCCTCTCGGGTGGCATAAAAACTTCCCGACTATTGGTATGGCCACTAACATCTCCATCAATCGGCACTGGAACAGCGTGGTGAAGTATGCTCTAGGCTTCGTTAGGTTATGAGGAGAGACCTATGCTCAGCAGTAGGCCATTAATGGGTTAAGCCATATTCTGTATGGTGGCTAAGTGATCCATGAAAAAAATAAAAAATAAATAATTTATTGATAAAAAAATAACTTACTTTGAATACAATTGAATCATACTGAGAAGGTAAACAGTTAGTATGTAGTATCTAACATGTAGTAAGTGCTTAGAATGTGCAAATGAATGGACGTGCTTACGATGTCTTAACATTAAACCAATAATACCATTATTGATAAATAAATCACTGGTTTGCTACGACATTGTGTATATTAGGTTCTTCCCTCTTTTTTGTTATTGTTAGAAGATTATTGTTATGTCTGATTGCATTTTTAGATTACGTCTCATTGGATTGACAATAAAAACAAACGGGTTTAGAGTTCCCCATACCATCCGCTTCGCTCACATGTTTATGTAGAAGTAGATGATGGATTTACTTGAAATTTTAATGCTAGACTCTATAATATTAATAAAAGAGTGTTTACTTTTGTTACATATTTTCCTGGAGATTGGCACAGTTTGTGTGTTACGATTTGGCGTAATGTTTAAGTTGCTACGGTAACCGTTGGTACGGATGCTACGGCCACGGCGAAGCGTGTCCGAGTTATGCTATTTGGTTATTTGATACACCAAATACGCCCATGCATTAAAAATAATTATTTGCTGCTTCATTTTCAAATTGACAAGATATGTTTAATAATAGTTTATATTATTTAGTTAGTAAAGTTCTGCTACGGAACTGTAAACCAACGAAACACTGTACCTTGTCTTGTTTTCGTCTTGTTTTTTTCCACATAGCACAAACCACAATCTCAATTAAAATTTGACATGTAAGATGGATCAAACTGTTTTAGTTCATTGATCTACCCAATTCTTCGTGTGGAATTTCCCGCCGTAGACACGCACGGAACGGTCTAACTACGTCATAAAAAGTTTTTGTTTAAATCAAATCTACATTAGTTTGAACTGCTCCACATATGAGTTGATATTGGAATGAAGGAAAGAGGTTATTTCCCATGGAATCAGATGAATTTGGAAATTCCTACATTATAAATGAAGAAATCGGCTCTTGACCTCTAAAAATTCGAATAAATAAGTCACTTGCAATTTAATGTAATATACTCGTAGCTGTATACTTTGATAAGAATATTCTATATGTAGAAGCTCGAATGCGCATGAACAAGATGCACCCAGTTAATTATAATATAATGTAATCTTTCTCAGATTTAAACGGTCGTTTGATTCGTAATTACCTTACTTATATACTCTGGATCAGGGTACGCGCACGGCGCAATGTAAACAATATATCAAAATATGGATAACTATCGTATTATTTTTATCTTATATCGTATTACTACACAAGAGGCAATTCATTTGGGGGTAAAGCTACATTATTACAGATGTTGATACCGAAATATCACTTGTCTAAACAACACCCGCGCGTCGTAGGTGGTACATCGAGTGATATAATTATGAGTTTGAATACAAAGTAATAATCAGTTGTTTTAACATTACTTTTGATGGTAAAATATCACGTGAGCGTGAACTACATTATAATTATGATGTTTACTTACGCGGTTATTGTGTTATAATTATGGCGCAATGGTTACTAGGCTGGTGTAGTTCGAAAAGCCTGGGTTCGATTTCCACCGAGGCGGATATATAAATGATGAGTAAAAACTTCTGTTCAAGGTCTGAGTATGTCCGCAATTGGTCCAATTTTTTATAAGAATTATTTTCAGAATTTTGGTCTCTTTCATGTCATTTTTGTCTATGCGTTTGTTCCCAACTCAGTTCAAAAGAAGTCGTCATAAATGCAGCTTTAAAAAGGAAAATAACATTATCTGTTCCATTTTGTATAAATAAATAACACACACATAAGTAATACGCTTTTACTAAGTGAATTATAAATGGAAAGCAATAATACAAATTATGTACTTATTACATACATATATTACATTATAAGGAATTATACATTAGTATGAATTATGTCAGTGTCCTGTTAACCGTTGTGTGGAGCCGATCCTGAGCGTAGTATCCCGTCATGGTTGTAATTAAATTGCATTGTCATCGGAACTAAAGAAATTATGCAAAAATTAAAGTTTCATCGGAACTACAGAAATCTGCAAAAAATAAAGTGTCATGTAAGAGGATGTATGTAGTTTAATTCATTTCTAATACAAACAAACATTGCTAGTTAAATAAATTTTTTTTTATAAATATGAAAATAGTTTTATAATAAGATTCGTTGTCTAACTGACTGGCCAAAACCTCTACAAAGATCCCTACTTGACTCGATTGTTTAGATTGAGCGCTTACTTAGACGACCCGCTTGAATTGTTGAATATCTAATTGAATAAATTATGACCAGTCTTTGTAGTTGCGTTTAACTCGAATCACTTCACTCCATTTTGACTCGTTGTACTATGTCGTTATTATCGACTGTCTAACACTAACTTCTTTATGCTACGCAGTTAAATTTAATGCTGTTTTAATAAGAGAAGATTTTGACGGTAATGACCATAAGAATTAAAACTATATGTTTAATACAAAGTACATACTGTACTTGTACAGAGAAAGGCGAAAAACTCAAGTTATTCTCTCCCAGTTAGATATTTTTGTTATTATTAAGGTGTTAAGTGCTGTAATCAGTGGTATAAGTAGACGTATGTATGTAAGCGTTTATTTTGTACTTAAATTGGTTAATGAGCTATATTTTAGAAATGGAACGCTGCCATTTAGAGTAAAGCGACGACTATGAAATTAATACGCCCTACGTACACTTGGACTGAGCGCAATAATGCGTGTGAAAACCTTTTGTCTTGAGTGGGCTGGGCTGGTTCGTTTCACAATGTTTAGTAATTACACATACACAACACAGGTAATGTGACTCAGTGTGTTGACCTTTGGTTGGTCGTGAACCCGATAGTGCGGTTGGCACTGTGTGGAGACGGCAGGGAAATTGAATAGATGAGTTCGTAGCGTAGTTGGTACAGGACAGGGACAGGACTCGGGTTTGATTATGAGGAGTTAAGATTGATTGACCTATTTTTGTTTTTTTTTATTCTTCCGATTTAGACTGGTGAGGTTTGCAACCTGGCAGTGTACCTACCACCGTCAGGCTTGAGTCGGCCGCCAAACGACTGGTCGTATTCCGGCTGGAGACTTGAGAACCTGTGTTCTTTCTTTCTTTTCTCTTGTTTCTTTCTCGGCCGGCGACGCATCGGCGATGCCTCTGGTGTTGCTGGTGTCCATGGGTGACGGTGACTTACCATCAGATCTGTCTGGTCGTCAGCTTTTCTGCTCATTTATCGGGTATTAACATAAAAATAATACTTAGGTAGTTTAAAAAAATAACTAAAAAAACACGCATTTATACAAAACCAAATTAAAAAATGGAAAATAAATTTTTACGTCATAAATTAGAATTAAGAATAGTGTAAATAAGAAAAAATGTATTTTATTGTAAAAAAAAGCGTGCGCCGCGTGGTGTCAATAGTTATGAATAATTTATTGACAGATATAAGTAGAAGGATTCTAAGTTTTGATAATAATTTAAAAAGATACAACGATTAGGTCATTAGGCCTATTTAGATATGTACCTACTTGTAAGGACTTACCATAGTATACCACACAGCCGTACTCAATATCAAATGGTAATACCAACTTGTTATGCAGTAATACCGCATTACATTTATATAACATTATAATATCGTGCGTAGCCGCAGGGGGAATTAGGTTACCTATTAGGGCTCAATCGATTGCTCAGTATGAACCCTAGGCCAGGTGTTAACGAGTGCGTTCCCCTAAGCTAGGGTTGCCAACTGCAAACTTAAGAAAACTAGGATTTGAATTTGGCAATTCAGCTTAAAAATAAAAACAGAATGCAGCAATAAAAGCAATAGTTAAATTAATATGCAGTGAAATTAGGTTTGACAGGCAAATTTATAAATAAATAAACGGCGTGGTTAACACGCCGGATCGCCGTTCCGAGGGTCCTGGATTCGATTCCCAGTGAAGCGGAAATTTGAATGATGAATTTAATTTTCCAGTCTTGGTCTGGGTGTGTGTGTTCTTGTCTTGTGTGTTGTGCATGGCACAACTATTTATTATTTATCTTTATTCTATTTATATTTATCTATAAATTATTTATTTATCTGTCACAAAAATATCTGCCCCGGCCGGAAAGCGAACACAGTTATTACCTATATTTATTATTAAAATAATTACTATGACGCTGGATATAAACAGACTCAATTAACAGGACGCTGCTTAAAAACCAGGCCATCACAGGACTACAAAAGCCAGGACTTGTCCTAGGAAAATAGGACGTATGGCAACTCTACCCTGAGCTCGTTTACCCGCATTATATCGGCTGTTCTGCTGACCTTCGATGTACCCCTGGTATTTTGATTATAAAACTTATTTAACTACGTAACATTTTAAATCCGTTTACCTAGCGTATTGAAATCTAATCACTTGAGTCGTTTGACCCAACATTTCAGGTATATCCCCGAAGTTTTGAAAGTTTTAGAGAGTTATTAGAAGTTATGTATTAAAAAACAATTAATATTAATTTCATGTAGGTAATCTTGTTTATAAATAATTACTTATTATACAAAAATTGTCACGTGACAACTCTTACAAATCTGATAATACTTCTTATCATTTGTGCCCTCTGAGCCACGGAAGGGATAAGGGATTTTGCCACTAGCGGTTACATTACAGCGGCAAATGAATCATAATACTTATTATGTACTACTAGCCATGTTTCTTTATCAACGACTCGACACATTTCTTATCAATCCCGAATGCAAGTAGGCCGTCGGCGTCGCCGCCTTTAGCTGCGGTTCTAGCCAGGGATGCTATGGAGTTTCGTAACCGTAACCGAAACTATCGGATATCCCAAATGAAAATCTATCCGTAACCGAATCTGTTATAAAAGTTTCGGTTAATAAGTGGTTAAGTGAGACATGTTATTATATATAGGTTTTTGTTTCTGCCAGCCCGAGCTGACACTAGCCGTTAGCCGTTATTGTTTGTTGAGCTGACGCTAGCCGTTATTATTTCTATTGCTTAGTCATAACCTAATATCCGTAACCGTATCTGATACCGGTATAATATTATTCCCATATCCGTGTCCAGATCCGAAATTTCATATCCTTATCATCCCTGGTTGTAGGTTGTAGCCGTTTTACACGTCAATAAAATTTATGAGTACGAATACGTATGCATGTTTTATTGTTTGTTTGCTTTGATTGCGAATTGTGCGTTATGCGGCTTGATTGCAGCTTTTTAGCTCACTAGTTATTGTTTTAAAATGGTTTACGATCGAGATCGTTTGTTCGAAGTTATTGCACTGTTCAAAGGAGGGCATATTTTATTGTGCCCTCGCTTTGCGTCGGCAAATCTATGCCTTAGTAGTTTGTAGCCATAGTCGAAAAAATGTTTAGACGGAATTATTTAATTGGCATACTTTTTTTATTTGTTACCTACTGTAAACAAAACAAACACTAAATGTTACCCCAAGTTTACTGAATTTTAAAACCGCCTGTTAGAATGCGATGCAATTAAGACTTTCTAAGATTGCAGGAACAAACGCACAGACACATTACAAAAAAAATATTGTTATGGCATCTAACATCCATTGCGTTATTAAATACGTCTACTAATAATTTTGATTAAATATTTTCCATGTATCGACTTCGGTTATTTTCATTTATAGAATCTATATAGAATGACTGACAACGATCCCAGCTGATGATGATAATTGAGGAGTTTGACTTAATAAAAGCTATTCAATCTCTCTCGAAGACTCCCAAATGATATGCAGGAAAGCCGACGTGGGCAAGGTAAAGATAACTGGAAGTTAGTTAATAAATACTACTAATTAATATACAACTTCACCATATAATATACGACTTCACCAATAGTTATACTTCACAATTAAACACTCGCCCAATGTTTACAATCAGATTAAATAAATACGCAAACAAATAACTAAATTTAAGGTAAACCAGTTTGAGTTCACGAGTATTTATTACCGAACGTAAATTCTATCGGTATCCTAAATTGGTTTTAGGGTAGTATCGTAGGGTCCGCCCTATTTCGGGCGTCAGTTAAAAATAAGGCTATTACAGCCACCCCTACAATGGCAATGATCTATTTGGGAGCCTGCAGCGAACGCACCCTATTTATAACGCTGAAGACGTCATTTCTTTTAGTTTCTATTTCTGGCCGATTGATTCAACCCACGCGGCCTCCGAGGTTTGTTGATCCGAGGTTTGTGATACTTCACCTGGTCCTGTGAGGGCTGTGAGACACATTGACTTCGTCTTGTGAGGTATCTTATTAAAAACTAGTAAACCCGCCCTCGTTTCGCTACGGGAAACATGTCCCTTATGCGCACATTCGGAAATTGATAGGTGTGATAAAAAACAAAAATGTTACTTCTTACTTCAAGAAACATATTTTCAATCTTATGAATTTAATTCCTTAGTTTCGATATGATTTCGAACACACAGAAATTCCTGTTATTACTCACACGCAGTTCCCCAAACTACTTTATGCAAAAAGATATGTTGAACTTTATTTTTATTACATGTATAGATAGAATACATTGTCTTATTATCTTTCGGAGAAGCCTGTCCGGCTATAACTGTCTCAATAACTAAGCTGTTTAAGATGGTTTGGGTAAGGAGTTCCATTTCACTGAATGTGACATTTTTGAACCCCTGCTTCTTTTTCTTCGTAGATAAATGAGTCTAGTATTAGGAGCGGTTTGGAGGCCTACCTACTATACCGCTAATAATACTACATAGTGCTTATACTATCTGTTTATAATAGGTACATTTCGTTTCATTAAATATGTGCGTATTAGAATTTAATTATCACTTGCAAGTTAAGGAATACATCGTGGGGACGACCTGCACACCTGAGAGTTCTCCACAGTTATGGGTTGTGATGATGATTGCAAGTAAGGATGAAACTATGACTAGGATTGATGGAAAGTGATACAAATGCATGCCACTCCTTTATTTCTTGGTTTAGTATTACCTAAACTTTAATGTTTTTGAGCTGTCGTATCTTTGTAGACTATACATAACGTGATAAAATGTGCTTATTATCAGTAATGTACGTAATAATATAATGGAATGCGAATGTAATGTTTATTTAGGAAAACGTGCCGTTACCGAAAGATAATAATCACTAATGACCGAGTCACTTCTACAAATAATTCGTAATAATGCACTTTTGATACAGGTATAATATGATCTGTCCATATTGTTAAATGTTTATAATTTTTATTACACCTACTAACTTTTTTTGTATATGGCCGATAAATTAGTAGACGAGCCACTTTATGTGGTCACTCATGTGGTCAACATCGCCCCTAAATCAGCAACACCAAAGGCCGCACCGGTGCATTGCCAGGCAAGAAAGAAATCCCTCGCTTCGCTTCGATGTCTTTAGTAGTACACTGGAAAAATCTGTTAGACGACATTCCTTACGTATATATTATATTTTTTACTTATGAACCGATTGATATAACGCAAACACTAAATGTTACCCTAAGTTAACTACAATACATCAGTGAAAACCGCATTAAAATCGGTAAGCCTTTCCGAGATTAGCGACAAACAGACATTTTTTTAATCATTGTTGGTGATCCATTATGTAAATCTACCGTCTATTCACAATAACAGTCTTTCTCTTAATAGTGTTTTCATGTACATGTGTATCGAGCAGTCAGAATTTGTTTGTGTAATGTGAGTAGCAAAAAAAGCTTCTTGGAAGTTTCTTGCCGCTTCTTCTTCCAAGACTACTCACGGTAGGGATTTGTCGAAGCGATGGCGTAGATTGACTTTCGAAAAGTGTTTATAAAAAACCAACTTCGAATAAATTTCATTTCATTTCATTTTTATGAGTTATTGACTTTGAGTCACAGATACAAAAATTTATTTTTAGATAAAACTGATAACTGATCCCTGCCATAAACGGAGTTTTATAACTAGGTGCTTAGTTGTTATTTTCGTAATATGTAATTAGCTTTTGTTGAATAAATCGTTGATACTTATACATAAAATAAACATGCTGATTTAATAATTAGGCGTCAAATGACTTGTGACCAAATCACGGTCAAGCCGTTTTAGAAATATAGGGGAACATTCGTGTACAAACAAACGACCTTTCACCCTAAACTCGTACACCTCCGTTCAGTCGAAGGTAATAAAAATATAATACGAGTAGGTGTATAAAAAATGTATAAATAGTGTATATAGAATATGTAATATTCACATACCCGATTCACCTCTCAAGTCATCTCACAACCGCTAATATACAGGGTGTCCCGTAAGTAGTGGACCAACGGGTTATGGGGGGTAGTGGGACTTATTATCTACCAAAAATACTAAATTTTATTGTCCCAGACCTTGTAGTTCTAGAGTTATGCTTTTCTTCAAAATGTGATGAAAATATCATCCACGTAAGCTAAATATTAAATTTTACCATAAAAAAAAACTAATGTGGTAAAATTTAATATTTAGCTTACGTGGATGATATTTTCATCACAATTTGGAAAAAAGCATAACTCAAGAACTACAAGGCCTAGGACTGTAAAATTTAGTATTTTCGTTAGATAATAAGTCCCACTACTCCCCATAACCCGTTGGTCCACTACTTACGGGACACCCTGTATATAACGTTATAGGTATTTCAGCAACATCTATCTGGGGGCACGACCTCTCACTTTCTCTGCAGATATATGCGAATGCATGTCACCGGGCCGTGTTTAGTGTCAACGACGTTAAACGAGTCACCCACGCCAAGGCTACTCAAACTTTGGTTTTCACGAACCGTTTTTTTAAGTGGAACTCTTTAATCTTGTTAACCTTGTTCCTATAATCGAAAAATGATTCGTATTTCATAGGGATAGTTTTTACGAGGCGTATTAATTATTAGATTAAATAAGTACAGGAATCGGGGAACAATTTAAATAACCTCGGCTTTTGAATTTTGTTATGACTTCATCTACGCGTACAATTTCCGCAGTTACTTACATTATAGAAACTTTGAAATTTAAAATTGTTTAACTACCATATTGTTGTAGTAAGTAGTAGTAGTAGTAGGTAGTAGTAGTAACAGTTGTAGTAAGTAGTAGTAGTAGTAGGTAGTAGTAGTAACAGTTGTAGTAAGTAGTAGTAGTAGTTGGTATACTTAAAAACTGGTAGTATCAATACATTTTAGTTTTTATCTACGAAGTTGAGAGATGCTGAATTGCATCCGCAATTGTTTGCAAATTCTATCGAAGTACCGTGGCGTATACGCTATCGCGAAACCCTACGACTTGATTGGCGAACCTCTAGGGGACCGCGAACCACACTTTGAGTAGCCTTGACCTAGACAAGTACATGTTTTGAAATAAATTGCAAGAGCTCTTCCTTGTCGATGTGATTATTATAATACTTGGGTTATAAATAGCGAGCTATTTCTATCCAACGTGTAGAATATATGTACCTACACAGCTGATAATACACCGGCTTATTATTTACATCTATAAATAGCACGGTTACCTATACCAACATCATAGTGGTTTAAAACTGTTCTTGGCTATGCAAACGAGACGGAAAATAGTTATACCAATGTTAAAGTAAGATAGACGTAGCGGCGCTCACACATATGTACGCCTGTAGTATCTAGTGAAATGGAAATATGTGAGCAGAATAATGTTCTCTTAGTAATATTCTGTGTCCAACCATATAACATACATAATTATAATCATTGTGAAGTGTTTGGGTTGGTTTTCATGAATGTAAAAAATAGCCAATAAAAGAGCAAACTCCAGCTGATGGCAATGTTGGCAGAGTTATTCTAATTAACGTTTAATTCTTCTCTCCTGTGGATTTTAATCACTTATTTATATCATCGTGGTTGGATCTTATCTCAAAATTTAGTCTTCTTTCGCATTCGCTTGATGTAAAAGGTGCTTTAATCTGTTTATCATTATAAATAAATAATAAAAAAAAAGCAAATATGATCTCCCGCAGGTTTTCCCGCTGCTCAAGGGAAGCTAAGCTCACCTTGTTTAGAACATACTGCACCAACTTCTACACCTGCAGCCTGTGGAGGAGATATACACAAAGAACGTATGGAGCCCTTCGTGTTCAATATAATAATGCATTCAGGATGTTGATGGGGTTGCCACGCTTCTGCAGTGCATCTGGCATGTTCGCTGAGGCTCATATACCGTGCTTCTGGGCTACCATGCGGTTGCGAGCTGCGTCACTTGTACGGAGGGTGCGTGCCAGCCCCAACTGCATCTTGAAAATGATAGCAGGCAGATTGGACTGCCCTTACATGTGGCACTGCTGTGGGCTTCATGCTCCCAGCAATTGTATAATATTTTAAAATTATAGTCTTAAGCTACTAACACTTAAATTAAGCCTAACTAACACAAACTAACATAGATATAGGGAATTGCTTACTAACAAATTATGGACTGTGTATTGTTGTCTGAAATAAATGATGATTATTATTATTATTATTATTAACGATTAAATATCAATCGTGATAATGATTGTTTTATTAATATTGATAAATTTATACACGAATAACTTTGTCGTGATTGAAATAATCGCGATTAAAAAAAGTCATCAATATAACTAATCGATGGAAAAATTTGTCGATTAATGACAACACGTACTTGATGGTGACCGTCGCTCATGGAGACACCGCCACATTCAAAATATTTCACGACTTTTTAAAAAAGTTGGTTTAATTAATCCCGTCAGATTAAAAAATTAAACGCCAGTTACCATAAACTCAAATTCAAACAAATTTAACGTGGTTTGAGTAATAGTTTGTAATGTAACAGATTTTCAATGAGCCACCTCGACAAATGGGTTCGTGGCAACTGCACGCCCGCACCGTCGAAGAGTTTCCTGAGACATCCTGGGGCGGTTCCGCCGAACGATCGGCTCCGGCCCGACAACGATTTATTTGACGTTAATAATGTCGCGTGTCTAGTTTGACGGCTTTAATCGTTTCACGGAGCGGTTAATAAATACGTCAATTTATTTGTAAATAACCGTTAAATTTGTAGATGATGTTTGATAGGGTCACCGCTGAACCTCAGTTATAGCAAAAGCGTAACTGATGCGTTGTCGATCAAAAAGCAGCAAGGTGTTACATTTTTCATTGCATTAGAGGAAGAGTGGCTGCTAGCCGACTGGCTTTTTTACCCGACTGGGTAAAAATCCTACCACTGTGCATGCATACCTACCGTCAGGATTAAACTGTGTGGTACAGATCTTACACAATCCTGTTGGCGCCTAAGGTTCGTCTGTCAATAGCGTAGAACATTGGCGACGGTCGTCGTCGTCGTCGCCGTCGTAAAATGTCGTCCGTACGCTTACGAACCTTTTGAGTAGCTCCTCGAAACGGTTCCTTGTACACGATTTGTTATGATGGCTTCAAGGCGTAGACGCAGAAGAATATAGACCTATGAATGCCATCTATCCCACTCACACAAGAAAAGGAACAACTTACGCCAATAGCACGAAAAAAAGAGACAGAATGATACTATGCCTCACTTTTCATGCTGGGTTTTTCAAGGAAAGCACGGTTGCTTACAAAGTTACAAACAAATTTGACAGCTGATGTCGTAACTTATCGATACTTTACCTTTCCTTCGGGCGACATAAAAAAATCCGACACTTGTTTACTACTAACCCCTGCACCCATCCGCACTGGAGCAGCGTGGTGGAGTATGCTCTAGGCCTCCTCAGGTATGACTAGAGGTCCGTGCTCAGTGGTAGGTAGATCCGGAGCCATTGAGATTTTAATCGGATGACTCCATCTGACCATGAGAAGGTTATTGAACCGAAAAGCAACTTCGCAATAATAATTTTGTAGCACAAATAAAGTCGCTGTTAAAAATATCCAATAGTCTCATCCCATGCAGACATTCTCAGACAATGCATTTAGTTCATGTCCAACCAAACAAAACTTCATCTATCACGAGGAATTAAAACGCTCCCCCGACCTCGTCGTGAGCGTCGATAACTAATCAGTTGAGAATTTAAACTAAAGCTGAATAATTCATACGGACACCCGATAAATCTTAACGTAGTGGACTTCGATAATAAATCATTACAAGCTCAATCATTATTTATTGGGTGTCATAATAGGTTGCTAACGACTTAACGCTCCTAGTATTATGACACGTTATTATATCAATTTATATGTGAAACTATTCGAAAATTATTTAATTGGCAAATAATAAATACCTACATACATGCCATTAAAGCACATTAAAGCCATTAAAATTTTTCGAAAATGGAAAATAAATGGTACCTTTACTATTTTCCATAAACACCGATTCTAAATTGGCCGGTGCTTTTTACTGGAATGTTTTCCGTGTAATGCATTCAATCTGATGTAACTTTACTTAAGAATTTCGTCACACTTCAACTTCTCTGTAACACAATTTCGCTTTTGGCTCATAAGAACTAGTTAATATTAAAAGAGTAGTCACAAGGAGAGTAGGAAAGTAACGTACAGCGAGTCGCGTGATTCGAACGATAACTTTGTACCCGCGCCGAACTAGGTCACTGCTAGAGACACCGTGTTGGCTGATAATTTATGGAATGTCCCAATTTGCACTCGACAAGCCTGTAGTAGTATAAAGTCATGTGTTACTAAAACTAAAACATATGTATGCTCGCATTGTCGACTGTTGTTGAATACAGAATTTTTTGTAACATCTTCATAATTATAACAACATTTCACAACATTATATTACTGTTTGAATAGTAGAACAGGAAGCTCAGTTTTGCTTAAATGGATGATGAGAACTGTGTAGCTGAATGCTGTTTAGTAATTGATATTTTATTGAAATATACAATTAAAAAAATACATATGATAGAATCAATTTTTACCTAGGTACCATATTTTTTTTTAAATGTCCTATACTTCCTTGTTTGATAGAAAGCCGTTGCCCTACAAATGTAGATCCAGTTTGTATGAGTGAAACAAATATAACGAAAAACTTACACGTATTTTACAATAAACTTAGGTACAAATGGAAAATATTGAATAAAATATTTTAATTTACCGGCCTTTACAGTTGACATTATTCCTGTAAGTTAACTCCCGAATCATAACACTGACGTGTGGTAATCGTACAGTTGGTACAGTCAACTCAACGGAATAAGCACAAAGCTGTATTCTATAGTTGCCGTCTGTGTATCTCGCTATTCCACAATAGTACGGTGAAAGTCAATTCTTGTTAATCGGATATATGTACATCCTACATTTAAATACGACGCCTCGGTATACTTTGTTTACAAAGGCAAGGAAAAGTGTTAGCCAATTTCGATTAACATAACAGAGGTACATATTTATTAAATCTGTGCGCAATAGCGGTGTAATGCTGTAACGGAATAGGATCGATACCTTATTACACACTTTTTTGGATTTAATATAGCAAGTGAGCATACAGCACAACCCTTTTGCACACCCGCCCACAAGCCAATTACAACTGTGGCCGACACAGAAAAAAACTGTGAATGGTTAGTCCAGTTAGCAGTGGGTGTTATTAAAAGTGTTAGTCAGTTCGTAAGTATGTATGAGGACTATGACTGTTTATGATCGTTAGTCGTGTTAGTTGTTTTTAGTAATTGTCCAGTTAGTAATTACTACTCAGTAATAGTCTCGTTTTAAATCGGTCACATACATATGTGTTGCCAATCTTGAGGACTAAGGTGGTCGTCTTTAAAAAGTGTAACCGGATCCACACTTTTCTAATCGGAACACAATATTGCTCTCAAAACAATTCTTACGCGTTAGAAATGGTACTAGCACGGTAATATTTATGATACTACTTATGGGGAGTGATATGATATGATATGATAATATGATATGATATGATACTATTACCGTGGTACTAGGTACCGTGGCGGGCCGTGATACCTACTACTCCGGGCGAACTTTAGGTTCTACAGTCTATTAAATACACTAGCTGTTACCCGCGGTTTGACCCGTGCGGATGTACTTATTACTGACTGCTTTTGCATTTTGATTTGCGTGGATCGTGAGTACCCGTATCATAATAAAATATGTAGGTACTATCCGCGTGAGTTACGCTTAAAATCATAAATGAAAAAACTACATGTATTTGTACACATACACACATAAACATTTACCTACATATATAAATCAATGAAGTGGCAGATTTTGTATAGTTAAAGTTGTATAGTTGAATATGGATTCTTCTTTGCGTTATTCTTAAAAAGTTGTAAGATCATTACTTATTTTGTTATCACTTATTAAATACATAGCACACATAGATTACGAGAGCGACTGTATATACCGTCAATACCGTCATAAACAATACAGGCTTTTAACAAAGGAAATGTAACGTAAAGTCTTTTCATATTTAAACATAACTGAAAAACGATAGCTTTTAAAATTTTCAGTTTTTATTCCGCCACATTGCCGTCGGTGCCACGAGGAATGCGCATGCAATTTTAACTCAATTTTACCGGGCACTCGCCATCGCGTGACATTTTGCTACCTATCGCCGATGTCCGCTTGATTGACATGCGAAGACAATCTAGTTTTAACTATATAGATAGAGGTATACTAACGATGTGTATTAAATGTTTGTAGTTTACAACCAAGTAGTACAAGGCAGTCCTATAATTTGAGCGGACGGTCCCGAATTCGATTTATAAGACGTTCGTTTGTACAACAAGTAGTTTTCCATTGACACGCGAAGACAATCTAATTTTAACTATTTTCTTTCAGGTGGGATTGTGGTCAAGCGTTAACTTATAATTAATAAAAAAAACAGCTAAACAAAATCGGATCACCAGTTTATAGCGACGATGCCACGGATATTATTATATACACGTTATACTTGTAACATTCCTTTTTGCATAGGTTAAAAATAAGCTATTTAGAAAGGTCATGCACGTCTTGAAGTAACATGATGCATTTTTGTCATCATTTATAATAACAAGATTTTTTAAGCTAAATAGTAGAATATCATACGTATAAATAAGAATATATCTCTATAATATAAGTAAGAAATATATCTCTATATCTCTTGCGTTACTATCAATGTATAGACGAAACTCCTGAACGCAAGTACGTAAAATTTGGTATGTGTGTTCCTTGGGGAGTGTAGGGGAGTACAAAGAAAGGAAATTGGCGCGCGAAGATGCGGGGAAAAGCTATAGTAATAATATTATAATATAATATTCTTCTGTCCGTGTATATGTATGTCATCGAACTTCTCCTAACAGGTTGGACCGATTTTGATGAAATAGTTTGTGTGTTCAAGACCTTAAGTGGCTCTCTGGGTGATTTTGAAGTACAATTGGAACCGGTAGGTGCGCAATTTATTGAATCAGATAAGCATTTCGTAAACATGTGTCATATAAAAGTAAGAATACAAATGTTGCAGACTGTCTGGCAGGTCAGCTATGAAATATAAGAAAATCTGTAATGCTTGAACAATAAGTCAGTTGTTACGATTATAGAATTTAACTCGCAAACATTGTATCTGCGGCTAGTGGGATTCATTTCTGCGTTTTCTGACACAGAGAACAGTTTTAGACGCGTTAGTCACCGGCTAAGGCACTTGTTTTACCTCGGAATGTTATTTGATACGCTCGCCCATTGTATTCCAACGATCTGTATTACGGCTCGTAATACCAGACTGACTGTTCTCTACAGGTATTTCACTTCACTACTCATCTTACAAAATTTACTTATTTATTTAAATTTATTGTGTGGCTTCAAGCCATAAATGGCTTAATATACCTACATAGTCCGGCACAGTAGAAACCACGCTGCTGCGGTGTTTATTGTGATTTTTTTACAACCCCAATAAAATTTGAGTTACGCTACAAATAGCGAGCTATAATTCAATTTTTATTCAATAGTAGATTGAACTTGAATCATCATCTTCCTGACCATTTACCAATTTTATGTTCTTCTCTTCCATTCTTCCCTATTGGCCGTCACTTCTACACTGACTCCCTTATCTTTCATATCATCTCTCACACAATCCATCCATCTTTTCTTCGGCCGTCCTAGTCCCCTTCGTCCATCCACATTCATATCAATCACTCTTCTCGTCAATGGCGTTTCCTCTCGCCTCATCACATGCCCATACCACGACATTCGGCTTCCTTTCAACTTTTCTGTAATCGGTGCTACTTACTTTTTAGTACCTAGTGTTCATTTTATGCCTGTTTGCCTATAGCAAGTGTTCAACTTATGATTCTAATGTGAAATCAATTGAAAAATCTTCGACAGCGTCCTCGGAAATAGCATAGCGCCATGTATTATTATTATTATTTTAACTTTTTTTACATTACACACTTTATACGTTTATTTACATTAGTTTACCTTTTGGTATAAAACAAGTCCCTTATTTTATGTTGATGATCAGCGTTTAATATTAAAAATGTAAGTATAAAGCGTTATAATTGTTTTGAATCACACAAGTCATAATACTATGATTGATGGATGTTCATACCATCGCAATGAGCACTTTAATTTGTTTATGTTGTTACGATTAGTGAATTGGATGCATTTATCTGTTTTTTTGGTCCCATTATATTATTACAAAGATATTTTTACTTAACACCCATTCTTTTAAAAGTAAGTAGGTACTACTTACTCATAGACTCATGGAACTTATTACTACTAAAGCAGGTAATTACTAATATCAAATACTAGAATAATAATTAGTGTAAATGATATGATGACAATGAGTTATAGATTTGAGGATTCACTTGCGTCATCTACATAATATATTATTATGTATCTACAAAGTATATAAAATGTTACAGTTTATCCCCTTTTTTATCCCTTTAGGGGGGAATTTACAAAAATCCCCTCTTAGTGCTTTCCTACACACCCTAAGGAACATAAATGTATGCCAAATTTCAGCTTCTTACGTTCACTAGTTTCGGCTGTGCGTTGTCTGTCAGTCGCTCAGTAACGGAAGAGTTTTATATTATGTATATTACTTACATTTTTTATGTTTTATGATTATGGGCTTAGACACCGTCCGATCGGCCTCATATACCCTAGGCAAGAAAAGTAGGCATTAGCAGTAAATAATGTGCATAACAGTACGCAAAATGAAAAAGTAATTTACAAATGTAAATATAAAAAGTACATTTTTCAGTTTCTACCAAAAGTTCAGTCAAGGCCGCTAAGAAAACGCTGTGCTATTATGATAAAATTTGCTAATTACTTATTCACTCGACCTTGACTTTCGTTATTACTCAAACTTGTATTTACACTGCCTTGTCTTAAGGTCGAAAGTAATCTGCGGTGTAGTGTTCTGATTTATCAGAGTTCCGAATTACGAGGACGTCAAGTACAATCAATTTTTAACCTTATGCGTCAAAAATTAAGGGCACCGTGAATGACCAGCTTGTGGCGGCTGTTATCACTAAGAATGCCCATTGCAAGCAATAGGCACACCCACACATGCGTACTGTATCTCGCGAGTTTTTATTTGTACCTTATCGTGTGCTTTATTTTGTGCAATAGCTCAAAATAAATATTTTCTACTAATATGTATGTAAAATTCGATTTAATTGGTTATTGTTTAAAAATGTTACAATCCAATTAATTTATTCGTTTTACAACACCTGTATGACGTAACTATGTCGTTAATTCGATAATTTTTCTTAAAAAAAATTGACGACAGGTACCTACTAAGTAGGTACCTAGGTACTAACTGAATTCCCTGTTTAGTGTTTTAGGCACAGAACAAAGGATGTCATAGACCAAGACGAAGCGCTGTTGATAAATGTCTCCTGTACATGTTGGTTAGCTAAGTTCATAGATTATAAGCACGTGTGAGTATGTATCCTCATGAACTTAAGGGAACAGAGATCGAGGAGTTCAAGTAGGTCGGATCTGGCTCCTTAGCTTCGTCTGTTTTTCACGAGGCACAACGGCCCGAGAAGGTTTGTTTAATATTGTGAGTAAACAACAATAACGAGCTAATTAAATCAGGAGGAGCCGTTACTACTTATTAATAAATACGGTTAAAGGGGCGGTTTATTTCAGTTTAAGTCGTGCCTGTCGCCCGTTAATTACCCGGTGAAATAGAATCAAGTGTAAGTTATTTATGCGCGGGCGCAGGCCGCGAACGTTAACAGACAATACTATCGCTATTTGCGGCTTAATTGCTGTTTAGCGATGCGAGAGTGAGAGGTACGATGACTTAAACTTTGAAGTAGTCTTTTTTCTCTGTCATGCTTGCGTTGTTGTTGTTTTTACATTTGAATAAATAGATTTTATCATTACTATTGCCTGTTGATTGTTCTGAATGATTAGGGTTTTAATAAAAAAAATACGATAGGTACCTACGTATTGCCCTTTCATCAAAAAATGTAAAATAATAGGATGTATAGGTACAACAGTAATAAGAGATTACTAACACCCACGACTGCAGAACAAGCAATACATATCTGCCTGAGTCGGGAATCGAACTCGCGACCCGTCGTTTGACGACTGGTGAAACCAACTGAGCTATATGTCGTACGTATTTTAAAGGAACGTAGGCAGCGTCAAAAAGGACGTTATAAGGACGTTACAAGTAAAACGCATGGTTAATAACAATGACATAACGCCGTCCGTGACGTGTCGGCCGACCTTGCCCCCAGTGTTAACGAACCGGCCGAGACGGGCTTCCGAATTAACACCTCTCGCTCTCGGTCTGTAGTTAAAAAGTTTAGACCACTTTTAACACTTTGAAGTTATTTCCTTGGGCTGTATGGAAGAACTAGCTGAAGTAATTTCCTTGGGTTTTATGGTACAACTAGCTGTGAGCTGTGCCTGTGTTTTGTTTACGCTTAGCGTACTTTCTGATTTTTTGTGCTCGATTTGTCGCGTCGTTTGTTTCCTCAGGACAAAATGAACTTCGCTCATAAATTAGGCTATCGAAAATGTTTTTTTAAAATACATAATGACTGGTAATTCTAGAGTTTAGGCGAATCTTGACATTCTAGTGTGGTTATCATGAGATATTACTTGTGGTACCTACTATATTCTGTAAAAACCGAGTTGACTGCTCTTATTCTTCGCCCTGTTATCCATTGCCTTACCATTGGATAAGGGATATTAAGACCTAAGGGTACGGTCAAACAGCCGACGGGGCGTGACGGCGACGCGACGCTGGCGGGACGTGAAGAGGTTGTAACGTATGAGCAAGTATGGAATATGTCACACAGAGCCGTCGCGCTCGGCGGGTCGCGTCACGTCGCGCGCAGTACAACGCTAGAGCGTCGCGTCGCCGTCCCGCCCCGTCGACTGTTTGACCGTACCCTAAAGCCTAAAGACGTCGGATCATTGACAATATTTATTATTATTAGATTGTTACTTTATAATAAGTTATGTATTATTGTGTTTGAATGAATAAATAAATGAAAAAATATAAAATCGTAAAAGCAAAGTTTCATTATTCACACGAACAAATTAGCTCATAGCATAACCGCTAGAGGGATATAAAAGACGCCGTTGCTAATAAGTACTTTACTGTAGCAACTCGTAGTTGAGCTCCATACTGCATTCCTATTAGCTACTAGAATCTGAAGATTATGATATGACTGACAGTAGTCTGTCATATATACCGGCTTGCGCTACCCAAACTGCTTGGCTCTGGCGGCGTGCCAACCGACGCGATCACTAACTAATATTCGCGCTAATAGCCTCGGAACGAGTTTACGTGTGTTCTCACTTCACTCACTTGCACTCGTCTTCTTGCCTGTCTGTGTTTGTGTGTATGCGATAAGCGGCAAATGTTAGATAGGCCCTAAGCGTGAGTGTCTGATACAAAAATTTGAGTTTGTGGGGCTAATTATTAGAGGACATCTTTTAGAAAAACACGGATGGAATGGATAAAGTAAGAAATGAGTATATTAGAGGAAGTCTGAAAGTAGCACCGATTACAGATAAGTTGAAAGGAACGCATGTGATGAGAACAGTGATTGATATGAATGTGGATGGACGAAGGGGGCGAGGTCGGACTACCTGATGATAACAACCGGGAACGACAGCCTACTATGAGTGTTTTAAACGCATACGCAGCGCGATTACTGCAGCCTATTCATACTTCCTATAAATTAATTTATTAGAGAAATTGCATTAAACATACCTATAAGGTTACTCCTATAACGATGATTTATCTTATGAGTTATACATTTATACAGAGTTGTAACAATAGTTCAATGGCTTGTATTGTACCCTATATGTAAATGTGTAGTAGGTACTTAAGTATTTATAGGTTTCGATGACCGATATAGTAACATATCAGCCGGATTGATTACATCGTACAAGAGGTTTCTGGAACAAAGGCCAAGCTGATCGAGAATTCGCTAGAATAGCTTAGCCTCTCGACAAATATTGAGAACGCTCGCTCCAGTTGGTAACCCGATTGGAATACCTTTGCACAAACGCAAGCCATAGCCCCAGTTAATGGATTGAAGTATTAAACGGATGGACTGCTGATTGTTTTGTTAGAGAAATGCTTTTGATTGCAGGTATGATTAATGTTGTTTATTAAATCTGAGACCCTTAGGTCGACAGGCCTATTACCAACTGGATCACAGAATCGACATATTGATTTCTATATTATGATTATGATTATATTATGATTCCATACAATTTTAATAAAATATTACATAAATCGAAAACAATTACGTTCTATCACGACGATCACTTCGAAGATCATTCAAATCAGTATATAAATCCAATGACGACCCAATCTATAATCAAGATACAGCTATAATACAGACAAATGGTCCGTCGATCAGCGAGTAGCCGTCACAAGTTCCCAGGCTATTTCCAGCGGCGGTACACTCAACGTTCCGCTGGGTACCTACTCCCGGTTTCTCACGGTGCAATACGTTCTGCTCGGCACCCGCAAATCGATCACGTAGCACCTGCAAAATGGTCTATTTGCAATGAAAGTGTACGTCCTTGTTGATGAGTTTTATTCATAGCGAAGGATGAGTTGATAAAAGTTGGGCTTTGTCTCAAATGACTTCGCTGGATGTTGGATAGTTTTGGAACTATCTGCAGTTTTCTGAATGAAATTAGTAATTTGTGATATGAATAAAAAAACTGTGTTTATCAATAAAATTAATTGTTTTCAACACATTCATAGTAACTTTAACTTGTAAATAAACAACCTGGATCGTTGTCCAGCACTCTTTTCTAGAGTAGATTGGATATTGGCTTAAAGATTCTTATCTAACGATACTTACCAAGACTGCATCAGTCTTATAGTCTGAGCCACAGTTTAAAGCGCCCTTCGGCTTTAGAAAATTTTTGACACTACTGGTGTCAAAAATTTTGGGCCCCTAATAGCCCCGTATTTCATACCTGATCACTGCGTCGTATTCGTAACCAACCGAGAGTTTCCAACAACAGGAATAAAAAAGGATATAGGTAAGTACCTACAATTATTCTGAAAATTTGTTGTTTGGTAGAAGTCTACTTTTCCTTTCGGCATCCATTTAACTGAATCCAATTCTAAGTCAATCCAAACCGAAAGCAACCAGAAGATAATCTCGTCTCGTTTTACTCATACTACATTCTCGCATCCCATATTCCCATTACGGGGGATCGCGATCAGAAGCCATTTGTATATAAGTGTACCTAGTATTGGGAGTGCGGCGAATAAAGTCAGTCGATTGAAGGCTCGATCTCTGCGCATTGCTCGGGAAGCGACGTTTGATGGGACAATAGGGTTAACATACGAGTGCGTGTACAAAAGCCCTTAAATAAAAATAGAGAAAGTTTTTGTTGCAGATGACACAAATCGAGTATTTCTTTACCCGACTGCGTGATACAGAGTCAATCAACGTGGTTAAGAAACAGCGGATATGTACTTGGATGGGTGACCGACAAAAATCCTTGAGAGTTTACGTGCTTTGGAGGGCACGTAAAGCCGTCAGTCCCTATTGTTATCATTAGATAGTAGTCGTTAAGCCATATCGGAGGCCTTCGATGGCATAAAAATTTCAAACCATTGGGTTGGCCACTAAACCCAACACAAATCCGCACTGGAGCATCTTGGTGGAGGACGCTCTAGGCCAACTCAGCTATGAGAACAGACATGCGGTGGGTCCATTACAGGTAGTGTGGGTAATTTATAGATTGAAGCCATACCGTTTAGTAAAATATTTTTAATAATAGGTATTAATCTTATTACTAGATGAAAGCTAGATAAATAATATCAACCTGGAAGTGATTGCAAAAACTCTTCTCAATTAAGCTTAAAAGATTAAATCGGATAAGCTCCGGCAGGCTCCAGACAAAAGGCTTTCATTAAATAATACGGGGAACAGTCGGACAACCTCTGCATAGCAACAATGCAAAATATATTTATTGCACTACCAATATTTAAATATGTTTACAATGACAGATAGAATTTAATGTTATTTTTATTCTACTGGAACGAATCACCTGATACTCCAACGATGTCCATGGGCAATGGTGGCCGCTTGGCTACAACCCATTGATGGCCTACTACTGAGCACGGGTTTCTCCTCCTCATACTTGAGGAGGCCTAGAGCATACTCCACCACGCTGCTCTAGTGCGGATTGGTAGAGCTGTTAGTGGCCAACCCAAGTGTCGGAATTTTTTAAGCCACCCGAACTTCCGACTGCTTAACGACTGCTACCACATGGTAACAACCGGGACCGACGGCTCTACGTGCCCTCCCAAGCACGGAAGCGCTCAAGAAATTTTGCCACTAGCGGTCACCTATCCAACTACCGGCCGCGCCCGCTGTTGCTTAACTTTGTCGATCGACTTCAAATCGACGCAAGCCGCCGGGCTATGAGCGCTTCATGGTGGCCGCTTACCATCAGGCAGGTAAGCCGTTTGTCTGTTCGTTTGTCGAATATTACCATGAAAGTTCTGGGTCGGTCACAGTTGTCATGAGCGACAACGGAAGGGTGGTGCTGCATGCTCGTTGGCTATCTTAAATCCAGACAAAACGAACATTTTTGAGCGAACGTTATTTATAAATGAGGCATTTCACCTCAGCTCTCAGGGGTAGCGAACAGTAGCAATATATCTGTGACTGACCTCAAACTGGATAGCAATTTCGTCGGGCGTTGGTTGCGCGAACGTTTTCAACTGTCGAAAGTTTTTAAACCGAAACGAACCGAGTTCTGTTGATCGTGTGAATACCGTTTAAACTGGGGCGTTGTAAGGAGTTAACATTTTATCTCGTTGCATTTATGTATTTTTTAATTATGTTATATTAATTAATTTGTTTACTAAGTTCCTATTTTTAATTCAGCTTAAGCTGTGAGTAGTGACTTTAATTGTATTGTATCTGACTCTCCTCATTACTAAATGGTCTAGGGTCTAGACTGTCTAGCTCTAGAGGACTAAAGTTTAGTTTGCCACGATAGACAGGCCTTACCTGTCTAAACTAACTTAAAAATATAATCAGTGTCATCAAATAATTCAAATACAAAAAAAAAATGTAATTTAAATGTCCGGACTTTTTTAGACGGACTTTTTTAGACGGTTTTTTTATAATATAGAGGGGGTAACCCAACGAGCTATATATTTTTGCTGGGGTAACCCTACAAACGATCAACGCAAGGCCCATGCACAGTGTGCTGTCAATGCGTGAACCGCGTGCCGCCCACGAGCGGTCAGCTCCACTCGACTCAAGGACGATGCGTCGGTATAATATAGGGACTAGGGTCATGTCCAATCTTAATAGATCTTTCAGACTATGCGATGTCCGTATTATACGTGACGTAACAGCAAAGTTGCCGCTGACGAGTGGATATCGAGTGAATAGGTGGTGCTCGTCAGTACTGAACGATGATGATAGACGACCTTTTTATTTATTACAAATGAATATTTATGGATGTAGGTCCGTTCCTCCTTCTTATGTCCTCTTGTTGACACATGTGATTCTCTCAATATTATGATTGGTAGTTGGTGAAAATTGGTTTATATTTATAAAAGTCTGCTTGAGACAGATTAGGATCGCAAAGTATCCGTTCGTGTTTGAAGCTTCTCAAATCAACAACTAGATGGCGTTGTACTCGTATGTTGAATCTATTCTTGTATTCATTTACTCTTCACTAAGATAGGATATTTGGAATTTACCCCTTAAGGGGATAAAAAAGGGGAGAATCTGATACTTTTCATTTCTTCAATGGATTCACTTGAAACTTTGTATATAGGTTGTGTGACGCAAGTGAGCACTAGTTATTTGGAAATTGGCGGTCGAAGCCGCGGGGGAAAGCTAGTTAAATATAAATTAAGTAGACGATTACCAAAAATTTGATGTTTTTGTACCCGTCCCGATTTGCTAATCAAGATTCTGCCCTTTAGTTCCGAAATTCGCCAACCTGGACCAGGCAACGCTAGCTGCGACCCTTTATTTCCCCAACTCAGCAGTGTACATTAAACATTATAACTTTATTTATTGCCGCAGTAAGCGATGTGTGACGATTGTGGCCGCAGTGATTTATCGGGTCGAAAATACAGTAAAATGGTTTTACGAGCGACGTATCTGTGTAACCTTGGTCAGGGTTCGGTGCCGGTCCGATCGCCCGTGACATCCGTCGTAGCGTATCGGTTACTTGTCTCGATTAGTTAGTTTAGTACTTACGTGACGTTAACGCGTCATAACGTTTTCTGTCCGGGTGTGTTGTTGACGTGTGTGTAAAACAAGTAAAAAAAGAGATTCAAAAATAAAAAAAACACCTAAAATTTAAAAAACATTCTAAATATCTGTCTACCCTCTTTCTTGACAATAATCTCTGAACTATACTATATTATTTATGGCCTTTAAATTTATTATAAAAATACACATCTTTAAGTATACTTATAAAGGTATTCAATAATAAACAATAATCGGATATCAATTTTTATTCGAGTGTGCCATGGGCGGAAGATGGCCCTTATCAATCCACCTCCTTTGTGACCAAAATTGCTGTGACTAAAATAAAAACCTTTCCGTTGAATCCCTTGGATATTTATATATTTTTTTAACAGCGTAGCGTTGTAGGTGTAGGTCTACTATAATAGCCTTAGTCATGACCTCATGACTCAATAGTTAAAAGTACATTATTTAATTTGGCTGACAATAATTGTTACAAATTTAAAACTGTCATGCAGTAGTAACATAATTTTAGTGAAACGTTTGGTATTTTATTTAATTTCTTCTTCCTATAGTACCTACCATCTCCTGCCGGACGTTGGCTATCGTTAAGGCTATCTTTATTTTTGATGTTGCTGCGTGGAAGAGGGATCTTGTGCTCATCCTGAAGAAATTCCTCAGGTTTTTAACCATGAGGTGCGTGTTCTGTCGGGTTTCAGCGGCCTTGGCTCTCTCCTTGGATGATTAACTGAAGCAGATGGTATTTGTCGTCCGAAGTACTGCAGTTTTCGTATTTTTACTGTATTTAGGATCTCTTTTGTCTTATTTACTTTGCAACGTCGACAGTTATTTAATTTAGATTGTATTGTTATCAGCAAATTCCACAAAGAGTGACCTCTGTACCGAACTTGGCCTCTCGCAGGCTTAATAATCTACAAATTTATCCACACACATTTTGGTTAATCACCTACATACCTCCAGTTGAATGACTGATTAGGAAATACAACAAATTCCCAGTAATTATTTATTTTCAAGCAAACATACCTAATTATATTTTTCTTACAAATGGCCCTGCGTAATGAACAATAAATCAATCGGTTAAATACAGCTTCGCGGAAATGGGAGCAATTACCGAGGCAATACCGTTGTCACAAAACAACGTTCGTTCGGAAAGCGTGAAACAAGCTGAAAGCCATTTAGTGAGGGGCGAGCAATGAAAGAGAAATTCACGTCTTGCTGAAAATTAATGAGAAACGACGCTTACGACGTTTGTCGAGCGCGTGCCGTTGCCACAATACGACGTTACGACGCCGGTGGCGTTCGTGGCGTCGTCGGCGTAGCGCCTGCCCGCCGACTAATAACTATGCTACAATACGACGCGCAACCGTAAAAACATGTTCGTCTTTATCCGACGTTGGCCACCGATGACCGCCGTCTCTTTCCCCCCCGCACCCAGAGCGGCAACACTGCCTTACAACCCGGATAAATTACATCCTATTAACTTCGTTCCGGCGCCCGATTTGCGCTTTAATAACTCCGATTGTAAGGATTAAAATTGCATGGAAGTATTGGTGAGCGTCGTAAATGTTTACCTTAGACTTTATCGCTTTCGTTATAAAGTCGACGTTGAATCTTCGCGGGAGTGCGTTGAGTCGTTCCGCTTTCTGTGGCGATTATTAATTTGCTGTCAAATAAAGGGGCCGCTCACTTGGGCGTGCGTGTCGGCGCAAATATCTGCCATACTTCGAAATCGGTAGTGATTATTTTTTGTTGGTACGACCGGATTCGCAGACCCTGTCTGTGTCTGGATCTGGACTGTTTAGAGCAATATTTTAGTCCCGTACATTAGCGGAATGCATAATATTCGCTTTTTAATTGGTGAATGGATAAATTGGGGCTTGTTTTGATACTTGCATTATGTAAATGCATTGTGATTAGGAACCGACGAAACGCAACCCATGTTCTTTTTGTGTTGCCCGCCTGTTGAATTCTGAGTACGTAGAGGCAGATCTTACAAGGCGATAATCTTTATAATACTGTAAGCGGTATAACAAACGTCATTTTTATATTGTAGGTTGGTATACCTACCTACCGGTTCATTGACTTTGACCGCTTCGGACTTTGAACGTTGTCATGTTTATGTTGTTAGGTATATTCAAACTTAAGTCCCTATCCATAAACATCTATTTAAGAAAACCCAATCGGTATTGACTAATATACAAAGCACATCCTGAACATGTGGTGTGGATCTACAACCTTAAAGTTTTGTACAGGGATTCCTTATAAAGGTGGGTTAGGGGAGGCTCTAAGAAAACATTTTTTTAAACATTTAATTAATCCCTAAAGGGGTAAAATGGCAGTAAAAGTCTGTAAAGCATCTCCGATTAGATTAGGGTCATTTATAAATGTCAATATTATTACATAGGAACAACAAACCTTGTGTACAATATTACTGCATAGTAATCTCAAAATGTGAGGGTTACAAACCATACTCCACCACGCTGGCCAAGTGGAGATTGGTGGACTCCACTCACCTTTTAGAAATTATGGAGAACTCTAAGCTGTGCAGGTTTCCTCAAGATGTCTAAAGCAAGTGATCATTAAATTTCAATACGCACATGATTTTTGAAAATTAGAGATATGTGCAGGTTTCGAACCCGGGCTCCCCACTTCGGGTGTCACTGCTACTGCTTGGTAAACTCAATATTATAATATATTTTTCAATTTAGTATGTTATTTTGATCCACAACTGAAACCATAAATCGGTGCCCTACTTGATTAAACATGGAGACCTCGGTCGGCTCCAATTTGACCTCATTGTTATTGTTATTCAGTGGAAAAAGCGGATTCGTCAGCGAGGACTTCCTATGCATTGGGGTATTAGCAGACATCGAGTTGGTAGAGGAATGAGGAATGAGGAAGTTGTGTTGTTGTTATCGTCCGAAGTGTTTAAATTGGTATAGTTGCCTGCGTTACGGACTACGGTGTACATGTAGGTACTTACGTTTCTTTCTGGTAGGGTTATCACAAGATTGGTACCTTTAATGAAACTGTAACTGATCGCGATATAATAAAAAAAATTAACGAAGGCTCTATACGTCCAACAGATGCCAAAATGATTTTTAGAGTTTTCATCTGTCTGCCTGTACGATTGTAGGTACGCGTAAATAATAATTAATTAATTTCATTCACAAGACCGATTTAGGAGTTACAAACATTATTTACATCATCGTTTTGATTTGAAACTTCGTAAAAAATCGTGAGTACCCGTTTACGTTTAAAAATATCAACTAGAAAAGTATGATACTATGATGCCCTTATTCCAGTAATATTTAAAGAGTATACTCGACGCTCTATGCCACGGCGGCCGACACCCTTACAGGTGCAATTTGACTTCATAATATTATGCATAATTATTCAGCTTTGTCAAGTAAATTTGACGCAAGTTTCAGATTCAGGAAAACAATGTACCTAGTTATAAAATGTTGTATTAACGTTTTAGGCAGCGTGTAGTATAGTGCATAATTATATTGAAAAAACATTAAATAACGAAACTGTAATTGATGGAAATCTGTTAATTGAAGATATTTGACAAATAACTATTATTGAAAGTATTTCCCAGTGTAAATATAAAAAAATAACGATGCCTTTTATACTTTTTGTTGGGTTTTCTGTTTGAGCGCTTCATCTCGCTAATATCTGAAAATGCATAAGCAATTTAAATGCGGTCACAGACGTAGTATTAGGCTTGAGGTAGTTTTACTTCAATCAGTTCATAAACAAAACAGTCATGTCGTGTCAGCCAGCAAGTCATGGGCGGCAGGGGAAGGTGGTGCTGCATGCTCGTTTGCTACTTCACTATCACTACATAGTATGTATAAAGTCGCTTTCTTTGTCCCTATGTATGCTTGGATCTTTAAAACTACGCAACGGATTTTGATGGAGTTTTTTTTAATAGATAGAATGATTCAAGAGGAAAGTTTATATGTATAATATATTAAAGTTTTTCGCAAAATGAAAAATAACGCGTGAAAATAAATTCGTGCGCTGGTTACGTTTAACAATTTTGGACTTGGGTACTAAGGGACAGGTTTCCCGAAGCGAAGCGAGGGCGGGTTCACTAGTTAATGCCATGAAAAAAAGCTAGCCAGATGTCTGTTACTATGAGTTTTTATCTGATAATAGATAATAAATAAGCGCAAACACATTCATACCCCCCGCACTAGGATTGTTTGTGTCGCGGGTGTCAACACAACACAATAACACATCAATAACATGCACGGCCCAAGAACACAACATTCATCTGTCACATAAATATCTGGAATCGAACCCGGGACCGCTCGCTTCGCGGGCATGGCCCCCACCAACTGGGCTACAACGTCGTCGATAATATAATAGTAACAAATCAATCTTTTTTTTATGTCAAATAAAGTTTCCAGATGGGTAAAAATATTATGTTTGATCAATGATATCCATAGAATATAATGTGACCTAGTTTCCGAACGAAGGTCGAATCTCATTGTTATTCCACGCAGGATACAGATGATTCGGCCGGTTTGTTCCGATGTTCATTTATTACAATTTACACAAACGTCTGGTGTGGACGACTCTTTATTAAAGGCATTAAACATGGTTGCATTAAGTCGTGCTGCTGTGTAGGTATTACAGCGCTTTTTTGGACGAATCTATACGTATAATAACTATTATATAATATATTATCCTATTAATATTATAAATGCGAAAGTTTGTATGGATGTATGAATGTTTGTGGCTGTTTCACGCAAAAACTACCGATTGGATTTTGCTGAAACTTTACAATAATATAGCTTACACATCAGAATAACACATAGGATATAATTTATAAAGATATAGTGTGAATTATCCAAAATATATTACTAAATCTTTGCAAATCGAAGAAAAAAGTTTCCCGAAGCGAAGCGAGGGCGGGTCGCTAGTATAAAATAAAATATTATGTAACTGATCGCTGTCTGTAGGTACATGTTACATAATATAAATTCAAAATCATTGCACCACTGATTTGTTTTTTTATGCCGTATGCCTGTGCCTTTATACGCGTGAATCTCAGAAATAATGTTCGTATTATCTTAATACGTCTGCAAATTGAAAGATAAATGTCATTTTAAAGTATAATTTTTTTAAAGATATTACTAGGTATCTAAACATTTTTTCGACCATGGATCTTAGGCATTATGTTTACCATATTGAAGCAAGGGCGAATTTAATAGGTATATATATAAATGACTCTTCTGCGCTTCTTATTCTTTAAACTATTTCAGATCGCACACTTATACTTGAGTACATTATTCTTAAAGGTGAGTGAAGTTTTTCTATTAACTTATTCATATACGGATTATATTAATCGGTCGCCCTCTTGTTTGCCTTTTCCATTATTATATTCAAAGGCATAGAACATACGTGCCCCAGTTGTGCTGGTACAACAAAGAGCTCGTGTGATTCCAATTTGACCTCATTGTTATTCAAAGCAGCGGGCTGGTGCGGCGGCGAGTGCGGCGGATTCGGCAACCGCATTTACGATGCATTGGCTTTTTGCAAACTAATACATTTGAAATCGATATTTTATATCGATTAATCGATATTTGGCTTTGTTAGTGAATACTCCAGATCCAGACATATTTCGGTGTCGGGTTTCGGGGAATCTTCAGATGCCTTTTTTATGTGTATGAAAAACGAGCAACACTCATGACATAACACATAAGATATCACCGATTCGTTGCCGGGAAGAAAGGAGGAAGATAGAAATAACGTTATCAACGTACCGAATACGATAACAGTTACCACCCTCTTGGTGTAACGGATGGACGAACTGCGCTTAGTAATAGATGTTTCGTGTCCGGAGAAGCGATGTTTCACTTACTTATCTCACAGATTTTGTATGAGGCCGGGCTGGTTTGAAATATGTCGCTAGTGGGGAATTTTAGAATGGATAGTTAAAACTTATTGTTGACTTATACAGGGTTACTGGTAAGTAGACCTGATCCTTTCAGGAGGTGATAGTAGGGGTCAGTACAAACAAATTTTACTATTAGGTTCCATGTGTAAATGTTAACCCATTTCGAGTTATGCTACTCTTAAGGTTTTTGTTAAAAAAAGTCACCTTGGGATCGATATTTATTTATTTTTTCTTTATGTAGGTCTTTCTTGTAGATTTCTCTGTAGTTTTAGGTAGAAAATTAATCATTTCAGATAAATAACATTTAAACCGACCGAAAAAATGGAAAATATTCAAGTAAAATATTTTTAAATCAAAATTTTAATTTTAATTTTGGCGAAGTTTCATTTATAATTAATATTTTCACAAAAAAATCTCCCTACATTCTTATGTGCAGATTATTTTAAAAACATCTACATTTAACTAGCTATCCAAAATGGTACGCTAGTCAGTATAACTCTAAACATACTTTTGAAAATTATTAACAAAGGTCCCAGGTAGTCGATACCCTTGGCAACGGTAATTCAGGTAAAATACCGCTGCCCCCACTCCAAGGAAGCCTGACGCGTGTGATTGGTCCGTCAAACAAAACAATGTTATCTTATTAGTTAGTTATGATCCCCTTGTCCCTTTCGGTAGTGTGCTTCTGTCATTCGTACGTAGTACATGCGTTTTCTCTACAATTTTTTGTGATATCGACTTTGGCTTTGTAAATTGGACTCTGTATCTGCTCTTTATTTATTTGACACGGCTGTGAATCTTGGACTTTGATATTTTCTCGTGAGTTGGATTGTGCGATTGTGTTTGTCACCATGGCAATGTATTCTAATGAAGAATACGCTGACATGATCATGTGCTATGGATTTTGTCAGGGAGTTTCTACACATGCCCGAGCAGAATACGCGTTGCGTTACCCAGGGCGCCGATTGCCAGATTTAGGCGTATTCGATGGTGTTTATCGCCGGTTGAGAGAAACTGGTTCCTTCCGAAGACGCACGTCAGACATGGGTAGACCTCACCGCTATCGCGTAGAAGATGAAGATGAAATACGACGACTCTTCATAGAAGACCCAACCACGTCTACGAATGTTGTTGCGAAACTTCTAGGCATTTCGCAATGGAAAGTGTGGTTTACAATGAACACTGCAGGTTACTACCCATATCATTACACTCCGGTGCACGCGATTGAGGAAGGAGATTCGCTAAGAAGACTAGATTTCTGCCGGTTTTTGTTGAACGCTGACATTGAGGATCCACAATTTCTTAAAAAAATTTTATGGACTGACGAATCGAAATTTGACAAGGATGGCATAACAAATTACCACAACGCCCATTTTTGGACACCTAAAGAAGATGGAAATCCCAATAAAAAAAGAGTGAAAGGCTCACAAAGGAGATTTAGTTTAAATGTTTGGATGGGCATTATTGATAACCATTTGATTGGGCCATACTTCATGCCGCAGAATTTAAATGGCGAATGTTATGAAGAATTTCTCCGTGAGGAATTATTTATTCTTATGGAGGACTTACCACTTTCTGTAAGAAAGAACATGTGGTATCAACATGATGGCTGCCCTGCACATTACCGACGAGGTGTACGTGATTGGTTAAATGAAAATTATCCAAATAAATGGATTGGTAGAGGTGGTCCCCTGCCATGGCCAGCAAGAAGCCCGGACTTAACTCCAATGGATTTTTATGTGTGGGGACACATGAAAAGTATTGTGTACCAAGATGGCCACCCCGTACCTACTGTTGAAATTCTTCAACAACGAATTATTGATGCAGCAGACGTAATTAGGCTTCAATTAACAAGTAGGGTGGTGAAGAGTGGTCTGCGACGCAGGATGAGGGTCTGCGTTAGGAATAGAGGTGGCCACATAGAAAATGAATTAAAAAATCGTGCACATCTTCAATAAACATATTATTTTTTTGTAATGAGGACTTTTTTTACCCTTACTTTGAATTACCGTTACTTTGGTATCGACTACCTTGGCCCGTTCGTCGTCGATTTTTTTATAAGAATGTTCAGTTAGCCTAAATGTTGTACCTTTTTGGGATAGCTAGTTAAATGTAGATGTTTTTAAAATAATCTGCACATAAGAATGTAGGGAGATTTTTTTGTGAAAATATTAATTATAAATGAAACTTCGCCAAAATTAAAATTAAAATTTTGATTTAAAAATATTTTACTTGAATATTTTCCATTTTTTCGGTCGGTTTAAATGTTATTTATCTGAAATGATTAATTTTCTACCTAAAACTACAGAGAAATCTACAAGAAAGACCTACATAAAGAAAAAATAAATAAATATCGATCCCAAGGTGACTTTTTTTAACAAAAACCTTAAGAGTAGCATAACTCGAAATGGGTTAACATTTACACATGGAACCTAATAGTAAAATTTGTTTGTACTGACCCCTACTATCACCTCCTGAAAGGATCAGGTCTACTTACCAGTAACCCTGTATATACATAATGACTAGCGAGCCGCCGCGGCTTCGCACGGATGCATCGTGGATATATTATACAACAATAAAATATTGTATTTGTTACTCACAGATAGTTTAGCATTCTAACGGTGAAAGAATTGTTGAAATCGATCCAGTAGATTTTATTGTTTATTCGTTACAAACATTCAAAAATACGTAAATCGTGATGAATTATGCATAATTATTCATCATGTTATATGTTTTTGTATGGCTTAAGCTATCATTGAAAATGTTCTGCTACTAAAACACAGACTTTTCCATTACTTTATTCTGAATAAGACTAATGTTATAATAAAATAAAATAATTAGTCTAATGATAATGAATATAAAAGTATCTAATACAACGTAAATTAATTGACCACGCTATCACATTAAATCGCTGAACGGAACAACACGTGTCAATGTTAAATAGTTTAATACAGGGCACAAAGCTTCGATAACTGAAGCCATTAAGAGATCAAAGAGGATTAAAATTGATTCACAATTTGTAAATAATGGAATTAAATCGAACTTCGCCCTTCTGTAGGGTAACTATGTTGAAAGGTATGAATTGAATTGATCCGTAAATGTTCCCACCTGCGTATAATGTGGGAGTCTTCAAGAGGAGAGTGAATAGGCTTTTAATAAGTTAGTGCGACCAACATCCTCGACTTCATCGCTACTTTAAGTAGCGCACCACATAGTAATACCATCAGGTGGGATAGTTGTCAAGCATTAACTTATCTAATTAAAAAAAAATAGATTTTTTTTGTATCACATTTTTGTTGTGTCGCTTCAGCTGATTAAGAGCTTAGAGATGGATGTACATAATTATGCGGTAAATAGTTATTATCTCTGTATTAAAACCATTTTTTTTATTCGTAGACGGTATAATCTTAGACGGTAAATTATGCTTACGACGAAGTGATTCATGGACAAATAAAGTATGAAAATAGGATTCATAACTAAACTTTTTTTATTTCATATAATTGGACAAACAAACTATGCTTTAAGATTTGTTTGTTCGTATAGGGACTAGAACGGTGGGAGTATTATTGTAAGAAGTAAGAGGAAGTTTAAATTTCGTTTTATACCATGTATTTATAACACACACCAGTCGTAATAACGTTTGCGACCATATTATTAAGCTGAGCGTGACTTTTTATAGTATTTCTGTACGAATAATGATAAGATCTAACCGACTTTAATTTAAGGACTTATAGAAACAGGAATATCCTGTACAATTGAAAAAAGTGGCGCCCCCCGTCTACGCCTATTCGCATGTGGGAGTTCTGTTTGATACAAAATTTGTTGCCCTTTATAGATAGGTGATCCTAGCGAGTTAGTTGCCCCTATATGTCCACAAGGGGCGCGTAGGACGTACGCTACGGGCTCATCAAAGTTGCGTGCGGTGTTCTGCCGTGTCGTTTATCACTGTTCCCTGTTTGTTGGTTGCTTCTTTTGTGTTGCGGTCTCATACGACTCAAGTATAATAGAGGAAGGAGGGTTCACTGTGAACAGAGGAAGAAATTGTCTGTTTCTATGAGTTGTCGCCTGTTGAGAAGCGTTTGGATTAGTTGTTCCGGAGAAATTCGGATGTCAAATTGATTTAAATTGATATTTTATTGTTTGGTTGTGTTTATGAAGTTACAAGACCCATACATTTTCGTGTATCGGATTGCGGGGAATATCAGATACTTGTCTGTATAATGATGATATACCTTCTTCGTAGTTCATCCATCATGCATTCATGCCAGAATAGTTCTTCAGTGTCAGAAACTGCAATATGGGGTCCCAGTCGCTTGATAAGGTTTACAAAGCTTGGAATATAAATAACAGTAATAAAAGAATCGAATGTTTTCTCCGTCAAACCATTTTCATATATCAAGGTACAGTCAGTTCAGTTTCCGCTGTTCTCGGGAAATACGTACATATCTGTTTTTCCAATACAGTTAGATCCGCTCTCGGCTCGGCGTCGCTCACTAGCTCACTACGTATGTACCTGTTGATTGCGACCGAGTAGGTAGATACTACACGTATGTATATTATGTATAATGCTCATGTTGTGGTTCTCATTAGCACGTTTAAATATAGCTGATTGGAATGCTTTCGAGTTTTAAATAAATGTCTAGTAAAAAATAAACGGTTTATTTTTTTAATGAATGTGTGTAGGTATCTATTTGATTACTGACGAATTGACGATCTTGTAAAGTTAGGTTAGTCTGTCTTGACTAAAAAGTTCTCGGGTTCGATTCGTTCTGGTGTACGGTGTACGTGTGCGATCTGTATTTATTTATCTTTATGATTGTTTACCATTGAACGTGTGCACGCTGAAGTCCGATTACTTCTCGAATTAATAGATAGCAACGTAACGTAAACCGTATTCACCTGAAGATAGACATCGTTTAATATCAAAATTGAATGTTACGCGTTTAAGACACTCGACCGAATATTCGGTTTACAGTGCCGAATTTGTAAACGCGTGCACGAATAAAAACGAACAATCTTTTGATTCGCGTTAATAAAACCGACAGAGAAACGAGAATACTCGTAGTGAATAGCGAATACACCCGAATAGGCTGTTTACATACTCGTATTGGCGCGTTCTTTCCTCTTCGCGCCGAGTATCTAAATGGGTTGTTACTATAAGTTGTAAGCGGATAAGTAATGGCATAAATCGTGTATTTCTTCGCTCAGCTGTCGTTGTCGTCTAAATAAAGGATAACCAAGATTTCCTAGACAGATTGATCTAGATTCTAGATTGTCGTTGTCAGTATTTCTAATTTCCCTTTTTCCAGCCGCGATCGATTTCCGCTATCGCCGCCAATTTTTCCGGGGGAAATATATATTTTTGTTTTCCGATATGGCTACATTGGAAGCGGCGTCGAGACGCGGCAGGCGTCGGGTAACTCGATTTGAAATAGGACGGAAATAACGCTCTTACTTTGAGCGTTGATCATGGGTGTCTGTGTGTGTGTGTCTACTTGTTGATTGCAATATTTACGAGTTATGACGAAGTTTCATGTTATCATTTTGTTTGGAATAGTTCACTTCAAGCGCAGTTTGAATGCGAGCGTTTTTATGCACTGTTTTACATGAAAACAAGATCTAAGTTAAAACACAAAGCGGAGTACTTAAGTTCGATTTTTTATGGATTTAAGATAGCAAACCAGCATGCAACCCTTACTTTTCCGCCCATGACAACTATGACCGACCCAGAACAAAACTCAAATCGGAATTAGAATGTGTAATGGGCCAGCTACCTGAGGGTGTTATTAAGAACCTTAGTTAGTTAGTTTGTTAGTAACTATGAGGACTGGGACATGCACTGTGATTGATAGTTAATTCTGTTAGTTGTTGATAGTAATATTCCAGTTCGTTATTGTAAGTAAAGAGTCTCGTTCTAGTCTAATTGGATTACAGATGTGTTGCTACCCGTGAGGACTAAGATCGCTCTAAAAAAGTGTAACCATTAAAGGTAATTGGCCTGTAATCATCGTTATAACTGCTGGTTAGTCCAGCGACTTTTGTCTATCCTTCAGGTTAACACTGAATTCTGATTCCATCCAGCGAAAAGTAACTTTTCAACATTAGCTACTATTATTTGTCTACTATCGAGATAAAACATTCTATCGTATCTTATTACAAATTGAACGATCCGCGGCGGCGCTTGCCGAGTGCCAGATCAAACCAATTTTGAAGAATAAAGTATCCCTCGATATTTCCCTGATAGTGTCTGCTATATTGAACGCTTCCTTCTATGCAATTGAAGAAGAAAACTTTAAATTATAGATATCGCCGTTCATACCTGCATCTGGTGCTTTTGAATTTTCTGTGTTTTTGGATACGACTGCTGAGCTCGCGATTTCGTTCTTGGATATTATCGTTGGTCTGTTGTTCCAATTCGGTCACAGTTGTTATGGGCGGCAGCGGAAGGTGGTGCTGCATGCTCGTTTGCTATCTTAATTCCGTAAAATTACTCGAATTATCTACAATGTAAAACAGTTTTAAATTTTGTGACAGATTCCTTTCTATTTCTGAAAACAAATGGTCTTTCGAAGTAATTTTAAGTGGGTGTATGACACAGTCGGGAAATTGGATGATAAATCGAGCAAATGTTCGTAATTTTCTACGCCCATGAGTTGGACTAAGCCTTTATGCCCCAATACGCCTGTAGGCCAACTTACGCCCACGAAAGCTTCCTTTTTTAATCAGTAGGAGTAATTTGACAGTTTCTGATGTCAAATGTAAAAATAATGTTGCCCGTTGGTTGATATTTAGATGTTTCCAGGATTTTGGTTATTTGATTTGTAAGATATTTTTGTCGGTGAATCTTATTGAAATTTTAATTTCATAAATGAATGATATTTATTTACAAAAATGTGGTTATCTGCTTTGGATGTTACGTCAGTTACGCAGGGGCTGCACATTTGCACAGTTTAGACGGGAATCTTTAAATTAACCTATATTTTTATTTGTCAACCAATTTAAACAACATAACTACTAAAGTTACTTATTAAAGTTATTATTAAAGTTAAGTTACTTTACTACAATTTATCAACGAAAACCGCATACAAATCGATTAAGTTTTTTATGACACTAGGTATCTACTGTAAAATCAGTTGCGTTAATAAATACCCCCAATGATAGTTGGTCTCAAATATCAAATAAATAACGCTACACCCATAGCCCCACTAGGAATCCCTGTGTCGTGGGTACCATGGACAACATACACGACAAGAACACACACACCCAGACAAAGAACAGAAATTTAAACTCATTATTCAAATTTCCGCCTCGCTGGGAATCGAACCTCGGAGCGGCTTTCCGGCGTGTTAACCATTGCGCCATCGGGATCGTCGCAATTGTATACACATATCGAACAGTAATAGATTCAATATTATTAGGTACTCTAAACTAAACGTAATATCCTAATAGAGTTGGCATTAACACACCGCACACGTTTAATATACATAAATAGATACCGTACGGTAGCTCGACTATAGCAGGCGCAACCTTTGACTTTAACAACTCAATGTAATAACTGGGCTTCTTCACTTCACTCCCACGCATACAAACACGCGCTCGCCGTATAGAGGAGCTAGGTAACAAGTTATTTGAAATTAACTTCACGGAGCTGCGTATGTGTGCAGGATTGGCTCGTTACAACCTTATGCGTTAAGGTACAGATACACATGTTTTTAAAAAGCATGCTCTTAGACAACACGTCTAGGAATTTTGTATGGAGACGTCATCAAAGCACGCCTCCTTCCACTCTGTTCTGTGCCCCCTTCCACCAGCAGTGCCGCAGGTACAATGTAGATATAGTTTATAAGTAATCACAAGCGTTAAGCTATTCTCATTTCAGCTAATAATCGTGATAATGATAAGATAACTCATCAGTTTCACACGTACCGTATCCCCGCAGCCGTCGAACAAAGCCCGGTTGGCAACACCACACGACACGCTTTGTGTAAATAATTCAACGCATGTTTTGGTTTTGCGGTCCAACACTCACATCGCTACTTCCGTAATTGGTGTTTTGATAATTAATGGGAATAGATAGAGTTTTGCTATGGTGGACCACAGTGTTGAGGTTAGGATATTGTTAATCGAACGCTTTTTTTCATGTTAACAGCCTATATAAGAGCAGATAAGATATCTGATTGTAAGTGGTCACCATCGCCTAAGGACTTTAGCAACACCAAAGGCATCATCGATGCTTTGCCGGCCAAGAAAGAAAGAAAAGCTGACTCTCAAGCAGGGCCGCGGTAACGGCAGCGAGCAGCTGGGGAGCTGTAATACAAGTCGTTTGCCGGCTGACTCTAAGTGACTACTGGTGGCCAGTTGGATCCAAAAGCCTATCACCAGCCGAAAAGTACCTTCGGGATTATACTGGATGGTATAGAGTCCACAGACCTGTGAAGAGAGACTGGACGCCGTAACCTCGTCCGAACACTTATCTCCCGCACTAGGATTACCTGTGTCGCGGGTGGCATGACCCGAGAACAAATATTTATCTGTTACATACATACCTGCCCCGGCCGGAGAACAAACCCGGGACCCCTCGCTTTGCACGTAGGGTCACCATCAACTAGGCTACGGGGTCGTCAACTTGATCTAAAACATAAATATTATTTTGGGTTTTAAATTAAAACCTGTTGAGCCACAGGATAATTGACCATGCTCAACGTGGCCATGGTTGCTTCCCACAAAAATCAAAGAATTTCACCGTTGCATGTATCACGTAAAATGCATTGTTGATCAGTTGACTTTCACCGATTGATTGCTGTTCACCATCCAACGCATAACATAATGTGTGCCGTGTTGTGTATTAGCACCATTAGTCCATTGTTCGGAGATAATACACGTTAGGCGAACGACAGGTTCAAATTATAGTGAAGCTATTTAATAACTAGTTTTCCATTTATGACAGTTTGCTTCGTGCGATTTTACACGATATGGTAGTGGGCGACCCGCGGCCTGCTGCATGCTTGTTTACTACCTTAATTCCATAAAAAAATGTGATATCTCTTTTAACTTACGGACATACATTATATATTTTATAACATTGCATTTTTCAATGCATTATTTTGGTTTTGAAGATACAACCTTAACTCTGGTAAAGGATGGAGGTTAAATAATGTTGGTAAATACATAATAATAATAAATTAGGTACAACACACTTGAGTCGTACACCAAACCAAAATAACATACCAGAGACAGAGAATTACTGAAAAATAATGTGGTATACAAAATTTTATAGCTTAAAATCTCTTCTAAGCAATCTTGAATTAAAAGAAAAAAGAAATTAACCAGGCGAAGGATGTGTACAAATGCTAGGAACAATACGTATATTGTTACTTTATTAGTGAAAGTTATTCAGTAGCACTAGTGTGGGGCTATGAGTATGTAGCGTTATATTATTCTAAAAGTCTATGATGATCTAATTTTTCTTTATGACTCGAAATACCAAACATTTGGTATCGCGTGCATTCCACCTTACCATATTGTTCGCGAGCCCCCTCTGACTCAAATATTTATCACCACAACTCACGCCTCTTTAACGTTTCTGTCAAGTGGTCATGTAGTTACGTGTACGAGTAATCGTACCATAATTTTATTCCTAGTTGAATATTAAAAGGTATATCAACACCATAAGTGTATGTAGCAATATGTACTGAATAGTTCGAATTCATTCTTCGTTAATGCATTATTCTGCTATATGTGGAAGGTAATTAAATTAACTTTATTAATATATTTTATCACTTCATAGGGCACATACAGAATGAATTACGTAAGTTATTGAAAGGTACATTACCAGATACAATACAGAATACAATTACCAGATGAGCTACTTACTTATTAAGCTAAACAAAATAAATAAAATAAGTAGGTACTTAATTAAGATGATAATTTATTCTAACTTAAAATATTATGAATTATAATTACGAGTATGTTATAGCACAATTGTGGCATTATATAATTATATAATTATGTAATTATATAACTTTGTGTCTGGAAGTCAAATAATTCTTAATTTTTTTATAAATAGAATCTGTTTCACGACACACGACACGTCTTAATCTTATTATAATGCAACTTGCGTCCTAATGATCATGATAAATGATAATATCTGCAAAAAGCGGAAACGTAACCCACACCTAGTGTCACCTAGGTATGACTACTTTTTTATTGCAGATTCGGAATCGGAAAAACATTGTGCGTCGACGGTTCAAGTCTCGTGATTTGGTCTATTTTGTACGGCGTTGAAATGAACCCTATTTTCCTGCATTACGTTCTAAAATCTCAAGTTTATCGGCTCTGGTGAACGTTTTCTATTTGGTGGGTAAGCGTTTCCGCTTTTTTGCGTCGATAGGTTTACTGAATCATAATTAGCAATATATAAAACTGATTGATGACGGAACGAGGCGGGAACGAACAGCCGCGTTGTCGGTGCGGTGCGGAACAGCGGGGTGTAAAGCGATCGGCGGTCGCTGAAAGGTCACGATGCAAGGCCGTCGGGAGGCGCGGCCGGTTCGACCGCGGCACGTGAACGACACGACGGCAGCGGCGGAAACACGACAACGACCACCGGCCGTTGCGATTGGAATGGGGCGGTGTTTATTGTTTGGGTTTATAAAACCTTGATTGCATTAAGAGTATTGGAACGTAGTTCCTTATGGCGCGTTGCGAAAGGGGGCTAGACGGAAATAATTCATACGAAAAATTGTCACGACACTTTTTGCTATAGTAAGCTATTGCAAGCCGTGCGGCGTGCGCATCTTCTATATTATTAGTATAACATATATATATATATATATATATATATTTACATCACTAATTAATCGAAAGGAACTACGTTCCATCCGAGTGTCCCTTGACACCTCTCAAGTTTTTTATAAGATATCTATCTACTCTATAATCTTCCTTAAAATGTTTACCATATTATTTAAGTAACACACACAAGAGTATCACACGAGAAGCGAGTCCATTATCTGGTATAGTATATCAACTGAGCGTCAAGTAAGCACGTCCTCTTTTGTTCCAGGTACGTAGAATAGAAACGTAACGATTCGTAAGAAGCAATGAGTCACCGGTGATCGGCGGAATGTGGCCGGTCATCGAGCCATGAGAACGGCCGGTCCACTTCCGATCTTTTTGTGATCGCACCGAATTGAGCTTTTGACATTCCGATCTGGTAAGGTACACGCTGACACTTGGTAATATTTTTCGTCTCTGTTGTATTGTCATGTCGTAATTGTCTTAGAAATTTGTTATAAATGTATTTTTTACATAATTATGATAAGTATAGCTTATGATTTTTAACTCAGCTCATCGCGGATTGTACACATTTTATTATGATACGAGTACTCACGATATGTATTTTGAAACGCGAGGGAAAAAGTTAATGCTTGTCAACAATCCCACCTGCTGGTAAGTACCGATAATGTCTGAGATGTTGAGCGCACTAACTTATAAAAGCCTATTCACTCTCCTCTTGAAAACTCCACCTTATTATGTATGTACATATTATATGTAACTCAGAAGCAGCGTGAGTAGTACTGTAGCCGAGCGGTTTGAACGGCGGACCCCAGAACCGCGGGGGGTTTTGGTTTGGGGGTGTCGGTGTTACAAACGACGGTGACCGCTTACCATCACATGGGCCGTAACCCAGTTTTCCCATCTCTATATAAAACAAAAACACGACAGATTTCGTTAAAGGCACGAACACAGCGAATTAACCGGAAAATAATCCGCTTCCACCAATGACTTATTACTACTATGGACATCAGGTCTTCTACAAAAATCGCGAAATAAATGTCCCAGTTTCACATCACAAGAGTATACATGTTTACAAGGTAATTTAAACACTAAAATCATTACATCACGGTTTAATTTCGATTGCAGTCGTGAACGCGAAATTGTTGCTCTCCTTGCGTTTTGTTGCTCATTTGGTTCGGACATTTTTTAGCGCGGACCCGACGTCCATGGTTATAATAAGTCAATGGCTTCCACCCTATGTCCGCAACCAAAGTGCTTTATTCGAATAGCTCATGGCTTTGTGGCATTTACGCGGACGGGGTTACGTGAGCTATGCAACGTGCAGTGCCGCACTGGTTCGTGCACAAAGCAAGTGCCACGTGTCTACTTTATTACCCCACGAGCAACTCGACATCGCTTCGTCTGGAGAAACTCGATACTCACCTAATGGAATAGTTTAACCATCCGAAGCCGTTGTTACTGGCTTTATGCCTTATTTTATAAAAGTTGACATACCAGACTGCTTTCGAAGGGTCCTGGGTTGGATTCCCAACGAGGCGGAAATTTCAATTATGAGATTTTTCTGTTTTCGGTCTTGTTGTCTTTGTGCGTTGTCAAGGACTTCCACGACACGGGGAATCCTAGTGTATAGCTATTACTGTGTAGCGTTTATTCATTACTATTTAGGTATCTGTATACATAAATATAAATCTCATCCGTTACTGGGTGACTGACACACAACGTCCAGATGAAACTACCGAACGTAAGAAGCTGAAATCTGGCATGTATGCTCCTTGGGGAGTGTAGGGGAGCACTAAGAGAGGATTTTTGGAAATTCCCCCCCTGAGGGGATAAACTGTTTTTTTTTTTATTTCTTCAATGGATTCACGTGAAACATTGTTATAGGTTCTCCTATTGGCAGGTTATGTCGCGGGAGAAAGCTAGTTTGTCTATATAACACTAAAATGTCGTATTTAGTCGCCATTAAATACGTTTTGACGTGACACGCATGGTATTATATTTAAATCTGAGGTTTAAATTTGTCCCTGACGGTATTTAGATATGGAATTTTATGTAGAGCCACAACAATTGAGAACGGAAATTAGTCGCCGCCGTCGGTCGCTGGGGCTGTGGAGGAGACTTCGTGTGTATCGTGTCTATCCCACCCCCCAGTTAGCGCAAGGGTTTAGCTAAAAGTAGGTACTAGTACTAGACGCTCGGCTGGCCGGGAATTGAGATTCTATTCTGGCATAACATAAATGGGGATTTAAAGGTAGAACTAATTGTCAGTAATAATGACATGAGATACATTGTCATTGTATGATATGATGAGAGGATTTTATACGCTTCTCAATTCTCGCTTCTCAATTCAATTCAATTAATTTGAGTGATTGACCCTGTGCCTGTAAGTAGTAGCAAGTATGTCATGTGTAATGTTTTAATGTTAATAACACTAAGCCATTAGGGCAGTCTGTTACGTTTGCTGTAAGTTACGTGACGTAAATAAATAAATAAAATCCCGAAATAAACCCTAAACGTGGAATATAAGGCATATTAATATTGTCAATGCGAAAGTAACTCTGGCTGTCTGTCTGCTACCTTTTTACGCTAAATCCGTTGAACTGAAGGTTTAAATTTGGTATGTGCATAGTTTGAGACCTGGTAAAGGACATTACCGTTGACCATTTTGACCGTTTTACAAGATACTAATATGTAATTTTCTAACTGCTATTAGCAAGCGCTGTTTTATTTGATCAGAATTATATTGGTTTAGTCATACAGAATTCGTTAATGTTTTAACCGCAGAACACAGGACTATCTATCGATTTTTACTATGATTCATCCTTTGGACAAAACAAAAAGCGTAAATGCGTAATGTGACCGCAATCGGTCAAATAATTCGGAAATAACACGACCACTAAAACCTTTAAGTATATACTATAATACATACATACATAATTGAGTCATCTAGCTTGTAATGTCTTTAAATCGGACATAATTTTACAGAACCTGTAGAAACTTTTGAAACAGAAACAGCCTATTTTGACTTTTTGATAAATGATTATTTATGCTTATTTAAGTGATCCAATAGTACAAAATAAATAAGAAACTGTTAACTCAGAAAAAAATTGGATGAAAAGGAAAACTGTTTTTTTTTAGTTTTATAAGAGGATGTCGAAATTTATTTATTTATCCCTTCCTTTTTTCTATCCTTTTATTTACCTTTTCCCTCCCTCCCTTTTTTCTTTCCTACTATTTCTTACCTGGGCGACAACTCATCGGTGATGCCTTTGGTGTTACTGACGTTGACCACTTACCATCAGGTGGCTCGTCTGTTTGTTTGTCGGCTGTTAACATACATAAAAATTATAAATATAATTGTATAATTATGTATGTATATGTGTAAAGCATATTTATTTTTATATCTACCTACAGTTAATCAATACATTATGCATGGTTGGGTTTACATCGATCGAATTTTGCAGCGTATCTGCATAGTATTGTTCATGATACATATTTAATAAGGCAACTGTGTTGATATAACAGTGGCATTTAGAGGCTGGAAACAATTTTACTGGTATTTCTCAAGCTGATCAAATCTTTTTTATTAAAAAGAATATGTAAAAAATAATTATTAATATTTAAGTATAGGTCAATGATAGTATATTTTTGGAGTACATGACATGCATGTATGAATGACGCTACACACTCATAGTCCCACACTTGCGTTCCCTGTGTCGCGGTAGCCCTGGATAATACGCAAGAACCCAGTCCAAAATCGGAAATTTAAACTCATCATTCAGAGTTTCACATCGCTGAGAATCGAACTCATCAAACAGTAGTTACGCGGTGCACCCAATACGTGTTTTGCTGAAAAACTTAACATCATCTGAATAAGTAGGTATTACATGGACGTTAAGTCAAGGCAAAATTAGTCTTCTTGGACTAGGTTCCTTACTGTAAATCTTGCTAAGATTAGCATTCACTTATCCTTTTAATTTTAATGTTAAAGTAAAAGTCACACAATTAAATGATCTCATTACAAATCACATTTGTTTGCACCAATATTCTTTTGAAGACTAATCGGACAAGTCAGTTTAGGTAATACATACAACTATCAAAAAGTTACAGTATACTACAGTTAATACAATACAATACAATACAATACTACTAAGTTAATACAATGAAGTGTTAAAATAAATGAATAATTACTGTTACTTTGCTAGAATAGTGATTCTAGTTAACGGGTGAGTTAGTTATGTATGAACGACTCCACTTTTTCATATTTGGATTTGGAAATTAAAATAGTGAGTCGTTCGCGGGGCGCCCGTTTTAGAAACTACAAGTCTTAACTTTCAACTAAGTGGCCACTAAAAAACTACATCTGAAAACTTCAAACGAGCTCCCACAAAGTTAAAATGGTGCAATTTTCATTGAGTAAGTAGCTCGCAATAGTTGATACCATTATTTATGAATTATTAAATTAAAATTATAAAATAATAAGTAATGTTCTTAAGTGGATTACATTAAGTTGTGTTTTTGTAAATCGTAAATGTAATTTGAGAGTTACTTTTTAAAGAGTGTAATTCGACGTTTTTCTTCAAAGTGGATGGTTATACGCTTAATGCTTGTATTGTTTTGAGTAATAACTAGTAATAGCAACATTGACTTATTAGTAATAATAAGTTAAATTATTAATAATGTGTAAGGTACACATAAATGTTAATAAACCAAATTTATAAACATCAATGTAAATAATAATTGACAAAACAAACGATTGTTAGCTCGTGCTGTGTCGCGCTGGTTGGCCCGCCATGCGCCAGCCGGACTCATTAGTGAGAAAACTGACTTTCAAACAGGTTCGCGACAACCGACAACCGCGACGCCCTCCAATAAATCCTACGTGCACTTTAAACACCGGGTTAAATGCGGAGCCGCGACCACATTTTTTATTATTGTTTTTTTTTTACAAGGTTTAACCGCCTTGGATGTTGTTCTGTCGGCCTGCGCGTCGTCAGTTTTTAAGTTGACAAAAGGAACCTTATTAATATATATACCTCCACTGTCTGTCCGTCTATCTGTCACAGGCTTACAGGGCTCTATCTCTTGAACGGAAATAGGTAAACCTAAAATTTCCACTGCGTGTTTCCCGTGACCGCTATTAAAACAAATAACAGAAAAGTAAAATAGTATTCGTAACTATCATTGGTGTTTTTCTTACATCATCATCATCATCACAACCCATAACTGTCCCACTGCTGGGCACGGGTCTCCTCTCACAGTGTGAGGGGTATAGGCCATAGTCCACCACGCTTGCCAAGTGCGGATTGGTGGACTTCACACACCTTTGAGAACAATATGGAGAACTCTCAGGTGTGCAGGTTTCCTCATGATGTTTTCCTTCACCGAAGCAAGTGATAATTAAATATTAATACGCACATAATTTTTGAAAATTAGTGGTGCGTGCGGGGTTTGAACCCGGACCCGCCGGTTCGGCAGTCCAACGTTCAACCACACGGTTATCACTGCTTACTTTTTTAACATATTGGTAAGTTATTGCTTGACTGCTTTTATACTTATTTAGTTTCCGTGCAATAGGTACGTTTTACGTCGGCGTGTCCTTAGGGATGACTTTGAGTAGATTACAATAGCCTCATGGTATATTAAGGACTTTATTCATCTGACTGCTGACCGGATCTCACTCACAACATAATATCCTTACCTCACAAACTTATTTGAGTAGACGTAATGTAAGCAGACATTAGTTCAAAGAGAAAAGGCCTTTCACGTGTCAAGTAGACTTTGCCATTACTTACAATCGCCTACTTGCGCACTCACTCGAGTGCGATGGAGCACTGGAACTTGATTATGCGGTAAATGTTATTCAGGTATTTAATGTGGTTTTATGGTTTGAATCAAATGCATGATGGCCTTTTTGTATAAACTGACAAGTGAGCAGACGTTATGAAGAAAGCGATCGATAAATGTGCAGTGATAGAAACGGATACAATAAAAGTTGTTTTTAAGGATTAAAGACCTGCGCATATTACATGTCTCAGATTAATATTTAGAAAAAGATACAGACAGACAGTATTTACGTATGGCAGGCAGAGAGACTTCAGAGGCATATTAATAGGGTTCCGTTTTCTACCCTTCGGGCACGAAACCCTAACATACTAGATTGTAGTAGACTTTCACAGTGCTAGGTGACATAAAATAAGCTTGCACTCGTACATCTACCGAATGATATCGTTAGCCGGCATTGTTCGTGACACATTCTGCATGTGACGTGCAAACACACGCGTCGTTCATGCCCCACTTGCTATTTATCGACACATCGCCAGATCGGCACACCCGCCTCGGCTAGATTAATAACAGTTTATTGGGGAATATCTTTGTTTGAGTAGGCTTTGTTTGTTAACCCGGATTTATGAGATTGGATCATGGGTATGCGCAATTAGACCAAGCAAACGGTTTTTAAAATACAATTTACTTAAACACGGAGCCCTTGCAGACGAACAAATGACCGTGGTAAGAAATGTCATGCATTTCAAGAAATTAACTAACTCAAGAAGAAAGAAACTATTTGGCCAACTATTTGGTCAGTTGGGCTCGAGCTTTACCACCGAGCTAGGGCCCACTTCAGTCGCCTCTCATGACACCCTGGTCTGCCCGCAAGGGATTGATAATGCTACAGCATAGGTACACCTCTCCAATGTGGCTAGAGTACGAACTACTGTTAGTTGTGGGATTCTTTTCACTTAAATGTATAAAAATTAAGCAATAAACGCGGGCCACAAACAGTCGTGTACGTTGTAACCAGGCCCTCCAGTGAAAGTATTGCATTCTACTGGCACTTGTTAGAATCTCAGGAAATACTGTTAGGCGGCTTCTGGACTGAGCGGTTTCTTGGCACTTATCAAACATTGTTAATTTAAAAGCGTTATTCCTTTCCTTTTGATTTGATTATAAAGAAAACCCCAACTATTATTCGATAAAAACAGTATTGGTTTTCCATTTGTTACACTTGTCTTGGTAATAAACATGATATCTTTTAACCTTATTTTAGAAAATGAAATCTGAAATACTAGATGGGATCTTTTGAGAAAAGGTTAGGAAGTAACGCGCTTACAATAAATTTTTGACATTTGCAAAATGTTCAGCGTTTCAGAAATGTACTGTTTTAGAATCAAAATAATTATTGTAGGATAATAAGTTTTCAGTGAGTTGATGAAACGCGCCAATGTTTACTTCATAAAACTTTACTTGTCGTCTCAACACGCAGCATCCGCAAGCGGCCTACGGGCCCGTTCCCACGCCGGAACGTAAGATATGTCCCGCGATTGGATGTAAATCTCTCCACGGATTCTTGACTTGTTTATGTTAACTAAATTAATGTGTTTATTAGTAGGGACAGTGCGTTGTGAGAATATGGAAATAATTTTATTATAAAAGAGAGGTATTATAATATATTATATCGCTGAGACACAGTGGCGCATGGACAACACGAAAAATACATCATAAACGTATCATAATAATGAAAACGCACACTAGAATTCCCTGTGACACGGGTGGAATCTACGATACAAATAACACTAGCATTAACACCCGAGAACAAACATTTATCAGACACATACATATCTGCTCTGGCCGGGAATCGAACCCTGAACCCCCAGGGCCAACTACCAACTCCGCTACGGGGTCGTCAACAAGCATATCTGTGACAGTGACATGTCTTGGACTCGAGGATGGACGGAATGGCACAACTTGCGTTTTTTCTTCTTGGCCGACAACGCGTCGAAAAGCATTACTTTTGGTGTTACTACTGTCCACTGGCGACGGTGACCACTTATCATCAGGTGGTTCGCCTTCACGTTTGTCGGCTACATAAGATATGATGTCGTGACCCAGAGACGTGACGTCGCAATGCCGCGGCGCAACCGGACGATGTCGAGCGTCCCGCCGTGACGTGTATACCGTTACTCGATTGTTGATTGACATTGCACTACGCGGGATGTGGCTATATTAACTGCCGTACGAGGAAGTTGTTACTTCACGACCAGTTTAATATATCAAGGGCTTTTTAATAGTTGCTATACTGTATTGTATAGATACTGTATAGAGTTTATATTGTAGAGTAATATAGTATTGTATTTCGGTGCCTACAGATGTAATCGTAAGTAATCCGTGATTATGATTATATTTTGGGCAACGGATTAAATTGTAACGTGTAATCATGATTATATTTTGCCCATCTCTATCTCTCTCTCATCCTGTCTCTCATCCTCGCGGATGATTCTAAACATGCAGTGGTTCGCAGTATGTAGAGAATGCAACAATCGCGTGCCACTGCTGTTGAGTCCAGCATGTGTATCAAATTATACCAAACAGCATAATACTCGTAATTATAAATAGTCTTTACTCTTTACTGCTGGGCTCGTTTCACACGCTGACCCACCGCGGGTCAACCAAGTTCACATAATTCATACACTTTTAAGAGAATTACGGGGAATGGTCTGAATACCGCTTCTTGCCTAATAGATACCAAACCTTCTGCTGATCATGCTTGTGTCAAATTTTCTTAAATTTTTATTGTGCTTACCGTTAAACCTTGACCATTTATGTCGCGTTCTATATATGTATATAACCAATCGTTAAACAGATCATTTTTGAGTTACCGATAACAAGTCGTTAAAATCCTATAATCGTTTCTTATTAGAACTAGTTTTAGTTAAACGAATCGTTTTCGAATATACGAACCGGGCATTAGAGTGGAAGCGCTGAGTTTCAAATGATGGCGTTCACCACTTCAATATACGATATAGGTACATTTGTAATGTTTCTGATTGTCTTTGAAACTGTTTCCTTTATGGGCTTATTGTACCGCCTTGCCGCAACAGGATGTGACGTATCGCTAATTCGCTACGTGTATTGTACACAAACAGCATCATTCCACGCGACCTGCCATCTGCCGATATCCGGGACGGAGTTATAGGACATCCGGACTAATCGTTTCTGTCCACAGTTAACCATGCGCATCTGTTCCTATAGCTGAATGTGTAAAAAAAATATTTTGCTTTTTTTTTAAATTATGCAGCCAAATTCTATACTAGGTACTCAACTACTACGCTGTCGTCATTTAAATAGTCCTGGAATAATTGCGTTACTCTGACCCATTGAGGTACCAGCGTTACCGGGTTTCATTCGGTCTGGCCGGAGCCGACATTCATCATCATCATTGCAACCCATAACTGTCCCACAGCTGGGCTTGGATCTTCTTTCCCAATGTGTTGGGAGCCGACATTATGTAATATAATAAATGTTGGTGTTTAGTTTTTTGCTGAAGGGATATATGCCTATGCCGAGTGCGATACAGGGAGTTGTCGGATAGAAAAGTCTTTTTGTATGCTGATTATATCACGCACGGTAGACATTGACACAGAATAGATTATAATAGCACCACATATGTACATTACGTAGTGTTATCTATATTTCATTAGAAGTGTACTTTATTCAAGACAAATCTTGATGTCTGATTACCTTATGCCTGGAGATTCCAATAAAGTTGCTCCCATATAGTTATAAATAGATAATCTTTCCTTGTCTTCAATAATGTCACGTGACCCTAAGTGCTACGTCATCTCAGTCATCTCAATCACCGCTCACCGCGCAAGGGTCGCGACAGGATGTGATGTCTCGCGACGTATGTTGTCGACAAACAGGATCAGTCGACGCGATCTGCCATCTGCCGACGTCTCTTGCCGACTGAAGGGTTACTTACCGGTTCACAGGATGTCCGGACTGGGTTGCGTGTGGACGTACTCGTGCGCAAAGGTTCACACGATAACTTATGCACGGCAATAGTTTCTTCTCGATGTTTCGAGAATCGTTATGGTTATTTGTGCGTTTGGTATTATTATTATTGAGTAACCGCGTAAAGATTGACTTTAGACGACGTATGTGGATGGGTGACCGCTAATGGCAAAAATGTATTGAGAGTTTCCGTGCTTCGTAGGGCAAGTAAAGCCTAGTAGGTCCCAGTTATCTACATTGTATTAAATATATATAATCATTTATATATAATCATCTATATAATAACAAATATTTTTTTGCTACCAGCGTTCACCCATCCAACCACCGCGAGATCGTCGCACTGCCGCTGGGCTATGGACACTTCAACCACAGTAAAATTAAATGTCCTCATTGTAGTACCTATCTATAAAATAACCAGACATGAGATCCTCCCAGTAACAGCAAAACTAATGTATCATTCGTTGTTACAAGTACTATTTAAAGCTATGTCTCCATTAAATGGCCGTAAAGCGTATCTGCGCGATATTAAATGCGAAAATGTACCCCAATGTATATAATTCAAATATTTGGCAGCGTAAGGGGCATACTCGTATAACAACCAAATTGGGCTTTAATAATAAATTGTGTAGTTTGTTTTGTCATCCATCCGAAACCGCCCGTTAAATTGTGTTGTGAGGCGCTTCACTAACCGCGTACGAGGAACGAGTTACGAGGGTGGCTATCGAATTATGATACGCTGCTATGTTTATGATTACTGCAATTATTATTTGTAAAAGTAACCATCTAACGTTCTAACACCGTCGCTGACTGGACTAACCATCCTAGTCCCGATTTGATTCTTGTTCTTAGTTAGATGTCGCCTTAAAATCGACCGTTAAACATTTTGTATAGGTACTGTTTCGGTTGTAGTGTCGTAGAGCAACCCAGGACCAGGCAGGGTTAAAGTTGCTAAAAGCAAAGGTGTCGTACCGACTGTTTACGTTCGGACCTTGTCTCCGACTATTCCCGTTCGCAACTTCTATATTATTTTTGAGTGGTGCAGAATACTTTGATAGCGTGATTCTAGTTTATGGTGGCGTCATCTTGTGACGCGTCTGCGATGTTGCCACATAGCTATAAACTACCTACTTAAATATTTTATAGGTTTGTATTTAATTTTATGTGTATGTTATAGTTCAATAGCGTATGGTGGGACGTACGGTACATACATTTGATCGCTGTTTGTAAGTGGAAGAACATATTTTGTAGCTCGCTAACTCCTCATTGTTCCAGATAATAGTGTGCCACAGCTGTTCAACAAGCCATATTATGATCAATCCACTTCTGTAATTTACTGCATCTATGTTTTATTTATGACCACAATTATCGATTCTTTACTTATGATATTACACAGAGTCACGATATCAACAATGTGTATTAGACCTTTTACATTGAATATTTATAGCTATATAATTTATTGCTAATATGACCAGACCAAGCAACCAGTGCTCAATAAGTCAGAGCATAAAAGCTACTTTTTGCGCAAACACTTCCGAGTAATGAGCATTTAAAATGAGTTCACATTCGATATTATTCGTCAGGGAGTGAAATCTAAAAGTCAATTCGCAATCCGTTTAAGAGTTGTTGAACTGTATGTAAAGTCGGTGTTCAGTTCATGCGCGGTTCATTGACATCGGTCGAGATTCGGGAGCGGTCGGTGGAACTACCAGGCTGGTAGCGGGCATTAGGAGGTTGTGAGAGCGTGGGTCAAGGCGGTTCGCGGCTCTGTCGCGCGGGTCGAGGACCGCGACGCGCCGACTGCCGGCCGAGGTAGGCCCCGTTACTCCCTCAAACCCATATCCCCCTGGTACTTACACGTGCTTCATCGAGTCACGTGACTATTTTTCGATCGTTCTAGTCAACAAAACTATGTTGACGCAATGTATTATGTAGTTGAAAGTAAATTTGTCAGTTTTACATCTGGTGAGTAGGATAGTTCTTTGATAATATTAGACATATGTATTTGGTTATACCTCTACTTAACATAATTAATTAGTTGGCCCAGCCAGACTGAGAAAACTTATTTTTAAGAGTAGTCAGGCACATAGGTACTTATCGAGTTCTATCATGGCTATGAATCATCATTCCAACAGAACAAATGTATTGTGTGAAATATGTATGACCTCATTCAGTGAATTCGTTCAGAAGTACACAATCGTTAACAACCGCAGTAAGAAGGATAACATGAAAATAAAAAAAAATAACACTTTGCAAATACTTTTAAAAATTAAGCCTTTAAAACATTAATGGCCCACACGGGCACGTACCTCTCTTCACAACTGAGAAAGCCTACATACAGTAGTCCACGAGTCCACGACACTGTATCAGTGCGGATTGGTACAAAATAATCAAAACAATCTAATATTAATTAAATAATCATAGAGCGAAATAGGCAGAAATAGTTCATCTAATCAGGCAGTGTTTCCATGTGTAGTTTTTAATTGCATTACGTCACGTACAATGAATGACGTGAAGAAAATGCAATTAAGCCATTATTGTAGTACACGTAATAACGTAATCACGTGACTTTGTGATGAATTGCGTTAAAGATAACACAATAAGGGTTATTACGAATTGAGTGGAAATATAATGGTCGGTAGAACTGATTTTTAATGAGTAAAATAGAATTTATTACGAGTGTGAAGTATATTGTAAATTCATATTTAATGTATCAGTATCAAAACGCGAGTAACAATAAATTTAATATTCTATTATACGATTCCAATATTATAAGAATATATTTATTTTATTTTATGTAAAAACATCATATTGTGTACAAACTTGGAATTAAAATGCCGTTTATACTTCACATATTTTCGGCATGGCCTGTACTCGTTACATTGTGAGAGTTGACCAGTGTTGGGTTACGATGATGAGCATTTCGGCAGGTTACAACCCTAAACATGAATAGTATTATTAAAAAAATAAAAACAGTACATTTGATATGTTGTTTACAATCCTTCAATCATTTCAATGTTCTTCCCCAAACGTTATTAGAGATCCGGGAGTGTCTCCCCCCGCACGTCCCGCTCGTGTAGCTGTCTAGACGTCGTCGTCGACTTTTCGTTGGCTGACTGTACGAAAGAGGTACCGAATCGAAGCACATTGATATTTTGTTTTTTTTTTGTAAAACATTTAGTTTTAATGGTTTTGGTGGTGTTATGATCGATATTTGTATATGTTTTTAAGTTTCAATACAAAAAACCTAAAAATCGTAGTTGGCCGAATTATTATATCCGAGAGTACATTAAAAAAGTGAGCAAAAGTTACTTACGTATATTATGTAAGTTTAATAACACAGCGGTATGCAGGTTTTGACGGTTTTGCACTATAGCTGTAGCGTAGTGTAAAGCCCAACGGAGCGGCTTATCTTACGGAGCATCGGTGTTGACGGCCACCGGCGCGGTACCGTCGGCAACAAACTGACGCGGCCCATTGTTGGTACACTTATGTACATATATGTACGTTCCTAATTTATTGGTTGAGGCCCAGCGTCCGTGTAAATATATGTTGAAATCGTAACTGTGTGCGGATCTTCGATTTGTCTAGTCTGGGGTGTTAAGAATCCTCTTATGATTACTTTTAATCTCTGTATCTTGGGCATGCTTGAGTGCCATGGACAATACAGAAAGAAGTGAACAAACATGCCCAAACCTAGAACCTATATTTAAAGTAACCAATGAAATTTCCGATGCGTTATCGTTCAAGAAAACAGGTGGACAGACAGAAACACTGGCTTACAAATACTTAAATACTGGCTTGCTAATACTTGAATATAGTAAAAAATCCTGTTTATGAACAAGCTTTTGATGACGTTATTACGTTAAAACAACGTAAATAATAGACGCGGGTCGCGCGACGTAACTCGTTCGTAAGAGATGGTTCGTGAGACGCAATTCGACGTAACACAAAATCGTCTTCGCTTTGCAAAATTGAAATGCGCTCTCCCGTAAATTGCTACCGCGTTGACTCACGATTATTGCTAGCGTTGCGATCGGTGAATAAAGTTGTTTACGTTGAGTGTATTGTTGTGGAATAATGGCGTATGTTTTGGACGTGTGGCAGGTCGTGTTGAAGTTAATTTGCGAAATAAAACTTACCATCTATGACCTCATTTTAAGTTTTCTTATACATTTACATTTTGTTTGTGTGAAAAAAAATCAATAATAATGTTTGAATATTTTTTCATACTTTTTTTTTACTTTAATATTTTTTTATACTTTTTTCATATTTTTTTATACTTTTCGTCCTATTGCCAATACTTTAATGTCAATCGCTTTTTATTTATTTACTCAACTACTCTTTTAATTGTTAACTAATTAAATAATTAGTTAACAATTATAAAAACCTATGCAAATATAAAAAAACAGATGTCATGAAAAATATTTCATGCGTATTTTTCGGTTTTGGTCTGTCACTATCTCACATAGGAACGGTAACACTGAACGGGGCATTGTTAAGTGACGCGAGTCTCCGAGATGCGTACATACCACGTAACCCCGGCCGAATTGTGTTAGCTTTGCATAAAGGACTGCGCACAGTACAACGACTCCACGACCGACAGACGAGAACGCGACTAAAACCTTGACAAAGCTAACATTCAATTATGAGCCTTATATCTTTGAAGGTAAGGTTGAATTTCGAACTTATACTTAATATACCTATACGGCTCGCCCTACACCCATAGCCGTTCCGTTTCGAGACCAACGCGTCGACGACTCACCGTAGACGAGTAGTCCACGCGTCGACCGACACAATGACGTAATGTACCTAGAACGGAACGTCGGAGTTGAAACGGAGTGGAGACGGAGTCGAGTTGACGTCGATGAAGCGTTGATCGCGGAACGGAACGTCGGAGTTGAAACGGAGTGGAGTCGGAGTGGAGTTGACGTCGAGTTGGTGTAATGTGCGCACTCCTTAATGCTGTCACTTGCCATAGCACGCGGGTCCACAAGTACCTTCGATCAATCCAAAATAAACTTTATATTCAGGGCAACATAGTTTACTTTATAACTTTGTTACCTCCAAAAACCCGAATCTTTGGACGAAACATAAATATGCAAAACATTGACGTATCGTAGGCAGTGTGAATGACGACTGCGATGAATTTTGATGAATGATACGTTAGGATACTCATGAGATGATATTTCGTGAAATACAGTTTTAAGGCTACACTTGAATTTAATCGAGGTACCTACTTTTCGTACAAAATTACGGAGGAAAACCTTCAAATGGGATGAAATTGTTTGTCATATCGTAATCGTAATTGGAAGATATTTAATAAAATTTATTAGCAAGAATATTTAATATCTAATAGATCGCATAACTATGATTTAAAGATTTTTTATCAGTACGTTGGTTCCCGTTAAAAGCTCGGAAACGATGTAACCGGTTTGTATAATTGTAGTAATTAAGTAAATTGAATGTTACTTGGGGTAACGTTCAATTTAAAGCTTGTTTAATTTCAATCGGTTCACAACTAAAAAAATATGACAATTAAATATCCCGTTTAAACATTGTTTCGAGTATTGGTATTAAGGTTTCTCCAAAGATAAGAATGGGCAATAAGTAGAAATGTTTATTTTCTTATTTATTGTAAAACAATAACAAGAATATCACTGATCGTATCTCATCCAATCTTTTTCATGCCGTATATCATTATCCAATCTTATTCAGTTTTAAACGAAGAGTCGAACAAACAAATTCACTGAGAACTATTTAAAATTTACATCAGATTTGATTTCATGAAGTTTTCTCTTGTCTTCTACTTTCGAAACTTTTCATTCAAATGAAGTTTAAATTTTAATGTTTATCTTCATAGCTAATTCATAGCAGCGAGTGAATCAATTGTGCCTTTTACATTCTTCACAGAAATGAAGACTTGTTAAATCTACAATCAAGTTCTAAAATTTAGTAACTAATTCATCTCAATTTACTTTAACCCCAGATTTTAAGTAGATTTATTTAAGATCCTCGAAAGGGAATCGTAGGCCAGTGTTTCGATCGTCTAATGCAAAGCACGCGTTCTAATCCCGCAAACTATTTTCAAATTATGCGCTTAGAGAAACTAATAATCTCCTGCTTGGGTGAAGGAAAACATAGTGAGGAAACCTGCGCATCTTAAAGTTCTCCATAATATTACAGGAAGGTACAGTAGGTACCTATGGATTGTGAAGACTACAGATCCGCACTTCCTCTCTCGCAACGAGACGATACCCGAGTCCGACGGCGGATCAGTTATGAGTTATAATGATAAGGAAAAACCGAATCATGTATTATAATATTTCTTACATAAACCTTTTTCCTTTCACGTCAATGTCTATATATGAGACGGATATTCACGATATGTATTTGGTATGCCTACATTACGACCCAGTTGCATGGATCGTGGTCAAAGCGATGGCGAGGCGCTATGAGTTAAGTTTAAAAAATGGTTAAAACTAAAATTGGTTCAACCTTAAATAAATAGTGAACAGGTTGTTTCCTAGTTAACGCGCTTTATTATCTAAGCCTTAGATAAGTCCTAGCCTAGCCTAGTCTAAGCATTTGTATCGAAGCAAGGTAGCCCTTAGATTCTAATGGCTACGTTGCCACTTACCATTAGGTGGGATCTTTGTAAAACAGTATCTTATATTAAATTAAAAAAATATGATTGGTTTGAAATGATAGCTATAATCTTATTACTTTAAACGAGCAATTCTTGTATATATATATATAATTGGAATCTCGGAATCGGCTCCAACGATTTTCATGAAATTTAGTATATAGGTTTCGGGGGCGATAAATCGATCTAGCTAGGAATCATTTTTAGAAAATGTCATTTTATTCGTGTTTTTGTAGTCCCAATTTAAACTGAAAAATATGACTCGTCCTGACTATTCCTATCTATTGGCGAATAATAATACTTTTTTGTGAGCAACTAATTGCTTTAACGACACAACAGCAGATGGCGTTGTTAAGTAACACGAAGTCAATGAGTGTTTGCTTTGAGGTTAGACTAAGAAAATCAATTGTTTATTTATATTATTTGTGTCTTCTTAATGCACGTGTTCACTTAAAAATGCCTAAACGATCTTGGAAAAAAACGCTTTTAAACAATCTAACTTCACGAAGCCGCAACTCGTCTCTAGAACATTTAGAAGAGCATCGTCATCAAACTGATCAGGATTATTATTATTCGTACTTAAATATAATTTCCAAAAAACACAATTTATAAAAAAAAACCGAGCAAAGCTCGGTCATCCATCTAGTTTAGATTAAAAGCTGCAATTTTTAACGTGTGGCCCACGTTATGAGCGGCACTGAGTTATACGAGGCGAGACGTCAGCCAGGCGTGCAGGGATCGCGTGAATCACGATTGCTCACAGTAATTGATAACAGAGCTAAAATGGCGCTGTTTGGTGTAAATTGACGTTGGATCGTGATTGAGCTTACTGCGGCCGAGTTATAGGAACTTGCTATTGCTCAGTGCTTAGAGTAAATCAGTGAGTTCAATTGATGCGATCGGTTGTTTTGTTGGATCGCGGCTGATAGAATAGTTTTGGACCTAGCTGGCTTTTTTTATATTAAGGCACTGGGCTAGGGGATCAGCCAAACTATTTTATATTGAAATGTTGCCATACCAAAGGTTAATGTGATGCGCATTTACTAATTCTAAACAGAATTTAAGATAAGGTAAGGTATGTGATGTAGAGGCCTAAGGGGCCCGTGTAGATGGGACTCGTAAGTTTTAAGAGACAAGCTTCTAACTTGACTTGTCCCTATGTACATACATACCTGAAGGATGAGGATTTTGAAGTAAATTGCGTGGGGTGGCGGTAACAGTGATATTTTTACATATTTTCCGAAATCCTATTGGAAAGTGTATTACTACAATTGGAAAGTGTAGTGTAATACGTGGACGCCTCGAACTGTTTGAATTACTTTGTACAGTCATAAATAAGCGCTCATCACAATCTATATTGCGAATAATGAAAAGGACAGCGTAAAGGAGGTATAAAGTAATCACAGTTTGTGTGTACAGCATTAAAATATAGCTGTATGCATTAAAGATTGAAGGTAGCGAGTAGCGCTGTGCTGGCGAGGCGCCAAATGTGACGTGACGCCGCCCTCGGCAGCGGGCCGGTACTTGAAACTATTTCGAAATTGTTTTAGTACAACGCGGATTTTGGGGTTTCACTGTTTCGACCAATCAACATTTTTTGTAGCCATTACAGAATTAAATGTTTATTTTGGAAAGTATTCCATAGATTTTTAGTGAGAAGCATAATATTATGTAATATGTCTTTATGTATATTAGTACAAGTAGGTATCTGGATGACCGAGCTTTGCTGTTTTATTGAAATTATATTTAGATACGAATTTCATACTGATGAAATATCTTTTTAGATCGATATTTTTTTCGATCTTACCGACATAATAATAAAATCAATCTATGATTGTATAATATGTATTCTAATGCTATTGTAGCAGATTTTCATTGCCTGAAAACACGGATAAAACACGTTTTCTAAAAATGAGATCTATTTATCGCCCAGAAACCAATTGCATACTAAATTTCATGAAAATCGTTGGAGCCGTTTCCCAGATCCAGAATATATATATTATATTATATACACATTATATATATTACGAGCAGTGCCCGCGACTTCGTCCGCGTGGAATTTAACAATAAAAAATCAATATAAAAGTAGCCTAAGTTACTCTTTATGACATCAGTAATCTGCCAGTGAAAGTCCCGTCAAAATCGGTCAAGCCGTTCCAAAGATTAGCCGGAATAAACAGACAGACAAAAATTGTAAAAAATGTTATTTTGGTGTAGGCACCGTGTATATACACTAATATGCATTTAATAAAAAGCTGTTATTTTAATATTACAAACATACACTCCAATTGTATTTATTTGTATAGATGTATACAAGAACTGTATGGTATTATATCGATGTGTATTTCTAGTCTTTAATATTTGAGCTTGTTCTAGGTAAGTGTCGAATTGCTGTCAACCGATCAACATCTAAATTGCTGTTGCCTGCGACCTTTAAGGAGTGCGCACAGTACAACGACTCCACGACCGACCGACGCCAACGCGACTAAAACCTTGACAAAGCTAACATTCAATTATGAGCCTTATATCTTTGAAGGTAAGGTTGAATTTCGAACTTATACTTAAAGCCCTGTACGGCTCGCCCTACACCCATAGCCGTTCCGTTTCGAGACCAACGCGTCGACGTTGCGTTGACGACTCACCGTAGACGAGTAGTCCACGCGTCGACCGACACAATGACGTAATGTAAATAGCGTCGGAGTTGAAACGGAGTGGAGACGGAGTCGAGTTGACGTCGATGAAGCGTTGATCGCGGAACGGAACGTCGGAGTTGAAACGGAGTGGAGTCGGAGTGGAGTTGACGTCGAGTTGGTGTAATGTGCGCACTCCTTTAGTAGGTACACCAACCCAATCGCAATAAGTGTGGCCTTTTATTGTTGACGACTGTTCTATAGTTTCCTTTCTATCATTCATATCATATCTTCAAATTTAAATGCAAAATCATTTAGGTATTCGTGTAGTTATCACTGTTTTATCTTTGTGCAAGTCATTTTTTTTATTCTACCGCCGTTTCGCAAAAGGTGTTTTATAATTTTTTATAGTGGAGGAGAAGAAAGGCGAATGACACTCCTCAGCACATCTTTTAAAAATTATAATTTGTATACAATATTTGGTACAGAGATAGGTATACCTAAACTAACTTTAACGGAACTGGTTGCAGAAATGGTCATTTCAACCGAGTATTTAATTTAATTTTGAACTTTACACGCAGTGAGGTGAAGAGTGACAATATATAGCACCACGTGTACGTATGTATGCTTACCATGCATCGCGTTGCGTGATGCCCGCCCGGTATAATGGCATAGCAACGTAATAGCATGGTATTTAAGCGCAAAATACAAGCCTTTGTCATTGTCGTGGTCAGTGACCGATAATGAATGTCTTATGGCATAATCTGTTACGGCATTTTGTTGATTGGTCTCTTTTGGGTTAACGGTCCGTATCAATGAGCGTATGCCTCGGTACAGGATTTTTCCCTTACGTTAAATTGTCATTGTTGAGGAGTTTTTTTATCAGGCCAACCTCTTAACGAATTGAGCAACTTACGTTATTAATAATACCTGCTAACTGGACTTATCCATCTTCGTCTTGATTCTTGTTCTGTGCCAGTCACAGTTCTCATGGCTGCCAGCGTAAGGGTGGTGCTGCATGCTCGTTTGCTATCTTCATTCCATAAAAAAAATCACTTTTCGATATCTTTCCGGAAGGTATACCAAACAGATGGTCAGAACTTGTTAAATCGCTCAAAGGCCCCGACAAAGTCATGAACTTTATCCAATCATAATAAAGTTCCGAAATACACACTCCCTCACTGAATTTATTGACACCAACTGACGGTTATCTGTATGCTACTCGTAGTAATACTAAAACCACAGTGTAAAAGAACATTCAGTGGTATATCATTTGGTTTTATTTTATTTATGATAAGTTAATGCTTGACAACAATCCCACGTGACGGTAAGTGGTGATGAAGTCTAAGATGTAGGACGCACTAGTACCTTATAAAACCCTATTCACTGCCCTCTTGAACACTCCCACATCATACGCAGCCGGGAAATAACCTAAAAATATACAATAACATAACTTTTCTGGTGTTTTCGATGTACTGAAGGTCCAGTTTAAGAAGGTTCAGTGGAAAAAGTTGGTTGATTTATCGCCCGCAACGCCTCGGTGATGCCTTAGGCGTTACTGTGGTTCGTCTGCGCACACACACAAGCCTCGTTACTAACTAGTGTGGTTACTTGCTACTAGTTGCTACTACTGTAGTTTTACGTTAGGCTGTGATACTCGTCCCGTGCACGTGGTTGCGACCTCAGCATTGCTTACGACTCGCACGTGTAGCGGAGTTATGAACGTTTCTCTCTTTTAAACCATTCACGTGTATAACATTATTTTTATACAGCCCCTTTCTAGGATTTCCTGTGACGGAAGTTTGTTTTTATAGGGCGCTGAAGTCTCGATTATATTTACCTTTATTTATTGGTACAACTGAAAGTCTTATTGACTTTAGACCATTAATGGCTCACTACTGAGCACGGGTATCTGCTCATCATCGAGGACTTCTAGAGCATACTACACCACGCTTGTTCAGTGCAGATTGGTGGAGGGGTTAGTGTCCAAATCTATAAAATATTGATAATAATTAAAAGATGTTTACCTTCGACGTGACTTAACATCTGGTATTCAATCGACAGTTTTACGTGCCCCCCGAAGCACGGAAGTGGTGGAGAATTTTTCCACTTACGGTCACCCATCCAATTACCGACCGCGCCCGCTGTTGCTTTACTCCATCGATCACTTAGGATTGACTCTTATAAATAAATCTAAATAAATAAATCTAAATCTTATTAATTTTATTTAATACATTGTTATTTATAACATCAAAACATGCCATAACTATGAATGCAGACTCAACATTTAATTTCAACTTTAGTAATCAAAACTTCAATACTGTCTCTCGTATCTATCGATGGAAAATAATACGCCTATTGTTTTAATTATAATGAATAGTTTTGTTCTTAACACACAATGTAGATTTTTAAATAGATATTTAAAAGTGATCGCAGATGAAATTGAACTGTGTTTGTAACAATATAACACATTTATTGCCGCTGACGTAACACGAGTGCCGTTAATTGGGTGAGGAGAACAGCTATTTATAATATCCCTAATCGGCCGCGGCTAGCCAAACGAGACGAGGTATCGCGCTTACTATGTTGTATATTAAAGACTAATCGCATGCGGAGTATTATTGACAATACTTTAAGTATTGAAAATAATATTGGGTGTGTGCGGACAGGCCGTATTGTCCTATCTACTTTTTCAATTATTGACAATAACATTGTAATTGTGCGACTGGTCTAACGTGTTTTGTTATCTCTGTTATGTCTGCGGAAACATGGCGAATGGATATTATGTCGCGAGTGCCGTCGACAACATACAGGACAAAAACACACTGACTGAAAACAGAAGTTCATATTAATCATTAAAATTTCCCTATTTCTTTCCCAGCGGAATCTAACCCAAGACTATTCGAACGGCGGCAGTCCGGCATGTCGGGCAGTACCTTTTGTCATACGGGTCGTCATTTAATGTTTGACATTTTGTAGTAGATAACCTGTCTTACTTTTCATAATGTGTGTCACGACGAGGTGCGAAATTTAACATACCTATTAAAAATGGCTCAGGCAATTTTATTTTTATGCTAAGAAAATCCAATATTATTATTGCGTTATCTCAAAAATGAGACGTTTTGAAACCAGGTTGTTCATGCCTATTTGTTAGACCGCTTTCGACACCGATGTTTCGAGAGATAGGAGTGTTGTGAGTAATAGTAGTTTCGAGAGGCATGCCTAGTGATTGACAATTGATTCACATCGGGAATAGTAGCTGTGACCCCCAATGTTCTCACCATCTTACCATCGATGAAAGAGAGAGAAAGTTGTCGAGAGATACGACTAGAACAATGTTATATCAATTTTGTGTTTATCGTCATTCATATCATACGTGCCATTTTAAACCTTGCTCCATGAGTTCTATGACATCGACGCATATGCTGTCGACGCAGATTTTGTTTAAGATGTATGGAGTTTGCTAATTCTAAGTCTGGGACTAAGGTCCTAAGCTAAGTAATAACATTCGTGACCTCTACTTCTTTTTACCTTTCAAAACTAGCCCGAGGCTCCAGTCCAGCTGAGAGCTAACAGTGATATTGACAATTACGAACGTAATAAACAGCCCGATATTATCGATATAATCGCAATCGAAAGCAGCTGTCACACGACTAGCGACCGTGTGTATAAATTCTCCGGATAATAGTCAAGATTTATTGCGATGTGACTGCTGATGAATTATGTTCGCGTCATTTGTTCAATGCAGATTATATCCACCTGTCTCGCTCTGTTGTTCGCCGTTGGAATGGGACGCGAGTATCGAAGCCCGCTCCGGGTCGTATGTGCTATGGTAATGAAGGAAGGCAATAGTTACGCCCCGTGCGCTTTACGGACAATAAGTACGGATTCTTGTAAGTCTGGCTAGGTACATACGTGTATGTTCGTAATGGGCGAATATACGCGGTCGATTGGCTATTTCCTTTGTATGCGGAAGATACCTTGTTTCGTCATGGTCAATTAATCAGTTAATATTTTTAAAGTGACCTTTTGAGCTGCCTTCTGGCCAATAAAACTAAAATTATAGCATTTATGTGTTTGTCTTTTTATGCCCATAGCATAGACCTGGTAATGGCTCATTGCCAGTCAATAACACCAAAGGCGTCACTGACACGTTGTCAGTCAAAAAGAAATTAAAGAACCAAGCTTATTATTGGAGCTCACGGTCTGCAACCGAACATTGAATACAAAACATTATACATTTATAGAATTACCTACCAAGACCTAGTATGAGTAGCATCTGGATTTAATTAAAATCGGTAACACAGTCTATGCTTCATGTGGGTTTAGCTTGCGGAATTAATTTATTACTAATTAATTAACTGGTTAACGTGTACGAAATTTACAATGTAAATACTTTGCACGTCCTTGTGTCCTTGTCATTTACACAGACGTTGAATTTATGTATATCGATAACAATACTTATTGGATAACCAGCACATTATAATTTTTTTCATTATAATATTATTTCTAAGTACTGAAAGTACAGTCCGCACACCCTCAATATCATTGTCGATATGCAAATTATTGTCGACAATATTACGCGTGTGCGGCAAGTCGATAACTAGTTCCAATACTTTGGTGGCACAGAACAAAAATAACAGTAAACAAAGCTTGTTACGAACTGTGGCCACCAGCCGGTGGCCGGTGGACGGTGACACAGTAGACGGTGAATAAATGTAAAATAGTAGGGTGGAATTTGCATTTTGATTGGAATCTCCACTGTGACCCTGCGCTTCGCTAGGGCGAGGTGATTGGGAGCATCGGGAAAGTTTTTCTCTTATTGACAATATGGATGTAATAAAGTAACCTCGCCGAGTGGCTGTGGACTCGCAATTGTATCTGACGTTATTGGAAATAGGATTTTTCTAAATGCGTTCGACATGTTTGACTTCGTGACGACCTCATTAGGTGGGATTGTAGTCAAGCATTAACTAAAATCGTAAAATATATATATACGTAACAATAATCTATACATTTATACACTTAATTCTAAAATTTAATTGCAAATTACTCAACTTTGGTGTTTCGGTACTGAAGCGCCTTTGCTTTTGCTTTTCAATTGGTGTTCATTAGATACAAAAGCTCAGTCACAAATGCAGGTCAGACTAAAACACCGTAACCGCAACGCGACCTGGCTTCATTGAATGCCTTTGACTGCTCAAGGTGCGAATTAAGAAACAAATCTAATTTATTGCCTGCACTAATATAAATTGGGTTTGCAATACTTAACGTAGATAGTAATCTAAGTTATACTGGTACGCTTTGTGGTTAGACTTTATGTTATTTGTATTCACTTGGCCGAGTGATTGGCGGCCACAAGAGTTAACAATAATATTTTGGTTTAGGGTATGATTACTGTAGTTTATTGAAAGCTTCTGTCTGAATGTCTTAATTCAATATTTTAATGTCATAAACAGCTCCACGGATGTTTATGCAGGCTGGGAATCGAATCGGCGATCCTTTCGACAGGCTAGGCAAATTGTCAACTGAGCTACATTAATTAAAAGCATTAACACAAGAACGCTTACAAAAATATCTCACCAATTTGCATCGAACACCCGTTTTAACACATTCGGCCGCCCGGGTCGCGCTGTCGGAGATCGAACCTGAGACGAATTAAACGCAACCCATTACCATCTCGATTACCTTCACGGTTCCGTGTGATCTCATCTTAATGGACGGCGATATTTATAAATAATTTTAGTCAACATATTGTTGTGAAAACAACATTCAAATCGGTTTAACGGACGAACGAAACCTCCATATCTGAGATTTGTCCATAATGAGCTCAAATGTGTGTGAAGTCTATCAATCCTCACTTGGACAGCGTCGTGTTTAATTGAATGTGCCGTTCCCGTTGTGAGAGCAGTGGGACAATTATGAGCCATGATGACGAACAGAAAAACAAAAACATATTGGTACTGAACATTCTATCGTCGTATGACTGTACAGAGCTTATCATGTCCCTGACGAAACTACTAATATACAGTATGTGTTTATCTCTTGTGAGTAGGATGTACGGAGTTCAAATGCCGCAGACGAGTAAATACGTAAAGGTGGCATTCCGCAGGATGCGACAGACGATTGACGTCAGCGGAAGACTACGCAACGATAGTATTCGACAAGGTATTCTATGAGATCGATCCCGACATCCAACTGCACTTTGTATGTCGGAATCAATCTCGTGAAAATCAATACTGCAAAGTAAGGTCAGAGACTGTATATTTCAACAAGAAGACTATCGTTAAACAAAGGTACGAACATAGCTTGTTTGTGTGCATGCCACTGTTCCGTCGTACACCTACCTAACTTAAAACGCACACAAAAATTTTCCTTGTACACCAGAGAACGATACTATGCGTTTGTGTGCGTTCCGTAGTGTGTACGTACTTGGCGCCTTGGCACCAAGGACTGTGAAGATGATCTACGTTGGTAATACTGTCTACTGTCTCGTCACCTGTCATCGCCGTCTATAGCTGACTAGCGACGTCTGCCGCGTTTTGTGGAATCGCACCTTGAGCGTAATGCTACCATGCCGACGGTCCGACCACACGTTTGACACGTGAGCGTGACCGAGAATCGACCGAGGTATCCGGATGCGAGCTGGTCAATATGCTTGCGGTTTTCTTATTAGATTAAACCTTGCAGACAAACATCCATAGGAGTTACTTAATAACAAACGTTTTTGTTATTTAAGGTTCTCTGTCTGATTTTCTCAGTGTCTCATTACAATAAGGCAAATATTCATACGATATCTTCTTTTATTTATTTACATTGATCAATGTGAACTATTCCTACTTTTAAAACAATATTCATAAAACGATTCGTTTCCAATAAGTGATCACAATTCCCACGATAACATTTTAAAGTGTTTTGCGAGCGTCGAGTACGGAAATAAATTATGTGGCGTACGAACGTGGTCTATTTGCGTTCACAAATACGCTAGTTTGCACCTATTTCTGGAACACTTTTGCTTTTTACCGCTGCAAATTAAAGCCAGCCGTGAAGAGAATTCGCAAAACTTCGTAAGCTATCTAGCAGGCCCTATTTGGTCGGTAGAGCTTCAAGGGATTAACTATTTGTAGTTTTTCGTCTGATGTATTTTTTACGTTATTTGAAAACGAAATTAATTCGAGTAATGGAATCGATTCATGCTGAATGATGATTATTGATTGATTAATTTTGTGAAGTATCATCAGTGGGTAAGAGATGTAACGTTTTTTTGATTAGTGTGTTTCATCATCAGCCAGGTTTGAAGACTGGTAGAATATTCCGATCTAATTATATATATGAATATCATTTCCTAACGCTTTTTTGTTTATGAACGTTGAGGATGGTGCATAATTATGTTTAACTATAAGTTATTCTATTTTGTCGACAAAATTGTAACAAATCCTTATGAGACAAGAACTGCACTATTAACACATGCACAGCTCGTGGGTGTCTCATTGTATCCAAGGCAAATCTAGTTAGGTTTTTACGGATTATAAGCTGTCAAATGTATATTTTAAATTCTGTGTAGAAATAAAAAAAAACTCTTTATAGAAAGTAGATTAAAACGAGATAAACTAACGAACTGCGAAACTGGTGTCGTTTAGACTGATATTTATTCAGCGTAAAAGAACACGAGCTCACAGAAAAGTGTCAAACTGGATAAAGAAAGGATATTTGGAACAACCTGCTCTGTTCATTTTGTTGGCGCTAGTGTGATACGAAGTTCAAGAAAGTTTTAAGGTCACATCTATCCAACGATAACTGGAACAAACTGCTTATAATATCTAAAGATGTTTTGCTGTCTTTGATACTAGCGGTTTTATCCAGCTACTTAGGCTTTTACTAGAATGCTCGAAATTATTGATGTTATTTAACTGTGTCGATTATTTTTTGTGTATCGGAAATCGTAAACATATATTATTTGGTCAAGTCACAATTGATCCGGCACAAACCGGTTTCTCCCGGAGGACGAACCTGTCGGTGTGGTGAACCGCACACATTGCCGCTGTGTCTAGAATAGAATATAATGTATTTTTTTTCACTGGAAAACTGCAATACAATACAAATAACGAATGAAGACTGACTGTCTGAAGATGTCTATGTTTGCATGCTCAAGTCAGCCGCCAAACGACTTAAGGAGTGCGCACATTACACCAACTCGACGTCAACTCCACTCCGACTCCACTCCGTTTCAACTCCGACGTTCCGTTCCGCGATCAACGCTTCATCGACGTCAACTCGACTCCGTCTCCACTCCGTTTCAACTCCGACGCTAGTTACATTACGTCATTGTGTCGGTCGACGCGTGGACTACTCGTCTACGGTGAGTCGTCAACGCAACGTCGACGCGTTGGTCTCGAAACGGAACGGCTATGGGTGTAGGGCGAGCCGTACAGGGCTTTTAAGTATAAGTTCGAAATTCAACCTTACCTTCAAAGATATAAGGCTCATAATTGAATGTTAGCTTTGTCAAGGTTTTAGTCGCGTTGGCGTCGGTCGGTCGTGGAGTCGTTGTAATGTGCGCACTCCTTTATAGTGTGTTTAGTGGTATGTCCATTGGCGACGGTGGCCATTTACCACCATTTTACATGACCGTTTGTTTTTAGTTTTAAAGTTTATTTATATTTGACGGTTGATAATACTAACCTTTCGTTCTGTATACATACAAATTTATTAAAATTAAAACTTAAGGTGCATTACGTTCATACAACGCGGATAGCACTTATGGATCAACTCCGATGACATTATTGTAACTATGGATGCGAAATATAATTACGGAACGTATGAGACAGAAAGAGATAGCTACATGAAAAGTAAGACAATTGGCCGAGTTTGACTGCCTCAATTTTCGCGCGCTATTGACATTATAATTATCTACTTCTGTTTTACTTATAATATCATAGATATACGCATAGTATCACTACCAATCCTGTGGTAGTTAAGTACCTGTGCGGTTGGTGCAGTATCTTATGTTACCGCTATTCTACATACGGTGGGAGGTGGGACATTTGTTTCGTATATTTATTAGGTAACTAGCACAATGCGGCCCGTTCTGTTCATGCGGTCCTCTAGTAAATAAAGGGAAGGTAAAGAATTAAATTAACCTTTCTTATGTAAGATTAGATAGATAGATACTCGTAAGTTAATTATAAAGAGATGAGAGAGGATTTTGTTACTGAGTATACAGAAAGATTTGCTTTTTGTCCTAACAATACTATAATAGTTTATTGTACACAAATGAGACTTAACAACAATTTGTAACAGTAACAATATTTAAACTCATTACTAAATGTGTTAAATGATCCTCGTTGGCCAAATTTCAGCTTGGGGAGCACGAATATGTGACGGCGTCTCGGCAACATAAGACCTTGCAAAACTTGCAAAATTAGTGAACACTAATAGTATATACGTTAAGTCCGTTCCGTACACAGGTAGTTTCCTCATTAGTGCAGTCGGTGGCTGACTGTAAGTTTGGTTTAAACGATCTTTAAATCGATGGACCACATTCACCAACAAACAGAGACAGGGACACCAAAGGCTAAGATTGACGCAGTAACCATCGCCTATACGTATCAGTTCACGAGGCGACAAGTAAACAGATGACCTACCTACACGGCAGCGGTTATACCCTTGTGAAGTTTGTATAAATGTCCCTAGCTCCCGGACTATAAACCAACGCATCCTACATTATTAACTCCACCCCATTCCATCGACTAATTCCGATGGTTAACCCGCTGATTATAGCCGTAATAGTTGCCGAACTGAAAGTCGGGCGGCCGCGGCGAGAGCTTCCAAACCCTACAGAGCTTTCATGTTCCGAGTACGGGAGGAAGTTCGTTAATATCGTGACCAGAGCTGCGTAATTACTCTGTACACCTAATTTTTAGCAAACATCGCTCGGAAAGTTGCCTTCAACAGTCGGTTACTTCAGTAATCGGTTATTATCTTGTTATGCTTTATTTTAACACGCTTTTATGAGCTTGACCTTTGTCTATGTATGTATGTAAATATATTTTTACCCACTTCTAGTTATCTGATTTGCTTCATTTTTTCCACGCGCGTTCGGCTCCGAGGACAATACAATAATTTCATAGTTATAACCTGATGACCCTAACCCTTGTCAGGAGCGTCAGGATTAAGGGAACAATAAAAAAATTACAAAAAATAAAAAACACCGTTTAATTGTAATCTGAACAAAAATTAGATAATAATTTTGAAATAAAAGTGGTGTTCCCTTTTTTATAGTTATTGACGGCATACTGTATTCATGTATATCAACCCACTTACCAATTAGTGTACTTATGACTCCCACACTTACTTCCATTGTGATTCGACAATACAATTGTAATATAGAACTAAGAATAAAAATAGAACATTTGTAACTAAAGAGTAAGAGAAAATATAAATTCATAAAGCACCTAAGACACTTAGCATAATTGAAACAGCTGTAGAATCCCATCCTAGTTACTACGAAGTTGCTTTGAGTAACGAAAGAGGACCAGTTCCCAACCAGCTTAAAGAAAAATATTTTTCTTGCTGTCATTGTTGGTAACAGCGTTTAGTTTAATTGTATTACAAAGTAAAATCTACTCAAGCCGACCACAAAAAGAGTACGAGGAGACCCGGGAGACAAGAAGACAAGTTGTCGAGCTAGGAGCGCTTCATTCAATCAAAATTTCAGTTGCCGATTGGTAATACATATTTAATTTCTAAAGAGGATATAAAACATTATTTCATTAATTTCCAGCTCAGACGTTATAGATATTATCAAAGTTACCGAATTTACTCAATTAACAAGCGGAGCGAGTTTATCTCCCGTCTCACATACGAGCGTGTTCAGTTTAGCTCGTGAGGGTACTTCGTTTATTTCAATATCCAAGAGCATTTACAGCATTGATTACTATGCAAGTTTCAAAGCGGTAATCAGGTAATATACGGAACGAGAACTTGCAAGTGGAAACGGGAGATCAATATTGTTTTTACTAAGTTGAAAAGTTTTCAACAGTTTCCCCCCGGTTGCTAGTGTTTCCCCGGGAAATTAAGCGTTTCTCCTTTGAAGATTTTAACTTTTAATTAACCGATTGCTAATATTCTTGGAATAGTTTAATGGAATGTTTTGTTACATTTGTTGTGTTAATAGTTTGGTCGCTTGATGGTATGCCCACCACGGCCTCTAAGAACGTTCGATGCCACCGACGCGTCGCTTGCCACGTGTAAACCTACTTTAGAACCAAAACCCGTAGAAATATTTCGTAGTGGATTTAACGTGGATGGTGCTAATAATTATCATCCAATAAACTATATTATTCTAATTTATCTTTGTATAGTTTATGAAGCTGTAATTGCAACTTCAGAATGAATATCCTATCCATTATTTACTGCGGTTAACAATCCGCTTCTTATTGTTACTTGTACTTATCTACGTAGGTATCCTAGATAAATTACATACATTCTGGGATTTTAAATCTTATCTTACGGACCTTTGTATAATTTGGTGCAAAAATAAAGCTACAACTTCATAATAATATAATACCTAATATGATCCCTTATCGACCGGCAGGAAGATATTAAATAGTTAAACTGAGCTGTTCTTGAAACTTAGCGTTAATGGATTTATATCATGTGCTCACTATTTATTTGTTTAACCGGTATTAGCTAGATATAATAGGATTGATTCTAAAGGGTGGCATTGCAGTTATTGGAATTAACGGTAAACATTTGCAAAATAATGAGCGTCGCTTGTATTATCTTATATGTAATGTTATGTAAATTACCGACATTATTATGCAAAGTATTTGGAAAACGAAACCTTAAAGGGCAAGCTCGTTAGAGACAATTAATTAGTTAATCTACTGGATTCTATGCACGTTAAAGTAGTTTTTATAGCGACTCCCATAAAACACAATTACGAGCGATACGTGTCGGGAGCCCATTTGTATCCCGCCCGTGCCTCGTATATCATGGTGGCCTGGTAATATCACGTTTGACAACATTAATTATTGCGCTCCATTACTGAATAACATCTCACTGTTTCAAATAGAGATAGATAGATTGTGTGTGTGTGTGTGTGTTTTCACTTGTTAAGATAATTACTGTCAGTTTTGGTACCATTTTCTTACGGTACGGTTTTTAGTACGACCCTGCGTGCCTGCGTCTTGTGTTCGAGGCTGAAAATAGAATGGTGTGTGTGTGTGTGTTGTCTATGACACCCACGACACAGGGAATCCTTGTTTGTTTGTAGTTTAACATTGAAGTATTCGTTTATAGGAGTGTAAGACAACTTCCTTCGGCCGAGACTTGTTTATACATTACGCCACTTCAAAATAGTAACTAATGATTAATCGATGAATTATCCAAGACTAACTTTGAATCTTCCCGGCAACTTTGATAAGTTATTTCGTCGGCAAAGTATTTTCTTTAAAAAAATATAAGATACTAGTTTTTACTTAAGATTCGCCCGCATGAGTGTTGGAAAACGACGCAATATCGTTAAAATTATCCCAAGGGAACGTATTATCGGGATAAAAATTATCCTTTCCCGGGTTTAAGACTCAATCTCATTACCTTTCGTCGGTTAAGCGGATTAAACATTAACAGGTAGCAGACGGACAGTTACTTTCGTGTTTTTAATATTAGTATGGATTTTCATATTTAACATTTTACACAGCCGCTTCCCTTTCGAACATTCAATATGCTGATTGCTGCGTACCGTAGTACGCTGTAAATTCCTATACGCCTTCATTATTTATTAAAGGATTTACCTTAAAGTAGCACTTGCGTATTGTACAAATTGGATTGTTGATTATAAATGCTTTTTATTTAGCTTGACCCTGAATATGGGTTTATTTCGAAACTGACTCTGAAAACTGATTTTAATGACTCTTCGCACATACATCAGGCAGGCAGGACATTGATCTAGCTGCCACTCTTCTTCTGAAATCGATTATGAATCGATGTTGATCGTAGTAACTAAGAGCCAGAAAGGATGCGGGTGCTTCTTTTAACATAAAAAACTGAAAGTAATATCGATATTTCCTTTGCTAATTCATCACGTAATTTTCCTACATAACCTTTGGGAGGTTGTTACTCCTGATACGCTTTCAGGTGATTGACATCGGACAGGCGTCGAATAGGATCCATTATCGGTGCGCTGAACTTGTTTTCGATGAATTATTCTATTTTTGGATGTATTCAAAGATAATAATTTAGTGTATAGATTCCTGGCATGAATGGTCTATTGATCTGAGTAATAATACACTTTTACTACTTGGTATTTATTCAAATATTGGCTTAGGAACAGCAGTGGTTCATTGATGGGTTGAAGCCAAGAAACAATGACATGTTTTAAGTGTCGTAATTGCGGCTATAGTAGTCACGATTTTTTTTAATTAATTGCAATCATCATTTATTATGGTTGTAGCACATCAAAGCAAAAAATGCGAAGTGGTCCAATATTCCCCCACGTCCCCAACGTCCGGGAGTACGAAAACGGATATGCACAACATCAAAAGCTTTTTATTAACAAAAACTGACACTACAAAATCCTCCGCAAATTGCAGTTTGGTTAGGTTGCCTGCTTTCTGTTATCCCTCAATTACATTATGAACGGGATGTTACGGTAATTTGCCCGACAAATTACAAGGTGCATCGTCCAATCTCTAACGTTGGGGAAAAAAGTTCGGTGCAACTGGTAGGTAGTCTAAAATAAGTTTGATTATAATTTGGCGATTTTTCCTTATTGGTTGTACCTTGGGTTTATAAATGTAGTAGGTTTGTAAATGGTTTGTACTTGGTTTTGTAAATATTTTGTGTATTGTGGGAATTCTGTTTTCGATGACGATAAATTATCGTCAAAGTACATAATTTGAAATAAAATTGTACTTATTTTTTCTGTTAGTTGGAAGAGTGACCGCTACTGCGGCACGGGTAAGGTAAAACAAAAGAGTAGACGAGCCATTTGATAGTAAGTTGTCACCAACGCACGTGGACTACTTGTGTTGTCACGGAGTGTTGGAAACGGAGTGGGCCCCACATTATTACGGGCTCTCCGATGCTGCGACTCTGAAGACCCCGAATATTCACTGTCAGAAAGAGCGTGTTGGACGGCTAGTTAGCCGAATAAAATACCATATCGCCATGCAGTCGAGATTAAACTACTACAGAGTCCAGGGAGCTCCAGTGGACCTGAAGCCATAGTCGACGGTAGTTGCAGCAGGTAGTTCAGCAGGGGAACGAGCAGAGCAGTCTGTTGGTGTCAAGGATATAAAGACCCTTTTGCACCCAGGACCAAAGCAGAAATGTTATATAAATAAGACAGAAAAGCATATTTTCCTCAGTGAAGTGACATTAAAAATAACTTTTGTACCAATATAAAAGATTATATGCGCATGCAACGCTATACAAATGAACAGTCTCACTGTACTGGCATTACGCTGCGTTTAAAATAAAATTCTGTTGTCGCCGTCAGTTGGGCGATGTACGCGAACAAATGAATATTTATTACTGCCGGGTTCATTTTCGCGGAGACATGTAACTTGTGTTACCGTAGTCTTTGATGTTTAAGGTTTCGAAGCCTTATTTATATTCGATTGGTCCACCACGCTGACCAAGTGTCAGCGTGGTGGACTAGTCATACATAAGTCTTGTACCCCTCACATTGTGAGACCGTGTCCAGCTGTGGGACAGTTATGATGACACTCCTAAGAATAATAATCATAATCTCCATAAAGATCTCTAACTCTTTCAATACAATCTTTATTAGGTAATTTAACAATTGCATTAGCTTCAGTCGAAGCACGCAAATAAATAAAATGCCGTCTACGTCGTTTAAGTAATGCTACCTACTAACTGCAAAGTTCGTAGATGTTCACTAAGTTTTCTTGAAAGCTTCAATAGCCTTATTTAATGCGAATACTTTGCTAGGTATCTATTCGACTTTATCTTGGGTAGTTCTGTTGACCCTTTTGTGCTCACCGTCTTGTTATTTGGATATTATTGTGAACATTCATAACGTATTATTTTTAAACTTTGATGTCATTTTATTTAAAATACATATTGTTTGGAAATTTCATGATGAAGTCATTGAAGAAATGTTGTAAGTGTAAATTACACTTTGTAACAGTCGATTAATTGCCTTATTGACGTGATAACTTCATATAAATTGATGAACACCGGCAGCGCGCACGAAACAGTGTCCTGTCTACCTGATCCTGTGCGTGCAAGCGAGAGCGCGGAACAAGCGATAGAGAGGCACGATCGGCCTAAACGTTCGGTTTGCAACGCATCTACATAATTTCCCTTATGACGTTATCACGTAAAATTATCGTCCGTAAACCAACTTAACAGACAACCATTTTAAGCGAAGTTTTTTTTCTCCAAATACAATTATTATAAACTTCTCACTTTACAGTTACAGTTTCTAATGTATAATGTACCTGATATACCTATGTGTATTTTATTGTGTCCACTGTCCATATTTATGTCTTGTTGTAGATAAAGATTAAACTCGTTAACTACACAGAAGATAGACGACACTCTATTTCCGTTGTTCGTTCATGCTGAACATATCGTGTTTCACATATTAAGTGGTGCAATCAATGTAACATACATACATCTGTGTTACGGTAATATGTTTTGTTTCAAATGCTTCTGAACGATATTGCGTGTTGAAAGTCAAAACGCTGTCAAGCATCGGCATAGTTTTTGTAAAGACTTTATAATTATCGACTTTATTAATACTAAACACCCACACACTCACTACTTTTGGGGAGTACGAAGCTTCATTTTTGAGTTCAAGACAACCTCCCCTGACCCTTCCCCTTTAACTAATCCACACTGGAGCAGCGCGGTGGAGGGTGTTGCAGGCCTCCGTGTACTCAGTGTGGACTCATGCCTGGTGGGTTAAAGCTAAATCAAAAAAACAAGAAATCAGGTTTTATTATTGCGTCAGGTTGACCAATTTTAACAATTGTTTTATGTCGATATAACAGTAAAATATAGTTTACAAACGAGCACTCGAGCAACCAGCTGGTAGATAGTCACTGCCGCCAATGGATATCAGTGCCATAAGGGCATCACCGAAAGGTTGCTCACTGAAAAAGAAGCGGAATATCCGCAATACGACTGGCTCTCCGATTGACATGAGCACCGATAGAAAACCGATTGACAATCGGTTCAGAGCTGTAACAGAGTTTGGGTAATGTATAGTTGTATTGTAATCAAGTTCCATATAGAAAAGTGAAATGACTCACATTGACTGACTTCTTAGGCTTTTATGTTGCGGTCCCAACTTGGAATGTATGTTTGCACATTATTCTCTACTTCCATATTAAAATAAAAGTAAGGTTCAGCGCGTAATTTTGTCATGCCTAGCCTTTCTATAACATTTTATCAAAGCATTTTTTAACCGGCGTACTTAATAAGGAGAACAAATTATTTTATCGACAGACCTATATTTACTTTATCTTAACAGAAAATTTTATCTTATTACTATCCAATTAGAGTTGAAAACAGCTCGACTTAAGGGACTCATGGCACCTTCCCAAGAGTTGTCGGTCGATTGCGAATTTACCTGCTGGGAGAAATAGATTTTTCTTTTTTGTGGTTTATTAAAACAAATATAAACCGAAGAAATTTAGACGTTACATCGAAGGTAATAAAGTTCTATTTTGGTCGCGCCAGTTGGAAGAGATCCGAGAAAACAATTTGTGTTTTGCTGTTATGAAATTTAGTATAACTTGCTGTGACAACTTTTGATATAGAACTACTTTAAATGTATCTTCACCACTATGTTGTCTTATACAGGACGTCCTGATGAAACGTAATATGTTTGTACGATTATACCTTCGTTCTACCTTTTTTAAACTTCGAAGTGTATTGAGGCTGTCTTCGACGTCTATGGTAACAGTTGGCGCTCACTTATCAACTCAGAAACCGTACTGCATCGCCTCGAGCCGTCAAGTGTTCTTTGTATGAAACGCATACTTATCAGCATAGTAACGTTATCATGTCGCTTTTGAACAAAGTCACGGGCCACGGCTCTAAACGTTGTCGAATAGTTTCAAGTTAACGTGTGTATGTGTCAATGTGTGTGTATCAATTTCATTGGCACACTGCTGGGCGCGATTCTGTTCTCATAACGGAGGATTCTCCATCACGCTGCTCCAGTGTGTATTGGTAGAGGGGTTAGAGACCAACCCTTTTGTCGGAAGTATTTATGCCGCCCGAAGGCCTCGGACATGGCGTCACAAATGGATACGTTGGCTAGATTAAGTTAAATAATTATTGTTGCCTACTGTGTCTGTTTGCGATAGGTAGGTATTGTTTAAAAGTGCTTCTTCCATACTTGTTAATAGTTTACTGAACGGTTATCAAATTCCTTGTATATTGAATTGCGCTCAAAGTTGGTTCCGATCCAAAAATATGTAAAAACTTGTTATAACTCTTTCTATAACCGCAGCGCTCCAATCGTTCCTGCGGTCGTGTTTCTATCCGATTTATAAATTCCCCGTTCCGCATTATTATTGTATCGGTATTATTCGGTATTAATGTGTTTATAGACGGCTCGACCGTGTTAACTCGGATTATTCTGCGCGGCCGAAGATGATCGGTCGACCGGGTAAATGGAATGGTGTTGGTTAGCATCGATATCGTAGTTTTCGGTGTATTGAATTCAAAGTAGGTATAATAATAATATTTTGTTTCATTAAATAATAGTTTTCTTATTGGTGAGAGTTGCTGTGTTGTGACTTTGATTTGAATTGGGAACCTAAGCAACTTCATGCATTCTTCGGTTTCCTAAATTCCCCTTTCGTGGTGCTTCTTCTTGAACAACGAAAGAAATGACGCAATGTCCCTCCCCAAGGAGTGCTGGTGGGGTAACAAAAAAATTGAATTAATTATGAATTAAACCTTCCTTACTACAAAGGTAAAACATGTCATGTAAGTTTTACATATTATATCACTAGCAAAATGTAGCAATGTTTCGGGTACTTGTACTTATTAGGCATGTTTACCGAAGCGAAGCGAGGACGGATTGCTAGTGTTTAACATACGCATACAGTGAGTGTTATTCAAAGTAAATCCAATGTAATAAAAGCCGGCGTAAGTGCAGGGGATTCATGGATCGGATTAGCCGATCGCGACCACAATGCGTATCGGCGGACCGCGTTCGCGGGTGACCGCTAATGTCGCTGAACAATGCAAATGTTTGCACGACTGCCCGAAACAGTACTGTTTTCATTAGCATCGGGACTTTCACTCGATAGCTAATACGTCTCTGTGCTGAGTAGTCTTGAGTACTGGGGCTTCGTTAGATGGTAATCTCCTGAATGATATTTAAGTACGAACACACTGATGTCGTTTTGTCACTGAAGATAGGCAAGAAAGTTGGGATTGTAGTAAAGTATTAACTTATTTAATATATAAAAAATATATATTTTTTGTACCTAATTCATTATCTGAAAATAGTTTGTCTTAATGTCTTAAATCTTTCATTCGGTGATATAATTACCTAATCGAGTTCGAACTCTGAATTAAAACTTTAAAACTGAATGTAATTGTCAAGAACGGCAGCGGAAGGGTGAAGGAAGGGTAAGAAATAAAATCAAATTGATTCGCGTCAAATTGTTCTGAGAACATGTAACTTGTGTTGGTGATTTTGTTGTGAAGATTTCACAATAAAAGCAAAGGCCATTGTTATCATTGATCGGTGTTAGCGCGCTGCTAGTTGATAAGGAAACAAACGAATACATGTTGATTGCATATCAAAACGTGTTGCAAAAACCGTTAACGATAACGTTTGCAATACCCCTCGAGATAAGCCGTGTGATGGCAATGGGTCGGTCGACAATTCATTGAACTCGACCACAACCTTGGAAGTGTTTGATATTCAATATCAAATGAAAGATAAACGATATGAGCGGAACGAAATAAAATTAAATATATCCTCGAATCGAATTAAAGTTTCAGATTCTAACTTTGTTTTTGTGAATACGACAAACGCGTCGAAAATTCCTTCTTTTTATGTCATAGTCGATTTTATAGTTGCCAATTGATACTCTTATGTAAGACGTTCTGCGACCGCCCGGTTAGCAAATCTGTAATTCGCCCCAACGTTGGTTAGGTTAGTTACCACTGACTAAATTTAACTTGCGTTTGTCCATTTGTAACAGCTGAACTTAAAAACAACAGTCGAGTAAGGTACCTACGTGCCGGAAAGACCACGCAATGTGATAAATACTGTAATCTCTACGAAATATAAAATGATGACAATACTAAAAATAGCGTGTAACCGATAATATTTCGAATAGCAACTACTTACTTTTAAATGAAATACATTTTATTTAAAGGGATAATTGTTTCGTTTGTACTAAGTATGTTACATTAATAGCGGACTCATTTTGCCATTGCGTCATATCGTCTCACCGTACATTTAGCTGTGCCTTTGTACCTACACTCCAAAAAAAGTTTAGTCGGGATTTCAAAATATTTATTAAAACGAAAATCAAAACATCAATTTCTTGCTTCGGTCTGATGTGAATAAAAAATACTTTAGTATTTATAATAGTATAACATTTATTAATCGTGTTTGTTTGTTCACAGGCCACACAAAATGATGCTGGAGTCGAGTCGGTAAGTTTTTTCAATTCAATCTTTTCAATTCGAAACAATTTCTTTTTTTATATATATTTTCGCCACCGACAACATCATACTCTCCTAATGATATGTTATTATTGATTCGTTTCGTGAATTTCATTCTAACTTAATCTCTTTATTATTATTTGCAGAATGAATGCCCTTGGTTTTTCTGACCTTCGTTCATCAGCTTGCTGTTTATTGAAAAAGCGTGAATACATTATTTCCTGATTTTTCCTTTTTCATTTGTGCTAAAATGTGCCACAAAATAATTTCAAATAATTTTAAAACTTTACTCTTTTGAAGTGATTAATTTGAAATGTTTTATTCAGTGAGTTCTATTTAACTAAAACGTGAGGAACGTTTTTAGTCGTGTTTTTAGTCTTTAATGAAGCACATTATTAGCATTGAAACCATTTCAGTGTTGTGATTTAAAAAGCCATTAAAAGTCCGAGAGGCAATATTTAAATAGAGGAAAACTAATGTAAACGATTTTGTTGAAGGTTCTGATGGTAGATGTCCAGTCCGAAGGGTCATTCAATCAATACACACGGTTTGCATCACGATTAAGGAAATTAATTCAATCCGTTTTTACATTTATGTTACCTGAGAAACAATGAGAAAAAAACCGTAAATCCAAATGAACGGTGGGAAAATATTGTTTGATATTCAGATAACATTTATTACCGATTTTTACTTCTTGGTTAGTAGCGAAACGCATTGTAATCAATGTTTATCTGTCTGTATTGATATGGCCTGAATGGGTGTGGCAATGATTCTTTACCATTATTAAGAGTAAATTCCAAGTTTAATTTCCCATTACATTCCTTAAGGGTTGAATTTTCAAAAAATGTTTCATATTTCTGCCGCACTATAAGAAACCCTTGTGCAAAGTCTATTTTTTCTAGGTCGATTGTTTCATTTTTGCGTAGTCATATATGTATACGAGTATATCAATCAGTCACCGCTATCGTTTTAATAAGTGGATATTTTATACAGATTAATATTTGTCATTTTGCGGGATTTTTGTCCATTAAAAACAGCAAAAGTATTATGTTTGCAGTTTGCGCGCTTCCAGCCACTAAACGGCCGACGGACTGTATAGCACTCTCGCATAATTAGTTTCGCCTATCTACTTACAAACTGGCGTCAGTTGCGTGAAAGTTTATCATTTCTAATGTTCTGCATAATCACCATGCATTGTGCATTACACCAATAAAACAGTACCAGTAGGTACTAGTAGTAGTTCTTCTGTATTATGCTCTTGTAAGTATTATTATGTTTATTATTTAAATGAACATAAGATAAATTATCGTTCTTTGCATTTTCTGTATACAATACCGTAACTTTGTCTACATAATAAATGTAAAATAGTTGTGGAGGTTTTTTATTTGCTTTGATTTCGGACACGGTTCTTTTGTCGTCCTTTTGTTTGCTTTGTTGCTCATTCTTCATTCATGTTCACTAGAAATTTGAGGTTTAGTTTATCATTTGTGCTATGTATTTTATGAACTAAGCCTTAACAATGGAGTGTTTTTTTAATACTTTTGCATTGTGAAGCCAGGTGGACTGATGACCTAAAGAAGACAGCGGGAAGCCGCTGGATTCAGAGGGCTCAGGACCGTTCGGAGTGGCGCCAATTAGGGGAGACCTATGTCCAGCAGTGGACATACAACGGTTGATAGATTGATACTATTGAAGCCTTGATAGGCAAGATAATCGTAATAGTACTTGAGCTTGTAAATGCTGATTGACCCAACTTGCGCACTAACTGCATAGAAGTTACTTTCATTCGTTATGTTACGTTATGAATTCACTTTCATTATAGGTATTCTGTCTTGTATAATTCATGTGACTTTGCAAGAGTCTTTGCAAAATTAATAACTTTTCATATTTACTAACAGTCCGAACGAGATCCAATAAGCATTTTATAGCATCTTAATCGTGATAAAATAACACAGTACACGTAGTAGCGGCTCGGCTGTAAATCACGGCAGGAGCGAGATAGCTATGCGAATACCGGACTAATACTACTTTCGTACCTTGCGGTGGGAAAGAGACGGCATTACGTTACGCAAGAACTGCGTCTATTGGCCATGAACCGCGAACGTAAACACAAGAGTGTATAAACTCTAATTTATTTACCTTTGTGTACGTCTACTACAAGTTCCAATCATTCATTTTACTTTCAATAAATAGTGTTTACATACCAAAGTGTTGTCCTACATTGTTTTAATTAATCTGGATATCAGTTAAATTATTGGTTAAGTTGAAGTATTTCTTCACGTTGAGAGAAACGTCTAAAACAATCAGCGTACCTACGATCCTTTAAGACTCAACTGTAGGTAATCAAAAAGCAAATAAGGATTAAAATAAATTATTGAACGATTTATTTTTTCGTCGCATAATATATCATTCATTTTACGCTCATTGTATTCATAAAAATAATTTCCATCAGCAATAACCCCACATTCCCTACTATTCCATGGATTTTATCACTCTTTGTTAAACGCTTCACCGTAATCGGTTGACTCATTGGCGCGCGATTTAAATCACTAGTACTTGGAAATACTGACAAAGGTTGAAGCTTTTTAGGGCGTACTCATCAATGTTATTTTCGCAATATTTGACGTCGTGCGTTTTTAAAGAAGCGTATGAATACATTGTGGTTTTTTATAACTTTACTTTCAACTAACGAACTAAAATTTTAAATATTGGTACAGTTCCCTTTTCTATCTTTCTTTTCTTGAATCTTTTAGTGAATTTCTTATACTAACATGTTGTGTTTGTTTGCGTCATTCATGTTTACATTGTTATTGAATTTTTAGCAATTAATTTAGATCACACAAGAACTACTAGTAATGTACAACTCAAAAAGTACTGCTTATCCGTTTCATACCCATTAAAGGCTCAAAAATGCTACTTAAGTAGTTGCTTAACTTGCTATTTTATCCGATTCCGGCCCCGTTGGGAAAACAAAAGGTTTGAGCATCTCAACTAATCCGACTTACACATAATGTATTTTGTGCCCCATTTATTTTCTCACTTGTCAAATAAATTATGTATGTATGAAGGAAAACACTCGCGGAGATTCGGGTAAAGTGTAAGCTTAGTCTATTTCATGTATATTTTTTTTAAATATCAATCCATTCTTTTTCTTATTATCTTTATGACGGGGCTCATAAACGTCAAATGTTATGTAATATAGGACATTTAATCAATTTGTAATCTTAACAAAAAAAATTAAAAAGGCCTTACTTAGAAACAACATCCTTTATATTGGAAACAATAATGTTGTAAATTATTCGATATTCACATTATCGTGATATTATGTTCACGTTTGTTGTCAGATTTTAGTTCCTTTTAACATCAGATATGTATATATTTGTAGAGAATGTTGTAGGTACATATTATTAGCTTTTTGGTTACGATAATCTCATTGAACATAATTTATTAAACAAATACATTGTTGTTTTTTGCATTGTAATGAAATAAAATTTACTTAGCATAAAATCTTTCGCATAATAACGTTGAGGCTTTTAACATTCATACCACACACAAGATCGTAATGTAATATCGGAAAAGTGGAATCTTGAAATACGCATTTAGCCACAATGTAAGGGAATTTATTACAGACCGCGGTTTCTTTATGAGCTATTTATTACTTACAAGTTTTCCGTAAAAGACGACCCATTGTTAACTTCATAGCTGATTCTGTTCCTATACTAGGTATATTCGATTTTATCCTGTTTTCATAGTCTCATGTTTGAGTCACAATACTTTTAGTTTAGTATGCATAATGTTTGGTTCTACATCGAAACCAGAATCTTTTACGGCAATTTGGATCTGTTTATCAATATCTTCAGTTTCAATTTAAAACGATTGAAGTATATCTGTAAGTCCGAACACTAGAAAAGCTTAGATAGAATCGGTGGATTTTAAATATTTGATTATTGACAGTGGCTCACTAAGTATTTCACTTATTTTGTTTTGCTGCTTTTTAAATTTTCTCATTCAGCAGATTTGTTTTTCCTTTCAAATCGTTCGTATCTTGCTCAGATTCCTTTCCTATACTTAAAGTCGACGCGCGGCGGTCAAACAAAGACGAGACGCACGGACTCGCCACGGACGGTCTCGATTCTATGTAAAGGTCCTCAACAAAAAAAGGTGCATCTAATCAATCACGGCGACTCGCTACAGTAAGTCCAATGCTCCTTTTTCAGTTCATTTGCATAATATCCTCGTCTCCCTTCTACACTTCCCTTCCGCTGCACCAAAAAAAAGGGACAGACGTATTGTCGCGATGACCTTAGTACGTGCGCGTGCGCCGATACCGTTAGTCCCGTGAGAAAACATTTTTGTACTGTTTAGAAAAGTTGTGGGTATAGGTTATTGTAATCTGATTTCACTTCTTGTTAATTACATGTTTATGAAATTATTTTTACACTCGGTACAATAACTGAATTAGAACAAGACTGACTAACAATTACTAACTGGACTATTACTAACAACATTTAACAGGACTAACTATCACTAACAGTCCCCATCCCTGTCCTCATACTTACTAACTATCTAATCAACTAATGTTCTAACACCGTCTCCTAATCGGTCTAACTATCCTAGTACCCATTTGAGTCTTGTTCTATGTCGGTCACAGTTGTCATGTCATGGGGCAGGCTGGCAGCGGGAGGGTGGTGCTGCATGCTCGTGTACTACCTTAATTCCATAAAAATCAGATGGCTCGTCTGCTTGGTTGCCGGATATTTAAAAAATCTACTAAAATTAACAATTCTCTTATCTGTCGTTTAGCGTTTCCGAAGTTATTATACATACCTACGCCTAAACCATTGAACTAACATTTTATGTCTTTCTTTCTATCGTTTAAATGCATATAAAAGTAACAAAAAAGTGCCAACTCAACCAATATTGATTGTTGGTCAAGGACAAAAAAAGAATTGATTTTGATTGATTTGGTAGTGAGGTTGCGACACTTATTGACATGGGTGATAGGAATGAATGACAAAACTGAAAAAATCAATATGGCCGCCGCGCCGCCCTAGACGCGCTCACATCAGCCTCGTGGACTTTATTTTTTGTGCCTTTGTTTGTTTGTTTTTTGTGTTTTCTTTTCTTATCCGTTAATGTCTCGTTTGGGGACGTTTGTAATCTTTGTTACTGAGATTGAAGTTTATTTTTATACATTGAGATTTAATTCATCGTTACATTATGTACCTAATTGTGCATTGTTTCTGTGTGCGCCTATTATAATTCTTAAATCAAATTTAGCCCCAACTGATGTTTGTTGGAACTTGTATAATTATATGCGAGCGGTGTAGAAAACTTCGATAGCGTGAGTCAGGCTTCGTGACGTCACCTTGTGACGTGTGTGCGATGTCGCCACATCATCCCCCTGCTCAGACAGGAGGTCGAAGCGATGTTGCAGCCGTGCTTCTCGAATGTGAGTAGCCTTCTGGCAACTTTAAAGATTTAATGATAAGGAACTATTTTAACGACTCGTTACTGGTAACTCGAAAATGGTCGATTTAACGATTGGTTAAATATAGGAACCGGGCATTAGTCCAGCATACCACGTGGACATGTATCAACAGGTAGACCGTTACTTGTTAGCTTCCAATGACCACTTAAATATTAACGTCCTAGTGCTTACAGACTTTGTATGTTTACCACCGTTTAACATTCGACGGGTAAAATGCCAGTAGTGTTTGTAGAGGGGATTGTTTATTAGACGTCCATTCAGTGATTGCTTGTTTTACGAATAAGAGGGGTTCCTTGACGATGGTTAATTATTTTATACGTATTGGTAGTTAGCATGACTTCCTCCTAACTGAAGAGCGAGTGAGAGCCGAGTGGTTGAACATTGGACCCCCGAACCGAGCGGCCCGGGTTCAAAGGTGTGTGAAGTCCACCAATCCGCACTTGGCCAGCGTGGTGGACTATGGCCTGTACCTCTCGTTGTGAGAGGAGACCCGTGCCCAGCTTTGGGACAGTTATGGGTTGCGATGATGATGATGATGAATATCTCCTTAAAGTTGTCCATGTACGTGCTCATTAGTCTTAATACTTACTGGCTTCTATGGCGTGTTTCTAGCAAGGAGGACAGTGTTGATGCTGTTAATTAATAAATTCTAACAAAGAAGTGAAGATACGTTCTTAAATCATAACCCTTCTTTTGGCTCCGTAGTCGTGTAATTAACCCGTCGGCGCCGACGCACTTAAGTAGTTAGAAACCTGATTTCTGTGTTAATTACAGTTTTAATTCCGATCATAAGTCGTGAATCGTTATTGCGATATAATCATCCATCAGTACCTATAACATAGAAGACAGGAGGCCTAAGTAGGCTAATTCATAAATGCTTCAAATCAGTTTACGAAATGTGTCAAATTATTCCGACACGACGCAATCGAAGGTTATAGTATAAATTAGCAGACTTGGACCCCGGTATCAACCCGTTTCTGTCCACGTTAATAATAATTAATCAACACCGTATATAGTTTCGCATCTCTTTCGCATCGTAGGTATCGTTTAGCGTGACGGCAGTACGAAGAACAGGTGCAAAAAAGTAAATGTTTATTTACAATTTATATAAACACTGTCTGTACACGTGTCACGGTCGTCAAGGTGAGCCGGTTGCCGCGGAAGGAGGTTGGTTGAGTTTTACGTTGACACGTAGACAGAGAAGGATAAAGACATGGTACAAATTGTATGTGGCATAAGAAAAATGTTTTGGTTTTCATCTGTTCCATTTTAAAATTGATTTTGACCAGGTTTTAATCATCTTTTTGATTGTGACACGTCAAACGACACGATGAGACTTGCCGCTTGGGCTTCTTTATGGTTGGTATCGAATCGGGGATTCCTTTGGTGTAACTTGATTATCACGGTAATCATCGAAATATAATAGCATAACAATATACATAATACATATTTAGTGTAGTACATGGTAGTAAGTAGTCGAAGTTTAGTGTCATTGTGCCTGGGTAATGGTAATGAAATTAGTCTCCTTCTTTTGCAATCCCGAAATCGGAGCTTATTTATTGGTATATCGGCGGGGCGGGCTAAACGTCCGGCCGACCGTCCATGAGGCACCCGAATCAATTGGCGGGCGGCCGCGGCCCTGGGGAACACTCTGGTCCACTCCAGCACGGGCCCGAATGCTGTCTGATTGTCTTGTCGGCGAACAATTAATTAATTGTCTAGCATTTTAAAGCCTCACCTATAAGTTACTATAATGGTAATCATCTTTACTTCACTTGTGGAATCTTGTCAATTAGTACCAGAAAGAATCTTTAAACGGAAGCACAAGTTAGTGCTTCAGCGCTTATTGTAATAAATTCCCGATCAGTATATACATATATAAATGGCCCGAATTCTACTTCCCCATACCCATCATTTTATTCTAATTTGTTTAAATATGCTCAATTTCTATTATAAACAAACTTCACCCCATTAATCGGTCCCCGAAGGTCTTCAACAATTGAACCGTACTTCCGCGAAGCTTAAAAACCTAACATAATTACAATTAGAACAATTAAACAGACGGTTTCCATTCAAACAGCTTTGTGTTAGCATATTCAGTTAATTAATTATGTTATTTACGGCCGTTTCCAAGTTAAAGGCGATGTTTAATTTGGAGACTGGTTTGCTTTGTCGCTGTTGGTAGATTGGTCACCATTAGCTGTGGAAACTGTTGATAGTTCTGAAAAAGGGTATTATGTACCTACTACGTTTTCGTTAATAAGGTTTTAGTTCCGGGTAAGGTAAATCTTTTTAATATGCCAAATTAACCTTACGTTGTTCTGTGCTCTCTTCGCCGGCAACGCATTAATGAAGATTTTGGTGATACTGATGCATACATTATGTATCCATCTTAATTTGCTTCTGTCCTATTTTTGACTAAGGAATGAATGAATGTCTAAGGGGGACGGTGATCTGTTACCATCAGATAGCTAGTTTGCTCGTTCCCAATCTCTTGCGTCGTGAATGCCATGTACGATACACAAAGACAAAACCACAACCGGACCGCGATCGGATTTTTTAACTATATTTAAATTTCCGCCTCCATGGAATCGAACCCAGGTGCCTTAGAACGGGTGTCCCCACAAGGCATTCATTGCGCTTACATAAAACAAAACAATACACACGCATCAAGCAAGATATTTTATGCTGTGAAGGTGGCGTTAAATTATAATGGTTAAAACATATCGACAAGTTCTCTTTTTGTCGTCAAACAAAGACACTGCCAAGACTGATTTGTAATTGTAATCTGACTTACCGCGCGGGGACGGCAAAAAAGAAATTAGTTATGCGAGCTATCCTACCGTTCAAATATTGACAAAAACTTGGCAGCTGCTATAACTTTATCGATGAAATGAGCCTGGTGACGTCACTTTTAAGTAGACAGCAGTTCGACGAATCTTCATTTAAAAAACAATTTGATAAAATGTGACATGAACCAAACTAGTTTCATCATTGTTAAGTGTGTGTCATATAAAATTTTGCTACCCGTCTGATACCGAGATGAGGTTTTTTTACGAGTTAATTAGAATACATATTTTTGAAAATTTTAGCAGTGTTTAAAGTTACCAGCTCAAAATGGTTGATCACAAATAGTCAACGCTTACAACTTTTTTACCATTTTATTAAACAATTTGTCGATATCGTAGAATTTACGTGATCGCATTGTGAATTATAAATTAAAGTGTGCGACGTAGTTCAGTAACATTAATAATTAATTATTTTCATATAAATGAAATAATATGGTTAATTTTAAAATTTTATTTCAAAATAAGCGGCAAAACAAATTGACGTATAGGGGGTTCCAAAGTTACGTTGTTTCCTTTTGAAGCGGCGGGATCCTCAAAAAGAAACCATCAGACACTCATAATTTGAGGAGGAGGGTTCTCGGTATAAGATTTTCCTGCAAGCAGTGGGCGAAAGGGGTGGATAGGCGCAATCTATTTAATGACACGGCTTTCATCACCGCGTCGTCATGGGCACTCGACTGCGCTAAATCTTACGGCGGGTTCGGAGTGAGGGTTTTACATTAGTCATATCTGTTATCCCTAGCGCCGCTAATTGCGCTGTCCCCTTATCGTCAAACTGGGATAGTGTCACAAAGTTTGTCAAATAGGGGCGAAGTATTGACTTTATTATAGTACCTCCTAGGAACGGATCCCATGGAAGCGCTGACAGCCCGGCGGTTTGTGTCAGTCCAAAGTGATCGACCGAGTTTAGCGACAACGGGCGCGGTCGGTAGTTGGATGGGTGACCGCTAGTTGCAACAATTTCTTAAGCATTTTTGTGCTTCCAACCTGTTACGTACACTCGAAATAATGTTTAGGCGGGTTGCTTTAAATTGATCTTTTTTATTTGTGAAGCGTTGAAATAAAATGTTATACCTAGATTATTCCAGTACATCAAAGGCAACCGCATCCAAATTGGTTAAGTGATTTTTGCGAGTAGCAGAAATAAACACACAGACTGTCAAACCGACAAACAGACAAAAATTCTAATTAAAAAAGTGCCTCTACCTAGCTTTTTTTCAAGTATCTCATATGTATAGACATCCACAATATTTTTTTTTTCTATTCTATGACTACATATAGAATAGATAATAAATATTTTTATTAATGTAATAATTAATCCTTTAGCTGAAACTCGAGACAGGTTAGTGATGTGAGAGCGAGCACAATTACCCGCACAAGGGACGATCTATTTGATGTATCTCTTGGGTTTAGTGCACTTGAAACCCCATGCTGACGGAACGCTCAAAGGTACCTACCTGCCTACCTATGTGTGGTTAAAATAATTATACTATGTCCATGCCTCTCTGGTTTATGATATTATGTCTGTTTATTAGTTTGTCCGTGCATTTGTTCCTGTCAATCTCAGAGACGGGTTAGCCGATTTAAGGTAAGTAGATTATACAACTGGGAAATTGAGGTGAAAGTCCACTTGGTGGGCCGTTTTGTCAAGTTTCTTTGATGTGGAAGTCTTCAAGAGAAGGTTGTATATGCTATTGCTAAGTTAGTGCGCCTAACATCAAGAACTTTATTGTGGATTATATTTTAATCTAATATTAACTTATTTTTTTCAAGTTGTGGTTGTATAAAAATTTAATATGTACGATGAAATAACGCATTGGAATACGCGTTTAGGATAAAAAAATATAGGTATACATATACATATATCTCCTTTTGTTAAATCGAAAATGTTTTATTTATATTACGGTTAATTTATTCTATATGATGACAATGATAACGCCGGCAGCACAGGCTGCCGTTCATCACTCCTGTCATACTGGATGGCTTCAATTCGCATTGTATCGCAGGTTATTGTATCGCTGCGAACGAAATCGCAATTTTTATGCCGACGGCGGCGGCGTCTGCATTTTATAGGCAATTAAAATAAATCCCAATGAAATACACGCATCACCTACACCGCTGAGTGTGATGCTGATAACGCTACCACGGTAATAGTGTCATACAGTAGGTATTCCATCTTCATCTTCGGAGTTTAGTAGACATTAAGTATACAATAGCCACAGAAGCGCCATAGGGACGATCGAATGTGTGGGTTTGTAATCAGGAAGCGTGCGTATTACCTACCCACTTACATTCACTACAACTAGAAAGAGGCGGCCCTAGCGCGCGGCGCAGTACGCATTTATTTCAAGGATAGGGCCGAGTCACACTACTGTATGATACTATTACCGTGACGCTACTGTTTGGCGTAGCGGTCTTCGGACGGCCCAAGTCTGCTAATTTATAAATGCTTCCGTTGCGCCGTGTTTACTTGAAAACTTGGGCCCCCGCTCCACGGCAATGCATGGCATGGTCGCTGACCAGGACGTGAATAACCCTAAAGAGATGTTATAATTAATTTAACCAGAGAAACATATATTTATCTACCGTTAAAACCGACAGTTGGCAATCGAAACGTACATATATGTATGTTGATGGACACATATGTGTCACATCACAGTGGCGGTGTATTCTACAGGGCTCCTTAATTAAGAGGAAATTTCTATGCCCTGCAAAGTGTATGACACTAATGGGATAGTCATATTAGGTATCATTAGTGATATTACTGCGCTGTGTTCCCACACCACTCCTTGTAAAAGGGGAAATAAAAAAATAAAACCGGCTAAGTGCGGATCACATAGAAGGTTCTGTACAATGAGGGATACATTTACGTTACGCGTTAATTACGTAATTTTTCCTGTCGTATTTACACTCTAACCACTCGAAACTATAAATCCGCTCGGGGAATTTGTGGTTGAATCATGTAAGTAAAACTAATTGTTATATTTCATTTATTAATAGTAAATTAACGCAATCATACCCTCGCAGCAGGATTCCCTATGTTGCGTGCGGCATTGACAACACCAATATTACTAACAGCCACCATGCATCCAAATATTTCCGTCGGTCGGGAATCGAACGGAAGGTAGGGTAACAAACGGCTACAGGGTTTTACAACAATACACCTTAAACCTTTACTCAAAGTTCATAAGCCAAATATTGCGCTAAGACTAACATAATTATGAAGCAAAGTATATTAGGAAAAAGTAAGGAATCTTACGGTCACAAACACTGATGCTTTGCTGGAGAATCTTTTTAGGCACGTACGTATCCATCTGTAGCCTTACCTTACTGTACCTTATACCGTTTCATTTAAAGCCTTCTGAGCAGTTCTTGCACTTAAACCAAAGAACAATACCACGTTTGTACGAAGTATATTTCAAGCATGGAACCCTAAAAGCTGAAAGACTCAAACCAGTGAGTCAGTCTCGTATGAAATATTATGCCCGCTCCGATGTTGGCGTATCGTTCAATTCACTCCGCTCTATATTTTAGCTTATTTGCCACTGTATTCCAACGTTTCCAACACAGGCAGAGCGCCGGGAACGCTTTTGTTGCAGGCACATCTACCTACACTTGCCCACTCGTAAAGCAGAAATGTCCCACTTTTAGACACGAAACTCGGAAATAATCACGTCTTCTCTACGCTGTATCGTAGTATCGCGTTCTGGAAAGCGTTGTTGTTTTTTTACCCTCGACCTGTTAACTAACAATACGCTGTTGGCTTCAAATATTTTCGGTGATATCTGCCTGAGAATTATAAATTTCACTCGCAAAAAATGTTTCGTAAGTAACGTGCGTAGTTATTCATACCAAAAAAATACGCAAATTTTTTCATAACGCAACGAATCCCCACCGAAAACCACACTGACAAGCTCGGATCTTACTAAATAAAGAGTCCTGAGTGGAAATGTAAACAGCACTTATTAAATTACGTACAGTGGCGCGAATATATGACTCTGATAAAGCAACAAGTCTCTTTTTGTCACATTTGCGGTGATATTTCGCCTACGTTGCATCACGCGGGGGTGGCCGGGGTGGCTCGGGGTTGGGTTAGGGCGACATGTCGAGCTCTCTCGCCGCCGTAATTATTTCATACTTTGCATTTCGCGTTCGGAATAGAGAAACAATCGCATCCGAACGACGTCGTATTTTTCCGTCTGGCTGCATAGGGGGAGACTGGCCCCCTCCATTCTCAATAAACGCGTCTCTGTTTCAGATGTCTTTGTTTTGGTACGTGGTGTTATGGCCTGTGTGTTAATGATGCAAATATAATAATTTCCCATTTATTTTCTTTTTTGCTATATCTAATCATCTTAATTTTAAACCTGGTAACAAGTCAGAACTTAAAATTTAATAAGCTATAGCTATGACGTTAGGTGAAAAGGCCTCGTCGTCTTCTGTTACCATAAGGGCAAGATGTTTCTAAACATTTGAACGCATTTTCCCATGCTATGAGAAAACCGGAAACAAATTCTCCCCCCTCAAGTCCCGCACGATTCCCTTGTCTAGACGTCTCCATTTTCCAACTGGGATTCCGTGTTGAGTTATCGTCAGTCAACAAAATCATAATTATTGTATATTGCAATGTTTAATAAGGATTAAATTCCTTTGTAAAATGTTAAGTTGTGGTATGAGAAGATTTTAGGTAATTTTTTTGCTACGTTGCAATTGCTACAGTAGTAACTCTAGCTTCCGGGCCACCGGATTTTCCATACAAAAGTTACCAATTTTGCTCGAACTAGTTAAAAAGTCACTTTCGCAAGATTCAAACCATACAAATGTACTAAAGGAAATAAAAGCTAGAAATAATTTACTTAAAAAAACCAATGGAGAAAAAAAACAATCATTAGCATAGACTTTATTGTTACTGAATAGTTTAACGATAACACAGACGTGGCTAGTACAGGTACCAATACTAGAACGCAAATACTCGCCGCTGCTTAACAAAATCGATCCTTTATTATTATTTCGCGTATTTTGAACGTTCACTGGGCATTCTGAATGGTGGCAGATTGAACCCCGTATCGGTAACATGTGTGCGGCATGCACACAGAGCAGGTCCTGCGATGAAAATGCACCCTTTCATTCTGCGGTTGCAATGCTCTCGTGATTGTAAGCCCCCACCCTACGTTTTGGGTTTTTTATTGTGTTTGCCTCCTTTTTGCGGTTTCAAATTACAAAAATGTATGGCGGAAAGCTATCGTGGGAAATGGTTTTACATATTCAATATAGAAAACCTTTTACCTTAATGTTATGATTTAATCAGTTTTAGTAGTTTGTTTGTGTTGTTTTGTTAGTGATCGCTGTGTAGTGTTATAGTGGATTATTTTCCTTGATTGCGATTAGCGAAAGGAGTTAATCCGACCGGAGCGCGGGTGTAGCAACCCGTTTGAGACCAATTTCAGTAACAGTGGCTATTAAATGCAAAGCTCACAACACAATTTTACCCATATTTTATCGGTGTACAAAATACATATGGTGAGAACCCTTATCATAGTAAAATATGTACAATCCCCGATGAGTACAGTTTAAAATCATATGTTACAACTTTACCCAAACAAGTAGTCACTAGAATTGCACGTTTATCACTCACTTGTAAACCCGCCCTTGCTTCGCTTCTGGAAACCTGTCCCTAGTACCCTCAATCCAAAATTGTTAGACGTAACCCGCGCTAGAATTTATTTTCACGCGCGTTATTCGTTCATTTTGCGATAATTCCTAAGATATTCATTTGAATTAAATGGTGTAAAGGTTTATCATAATCTCCCTGAAATGCTTAAGGTGACTAACATTATTTAAGTCCATAAGGATTAAAATAGTCCAGGATCCACGGTACATTTTTTGCACTTGATTACTATCAAGCTAATTTTCCGTGAGTCGCCACATTTGGATGAGACTCCCAACAATGTCCGTACGAAAACTCGAATGTGGGAGGGGAGGTGATAGGGGCACCTATTACCTCCAAAATCGATGATATGTGATGATGACGCAGTGATAATATATGATGATTCTCAAAAATTTATTACTGTTTTTTTTTGTTAAATTTGATGATAATAATCTAAATTATTCGAAAAAATATTTGTCCTACAAAATGTATGGTTTGATCAAAGAGTCCCCCCCTTCCAACATGTATTGTATCGATGACGAAGTCATCAAAAATGATAACAAACCAATTGATTTTTTTGTCACTTATTTTATAGTTATTTAATTTCTCAGTCATATTGTCCTGCAAATTGCGTGGTACGTTATCTCTGTCCTACGCTCAGAATTACCACAAAACCATTTTTCTCATTACTAACTGTAGGACAAAAATATTACATAAATGTTTTGTTCAGTTTGCTGAAATCTGCGATACATCATTATATTTGGCACATTTTGTTTGCAAGTGTGAGGATGTTTATTTTTAAAAATGCACCATTTTATTATAGCCATTATAAGGCCTTAAACTGCGTTAAGCGGGCGCCCGCGACGGGCAACCGTCGCGTGTCTACGCGCGTGTACACGCGGGTGGGCTCCGTGGGAACGCGACGGGTCCCCGTCGCGGAGACCGGATTATTTTATTTACGCAGTGCCGCTAGTTCAATTTTAACGGTGTGCATGTATAGTCGTGTCGATGGAGAACTTAATATATTATTACGTAGCAAAACGACGACTAGAAAAAAAAAAACGGCAGCCAGTAAGCCCGTTTATTGAATCTAGGTTGCTGTGCGGGGAATTTGTTGTAAAGTTCAGTAAATTAAGAGAAAATGATAACTCATTTTACAAATATTTTAAAGTTTCGGTACAGGTCTATGACGAATTATTTTCGAAACTGGAACCATATTTGAAGATCAACAATATAAAAGTAAAATCTTTATCAGTCATATCACCAATGGAAAGGCTGGCAATAACATTGCGGTAAGTAAACAATTATAATTTGTTCTTCATCATCTTTATTTTTGCTTATACTAATTAACATTATTTCTTTGCTCATTAATCACAGTTTTTTACTCGTACATTCTTAATATTATTATTACTTTATAATTTGTTCTTCATCATCTTTATTTTTGCTTATACTAATTAACATTATTTCTTTGCTCATTAATCACAGTTTTTTACTCGTACATTCTTAATATTATTATTACTAATTAACATTATTTCTTTGGTCATTAATCACAGTTTTTTACTCGTACATTCTTAATATTATTATTACTAATTAACATTAAGTATTTCTTTGCTCTTAAATCACTTTTATAATCACAGCTTTTTACTCGTACATTATTACTAATTAACATTATTTCTTTTCTTATGAATCAAAATAACATATTTTTTTACTACAATACTAATTATTATCATCATCTTATCATCATTTTTTCTATAACGATAGTGTATACCGAATCACAATCATACCGAATCATATATTCTTTTTACTTATTCAGGGTGTCGCATTGAAAGATGATAATTTTCTTTTACTTAATGACTTAATGAGGTAAACACATTTTCTAAAGTATCATAAAATTTAGACAAAAAATGTATTTGTCTCAAAAAGTATCCAGTTTCGATTAACATTACCCACCATCAATGAGACATTCTTGAAAGGTATTATTTATTATTAATACCAGTATCCTTACTAAAGCAGTATACTTACTAAAGCAGTCTAGAGCAGTCTTAATAATATTCTTGAAGTCTTCATCATTCTCATATAATTCTAATTAATCTTCTGTTGTGTCTGTGTTTTGAGTTTCTGTTCTGATATTAAGTGATCTTAAATCAATCGTGCTAATTGTATTTTGCGTTTCTGATAAACCTATATTAATTGATGGTAAATCATCCAGAGTAATAACTGTTTCTTTTTCGATGTCAATCAAAGCTTCTAACACTTTGGTTCGAAATAATAATTTTTTAAATGTATTAAATTTTTTGACTGTTGGAATTAAAGATTTAAAAAAGTTCAAGTCTTCGTCATCAGCATCAACATTGTTTTGTTTTACACATTGCAACAATTCTTTTTCAAAAGGAGTTGGTGATTGGTGTTTACGTTTTCGTGATGATTCTGGCTGTGTATTATTATTTGCACGTTCAAGATTTGAATTTTCGGTACTGGTGCTGGGTACTGAGATGTTATTATTTGCATTTGTTGATGAGTCTTGATCTTCACTCTGATTTTCTATAGATTCATCTGCTTCATTACTTGAGTTCGAATCTAAAAATGTTAACATTTCAAAATAAATGTATTTCTTGCCTGTTTTAGCACCTGAACCTGATTTCAGTTTTTTTTTACTTGCTTTCACTTTCATGTATGTGTCCCTTGCAGTTTTCCATCGTGATTGCACTTTTGTGACTGAAACATAAAAAAAAATTACAGGTACGTAACAAGCGGACATACTTTCGTGGACCTACATCTGGCGTATCAGGCAGGAATAACCACAATCAGAAAAATTGTGAAAGAAGTCTGTCAAATTATAAATGAAAGGCTGAAGGAAGACTGCATGCCATTGTTTTCCCGTGCGCGATGGGAAGAGATAGCAGATGGTTTTTTGACGCAAGCTAATTTTCCCAACTGTATTGGTGCAATAGACGGGAAACATATACGTATTATAAGACCTCCTCACAGCGGTTCACTTTACTACAATTATAAGCATTATTATTCCATTGTTCTACTTGCAATGTGTAACGCAAATTATGAATTTACCTACATAAATGTGGGGGTACAGGGTAAAGAATCTGATTCTGCAATTTTCACCCAAAGCCGCTTGTTCCAACAAATGAATGATAACTTATTGGATATACCTCCTGCTAAAGCGTTACCTGTGCTACACAACAATAAATCAACCAACACTGCAGCAACCGTACCAATGCCCTACGTTGTTGTAGGAGATGAAGCATTTGGGTTGTCTAGCTATGTCATGCGGCCATATGCTCGAGCTCTCAATTTGGACCATAAGAAAAAAATATTTAATTATAGGTTAACAAGAGCGCGACGTTATATTGAATCAACTTTTGGTATCATGGCTAATAAATTTCGAATACTTCATCGTCCTTTAAACGTTTCAAAAGAGAACGCCATTTGTTTTGTTAAAGCGATATGTATTCTGCATAATTTTATTAGATCTAAGCAAGATGACAATAATGTCGACGATGTTGTCATTACACCACGCCATATTCGGGACGTCGACTATGGGTTTGGGAACACCCAAAGAGATGCGTATACAATACGCGATAAATTCGCTGATTATTTCGTCACAGATGGTAAGGTGTCGTGGCAAGATCGTAGTATTTTTTGAGATGTCCTCGAGCCTCACTGTATGAAGTAAAGGCACACTTGTTCATCCATACTTTACTTTAGGTATATTAGTGGACAAAACTAAATAGGGATGATAGGTATCGAGACACGACACAATAATAATTAATATAATTCTAGCTTGGTCTAAAGTAACCTTGTATAATAAGTATCAATACGTACCCGTAGATTTATTATAATTACACATTGAGAACACAAATAGTATGTAAGTACCTACTTACCTAAAATATATTACTTAGTAAAAAATGTTTACCTGTTGTTTTTTTTTCCGCCTCGCTGAAATTTTCAAAATTTTCAAACAATTCTTTGCAAATTTCTACCCATGCCGCTGTTCGTGCATCGCGGTCTTTATACAGTTCATTCCCCTGGTCCCATATGGCAGGGTGACACTGCACTTCCACAATTACCCTTTCTGTATCGAAAGACATTGTCCTTGATTTTCTCCGAGCGTGCGTGCGACCCGTATCACCTAGCGTTATTAACTGAACAAGCCCGTGCGTGTTACCGCTGGCGGGCACCGCGCGTGCCCCCGCGACGGGTTCCGTCGCACGGAGGCGGGCCCCGTTGCGTGGGTGCGGGGCGCGCCTCCCCGTGACGGACGCCCGCGCAGGTCCCCGCCACGGATCACTTTTGTATGAAACCGCGCGGGCGCACGCTTAACGCAGTTTCAGGCCTAAGGCGGACAATAGAGACGTTCCCGGCTTACGCTGACAGGATTATATGACAAGACTGCACTCAGACGTCGAGACTGCTGGAATATTGTTATCCGGCCGGGGAGATCTTTGCAGCGTCTTAAACAAAAGATTAAGTAATAAGCCGGTAATTAGGCTTGTGAGCACTTTATACAATTGCTGTCTGGGATATTCGCTGATGTTCACGTTTTGCCGAGTCGAGATCTTGCTTATAGGTATAATTTGTTGTTAAGATCCCGGTCGCCCTATGCAATGGGAGCCCTTTTAGCACCGCGGTATATTGTGCTATCTTATAGGGATATGCTATAGTGTGACCCAAATTTTGCTTAAACCAATTTTCACTGGTCGAAACTAGCCCAACGAAACGCCGCGAGTAATGCGAGTAACCGCCCGTCGCAGTCTGTCAATCGCTGATAGGCAGCAACTATTGGAACTAAAATTCAAACAAACATTCGCTGCTCGCTGCTAGCCAACTCGCTTTCAGTTTCTAGCTCTACTCGCTACTTGCTAGTCGCCGGTGGTGGGACAACTGCCTTATCCTCTCGAATCCCTTTGGCATGTGCCTTGGACACATATAATTAGATTTCACGGACAGACAAGTATAAATACTTTGTCGTAAATAGAATCCAGGTCCTTCGAACATATATTATAAGAGATGTATCTGAAGAAACAGATTATATTTTTATTAAACGCTTTTATTTAGATTGATAGATCGTATATGGCTTTGTTTTAAATCTTGTGAAAGTCTATTTAAATTGTACTAAAGATAAAATACTAAAGATAAGCATACGCTTATCTTAATATCAATTTTTGAGGTGTGAAATAAACTAATGAAACCCTCAATATTGGATTAAGTGCGACGCCATAATACGCATGATCGCGCAGAGTTTTAAGGATAACATTATTTTTTGAAGACGAAATTGATTATAATGGGGATAACAATAGAAAGAGGAATAAAGTGAAGGGTATAACTGGATTCAAGCTAATCGCAAATAAGTTTTAATAGAACATACTATAACAGTTTTTTTTGAGAAGTGTTTTCTTAATGAGATGGTAGTCATATTGTCGGAATGCTTATAAAAAGAGAAAGATTGCGCAGAAATAAGCACAAAGAGCCAGATAGTCCGGTAAACATAATTCGTTCGAATAAACAACATGGTTTTTCCACAACAACTAACATAAAAAAAACTCGCACTCAATGACGTCTTCGACAATTAACGGAATAGGCATGACATTTTGCAAAAGGAACTTTAAGTGGAACGTGACAAAAAAATACTACCGTATCTGACGCGGGTGCTTCTCGTAAGTGTACTAATTAAAATTGAGATGAGGTTTTTGAACCTTAAGTCTATGACAATAAGATAACCTTTTTGTTGCCTGGTATATACGGAACATCATCAAGACATATCATGATTTGAATGCATTCTAAGGTAGTTAAGATAAACTTCTTTATCACTTGCTGCAAATATTTATTTACGATTTATCTTGACAACTTTTATTATTACAAGATATCTGTGAAGACTGCATCCAAAACTACAGTACTCGTATCAATGTACTGTATTCTTCCCTTTATGACTTCGTTCATCCTCTGTGACGCTTCACAATATGCCCCTATGTTTACAATAATGATCCCTTATCGTTTCAGCAATCATCTATCCAAGTATATTTTTATGCGACTGCGTCAGAATTGTTATGTTTTTTGAGGGTATGCATGTCTAACTTTGGACGCGCTATCTGGCAGAGATCGCCAATTAAGTGATAAGGCCGCCTGTTGTACTAATTTCTGTGTCAAAATGTATTCATATAACATTTTGGTGTACAATAAACACGATTTGATTGTTCATGTTGTTGTTGCCTTCTAACCAATTTAATTGATTTTATTGAATCTTAATTTTATATGTTGGGCAAGTTAGAGCCAATTTAGAATTTCAACAACGACCATAGTTCGAAACTAATTTGGACATAAGCATCGATCCAATACTGTTAGTAGGTTATCTAAGGTGAAATGGTGTATGTACTACGCCTTAGAATTTTTGGACACGAGTGAAACTAATTTGAGGTGTAACTGTATGGGGATCCGTCCATCTTAAATGTAAACTGAGAGCACCCCTGCTGGTAGTGCTCCCTGCTCCTTTTTTTTTATATAAGTTAATGCTTGACAACAATCCCACCTGATGTTAAGCGGTGATGAAGTCGAGGGTGTTGATGATGATGATGAGGATGATGATTGCTGCACAACGGACGAGGTTCTCTGGACTTTACCATGACCTGTGTATATAAAAATGTTATTTCTAGCAAATAGAAACAAATACTAGTGGTATGATAAATATGCGTGATGATTGTTGCATGAATGGTAATTATAATAAAAGAAAATACATGATTTATGGATGATCCAATAGGTACTTTAGTCCGTGAAGAAGTTAATAGTGTAGTATTAGACGTAGAGGTATAATTATGGCAAATTATTATAACAATAGTGAATAGAAAGACTCTTAACAATTACTTGTCGGTAGTTCATCTTTTAGATAGAATCTTTCTTTTTTATGAATTATTAGGATTTGGCTTCTTCTTATTTAATCGCAGATGTGTTGTTACCCTTGGAGACTAAAATGGTCGCCTCTAAAGAAGTGTAATCGGATCCACACTTTTCTAACCGAAGAACAATTATTGCTCTTAAATCAATTATTATACGGTAGAAATGGTACTAAGTACCGTGGCGGGCGGTCGTACCACCCCGGGTAAACTCTATAGACTAACCACCTGATATCCTATTGTAAAAAATATTATATGTTAATACCACACTTCCTAATTTATATACCTTTAACTTATAAAACTTCTATCTTAAAAGTCTGTGGCATTACAATAACTTACCTCATTCACATTTTTTTAATGTACTCGTACTAAAGTAATTCCGAACACTAAAACACCGTTGTCGCTAACCCTAACGGATTGTTCAATCACAAGAGAAGGGTTATTAACCCCATTAATCCCCTTAGGTATATCCCTTTACCCTTGCAGAAATTCAAACCTACATTCGCTCACTTTGAGGTTTCCAATTCGCCAAATGATGTTTCTGTTTATATGAAACGTAACTAATTTTGCAAATTAGAAACAGAAAACTTTACGTTTGAACTATTTCGAATATAATCCTAGAATGTTACAAACTAATTTATGTAATCTCTTTTTGATTATGTTTCAAATTCTGTTGACAAAAAGTGTTAAATTACCTACTAAATAATTTTTAATTAGCAATATCAACGATACTTTTATGACATTTTTGACGAGCCGTATGGCGCAATGGTCACCATGCCGGACTGCCGATCAACGGGTCCTGGATTCGATTCCTAGCGAGTCAGATTTTAAATTTCTGTTCTCGGTTTGGGCGTGTGTCCTTGTCTTGTGTGTTGTCCACGGCACCCACCCACACAAGGAATCCTGGTGTGGAGCTAGGATTGCGTATGTGTAGCGTTATTTATTTATAGAATTCATTAAGTACTCAACATGTAACACAAACACATATTCTAGAATTTCTTTATCGTCCTATCGCAATGGACTTCCCTCATAAAACAAACGCCTACATCCTTCCTGCTTGTCTTGCTAATCGGGTGTACTAATCCTTATCACATTGCCACTTCCTTCGTGAAAATCTCTGTGGACATATTTTTTTGACAGAGTTGTTAGTTATTCGTTCATTTATGAAGAATATTTTTTTATCCATTTATTGTTGTATCCACTTTTACATATCTTCACACTTTCTCTTTGACTTTATTAAATTATACTTCTTTATTAAATTATACTTCTAGTTACATAATATTAAATTAGTTTAATATCATATGTCCTATTATTGAATTTTATAGCGGGCCAGATTATCTTGTCCAGAGTTTTTGTGGCAATAGTAAAAAATAATTTGTGAATCAAAATTCAAAACCAGTCTCAAATTTCGCACTGGTAAACGCAGTTGCTCCCTCCAGTGGCTTAAATTTCTCCATTCCGCTCCCCCGGGACGATCCGCCTATTTCCGCCCCGGTACCGCAACCGCTCCACTTGTCAAACGAAATTTGGGTCATACAGTATTAGTTATCTGTGTGCAATTCACTTAATGGTCAATAAAGCAAATTCTCTTATCCGCCTCTAATCCTTGGGATAAAAAGGTTTGACAGCTATTCGATTTGTCGTCATGACTCAAGTTGTAGTAGGGTACTCAGATAATTTAAATGGATTAGGTTATGCTAGTGCCGTTTACCTGTAACGATCTTCGCCTACGTGTTCTCTTGTACTAATCGTTTCATTACCATCATTTGTTTTATCGTGGTTACTTTTGTCTGAAGTGTCTTTTGTAGTAATCCAATAACAACTCATTGTTTTTAGAAGCACCACCAGATTTTAATGTTCTAATTAACTATTCCACTTCAACTCCTTCAGATTATCATCTCGGCAATGGATTGTACTCTGTTATATATTTGAGATGTGTACAATAACTAACGCAATGTGACAGTTTTATGCCAGAATGTAAGCTAATTGATGTCGGAGTATATTTCAGCGCCCGTTTCGAGTACAGTTTAAAGTAATAAACGGCGAGCGTGGTTCGTTGCAAACTTTTGATGTCATCCATTATAACTGAAATTGCGCGTATGATTTAAATTCTCATAACAGTGACCTCTACCAAATATATTTACATTGAAAAAAAATCTCGGCGCTTCAACATCACGGTTTTCATGAATGCTACCGCAAAAACCTCAACCAGCTGATACATTCATCAAACGAAGCCTGCTTCTTAATCCGACCGAAATGTAGAGAGCCACACAACGTCTTGCTAAATGAAAATACGCGGTGGAGTCCTCAGTTAGAACAAACGGTGTCTTATGTCGTACTAATACGGTCACTTTTGGATTTTCACCAGGTTTTATATGATGGAGGAGTACGAAACGTGTGATCCGCATTAAAGTGAGCAACGCTTTAACAACTCCAACTCAAACGCGATACGGTGCACATTCGGGAGGTCGTCAAAATATCAACAATATTCGATCTGACCGCGAGCGTGCCAGTCTCTATGCGGTTGAGCGATTTATTGCCGAGGGATTTTTGTGTTAAGGTGAATTTTTGTTTGTAGTTTCCGCTGACATGGGACAATAAAATTACGGCCGGTGCGCGACGTTTAAAGACGGGCGCTACGGCTCATTTCGAGGAGTGATACCTTCGCCTTTGTTGATACAATATTCAAACGCATCGCGATACATTGTTCCGGTAATGTTGCCTGTTATAGTGCGTTTTAAATTAGATACTATAATATTACAAAGGTGGGTTGGGTTCCGGCTTAAAGAAAGGAATTTTAACGAACCATTATATTCTTAGAACAAGCGTTATGTATCAGTGATGACAAAGCGTTAAAAAATCAAATCAACATTATACTCTTATTGAATCAAAAGGAAAAAAACTGTAATTTTAATAAACAAACACGATAACCGATCGTTGTTTAATCTTATAGATCAATTTGAACACTTCCTTCAAATTGATCTATTATATTATAATAACAATAGCGGTCTTGCTCGTTGAGAATACGTTTCGGAGGCTCGGCTGACTGTGCAACATCCATTGGATTATTTGGAGCGTTTACAACATAATAGAGAGCATTAGTCCGATCCACTTTTGACATCATTATCTGTATAGTCGTTTCACGATAACCCACGAGGCGCTCCCGCCCCGCGGCTAGCGGCGCGTCGTGCGAGCCGCCCGTCAGTCGCGTACTCCGTAGCACGCCGAACGGTCGTGTCCGCTTTACGCTACTCTGAAAACTAGTGACAGACACCATTTGGCGGGTACTCGGGCAGACGTGATACGTGATGTGAATCGGTATGCGCGTGCCGTCAACGCAACGCGCAGTGAAATCTCCCAACACTTGGATTGCAGTGCTTGGATCTTAGGATGTTTTAGTACAATACGTGCTGTTTCAGAATAGGTACGGATGCTATGTCCATGATGTTGACTCATGCGTGACGCTCTCGATCGCCCCGATTGGGATCTGTTTGTTATGAACGGATTAGAATTAGGACTTGTTGATTATTGACGGCGTATTTCAAGTTAATTGCCCGTAGACGCGTGTAACGCGCAATGAAATTTTCTATTAAGTACGCTGCGGTGATTTAGTACCGATGTAATGCACACTCAAGTACACTGAACTGTTTATTTGACGTTAGAGTTGGTGCTAACAATTTTCATCTTCATTAATTAACTCATTGCAAAATAATTTATAAAACATAGAAACATATGATGCTAAACATCTACATTCTAATAATAATTCTAATATCTAATCAGTAAAAATAGTAATACATTTAAACTACAAACATCTTATCATCATCATTTTACATAATCTGGATAGTTATGGCAATAAAATACATCAGAGGAAAATACTTTGTCGGGAAATTCCCCTTTTCGCAAAATAATAAATGCCATATTTGTTTTCAGTTGACCAATGAGGTGCGCGCGATCTCTTATTTGTAGTTCCTAATAGCGCCGCGGTGGCGCTTATTGAGGAAAGACAATGAGATAATTTAGATCTCTTTGAAGTATCGTGACAAAGTTATAATACTTTACATTTATAATTGATACATTCAAATCATAGTTAATGGTATACTGAATAATTGCAATTATCAGGAACTGTAATAAGGTAATAATTATAATATTCAACTTGTATCACAGGTACTTTTAAATGAAAATATATTTTAATACACCAATCAGCCTCTTAATAACTTAGAATTAGATCTTAAAAACAATAAATCGAAGTCGCAATCTAAATTGTGTAACTGCAATAATAATATTTTGAATAATATAATGAGATAGCAAAGCGTAAAAAACTTCTGATAAAGAAAGATTCGTCGAATTGTTTTTCCGCGACACAAAGAAACCGCTATCGATGTTACGTAAAGGTCTGAAACATTTTACTTGTGATTATAACTTTATAGGGCAATAGACATACAATTAGTGCATTCTTTAGTGTCCTACTTATTGCAGCGTTAGGATGATATTTGTTGCTAACTCTGAGTGATGCAGTGAAGAAACAACGGAACCACACCTTGATTAGATATTGTAGAAATCCCAATGACCACTTTTCGAAACCGAAATGAAGACCCTGCATTAAGACATCATCACACAAAAAACATACGGTGATCCTCGAGCAATTGCTAGCAACGCAGAAGCTATTACTAAATACCATAGATTAACTAGATGGAACATTCAATAGACATAACATAGGCCACTTTAGCATTTATGAGTGCGTGACAACGCTAATAGTATTATTCACACTAAGAAACTTACATTTTAATTGGTCGGTACTTGTCAACTTCAAATAGTCTATCAAACCGGCTGTTATTAGTTGAAAATGCACCTTATTACTTTATCTTAATTTTTATTTTTCCTTGCCATATTTGGTGTCTTCTTACCTTCATCAATTAAGAGCATAATATTTATAAAAATCGTCTATCCACCGCTAGATGGCAATGGAATTTTATGTAACGCTATTGAACGCTAGATGGCGTGACTGGTATCTATTAACAGATTGACCTTACGCATATAGTCTTAAGTTACATTTTTGGTTAACAACTGCTTCAGGCATAGTACCATTATCGGTTTAGGCTTAGTGATGTGCCGGTGCTTTTGCCACGTTATTGACAATTATCGACAGTTTATTGTTGCATGGTCTAGAACTAGATCTACAATACATTATTATTATGTTGCTTTTTTATATGAAAACGATAGAAACTGGTACTGTATGGTTTACTCGTATAATATTTGTTAATCATAGTTATAAAAGGCAGTAATAGCCTAGTGCTATTACTTATATTATTATAATATTATGTTATTTATTATAACATTCAATAGACAGAACATAGGCCACTTTAGCATTGATGTATGTATGCGTGACAACAAGGAATGCCACTGTAGGGACACGTGTATCTCTGTGTGCGTGTAATGTTGCTAGGTATTGAATAAGTTCCCGTTATTTAAAACTAAAATATTTTATTATTATAATTTAAATAAAAGATAAATAATATATTAATTCAATATAATATACATAATAAATAAATAAACTTTAATGAACGTTAACACAGGGGTAATAACATATTTAGGTGTTTTGAATTTGAGAGACATAAATACGTAGGTAACTTAAAATATTTATTCAAATCACAGATAATTATAGGCATTAAATCTTAACCACCTTTATTTTGCACTAATTTCTTATAATATTGGCGTTTAGCGTCTAAACATCGAGCGTTCGTTTCTAATTTTGCTATATAGTGCAATCGTACCATTAAATACTTTTCTATTATAATTTTTATTTTTGGCAAAATATAATAATTATTTATTCCACACCATGTAGCAGAACTGTATACACATGTTTTTATAATTGATTTAAGGCAGCAAACGAGCATGCAGCACCACCTTCCGTTGCCGCCCATGACAACTGTGACCGACTTAGAACAAGACTCATAATTATTCATTTGAAAATTATTAACTAGAAATAACATAATAAAATTATCGATATCGATAAATTTTTACCCCATTCCTTCACGAGTAGCATAGAAAGTTCTGGAAGTAGCACTACTACTTAAAACTTAAAACGAACCTTATTGCCAAGTAACTGAGTAGCTTTTTGGTTATAAAATATTTATTTATTTTATTTATTTCTTTATTTATTTACATGGGTAAATATACAACAAAACAGTGAAATAAAAATAGTTATCTGTGAAAAGATATCCCATCTTCGTTTTTATGTGTTTGGGAACAACTTTTACAGTGTTTAAATATACAAGACGGCATTTTTAAGTTGTAGTAATGCGTGACGCGTGATTACGCGTGACGTCTAAACAGTACGACGGTCTGAATAGCACTAATGCGAGTTTGTATTCGCTTTTGAATTTGTATTTGCTTTTGTGGCTTCACTTTTTTGTTCTGCACGCTCCATCTGCCTTTCTTTCTATATCGCTGCTAAATACACTGCGACTAAATTTAAAGAAAAGGAAAGTTTTAAAATAAAGCTTTGTATTTTTGCTAAGTGAAACAAATGTAAGATAGACTGAAGCTTATTTATAAAATAAAGTTGACTAGTAATTCTCTTAACCCAAAAATTATTACTGCGACTAAATTTAAATCGTAGCGACAGTTTTATAACGGTGCTGTTAGTAACAGCATAGTACTATTGCTAGCTATTTCTTCGCAAAAATAGTGGCAAAGTCAGTTGCTTTTTCATAAATTTTCTTTGTATCCTCTCCTACCAAAAGAGAGGATACTTGTGGAAATTTCAATTTTAAATTTCATTGACCATTGCAGTTGGTACACTAGGGTGAATTTGAATTTCGTCTTAATCTTTCACAAGCGGAGGCAAAGTTGAAATGACATTAAGTCTCAGTAATTCTGGAAACTGCGCGCTATAAGATTTTATCTTGTTTTATGACCCCTCTTGTTTGTTTATTTTATGGACCCCTTTAGAATTCTAGTATCAGTTCACTAAATATTGATGTTTTTAGACACTATAATTTACATTTTAAAGACCTCGCGATTGAACGTTACGTATGACTTGTTGCGTTTAATTGAGTTACACAGACCGAACATGTGATCAAATGCGAGTGACAAAGCGATCACAATTTGACCTCGGCTCGAAACTGGGTTAATGTATCTGTAATGTGGGGCAGGCAAGTTTTGGCTCGAATAAAAAGTTTCAGTAAAATACCGGAGTACTAGACGGAGTACCAACCTTGACAGACATTCATAATTACATTTGCTGTGAAGTTCCTGTATCACTGCAAGCGTGTTCAATTAGATCGTCTAGTTATTCCCCTTGGTTACTGGATTTTGGTTGTGTTGGGTGATCGTTAACATTATTACAGGAAAAATATTTTGCAAAGTTAATACCCTTGCAACCTTCACATAAATTTCCATAATAGTCGTGACTGCTATCACATCACGTGCTTTTCAATGGTCGCGTGTAACCGTACATTGTATCTTATTTCAATTTTGTAAATGTCCTTATAATGTCAAGGTTACAAATGAAGAGAATTAGTTTAACAATAATATGGACCGGGACAATATTATTGAGACTTAATACGTTTCCTGTCTTCGTCTGTGCCTTATTCCGGGCCCAGTTTCGCGGACATCACGCCGACCAACGCCTATCAATCACACGGGAAAACAACCGAGTAATGGGCTCCTCATGACCCTTGCGAAAAAACACCACAACCTATTTACTGCGTTAAATTGCGCAAAAAGTGTCCGTAAGAGTGCTACGTAATTTATCATACTCACTACGAAAATATTCACATCATCATCACCTTACGACAACGAGTCATATTTGTTCGAAAACGTCCTTTCCATTTATCAGCTCTTATAATCTTCTAATGTAAACAGTTTCTTACACACCCGTCCCGCTACTCGCCCGCCCTCTACTTTTAATGTCTTTCGCTGATATGAGAAAGTTTATGGCCGTACGTTGGGAACCGAAGAATTACCTGCCGGACGGCGAATATCAGTTCTTTATGGCGTGATTGGATACTAAAGTATGAACTTGTAATACTACTGTTATTATTGCTATTTCATCTTCTACCGCCAACATAATGTGTCTAGTATATATGAAAACAAAGGACGTAACTATGCGGTCATATCTAGTGTAACAAAAACACGATTGTCTTCAGATCGTGTATTGTCCGGTAAACATAACGCTGGTCACACGCCGCATACATACGAGTTTCTTACTCAAGGAACATGCTTCATCAATATATGTACCTACATACGAAGGTGCCATTCGACTGGCGTCCATGACATTATGAACGATGATATCTAGTTTCGTTACACGTTTCCTTTTCCTTCGACCGCCACCACGTTACGTTTTCCTCGTAAACTTATTATTTGTGTAGATGAACTTCCAAGGAGGATAAGGTGAAATTTAAACAAGTATTTCCCGTTAGCGCTTCGCCGACGAGATCGAATTATTCAATGTCATCAGCGGACTAACAATTTGGTGGAATCTTTACGAACTCAACGATTTTAATTACGGAGCTCTAGTCTCGGTGAATTTGTTACGTTTTAGACGAGGAACCTTTGACCGATGGCAATATTATGAATATCAATCGTTCGGGGCTATCGAGTGTAGCACGGCATGAATATTAACTGATGTGATCGTTTCACATCGTACTACGTTCAGCGTGTCTAATGTGAAATCTGTTTCGCAGTACGTCAGTTGGAGTCATATTGTTTATCGATCGATGATAATCCCGTGCCGGTTGAAAATGTTCGCCCGCGGAGTTGATTGAAATAGAAACGGTTGAAACTTTCCATTCAGTGAATTTTGCACAAATTGAACGTTGTGCAGGTTGTTTTTCTCATTGTGTGTTAAAAGTACGCTTTAACGATAGCGTTCAGTGTTGATAAGAAGTGTGGGGCGGTTGCTGGTATGCATATGTGCTATGAGAGGCCTGGCCTTGTCACCGCCTTGAACGGAGGCGTTGGGTATGTATCTTTTATTTTCTATAATTTTATCTTAATCTATAACTTGCTTTAATTGCTATATCTACTATCTCTATGAGTATTATGTATGGCTAGCTACAGGTCGTATAATTTAATGAGATGCGTCTTATGTAACTTTATACCGCTACATAATAAGACTTATTGATCATTTGATATTATCGACTTGACTAGATGGAAAAATGACACTGCCTTGCCATAGCTAGTTAACTTATCATTAAAATGGTTACATTTAAAAATATTTAATCGGCAAATATGAGTTATCGCTATCTAAGTTACGAGTCGAGCTCAATCTGAAATAATTTTTATGTATCTTTTGTATGTATTTAGCCGATAAACGAGCAGACCACCTACGTGATGGTAAGTGTTCACCGCCGCTCATGGGACATAATAAGTAACACTACAGGGCGTCATGGAAGTATTATCGGGTTTTGAAAGAACATAAGAAAGAAAGGACCTTACCATCCAACAGAATTTCCCAAGGGTTCACTTTAATGGTACAAAATGTACGAATAAATCAGGTGCATTGGTTAGTGTTATACTAATAACTGTAACTATTTAATTATTTATAAGACGACAATTTAATTTAGAAATCGCTTTACTTTTGAATGAGATCCGTGCTATTATTATATTCATTCTCAAATTTTCTACAACGGAATCCCATTTGATATCAATCTAGTCGGGCCTAGAGTTTTAATATAGGTAATATAGACGAATTCTAAGGATTTTGAAAAAAATATCTAAAGTCCGAAATCTGCCATTATTATGACCAATAAATTATAAATTTATTTATAATATTATTATAAATTTATTTATAATTTATAACTAATGTTTGATTTCGGTCTATAATTTACATACGTAGATTTACATTGATTTTTATTCATTAGGTACGAAGAATTTATAATGTTATAAGTCCTGATAATACTGTATGCCAAGATTACGAAACATAACAATACCTACTCGATAATCACGTGAAACAACGCTAACTACATCGAACTATGTACTTATATTGTGATGTGAAATTTGAATTAGTTTTCACTGCGTAATCAGACACTGATCGTGATTACGCGTACATAATTGTGGGCGTGCGAATGGTTTTTTGGGGTTTCTTATTGATTATGAATTACATACTTAACGCGTGGGTTGATTATAACAGAATTTGACACTTATTAGTATTATTATCGTAGGCGTGTGTAATTGTTGCTTGATAAATTTTGTAATTTCTGTGCGACTGATTGAGATTGTTTCACGCAATATACATATTATTTGTTTCGGTCTGTCGATAGTTCTTTACATTTGATAGGTGGCGCTGTTTTTCGTTTGTAAGTTTAGAGCTTTTACAAACCGAAACATGCGAAACTTTGCAAAATATAAAAATTATAACTTATAATTTTATAAATTATTAAAAGTTACTTATAATAAGTATGCAAAGTAAAACTAACTGTAGAATTTTCGATACCTTATATAATTTTTTATGTTGTCAGAATTATTAAAGTGGACCACATTGTTTGTTAAACACGAAATACAGAGAGAAGTGGAAATGGTACAAGTGTTGATTAATAAGAAAACCACGGTAGCAAAATAAACACAAGTAAATCAGTAATCGTATTATTCACACTAAGAAACTTACATTTTAATTGGTTGGTACTTGTCAGCTTAAAATAGTCTATCAAAACGGCTGTTTATAGTTGAAAATGCACCTTAACATGTTATCTTAGTTTTTATTTTTCCTTGCCATATTTGGTGTTTTGTTACCTTTATAAATTATACTATTTCCATTTCTTTATTTTCTCGATGACAGCTCCTGTGAAAACTTGAACGAGCGTCTTTTTTACATTATGTATGCATTATTTTATAAAAATATGACGTTTTCACACGTACAAGGTTATACCACCTGATTCGGAGAAACTGATAGGGATGGGCTATATCGATAAACGTAACACGATAACAGACCCGATATTTTTACAAAATGTAAGAAACTAACTGCTGCCGGATACTTTTGTACAAATTTATTAACTAATATTATACTATATTTCATTACAAGATGTTACACGTATTTATTCTTGATTGATAATATCAAGTACTTTAAAATTTTCGAAGATGTTGTAAAATAAGTAGGTATAGGTAGATACTCGAATTAATAATTATAAAAGGCAGTAATAGCCTAGTCACTAGTGGTTAATATTTCGGTCTCCTGTTCGGGGGGTCTAGAGGGTTTGAATCCCAGGGCACGCACTTCTGACTTTTCGGAATTGTGTGCGTTTTAAGTATTTAAATATTATCATTAATTTGCTAAAACGGTGAAGGAAAACGTTTTGAGAAAACCTGCAGCAAACAAGCAAATTCCGGATTATCCGATATATAAACATATAACTACTTTAATGCAATGTTCATAATTATATGTAACTACTGAAATAAAAATACGGTTTCCAGTTAAATTACATAACATACATATATTCATAATTATCATTAGATACTTACATGCTTACCACGTCTTACGTTAGTGCGTCTTTTACGACGGCTAGGATGTTTTTGTTTTCCTACAGAGTATAATACATAATATATATGTCGGCGACATCCATTGTGGGCTTATTTCATGTCAGGATTTCAGTTTAGGATAGCAAATAAAACACAGGTTCCGGACAAACACATGAAGAACACGTTTATTCAATGATCACTGTCCGGCTTGGCATAAATTCTCTCTTTTACTTTGGTTATTTGGTTGTTTACGCGGAACTCCGTTTCCGACATATTTGATTTACTCAGGGATACGCAATATTGATGTTATCGATCGAGCCACTCGCTCAATCCGCGATATCACATTTTATTAGAACTTTAATAACAACTTGCTCTTTCCGAAATTTTCAATTACTTCAAACCAAAGCAAAACTCAAAATCTTTAACATAGGAAAAATGGCTACTAGTGGCGAGTGGATTTTAATAAACTTTGTATTGCATTTTTTATCCCTAACTACCGTAAACTACCACTGCTTCCAATGTCCAATTATTATCGAGAACATTAAAAAAGAAATTCTATTTTTAAATTAGGTACTTCTATGTGTCTCGTCAACAGATAAATCAACGCGACAATATTCATATAATTAATAATTCATATTGACTGAGTTCACTGTTAGAGAATGCCAACTACACCAGCGTATTTATATGTATTATAATATATGTATTTATATTATTTTATATTTATTAACAATGGAATTATTTGTGAAGCTATTTATTTGATAAATAGCAATTTAAACCCTAATCAGTCTTGGCCGTTGATCGTTTTTTGGCAATAACTTGCCTGTAGTATGTAGTATAAAAATAGTAAATTGTTTTATAACAACTTCACAAAATGTCATTACAATTGAATGTACGGCATAGGAAATAGTGCTTTCTATTTTGTCAAAAATGTCCATCCCTAACGCATAACAACTAACCAAAATCCCATTGCAATTGGATGAACGGCTTGGAATGGTGTGGAGGGCAAAATGAAATATTCTTTATTCCACACCATCTAGCAGAACTGTATACACATGTTGTTAAATAAATGGTAAATGTAATATTGATATGAATTTTTTTAACTAGAAATAATATAATAAAATTGTCGATATCGATAATTTTTTACCGCATCCCTGCACGAGTAGCATAGAATTTTCTGGGAATAGCACTACTTCTTAAAACTTAAAACGAACCTTATTGCAAAGGGACTGAGTAGCTTTTTGGTTATAAATTATAGTTTCTTTTAATTGTATGTTTTTGATTTTTTGGTTTTCAAATTAATTTTAAACTAGGCTTACCTATGGTACGAAACTCCGCCATTAGATAAATTCTAAGCTCTGCTATCATTTTTGCACTCCAAAATTGCACAGTAAGGCATATTTACGTAGTTTATTAAGAATTTAATTTACGCAATGCACAACTGACCAGTTCTCTCTGTATTTCGTGTTGTTAAACATCGAACTACGATAGACCATTATACAATACAAATACTCTGTACGCGCCAAGACATTATCAAAAGCATCAGTGAATAAAAATAGATACTCCAAAGAGTAACCAGTCATGGGGGTAATGCCACCGTTTGTGAGGGCACTGTCACATAAAGCCTGTGGAAGAATACAGCGACATTAATCCCATGAACGATTAACAGTTCTGTCCTTAGCAGAGAGGATTACTTCAATCCAATTTGGCGTATTCCTTTAAGTAAACTTCTTGACACTTGCCATGTTTGCAACGTTTAAACTACTCGCTTTACTGGATCATCTTCTACGTAGGCATTATTCGCTTCTATTTCACTGCTGAAGTCCCACTCGCTTTAAGAGTTTAGGTCGTTGGTCGCTGACCAAGTCCCGTGCGGTAATGGGTGCAGTCCGAAATATCAAGACAATGTTGGGGGTTTCACTGTTGATTATATTAAAAACATATAGGTTGGTCAGTCAAGGTAAGTTTTGATCTGGCGTTGCACGATTGCACCATTATACGATCCCCTAACTATTTTCGCTACAATTGGTAGTACAGGTAGTTAAAGAAATTTTGATAGAAGTTATCATTGATTATCTTGGCCGGCAACACGTCGCTGACAGCTCTGATGATGCAGATGTGCTTAGGCACTGGCGATCATTAGCGCCCCGTTTGCTGATTTGCATATAGGTGTTATAAAAAGATTTTAAGAGCATTAAACTTAAATACGAGTGCAGACGGAAATATACAATGTCATTTTCCTCGAGCATATTACTCGCGCAGTTCACTCACGTCACGTATGTAATTAACGCCATCGCATCAACTGATAAAAATATTGATTAACTGTTTAAATTAAATGTCATCCCAGTGATCACGTAAGCCCGCTCCATATACGATGGCGAACCTATGAGCAAACAAAACTGCAATTTAACCAATTACGACGCTAAATAGATTATAAAGTGACTGGAATTAATGTATCCGGACTGCGTAAGACTTTTTCCACTGGGTATAATCACCTGTATCCATGTTACAATAAGGTCGATAATGTTATGCAAAAGTGGATTAAACGACGAAGATTTGGACATAAATTTTCACTTGTATTATAAAAGCAGTACGGTTGAAATTGTCGAGGAAAAGATAGACGTTTTGTATATTAAGCATCTCGGTTATGTTAAAGTGATTCTCGTCTGTATCGTGATCGGAATAGGATTCAATTTTTTCCGACTAGAGACAGGGTGTTCGGTGCCAAGTCGAGAATAAAAAAAGATGCATGCAATGGCGCTAGAATTGTTTATACAGCGGTCATAATTCAGGAAAAAACAAGTGGGGAATAAGTAATAGTCTCTTTAATACCCGGAGCAAAGGCCTTGTTGAGACTATTTTTAAATGCAATACTCGCTTTTATTAGCTGAATGGTTAACTACCGACTTTTGTAGAGTTATTGTTGCATCATACCTCATTGAAGGTGTTAATAGTTAAGCTTCGTGCCTGAGATTTAAGTTAATTAATAAAATGAAATGAATAGGAAATTGACTTTGGATTCTGGAGAATATTCTTATCTATTTTGTTAGTAGCAGTAGATATCTCTTCTAGATTCAGGTTCTAAAGACTTACAAAGGAAGTATGTACGCTAAAGGTGCGCCGTTATAAAACTAGGATTAAAAATTAACCTTAAATAATTATGGTAAAAAATCGTGTACATTAAAACACCACTCATTGAAATTTTTGTTGACGGTGCCTGTAACTGCCCCTTAATTACAACATTTACAACAGAAATATCCGATGTTCATATTTTGCACCTAATTTTAGTACCATTACTAAAGCATCATCAAACCAGTTTTAGCTAATTAAAAAATATGATTTTCCACGGCCGCTTCGCGAGATTACTCTCAATTATTATCAGTCACTTTGTTAATGAATAAGATAATTTATGAAAGGTTAAAGGCGGCTCTAACTTGACAAATAGGATCTGCGCAGGGTTGTCAGTTGACAGGTATTGTAAATTAGTAGCTTACGTGCGTACTGTAAAATACTGTTTTAGAGTTTAATACTTGGTCCAGGTTTAAATTAAATAGAGCGTTTTTAAAACTTGTGATTTACTAGTCATCTTATAGGCACAAATAAACAAATTTATTAGGTATTTAAAAACGATTTATGAAAATGTATTGCTCGAAATATTAGTGTCAAGATATAAGTTACATAAAAAATAATTTACTTTGTTCATCAAAAGAGTTAGTAAGTCTATGACATGTTATTTATTGACAAACCGAACAATGGCTAATCAAGTGTGTCTTAGTCTGTAGATCTAAAATTACTTAAAATGAGATCAATTTGAAGTCGGTCATACGGAGAGATAGATTAACTATCGCTGTTGTAATTGTCGATGACCCAAACAACCTTCGATTCAAAACGAAAACTGTATGTGAAGCAGTTTCAAATACAGCAGTATTTATTTAGACGAGAACTGTACTTAAGAAACCTATTGGTGCAAACCGCGTAACGATACTGCCTAAAACAATTGAAGCTATTGCCTTAACACAATAATAATTTCCGCAGATGGTAGGGTTTTGAACCCGGCTGGTTGGCTCTCGCTTGAGGTACTCGCCAGCGACTTGTCGTGTCGTGCTGGGTGCTCGGGAACCAGATTTTTTCTTTCTTTCCTCTTTCCTTTTTTTCTTGCCCGGTCATGCATTGTTGATACCTTTGGTGTTGCTGTTGTCAATTACGACGGTGACCACTTACCATCAGATGTCTCGTCTTGCTCGTTTCTCGGCTATTACCGATATAAAAAACCGACACATGACTATATTTATTTATTTTTATTAAAATTGCCAACCCTGCTTATTATGGCCCTGAACTGGAAATCCGGGTGTAGAATCGGCAAGTTGCCGGTTGAAATGTTCTGAATTACTTTTAAGTATGTTTGGACTTTGCAGTATGTTTACTTTTTTACGTTTTCTGAAAACATTATAACTGACGCTAAATCGCTCTTAACCCATCGCAATTGTCTGGTTTCAGTCGTGGTTATTTTTATTTAATCGGCCAAGTCATTCTGCACGTAAGTGCCCTAATTAGTGTAATTAATAATAATTTGTTTCTTGCACGTTTGACTATTAATAGAATTAATAATTTCATTAAACTACATTTATACTATATTCGAAAATATTCTCTCACTCTCTCCTTCATAAGTTCAATCTTTTATGTGGTATTAATTCACTACAGTGGTTTGTTCTCGTGCGCCTCAGTTTCCACACGAGTAGGTCAACGCCCTAGTGCACTAAATAATAATATGTTAACATAACTGCCTAGCTTTGATACAGTTAATACTGAGCTTACCAAGCGGCACATTTTGTATAAACTAGGCAAGATAAGCAGGATTAAGATTCTTATGTACCTAAGTATAATTTTGGGGTTATAGTAGTAATAAACTCTCCTTACCTGAACATATAATTGAGTCCCAACAAAAGCAAAAAGGTTACACAAAAAAGATGTAATCACAAACTTATCCGCCTCGACCAATAATCGAAGTCGGGACTACCGAAACAATCACTATTTACTGAAATAACTATGTATACATATATGAACGTATTTTTATGTATAGATAGACTGAACCAAACGGTTTACTGATGAGTTCGACAATTTATTGGACAATCTCGTAAACAGTAATTTTATATTGTTATAATTTTTACATTGTAAAAATTTCTACTTAAAGAAAATGAATATCCTAAAATGACTTCAATGGATCGAGAAGTTCATAAATTTTGTCCTTAACCAGTATAGAGCGGCTTGAGATCTTTACAATAGTCACAGCATGTACATAATGTATATTATTATATAATTATATTGTTTTAAATAACGTAGAAGTTTATTGGCGACTGAACTAAGGAAGATTGTACACACGAGCTACATAATTATGTAGATGTAGTGATGTCTCGCTAAGTACACAAACGTTTGAATAAAACAACGTATGTGATAGTAATCAAACGTTTCATTGTATCAAATGACACCGCGGGGAAGGAGCTGTCGGGTCGCTGACCCCGGGAAAAACTTCCTAGCTTTATAGCGTAAGGTCGCCGGGGCGGGAAATAAAAAGGTTAGGCGTGTGGTAATACGTCTGTTAATAGTTAAATAAATAAAGTTTCTACACACTATGATTTAAAATTTATATCATCGTGGAAACGAAACATTTTAAAGGCATACGGGTACTTACGATTTTGCTTTTTTATGGTTTAGTTTATTGGTAAAATAATTCAAAATCGTGAGTACCTGTTTGCATTAAAAATGTTTTCACACACTCCTTGTGCGATAGTTTTATGGGATGTGATATGGATATAAGCAAATGAGATATTATCACTATACATAAGTCCGCCAAGGTCTTTACTAAATCTCCATCCTCTGAGAGGCGGATAACTCGACAACGTGAACTGACTCACCCGTGGGAAACCGACTAAACTATCACTGCTTAGATATTTATTTACATTTTTAATTAGGTACTTAATTAAATAACCCTATTATGTATTAAACTTTAAACGATCGAACATTGTGATTGACTGACTCGCCGTGACCATGATCCATGCAACTGGGTTAAAATATCGTTAAAACAATTCAAAATCGTGAGTACTCATTTGCGTTAAAAATAATTATAATGATATTGTTTAAAATTTAAGTAGCGAATACTTTCTTTGCGTTATGTCCATATATCGTATAATTGTTTTTTTATTGATAACGGAAATAGCAACCGGATGTACAGTACACCTGGTATGTAATGGTCACTGACTGCGTAACTTTTTATTGTAATTAGTGGGTTTTTATGGTACTATGGGACCGATTTAAAGACGGTAATATCGTGTGTGTGACTGTAACGTGCAATTTTATAACACCCTGCAGTACGCGTAGCCCAGATTTAGAACAGCCCGTTCAAACAAACAATCTCTTCAGCTTTATAATATTAGTATACATCAACGATTTCTCTAGGGAGCACTCACGAGAGGTACATTTAAAAAAAATAGTTGTAAAAGAAAATACACGTACAATACAAATTCTCACAATGTTGAGGTAATGTCATCTTAAGAGGCTATGAATGAAATGTTTGCCTGCTTGATTTGCCTCAACTGCAATAGGAAACAATTATCGCCACAATGACGCGAATAATGTGGTAGTTGCAAACCATAATCATGGCTGACACGGCGCATATTACGAAGATCAGTGAACTTGTGAGTTTTCAGCGTGTAAAATTAAATGCATGTGTCATCATCATCTTCACAACCTAAAACTGTCCCACTGCTGGGCTGAGGTCGCAATGGTCCGCAATGTCATGTTTTTGCTCGTTGTATTTTCATCTTACGCACAGTATAGTCTCACTCATTTTTCTTACACATATAATTTGGAAAATTGAGAGATGCGTGTAGGATTCAAACCACCTCCTGTGCGGGACAACTACTTTCAAACCACTATGCATATAATTTATAACTTTATGGGCATGTGTACGTGTGTGCAGCAGTGTGTGTGATCTCGCACCTGCCGGTGGCAAGTTGGCAACCCTAGTGACGTTTGTTTAAGGAGAAGTCGCGCCGAGAGCCGAGACAGTTTATCGATACGCATCACGAATGGAGCGTTCAACTCGCAATTATGCTTAGTGGTCGCTTGTGTTTTGCGCGAAATGAATTATGTTCTTCCTTTCATTGCTGCGTTTGTTCTTTGTTATCATGATTATTTATATACTTGTATAAGTAAATATAGACTATTTATAGTTTTATACATAGCGAAACATTAAGAAAAACGAATTAGTCAGCTACCCTCGCTTCGCGTAAAGCATAATGCTTTAGTACCCACACCCAAAATAATAAGTACTTACTGCTAATTTTTATGAGACTGTTTACCAAATTTTTATCATATTAAAGACTGTTTTTATTGTATTAAAAAGTGTCGATCCATGATTCACGATTGGTAAGCCGTCGTAACTATGAACGCAAGTCATCCAATCTCCATATCTCACAAAGGCAGGGACTAACTCGGATACAAATACAAAAGGATGTTTGTAAAAAGGTCAAAACTACGGCGACGCGACGGTGAGACGATGTTAGAGAGTTTTCAATTAGCACCCCTTTGTGCTCCCATTCCTATCCCCGTGCACCGGCTCGGGGACACCAGTGACACTACTTGTAAACCTTGTTTTGATTCTAACTCGAGAAAAATCCAAACTGGCTTCATGGTGTAACGGGTGTAACGAAAAGCACTTGTGTTTCACTGGGTATTTAACGGCTAAAGTGTTTTCCGTGTATGGTTTGTTTGTGGGGTTAAAGTTGTGTAAGTACGGATTTGATAAGTTTTTTTTTCGAATTTCGATTCGTTTTTGATTAATAATGTAGATAAGCATGAACTTAATTTAATATATAGATAGAAAGTAACATAACATTATGTTATTAAGTGATTTCGTTTGTTAATAATAACGTAATATGTATTTAATGTTTGTGTTACACAAACTGAATTGTTGCGAAAATAACTCCTATTATTTGCTTTTGGCGTATTAAATGAAAAGCGTCCATTTTTTATATTTTTAGTTATAATAAAGAAACTAGCGAAAGAAAGGTTAAAAATAATAAAACAGCCCTTATACTACCTACTACCATATTTTTTTGAAAATTTATAACCATACCTAAATTGCCTTAACTTTATAAACGAAATAGATAGAAAAACATCCAGAGTATAATTACGCTGTGGAATCCTATTTCACACTTGATTCGGACTTGATCGGTTTTTATCAATATCCACGTGAAAAGCTCGAGTTTAAAGCAATTTGCTCGTTAAATTATTATACCCTAACGCATATGCGCCAACTTTTACGAATAAGTGTTACAGCATCGATGGCCATAAAAAAAATTGAACTGACGGGAATATAAGTCAAGAGTCAACGACCTCGCGAGGGGTGGCGGCGCCGCGTTTGGACCAATCGTAAATGACTCTTCATCGGAAGATAAACGAAACCAAACGAACGTCATATTGAGTGCGCGCCTTTTCATTCCACTATTGTGTTCTGTGATTGTTTTAAAATTTTTAATTATCATTGTGTATACTAATACCTGAAGCAAAAAGTTTGTGCCCCTTTTTACGAAAATTGCACGGACGGAGGAGTATGAAATTTGGCACACTTATAATTTATATAGAGAAGGAGTGCAGAATGCTCATATTTTTTTTTAAATAATGCATAAAAATAAATGAAGGGAATAATTAAAACATTACAGTCACTAATCTCTATTCAAACTACCATACGTGTCTGACATGACGCCGACGTTTGAAATGTGTCATAGTGTCATCGTTCATAGAGTCCACCTTGGACAGAATGAATTACGGTCGAATTTCGATCGCAGAGCGGGTAACAAGTAAGTTACCGTGCCTCGGAGGGTACCTAAAACCGTCGGGCCAGGTTGTCGTCGTTAGATAGCAGTCGCCGGCAACAAAAATTCCGACGCATAGCTTGGCGACTAACAGCTTCACTAATTCATACTGGAGCAACGTGGAGGAGTATGCTTTTGGCCTCCACAGCTATGATGAGAGATCCGTGCCTTTTATTGGGCCATTAGTGGTTTGAAGCCACAACCATACTAAGTTTTTACGTAATAGAATTGATATAAGCATTGTCCCGAGTGTTTGTACATATAAATAGGTACCTACTCTTTTTTTTTACCATAAAATTTTCTTTTTGGTTACGATGGCGTAGTTTTACTTTCGCAGTATTTGTAAATATTTCAAAGATTTTAACGATGGCTTCCGAAATTTGAAATTTCTTTTCCGATTGTTGGAACAGTAAAAAGTTTGTGCCTATGCAGACGGCCACGTGGCGGTGACGTTCACGTGACTCGTGACAGTCACGTTTACGTGACGGGGCCTTACTAGGTTGTTTTTTTAGGGCGATGCCTCACTATGATGGACGTTATTTAGGCCGATACGCAATATGTTTTAAAGGGAATTTAGGAGGATAGTTTAAGTTTTAAAAATGTGTTAGTGCTACTAATACATTCATGTTAAATAAATATTTATTGTGTGCGGTCATAATGCTATGTATAGTTAGCATGTGCATAGTATACAAAAGAGTCCCAGTAACTTCCAAACTTGAAAACGAAATGAAGTATGTAGTAGTATGTACGGTCATAGGTAACCGACTACTTTCCATACGTTGGTGGGAACGTGGGGAACGTTGCAAATCTGTGTTTTTACTAGAGAAAACTATTGACTTTTATTATCCTTAATTTGATTTGATAATTGTATATTGCGTTAAATCGATAGTTTTTTTCCGAATATGGCGTTGACATAAAGTAAATTGAACGGGGAAACGAGAAATATATTTCTGGGTTCAGTCTGAAAAAGAATATCCACAATTTTATAATTATAATGCAATGGCTTTGGAAGCTAAATATCACATAATTATGTTGGCATATAATATACTAAGTTTGTTTGCTATGTATTTGCAAATTAATCATGTTTATATTTATTTTTTATTATGGGTTTATTAAAAAAAAGGTTATTGCCCACAAAAAAAAATAAGCCAAAATAGTCTCCTTTCGACTATGACTAGCAAGCGTTTCCACCACATTCCGACATAAAAACCCCGTGTTTTGGACAGTTGGTTATTCTGCACTGCACCCAATTTATCCCCGATCAGCGTTATCTGGTTATTAAGTTACCTCGTATCGCCAGCAGTAATTTGCCTCGACGTATAGTTGCAACTCGAAAATATATTTTGGTCTTTACCAAGCGAACTTAACCAATTTTCTAAAAATATAGGTCAGTGTGGACGCGGCCTATTTTTATTGAGGTTTTCGGTTATTATATCGCAGCCTACTTATGATCCCCGGATAACTTATTACAGAGTTAATATCCTTAAAAGCTACCATCTTGCGACCTCGGAGCTTAATAGATATTAATATTATTTTTATGTACCAGTTTACGCGAATGCGTTAGAATAGGTGTGCTTTGTAATACATAGATTCTACTATAGATACATATGCTATAGATGCAACCTTAGTTGCTGGTCGAATGGTGACGAATTTGATTCCCACAATTCACTTCATGAAATTACGGCTTCATAATAGTTGCCTCACACAATACCCAAAACTAAGATGTTTTAATTTGCCTACATGAAATAAATTATTTTGTGTTTTGAGTTTGAAATCATAGAATTCGCGATAATTAGGTAAACAGAAAAATTTAAAATTTTAATTCCTTTTTTTGCACTTATACCTAATTACATAATTAATTGTTATCATATCACTTATCAGTAAATACAAAAAAATATTTTTCATACATGTTTTTAATACATACCTTTAATTAACCTTATTCAATTGAGGCTAATTAAGACTTAAGTATGTTAATGTTATTGTTACCATATAAGACTGCTATTGTACATAATAAATGTATCTACTTTAAATATAATGGAGTTACAGTTAAAATATGTATAATAAAGTTTTAATCTCAGATTTAGAATTCAATATGTCACCTTTGCGAATCGAAATGGTAAATGCAAAAAAATTACGTTCACAAGTGTATTTCAAAATACATAGGTATGTACGTACATGTAATGATTTGAGTTTGACTTTGAAATATTACTAGAGAGAAAGAGAGATAAAGTGTGTTGAGAGTGGAACAACAATAGGCTGATATTTTAGAAATTTGTAATGTACACTACACCTGCGTTCCCAGGCTTACGTGTGATTATAAATATTATTATTACGATTGCATTATTTGTTACCCATTGTAATCCAATGCGCACACAGTCGCAGCAAGCTGTGAGTTGCGTCTCCGAAGGGTTGTTTCCACCCTTGGTTATTGTTCGTTCGTATAAAGGAAAGATTGTGTGGGGGCTAAGTGTAATGAGTGTTCTCGCACGGTCCCGAGTTAGTTCTCCTGTATGTTTGTGTTTGGTAAAAAGACATGAAAATCAAAAACGTTCTGCAGAAGTCAGGAATTTATGATGTTTTTGGAAATGGGTTGTCAAGACTGATAACGCTTTTGCTGTTATTAAGTTATTAGTTGTCATGAGCCAAGCCCGCCAAGCTCAGCTCCTAACTCTAGAGACATCCACTCTACAAGCTTTTTTTACTTCTTATAAGGTAGTGCTTGACAACAATCTCAAATGATGTTAATTGGCGATGAAGTCCTTGAAATGTTGCCTTAACTCCATTCTCCCGGAAGTCACGTAAACGGTGATGCCTTCGTTCTTGGTGATGTCCATGGGTGAACCGCAGACAATTTAGGATGATTATATTATTACAATTGAATGCTCGAATAAAGTTACTATTTGCTGTATTTAACCATTAATGTGCTTGTTTTAATATTCGCCGCATGCATAAAAACAGTCAATAATAAACAGTTTTATTTACTTTTCATATGTGGACAGTACACGCGAGCTTATTATGTAATTGTACATGACGATTTTACAAACAACCGATACTCAGGTCAGAACGAGCGTCAAACATCTCCACTCGGTTCACGTTGTTTGCTGTTCTTATCTCGTGCTCCGAAAACATTAAATAATAACGCACGATGTTGGACAGTTGCGCTAGAAACACACGGACGGGGTTTCTGGCCGGCAACGTTGACTAGACATTTGAAACGTTTATAAGATAGACAGTTGCAAGTTTCCTCGGATCTTACCCTAGACTGGACTCTGTATCCCAGCTGTTAGTGACTTTTTTGGTCGTTGTCGAGTTGGTTTCGGGTTCTATCCACGACTTTGTACATGATTCACGTGAAAGATGGAATAATTATGTATAATTAGAAATATTGAATAATTTTCCATCAAGGTGAGATCGATTTAATGATTTTATAACCGCATTTTCCCTTATTAAATCTCAATAATGATATCCTTCGTGTAGTAAAACTGGCTAGAATACCTCCATACGTGACCTATCAACACCTTTTCTTGCCAACAAAATAAATTTGGCAATAGATAGTCTGTTAAAAATGTATTAGGTACATTGTTATATTGGAAGTAAACCAAATGAAATAGTAAACATTTATCGACCAAGCCACAATTTTTCTGACATCCAGGTCAATTGAATTCCAATTTTAAATGTCGCCCGAAAACGGGCGATTATTCGTTTGACCGTTAAAGGTCACCCGTCGGCGGTATATGCGTACGTGTGTTCGCAAGTGTTCATTGAAACGTTACAGTTGAGATTGGGCGTGTGCGTGTGTGTGTGTGTGTCTGTGTGCACTTCCGGAAGACAGTGGGTGGTCGGTAAACACCGCACTGCCGACCGTCGCAAGCCGCGGTGTTCGTTAACCCTTCCCTACGTGACTTACGCTCGGGCATGGAGTTTGGGTGCTTAGTTCGGAAGTTTTTAGCCACATAATGTTCACCGCTTAACCGACAATCGTATTAACAGTGACACCGGTATGTTAAATTACTTTTAGGGTTTTGTTTTTAGGGAAATTATATGGGATTATATTAAGTTTCGAATGTACTACTAATGTACTACTAACTTGACGACTTAACGAATGTACTACTAACTTGAATCTTAATATTTGTAAATCCAAATCAGTATTATGTAAAATAGTACCTAGTAGTAGTAGTAGTAGAATTTATCTTAACACATCAAAACGTGCTTTACAAAATATTCCTACTCAATGAGGTCGGTTTAAAAATAATAATAACTTGGTCCGGCTTTTTTCGTAGATGAAAGTCGTCCGGACAAAGTTATTATATGTGCTGTGCCACGTATTTTCCTTAGTAAAAAGTTTAATCTCGCTGTGAGCCTTTGAGCGGACATCGGCTAAGTCAACAATTTGTTCAGTGACCCATTTGTGTCTCATGTCGTACGACGCAGCCTTTTATGGCTTTTTACGCCTTTCTTTCCAATAGTTAGAGCAGACACTGCAGGTTGAATGAAAGCGGGTGAACTATGTACGTCTAGTTTTAAATGTATATAAAAGTATATTTATGCGTCTTTATTCAGCATCAGTATTTTATTTAAACATTAAGCAATTTGATATCGTTTGGGAAAGGGAAATCTCCCGCTAGATGATCATACCTGAAGTCGCGGTGGGACGAGGGACGACCATGCGAATATTGTACCTACATAATTTCGATTGCGTGATTCAGATGTTGACATATTTGACATGCCATCGCTAGTCACTAGAATGTTTTTAGTATTATAACTAAAAAATATGATGTGCTTTTTAGACACACACCTTTTAGAACACCTATATTTGCATCATCATAAATATAAAAAGACACTAGACAGAAGTGTTAAATTTATATTCGATCATATTACATCATACCTACAGTATAAAACAGCGATATTTACCATATAAAAGAGTATAAAATCATTTACGTCCTCGCTTTTACGGTACACGCAGAAATTTTTTCATGACTTCGCCTAATAAAGTCGCGACATTAAACAGAAGTAATTAATTACCGTGTGTTTGTTTAGGTTTCGGGGTGAATTAAGCGCTTACTTCAGTGAATTTATTTTTAATCTGTACAGTATTGGGGTCACTCGCACCTTAGCACTGTTTGTCGCTAGTGTAGGTACCTACTTAATGTTTTAACATCGTTGATAACACAATATTAATGTGAAGTTATTAATTTGCCGCATTAACACTGTTATTTTATTATGGCTTTATTCGGTGGTTTGGTGGAATACGCTGACAAGTCGATGTGTATCACAAATTGAAATATATAAAAAACATTCCTTAAACATACCTTTTATAGAAAAAGTATATAATAAATTGGCGTCATGGAATATCTAAAGTATATCATTTAAACCTTCATAGATCTAAGAACCATCTAGATCAAGTTAGCTTTCAAACAAAAAAAACAGCATCCAATTTGGCCCAGTCATTTTAAATTTGCGTTGCCACAGACCGACGCACAGATACACAGACAGACAGACACGTCAATTTTTTTTCGGCGGTTAAAAAATAAGATTTAACATTGTGAGTCAAGTGTAAAATATAGTCATTGTCGTTACTCGTTATTACAATAATATAACGGCGGTAATTTGAAGTAATGATTCTGGCTATGAAGTGTTGGGCGCGAGCGTGCGATTAGGGCTGCCAACCGTTCGGAATTGTGTGGACATATCAGAACTTTAAGCCTTGTTTGTCTGTTCTGTTCTGTCCTTTTTTAATTCGTCAAATCAAGAGTGAATAGGGTGCTTCTAAGTTAGTGCGCTCTACCACCCAAGACTGTGATGCCTGCTGCCACTTACCATCAGGTGAGATTATAGTCAAGCATTAACTGATTGACGCATTAACTTAAAATAAAAATAAACGAGTGCCTACTTGATAAGCTTTCATCGTAGCAATAAGCAATTATAGAAAATTACTGATAAATGTCACCTCTAAAACAGTTGACTTGGAACTACTAATTGAAACGTACTTAATTTAAAATAAAAAAATCTATAAATTCAAATTTGTAATTATAACTTTCTTGGAAATATTTGTTACGTGGAGTTTACAGATTTTGAATTTTCGAGATGGTCACCGCAGTCGCGATGCGGTGCCACTGCCGTCGCGTGGCACGCGGACGGTCGGACGGTGAAAGTGGTGACGCCCCGCTCTCGTAATATTACCGCGACGGTTATTAATAAATTCCTCGTCACGAACATTTGTTACGCTACTTCCTATAGTATATCACATTGTTGTCGACTTCGGCGAGATTTGGGGCGGCCGGCGTCATTGTGTCCGGGACGGGATTTCGATTGTTTATATCGATCTCATTTCGCGCGCGCACACACACACACACATACACACACACGCACTCACACAGAGAGAGAGAGAGAGAGGGGAGGGAGGGAGGGAGGGGGAGATAAAACATCAATGCATCAGCTGCATCAATATGCGTTTCAGTAGGTACTTACCTCCTTTCTTCATACAGTACTTTCCTCCTTTGTTTTCTCTTCTTTCTTGGCCGATAAAGTGTCAATCAATAAAGCCTTTGTGGTTGACTTTGTGGTCACGGGCGACGGTAGCCACTTACCATCAGGTGACTCGTCTGCTCGATTGTCGCTTATTTTACATTTTACAAATTCTTATCAATCCATCAATAGATACAATGCACAACAATAAAGAATCTAGTTAGGATAATAATTTGTTTGTCAAATGTCTGCCGACCAAAAATCGAACACGGACCTTTCACTCGGCTGACTATATCAAACGAATAAATAAAACTACACCGATAACATCCATAAATATTAACAGTTTTTCAATCCATCGGTCAGTTTAAATACGTTCTCGTAATGGCGTGATTGGCGTGGCGCCGATACAATCGAATGTGATTTGGTATCTGACAAACTCGTTTTAAAAGTTAATTTCCACCTAGCGGGTCCCATTTGCAAAATGTCACTACGGTAGTATGCGCTGACGGCTTGTAGATCCGGTTACACTTTTTTAAAGGCGAACATCTAAGTCCTCAAGGGTAGTAACACTTCTGTGACCGAATTAGAACAATATTAACAACTACTAACAGGACTAACTATCACTAACAATCATTGCCCCAGTCCTCGATAACTACTAATTAAGTAACGTTTTAACATTGTTTGCTATGTGTCTAAACATCCTAGTCCCGATCTGAGACTTGTTCTGTGGTCTCTGTCGGTCACAGTTGTCATGGGCGGCAGCGGAACGGTGGTGCTGCAAGCTCGTTTGCTATTTTAATTCCATAAAAAAATAGATCCCATACAGCGAATTATTCTCAATGTCAGCAAACATCCGGCACCGATTGCCCCAAACTTACCGGACCGGTCGGTGCAGGTAAGTTCGCCACATCAACGCAGTGTTACATGTTTATCGCTAATTGACTTGTAATATGATTTTACGAAGTAAAGGGCGGGGCGCGTGTGTGGTCCGGTTTTTGTAGTGTCGCTACTGTGTTTTGCAGTTTTATATGTATTTATAGAATAATAACAACTAGAGACCCGTTCTGCTCTCGAAATTGGATCGTTACTCATTCTGTCCAACGGTTACTTCTAATTCATAGTAAGAACGTACACATTTCAAACGTCATCTCACGCGTGGTGTCAAACGCATGATAGGGTGCAAAAAGTAACGTATACAAGTGTGTGTAATCTATTATTAATTAACAAGGTTTTCTTAGACAAGAAAATTTCATATCTCTCTATTGCGTACAAGTATAGCTTTTGGTGTTTCAAACTCTCCTGCTTACTAAGTAGTTGCTTGCTTACATCGTTTTAATGTGTTTCGAAGATTATTGAAAATATTGAAAAGCGCTATGTGGTAACAAAATCATTGGGTTGTTACATTTTTTCAATCACAAAAGCGGAGGCTTCAATACATCAAAGGAACGGGTACAATACTGGCGTAAATCCCTAATGGGATCGTTTCTTCAAAAAGATTCTAAATTTCCCATTACTTACTTTCCTGTTTTATCTGTGGGTCATGGCAAACTGCTCTATTCTTATAGCGAATAGATTAAGTTATAAACACATGAGCTTTTTTGACTGTCTTTGTAAAGGATTCAAAAGAATTTAAGTAAGCGTACAGGTATCCCTGATACACTTAATGCACTTCATTTTTTGATCCTACCACAGGATGCTCAATAGAATACGACTATATCCACTTGATTGATTTTTGTAGGAAACATCACTTAGTCCGTTTCCTCTGCGGAACTGGTCAATGTTGTAATGAGCAGGCACTAACAATGTTGCAATCATAATAGTGCAGGATGATACCGACTCAATACAATTGTAGTCGAGTCGAGTGCACAATATAAACGGGGACAAAATGGTCCGTGTAAACGGAGCGCGACTCGCCGCGTCATTTCTCATTCGGTGTCATAATAAATCGAAGTGAAAACTCGTTCCATAATACATCCGCCAAGGACGTTGTTACTAGGGCTGACTGACTGGTCAATACCACTGTATCAATTGTTCGTACAGAACTTAGGCAACGTAAGCCATTTTAGTTAATCATTCAATCAGTATAATATAGGTTAACCATTGACTTATTATTACTATGGACGTCGGGTTCGCTATAATAAATGTCCGAGCCAAATGAGCGCAAAAAGCCGCAAAAAGAGCTACAATTCCGCGTTCAGGACTGCAATCGAAATTAAACTGTGATGTAATGATTTTAGTGTTTTAATTACCTTGTTAACATTTCTATTCTTGCTATGGCTGTGACTGGGACATTTGTGTTCGCGCCACCGAGCCACAGTAGAATGCACACAAAAGAAATTGCCATTCTCAGTCCTCCTACTCAAATGTGTGTGTGGGTTCTGCGTGCGAATGCGTAAATGTTGGCGCACGAGCGCGCTTTCGTACCTTTGGAGATAAATAAATGTTAAAATGTGGGTGACCTCTAACGATAAACTTCTGCATCGACGCTTCGCTCGTAAGAAGTCGAATTATTAGGGCTTGTTTTGCTCGTCAATTAACTTAGTGATTGTAAAATCTGTACGAGAAAATATTATGAATAATTATAATCTTATTAACTACTATGAATATTATAATTATAATCCATTGAATGTAATTTAAATAATTACGAGTAAAGTAAAAAATACTTAGCCCTATCGTGAAAAAAAATCTCTTAACGCGTTTACGCAAACCGTCTCTTGCTTATTTTTTCTAAAAGGTCTCTACATTTTTTATTTAATTTTAAATAACTTGTTCGCTTGTGTCAGCCCTAGTTAACCAAGATGCTCGAACAGCGCGGTCGACATGAAACCTTAATGCCGCATACGGAATACCGACTATCGCACTAGTTGGCGCTGCGCATATTTCACATTTATTACATACGCATTATGGCTTATTATCGCGTGTACTTTATCGCTATTTAATTTTATTGTTCTTGTCGTATTGGAGCTAGTTGAATCGAAAATATGTTGAAGATATCATTGCGTGGTTATTTAACACAGGAATTGTGATATGTTTATAGCATTTTTGATGAAGAAGTGGATACAGCACGCAATCCGCATTAGTGATGTGCTCTGATCGCGTGGTCACGTTGGATGTTTTGAACTTAAACTATACTGTACATTACTAGTGGTTGAAGCGACGTGGTCTGCCGTATGTCCCGGGATCAATTTCAGCCTGGTTTGATATGTATGTATCATATTTGTTACATTTTTATTTGTGACACACCTGTTGTACACAGGGAACTCTTTCCTGATTCCTGTCCTGTATGAGCGTAAACAAAATTTTTCTCTCTCCCTCATTCAGTCAATATCTTTAGAATCTTACACTTTGGATGTGTTAACATCACTGTATGAACGACTTTATCCTTCCTTTTTCTTCCATGACTATGTCATTCGGTTTTCCCTCTAGGGAATACCTCCAAAGGCTTTATGTAGTGTTTCATCTCGGTAGGCGTTTGCAAAGAGTTCGTTCAGCTATTTATTTCTTCTATCTTTTAGAGGATGAGTCTTGAATGTTAGTACTTGGCATAATTTTACCATCATTACAAGTAATTACTACTGTTTTACTGATTGATAATTACTGAAACATCACAGAGCTATGTATAACGAGAATATATATGTATATGTGTAGAATAGGTATTACCTACAGATCACCGATAATGATCATCATCATTGCAATTCATAACTGTCCCTCTGTTGGACTTGGGTCTCCCCCTAGGAGGTTACAACTGGTACAAGTTATAGCCCACCACGCTGGCCAAGTGCGGATTGGCAGACTTCACACACTTGAGAACATTATGGAGAACTCTTAGGTTGTGCAGGTATTCTCACGATGTTTTCCGTCACTGAAGCAAATGATAAATTAATTCTAATACGCACATAATTTCTTTTTTGAAAATTAGTGTTTCGTGCCAGATTCGAACCCAAGCCCCCTTGTTCGCAAGGTTCAATCCACTCGCCTATCACCGATAATACTTAACGTACATAATACGTACGTAATTACGTTCGTAGTTACGTACTAACATATTATAATGGAATCGGTTCCGCGATAATACAACGTATAATATTATATTGTCGCGGGCACGTGAATTTATAAAGGTGCGGTCACATCTAGCGAAGGCGCCCGTGCCCGTGTTGAAAATCAATAATGTAGGTATTGTAGGTTATGCTACGCGGCTCGTGGTTATAGCGCTGTATAACATTTTGTCAACGATAACTAAATAATATAAGGTGTATAACTGATAGAAACGACGAATAGAGGATCGATGCAACTTCATACGAATATACATACATACTTAATGAAAAGTTTAACTGTAATTATTTTTTCGTTGCTACTAAAATATTAAAAATCGGATCCAGTTAAACAGCACAGCAATTTAGAGCGCTCGTGTATTCTCCATAATATTCTGAAAGATGTGTAAATAGGCTTAAATATTTTTCAAGTTAAAACTATGACTTTAACCTCATTGATAGGAGACCCCAGTTAAGCAGCGTTAAAGCTTTGATATAAGTTCGAGGTAGGTCATAGTTTCCATGAGGCGGAAGTGGAAGGGTGATGCTGCATGCTCGTTTGCTACCTTAATTCTATACAAAATTGATTGTGATGAAAGATGTGTACGCACCCTCACGCCTCCCACGTGGACGGGGATACCTACAATGCGGTTATTAAAATAATTTGTCGCGGCTCGTCGCTCGCCCCTGCGGTGATTGATAACGCGTAGCTTAGTGAAATTAATCGCCCCCCGTAAATACCATGTTATCGTGTCGATAGCGTTTTTGATGTGATTATTTATTCATCGTTATCTAATAGAGGTGAACTATAGGGCGATGTACTGTAACGAAGCGTTACACGTCTCAGTAATTTATCTCTTACAAATAACTTCAATTAAATAAAAACAAATTATAAATATACTTACTACATTAAACCTTAATACTACTACATTAAAACTTTCGTCAGTTTAAACAATTTCAATAATAAATAGTTCAACCTAGATTAGTTTAAGTTATCACTTCTGTGGGGCGTCCCGAGACGCACACTTTTTTTAGTAATAGCTAGCAGATTAAAAATGTATGTTGAGGGTAAAAATACCATACGTAATATTACGCCCATTACGAGTCTCTTGTTTGAGTTATACGAACTCCACTTGAATATTACTATGTTTAAATTTTATTTTTCGCGTTCGCCACAAATATACTGGTGGCGCGGTGCGATGCTTCTACTATTTTCACTGAAATATACCGCTGTTTTGCAGCTGCTATACATTTTAATAGCGCTAACGCCCACACACTTCTTGATTAAAGAGGCTTTTTTATACTGAGATACGGAAGTGTGTGAATATTTTGTACTTAGTAGTTACAACATTTTTTCCGCGAAATCTTTTTTTAAATGTTTTGAAGATTTTTCTCAATTATTGTACATTGCTTCGTTTTAAATGTAATGAAGCGCCGTATTAAAATAATTTTGCCAAGTTTGAATTTTTTTTTGTTTCGTTGTCGTTCGTCATTAACTGTATCACATATACATAATTATAACGAGAGCTGTTTTTGGTAATCGTGACTCACTGGATTTGAGATCTTTATTTACTTATCCAGAGTCCATTACCGAGACTTTCCGACCTATTACGCATCATCCTTTTCACAGTGCAACCGTATCCTAACACCAGTGTATCCATCGCAGGTACGACAAGTGGGAGCGCGGCGGGGCGGGCGGCGGCGTGGGCGGCGGCGGCGGGCCGGGCGGCGGCGCGGGCGGCGGCGGCGCGGCGTGGGCGGGCCGCGAGCGCGACACGCGCGACACGCGCGACCGCGAACGCGACCGCGAGCGCGAGCGACAGGCGCGCGCGCACCAGATGTCGCACGCGCACGCCGCCGCCGAGCAGGACGCCTCGTCGCTCTTCCCGGCGCCTTTCAAGGTAAGACTTTTAAATAAGTAACGCCACACACTATGTGAGACAAGAACACCACAGCAAGACCCAGAACAGAAATTTATTATTACAGATTTCCGTCTCGCTGAGAGTCGAACCCAGGGTCCCTTTGACCGGTAGTCTGCCATGGTAAACATTGCGCCATACCTACGGGTCGTCAAACCTATGACTTGACTCTTGTCTTCATCATTAGTGATTTTGCCAATTAACTTATGTACCTACGTCCTTTTTGGTTGCTACCAGTGATTCGTAAGATGCGTTATCATTGAGGAGAAGGAACGGCGAAAGTAGCATTCCTTTTTACTTTCTCTCGATAGACGACGCTAGGCAGAGAGCTCACAATTATACGGGTTTCATTCAGCGGAAAAAGTGGAAAATTATTTTTTGATACGAATAATGAGTACAAAGGACCTACTAAGAATATAAATTAAGAATACAATTGTTTGTGTCTGTGACTGAATCCGTGAAGGTCGTTTTATCCTGGAACTAGAAGGTCGGGAGATACCTTGCGAATAGCGATACATATGTGACCTCGAGCGAGGTTAGTTCTGTCGATTACAGATGTTCATTTTTTGGTCTCTTGTACGTACCTCGTCTCTATAATCGTAGATAGCTTAGCGTAATACGCAAGTAATGCTTGAGAAATGAAAGTATTATTGTCGAGATCCTTCACAATAGATAGATATCAGCAGTATAAATTAACATACGTTATGAACGACACGTGAAAGAAGAACGTTTACACCACCGTCGGGTAACTCGGGTATGTTCCCACGACCTTGAACGATTGGGTAACCGAGGCGAGGCGATGCGAGTATGCGACCGACCAAATTGTTTGAGCATACGAAATGTGAAACACCGTTAAATTGCCCGCGCCGCGCGTCGGACGCGTCCGGTTGTTACGGATACGGACAACGAGCGATAAGACACTCGACTAGGTCTACCATTCTAAAATTGGAATGGTTCGGCCTAAACTGGATATTTTAAAAATCTGGACGTTTGAAAAAAAGTCCAAACATTTTAGACAAACGAAAATTTTGAATTTTTCTATTCATACAATTAGAATGCTTTTGATATGACACTGATTAGTCATATTTTTATACACCACAACAAAAAAGGTGAAGAAAGAAAGCTTGTTTCATAAACTACTTGTTTCATTTTTTTTAGTTCTTATTCAAGTTCTTAGTACTTAATATAGATATTGTGATTATTGTGAATATCTACGACTATCGAGGCAGTTTTATTTAATCAAACAAGCGCCAAGTTTTTTTAAAATCAACAATAATTATGCCGTAAACCCGGGTATGTCCGTACTAATCCCTATAGTAGGTAACAATAACTCTGTCCACGACGTTTTCTATAGTGTTAAGTAGGTACGTGACTATTTGTATTCCGGTCATGGACGACGTGACCACGGTAATGATACCCGTGCATACCATTACCGTGACATGACGCGTCGAGCGTACTGAATGTGTGCCGCTGCCGTCACACCGCTTGTTCGTAAAGTCCGTTCCAGCAGCCGATTTAATCAAGTGACAGAATGTCCTAATAATAACTGTCGCAAATAGGGAAACCGTGACGTTCATCGTCGTTATATTACAAGATTCAGTGTAATTAAAAACTGTAGTGTAAATAAAAATAAATCAAAATATGTGCAATTCACACGTGGTAGAAGTGAAAAGTTCAAATAAACGAATATTTGCTTTGCTTACGTAAGCCGCCATTTTGCCATAAAAAGTATTGTTCTTAGGACCCCGACCTTGGAGGACGCAAGCGGATAATGCATTCTATCTCATTTTCTCCCACGTTAAAATGTCTCTCTTTTTACTGTAGCTTTATCACGTCATTTCCGTTTCATCGACTTTCAAATCACGATGCTAAAGAAGTTTTCACTTCAAAAATCTATTAAAGAGTATGAAAAGTTGTTCTACAACGGTCGCCAAGTACCTATCGATTACTGGTACAACCAGCTTGTGTTATTTAGTTGTGAATGTTGTGATGTAGCACGTGGCTGGTGGTCGGAGCAAGTCGGAATGTTACTTGGACGGCGATAGCTGCTCATAGATAGATAGTTTAATGCTGATAGATAGTTTAATGCTGATAGATAGTTTAATGAGATCAATGAAAGGCGGGCATGGGTTAGCCCGAGGAAGATAGGATGGACGATTTACCACGTCCAAGGATTGACAAACGCTAAGAACGATAACCTAAATATTTTATATCGAATTATTACGAATCGATTAAAATCGATTATTTATTTAGAAGGAGCATCACTAATTGCACCAATCAATTTATTTGTATTAATTACGGTAGGTACTAATGTCAGAATGTCACGCAACTAGTTTAACTGCACAATCCAATTAAATGTATTTAGAGTGAGAATTAAAATAACAGAATGTCATTTGACATAAAGAAATGCCAATAATGTACATAACCCACTGTATCTTTACAATACATACTGGAAGTCAAGCATTTAAAGAGGTTTTAGAAACCTTCTGAATAGGATAATAATATGGCTAATATTAGACTCAAGAGTTGGAACGCTCACTGGTTGAAGTGATTTTTATGAAATTTTACGTGAAAGTGGAATTGTTGGATATCTCTATAAATATGTTTAATTCTTATGACTTACGATGTACCTACGATTGGATCATTGGACCGATTTTAATGAAATCGAATGTAGTTATTTATAAAATACTTGTATAAAGATAATAATAAAAAAGTTTAATAGTTTAATTTACATAATTATGTATCACAGAGCACTTAACATTAATTACAACAGTAGGTACCTTAATCTCTTAGTCTTTAGGGACAAGCGTGTTCGGTCGAACGAGCCAAGAGGGTTCGAGGCCGCGCGTTGTTTACGCGTCGACGACGGTAATTACGTATGTATACGTACCGTCGGATTGCGTCGGATATTATTGCCGAATGATTTACTAGTCCAATATTTGCGCCGCCGCCGCTGGCGATAACCCGACGCGAACTTCGGATACGTTTCCGCGTCGCGCGTCGCTCGGTAATTGTATACTACCCTTGTCATCTCGTTTGATCGGTAGCGCGTTTAATGAGTTTTAAAATTGTGCGCGGTGCAATGCTGAGTTTTAATGGATTACGTTCTCCTGACTTTTGACGATTGTAAGTTGACCTGAGTTGGATAACATTTTTTTTACCGCATGCCTACATACCATTGTGATGACGACGCTGCAGACGCGTGCTCTGCAAAGCACCGGTGGTGGGTTGAGTCCAGTACATTAAACCATCAGTGGGGTTTTAACTGATCCAAGTAACAAAGTGGATTTTTAATAATGTCTTAACTGCGACCGTTCTGTGTATGATACCGCACCGCACCAGTAACCATGTGTTATAAACATACATACCTAAGTGTGATTAAGCCGGTGCTTCGTGCAGCCTGTGAATTACATAATTGCATCTTAGCGCGTGCAAGTGAACTGCGTCATTTAGCCGCTTGTCCGATACGAGTCTTGTCCTGGGGAGGTCCCAGTTGTCATGGGGTGCAGCGGAAGGGTTGTGCATGCAGCACAGCTCGTTCGTCGACTCTAACCACGATTTCGGAAAGTTGCTTTAACGTCTAGGTGAGGAAACGGTGAAAGAAACTCCTCACTCACACTAAATCCTCGGCACAGCTTCTAAATGAATACATAACAATACAGTATATGCCTAACCTACTCGTTTGTGCTCCGGGATGTTGCGCTGATTATTTCCAATATAGTTAAAGTGGAAGAGATAAATTGCCTCTAACCGCATTCTGTACTGGTCAAATAAACCGATCGAAATGTGATGAACTATCAAACGAAGATATCCAACTAACAATTAGCTGTTGTTGACGCAGTTGGCCAGACCGGCAGATAGTTATATCGGGTGTAAGGTTGCTGGGATTTGGTTATAACTAAATTAACTGTGCTTCGTTGAATTTTTTTTTTTATATTTGTCAACCGATTGAAACTTCAATCACTTTAATTAAAACACGAAATTTTATCCGAAGTTTGCTACTTGTTTAAGCAGTTGTAATCATAATTATGATCCTAACATCATCAGCTACGTAGTGACATGCAGCGCTAAGACCTACATGTTTCCTCAATTATATGTACAAGTTGAATAATTGAATAAATTGTGACGTTATTTATGTATCGGTCTGCATTCGAGATAGCTGATCGGACGCGTGCACTAGATCCATACAAATTGTCTAGTTATACGACCGGTTGTGTCCCCATCGCGATGGTACAATATCGACAACCTGCTAAACTATCGCTTTGAGTGATGTGTTTAGTATGACTATGTAATTGATACAACATTACAATAGCGTTACATCTGATAGATACGCATTATAATACAGCATCAAGCAATGATTCCTATGACCGAATTAGAACGAGACTCTCACTAACATTACTAACTATACTATTCCTTCCAAAATCTAACAGGACTAGCTATCACTAACAGTCTCTGCCCCAGTCCGCATACTTACTAATAAACTAACCAACTAACATTCTAACACCGCTGCTAACCATCATAGTCCCGGTTTGAGTCTAGTTCTGTGTCAGTCATTGTGGTGCTGTACTGTATGCTCGTCGGCTACATTAATTCCCAAAAAAAAATTGATTATGTAAACGTTGTTGACTAAACGTGCTGAATCTGTGACAGTCAATAGTTATACATTTGTTATTATTTCCCGAGAGATATTGAGCAATGTTATGTTTATTTCCTAAATATCTCACTAGAACAGTGAAACGAAAATGAAACTAGATTGGCAACGGCCGACGTTAGCATTCAATAACTAGTTTTCAATTTCAGTGGCAATTTCGATCTAGTCAAAGCATTCCATCTGTTGGGTAGAACCTGTTTGTTTTCGTCGCTTTGGCATTGTAATTATATTTCTTTCCTACCTCTTCCTTCATTCTTGGCCTGCGAAGCATCGATGATGACATTGGTGTTACTGATGTCGACGGTGACCACTTACCATCAGGTGGCGCGTCTGCTCGTTTGCAAATTAATATCAATATCAAATATTAATAGCAATATTAATATCAAAATAATGTACGCTAAGTATGTAGTTTTGTGTCGATAACCTGTAAGAATAAATGATTTTGAATTTGAATTCGAACTTGAGTTAAGCAACTGCAGGCGCGGTCGGTAGTTGAATCAGTGACCGCTAGTCGCCAAGTCCTTTTGAGCACTTTCGTGCTTCGGAAGGCACGTTAGCGTCGGATTCTGTTGTTAGTGTTAGAGAGCAAAAGCCACGTCGAAAGCCATGGATGGAATAACGACTACGGACTCGGGACTAACCCATTCACCATCCCGCAATGTAGCATCAGCGTGGTGGAGTTCGCACTAGGCTTTCTCAATTATGAGGAGGGACCCGAGCTGTCAATGTTTTGAAGCTAAAAAAGTATGCAGGTTTTATTTATGTGTTCGATAATAAATCTTAATATATAAAAGCAAAAACACACGCAAATAAAGTCGTAAAGAATCACGAAATATCGAAAACCGCTTGACCTATAAAAATGAAATTTGGGAGGGAGGTAGTTTATAGTTAGTAGACGTCTGCTAAGAACGTATATTCCACCCCTAACGGGGGTAAAATAGGGGTTGTTACTTTGTTTGAAATTACGTCGATTTTAAATCAGACACTACGAAAATTGGTCTTTAGGATTATGTTTAGAAATAATGATCTAATGAATAATCAACCCCGAGGTTAATTAGAGATGAAAGTTTGTTTGAAAATCAGTCAAAAGTACTTCCACGCGGGCCAAGCCGCTAGCAATAGTTAGTCAAGATATAAATAATAACATCGTTATAATTTGTCAGCTGTTGGACAAAACCTGTAATGCCGCCAGCGCAACAGATGCCCCGTTATTTGTTTTACAATCCACACGTATGCTAATTCGTGTTTTTTCTCGCCAAAGCTAGTCGGAGCACACCTTGCCAAGGTCGGCTGGATAACATTCTCAGCTGCTTGAGTTTTTGTTGTCCATAGAGAACTTAGCTTTATTATAAATGTGCATGCTTGTTGGAACATACATGAGACATACATTACCGAGACTAAAACATGCTAGAGCGGGTTTTTGAGTTGTGTTGAGTTGACAACGATCCCACCTGATGGTAAGTGGCGTTGAATGCCAAGAGACTGATCCAATGAAAACCAATTAGCTCTCTTTTAACTAGATTATTTTTGCCAAAAAGTAACTAATAAATTGAAACGTACAAAAGAAATCCATTTCAAAATTGGAACTGTGTTTTTAAGACGTATCTACTCGATAATACCGGCAAAGATTTATAATGTCACTGATCATCGCTAAGATTACCAACGAACAACTTAAACTTAAGTCGGACGCGACTCCGTCGGATCACAATATTGAAATATCTTAAGAGGGTCACGATTTGCTATTTGCTAATGTTATATCTAGGTTATGTAGATGTTGAAATCGAATTTAATGCTATATAACGTTAATAAACATAGCTTTTGTTCATGTTGTCTAGTCGATTGTAAACTCTGCGTGCTTAGTCTAGTGTCCTGGGTTCGATTATCGTCTGATACGAATATGTCCTAATTGTGTGTAAATGTTATCCTTACACGAGGCATTAGATTTTTTATAGTGTTTCGAAGATGAGGTGTGCAAACATAATTCGCAGACATCAAACTGCTTTTGAAATAAGTAAAGCACATGATTCTTGCAAGGTTTTATATTCATCTAATAGATATGCTATAGATATCTTAGGTCTTGAATAAATAATAGTAGGTACTGAGTCTCTTAGCTCGGGTTTATCTTACATTAGCCGTTAACCGCCCGCTTCGCTGGACGAAAGATGGTAGTTTCGCTATCTTTTATTATAATGTAAATGTTATTACATTTATATGTAAAAGAAACTGGGACGGGACAGAATCTATTGCGTAGTTTGAGATTACAGGAAAAGACAGAGAAATAGCAATTAGGTATTTTATGTTACTATTTAGTTGTTAAAGTTCGGTCGTTCAGTGTTAAACTTCAACACATGGACAACGGATCCATCGATTGTTGAATATCAGAAACAGGCTAATCGATTTGGGTTCGGTTTTGCTATTGTATTATCCCCTTAATATATATACCTTTAACATGATAGGGTCATGGGGTCCTTCAAGAAGTGGGTCTGTAGTGTGCAAACCTAAAATATGTATGTAATGTATGTTTGAATAAGTCAGTCTTCATTAAATCATCATTCAATCAACACGCCTTTCAATCGAACCTGTATATTCACCCGTCACTACATGGCGACCCTGCCAGGTCCTTATATTTAGGTTCGCACACTACAGGTCCATGGCTTCCTTCTTGGCCGGCAATTCGTTGGTGACGCCCCTGGTATTGCTAATGACCAGGGGCGACGGTGATCATTTACCTTCTGGACTCATCTGCTAGTTTGCCTGCTTAGGGAGTAAATAATATTGATATCATCATTGCCGTCGTCTGTTCAGAAATATTGATTAATTCACTTTCGACCCTGACTTATGATTCGTATTTTTTAAATCTCGTCAAATATTATGATAAAATAAGTATACCTAACTTCAATAAACATTTACGCACAACTCCACGTGTTATGATCCTGCGATTAAGAATAATAATTATAATTATGTATCTTGAACATTCAAGATCCGAAAACGAAAGTTCAAGTATTTCACCCGTCCGAGAACTGAACCCGTGATGCTTCGCTCGACAGGCAGGGTCACTGTACTCACTTCTAACAAGGCTGCTGGGTACTTGTCAGTTGTCAGTATCGCGGACTGTTTGTTACCAGAGAGATAATATACGAGTGCCTGCGGGTAAAAATATATGATGCAATATTTAACGTTGTATCATAATATAGTTCTATTGCGAAATAAATATGACACGTGTCATAATAATATTGGCACAATATTACAATTTGCATAGGCATTTAAATGCATCGTTGTACTCGTAATATGTATAAGGTTTGGAAATCAAATGAAATAAGTGTCTTCGTAGTCTTTATGAAAGTCAAACTATGCACTCGCCTCAACAGATCCCTACCGTGAGTGGTATTTGAAGAAGAAGTCGAAAGAAACTCCCAAGGAGTTATTTTTGTTAGTTACAATGTAACACTTATTTTATACTCACGGCATTATTTCCAACTTATTTTCAAGCAGTTTTATCTTTGATGTAATCATCCTTTGTCGTAATTTTGGAACCATTGGAAAATATCGATACCTACGGGATCGTAAAATTCTATACAACCTGTTGCCATAAAGTTGATCATATTTTCAATCTATTATCATAAACCCACAAGTAGGGCGTACTGGAAACATTAATAATGTGAAGGTGATGTACATCAGTTAATCATTTCATCATCATTGGCTTAATTAAATGGTTTTTTCAGTATTTTTCAAGAACATACACAGCTTCATTACACTTTTTTATTATACCAAAACAAAGTTTATTCTGGTCATATTATATTAACTTTAAATCAGCCGTTAGTGATTTCAAGTTCTCAATATTCTGTCTATCCATAGTGTCATGGCAGTTTCCTAGCAACTGTCAATAAATGAATAAATAAATGCTAATGCTGGGGCCACACTAACGGGAAACGCCGATAATTATCGCGATGACGGACGTTACGTTGGTGTGGCCACTACTTAACGCGAAAATTTTACAACGGCATTCACATTGCCGTTTGCCGTTGAGTGATAGTTCGAATGTTGGGGCCACACTTGTCACTTTATCGCGTTAATTTTATCGCAATAATTATCGCGATGTTCGGCATTGACGTTGACGTTGACGTTGACGTTGACGTTTTCGTTAGTGTGGCCCCAACATTACACAGTCATACCGCAATAGGATGGGAGTTCGTGTGTCGCGGGTGGCATGGACAACACCAATAAATAGCTGACGACGACGACCCGAGAACAAACATTTATGTCTGATATATACCTGCCCCCGCCGGGAATCTAACTCGGGACTTCTCGCTTTGCAGGCTAGGCACTACCAACTAGGCTCATCAACATTTTATTGTTACAGTGTCTTTTAATGGCGAAATATTTTGTTTCTCTCATTCTTTAATGTTAGTTGGTACTTTACTGCACCTAACAACTTATCCAAAGATAAAAAACATAGATAGCAAACTGTAAACGGATGTTGGTAAAATAAATTAATAGTTTTTAACAATCGCCCGTGGTGTCGACCAATTTTGTCGTCGCATTTGGAATACCTTTTTCTCTAATTAAAATAGCTCGGCTCGCCAATTAACGCTAACTTCGGTGGTCATTAATCATCGCCGTCAACGATAACTATACAACTGGCTTACCAAAGTATTTTGAACCGCTTTCAGAAAAGGAGTACATTCATTTATATTTCTCTTCTTATTTTGCGTCGGGTCGGGACTCAAAGTCAGTGACGGAAGTGGCCATAATGTGCAATATTTGGACGACTGTAATACAGACTCTAATTCCATTGGTAGACCAAGGGGCGATAAAAGCAGGCCCCTGCTTGGTTAATATTTTATAATATTTAAAATAATTGATGTTATGAATACTATTACTTTTTTTACAATCTTCCTGTGAAGCCCGCCTGGCCGGTTATCACCCCTCGCTTGAATCAGTCGCGAAACAATTCGTCGTATTCCGACTGAGGGCTTAAGAGCCAATGGATCCTGCACTTTCGTTAGTCTTCTATCATAGGCAACAATCAACGCAGCTGTGATGTATTTAGTGTTACTGGTATCCATGGGAGTCGTTGACAACTTCATATCATATGTTCGTTGATCATCTGTTCGTTTGTTGGCAATTTACATAAAATAAATTAAAGGATACTGGACTACACATTGCGGTCAAATCCCCGCGGTCATTATATCCCAGGCTGGTTGTAACACGCAATCGTCGCCGCGTTATGGTTCTAACTACCCAGAAATATGTGGGTAATGGGAAGTATGTGTGTTGTGTAATGTGCAGTGTAAAGTAACGGTGTTGCAACCCATTTGACGGCTGTACACATACCTGAGGTGGCATGATGCTATGCCGAGTAGACTTTAATACAGATCAGATAATAAATTAGGCATTTGTTAGACAATATAGGAACCTTAAAGTGTGCAGGTTTTCATTTGCCATTGAGTCCAGGCCGGAGTGACTTGGCCGTTCTCGCGCTGACCAATAGCAAGTGAAACACTGATACGATGAAGACTCCGAGGTAGGTACTGTTTACAAGTTCATCCGGTTGGAAGACGATAGGCTTTGTAGAACCCAGCTAAACGTAGGTACATCGAAGCACACGCCATTCTGTTACGGTTGTTAAACCTACTTCTAGAAGTAATTATCGAAAGTTTTGATGTGATTGAGCTAGTGCGTCTAGATATTAGTGTTTTTTTATAGATTGTAGCACAAACGAAAACGGCTCATCTAGTGATAAGACACCGTCACAGCCATGGGTGTTTGTGATGTGTTATTTGTGATGTCCCTGTTACCCGCGACGCAGGGAATCCTAGTGCCGGAGTAGGAGTGTGTTAGCTATACATTTTCTGTTTTTATAATATCGCAAATAGCCTCGTTGCTATTTGCGATATTATAATGAAAGGAAAGCAACGAAAAATATTAACTCCGGATCATTCGGAACTTTCTTCATTCAAATATAACGTCTCACAGACAATGAACATGAAAAGTTAAATACATAATAACTGAAACTTGAAATATCTTTTCGAACAAGTCTTAAATATAAATATTATGTGTGGTTAACAAAAGTATTTATTTACTTAACAAATAAAAAGATTTGGGTATTCGCAATCGTGAACACAGGACGGTTGGTACGCCGCTAGTCTAGACGGCCTCATTACTGCGCCGCCCCCTGTCTCCCCGCGATCCGACCCCCAGCCATTGCGACGTGCAAGGGAAATGTATGTGTCTGATAATTCATATTTTCTTCAACTCTGTGTATAGCCATTTACATAATATGTACACACTCGTTCGTACAGTATGTCCACTTATTAATGTCTACTCAATATACAACAGTACACATTTGAATAAGGGTCTTATCACGCTACTCCAGTGCGAATTGGTGTAGAGATTGTTTTGCCAACTCAAGTTTAGGAAGTATTTATGATACCTACCCGAAGACCTCCGACATGGCTTAACGACTGTTATACTGTATACATATTATATTACGACCCGGATGCCGCAATGGTTAACACGCCGGATCGCCGTTCCAAGGGTCCTGGGTTTGATTCCCAGCGAGGCGGAAATTTGAATGATGAATTTCAATTTCCGTTCTTGGTCTGGGTGTGTGTGTTCTTGTCTTGTGTGTTGTGCATGGCACCCACGACACAGGGAATCCTAGTGTGGGGCTATGAGTGTGTAGCGTTCTTTATTATGTTTATAGCAACCGGGACTGCCTTCCGATTCACGCGAGCGTAGCCGTGAGTGGTAACTAAGTTAGCAATATAGTTTTAAAAAGTTTCAAGCCTGTTACACACATCGGTTTCCCTTAAGTGTCAATTTTCAAAGAATCGTGAGATGAAATTGAGTTACGGTTGCGTTAGTATCTAACGAAACGTGTAATAGATAGTAACATTATAATTAGATATTTATAATTATGTATCTCAAGGGTAATTTAAAATGAGCGAGTTGTTCACGGCTTTGTAGACTTTATTTTCAATATTGTAATACAGGATTATTCTAATAATATTGAAAATAAGGTTTAAGATTTTATGTATCGTGTGGATAGCACTAAGGATTTTTGTAAACTTATACACTAGGGGTAAAATGGAGGTTAACTTTTTTATGAATACAAAGAGAAATTAATGTTGTCCGACTTACTTGAACTTTGAAATTTTTGTAAAAACTTATTCCCTAAATAGGTAAAAGCTTAATTTTCGGACTTGTTTAAATCTGACTTAGTCTTTCTGCTGATAAACTATACCTACTTATCGACTCCGTAGAATAAGTAAATAACGCTACACACTTATTGCCCCACACTAGGATCCCCTGTGTCGTGGGTGCCATGGACAACACACAAGACAAGAACACACACACCCAGACCAAGAACGGAAATTTACATTATGTACCTATTTTTTAGTCCGTTCATAATTGTTCATTAATGTTTAAACATGAAACAGGACAACGAACCGCCGAGCCAGTTAGTATTTGAATACATTTAAACACCGTCATACGTTTTAATCCTTTGTCCCGATATTTAGGTCTTGGAATGAGACGGGACGACCGCGTCCCGCGAACGGCCGTTGACACCGTACGTTTGCGAATCGTAAATACGGGCGCATTCTAAAATCGTGTCGACTCCACCCCCCGCTCTCCCCTCCGCTATTGACAACTTTATAGCCTAACGTGCTCGTGGCATTTTTTTCTACGTCTCCACATGTATTTAAGTCGGACTCGTTGTCAACTTTATTGCGATTTTAATTTAATTTATGTTCGAATCGAGCGTGTCTCGGCCGTGTATTGTCATAGCCCGACTATGTACAGTGTACACAACGTTTCGTTAATGATTGTAGCTGTTAATATTATACTCGGCGTAATTATACTTTTATGGTATTCAATCGAATTTTAAAAAGATTCCAAGTATTTTTTTTGAGAAGATAGGGTTTTCAATATTTATATTTTATATTAAAATGTAGATTCTGATTTATTTGGTGCTGATTACCGTTGTCATCATCATTTTCTTCACCTTCATGTCAAATTATCTTCTTGCATTTCATTGTTCATAATTGTCATCATCGCAGCTTATTCGATTCGCAGCGTGAAAGTTAACACATTTCATCACCCGAAACCGTAGCGGGTATGGCAGACTTCATATTCGAAAACACTGTTGAGAATTTTCTGATATTTAGCCTACGTCATAATCACTAAATAATCTAACATCATTAGGTAATAATGATTATTTATCTAAACAAGATACTACGTAGCTAGCCAGGTAGTGAGTAGGTACTACTTGGCCGCAGTCACGGCATTGCATGACAGTTCTAAATCGAATCGTATTCGAATTGTCGTTATCAATGAAACATTCATTACGTTTTTATGCTGCCTTTACATTTATCTGGTCTATCGCCAGCGAGGCGAAGCTATCTAACCAAGTGATTAATATCAATAATTTATTTACTTGGAAATGGCTCGTGAATTTATACGTACTTATAATAAATTCAACGTATACGTATAAATAGCGATAAAATCGTCTTTTGTGCACAAATTATAATATTAGTTTATATAATTATAAGTTTAAATTATAATATGATTTCTTCTATTTATAATTATGGTGTACAAGAAAGTGTAATAAATAAATAAGTATGTATTTAATCGCTGTCTGTACATGGAAGAAATATGAGAAAAATATGAGAATAACAGAAAAACTGTTAGGTTAGGCCTTAGTTAACGAAATAGAACTCAAAACAATGATTGTTAGAATTTTTATCTGTTTGTATGTGCGTTTGTACGCGCTAATCGCAGAAGCGGCTTGACAGATTTAGGGGCGACTTTCATGTATTGTGGTGAGTTGTACTTGAATTTTAGTGTTTATTTTATTTTAATCAGTTCGTAGACAAAGTCACGGGCACACCTAGTTTTCAATACAGGATAAACAACCTTACTAACAGACGTCAAAGAACATACAGAATTTTATGCCAAATTAGAGTATTAGTAAATGTTAACTGCTATAGTTTTAAAGTTATTAAAGTTTTTGGTTTATGACACCAAAAAATATAATTTGTATGTATAATAAATAAATAATAAATTCTTTCTTTGGGCTGCCTGGAAGAAATCGCTTTAAAGCGATAAGGCCGCCCATTGTTTTGTATTTCTTTCTTGGGTTTTATGTGTATGTATTTTTATTTTTGTGGTGTACAAACAATAAAGTGTTAAATAAATAAATAAAAAATATTTTGCAATAAATTGCATCAAATATTTTCATCATTGATTAAGTTTTATAGTAGGATCATTACTTAAGTAATAGTTAACTGGATGATAATATATGTAATTAGTTATTATTAAACTCGTCGATTTTATCGTTATATTTTTATGATCGTCCATAAAGTTCAAACCAATTAAAATTTAAATTAAATACTATAATATTAATTAGTGTACCATAAAATGTATATATATTTATTATCGAGTCATATAATTCCGCTAATAACTACTCTAATCCTAATACTTCGTAAAACTTATTCCTTCCTACTAGTGGACCCGCCCGCGCTTCTGACGGGAAACACGTTCCTTAGTACGCACATTCGGAAATTGTTACGCTTGATTCTTTAAACTAACATACACATAACTTTTTTATTTCTCAATCGATGGAAATAAAACAAACACTTAATGTTAAGTGAAGCTTCCTACAATAGATTTGTGAAAACCGCACCCAAATCGGATAAGCCGTTTCGGAGGTTAGCGCGTACAAAACCACAGACAAACGAGACAAAAATTCTAAAAATCATTGTTTTGTTTTCTATTGCGTTGATAAAGACCCCCAGTAAAAGTTTTCCTCATATATTTTCTATGTACAGACAGCGAAGAGTTGCAGATTTATTATTATTAGTATAGCTAGATTAACTTACCCGGCAGATATTGTTCGGCAACATATTTATTTATTTAAACTTTATTGCCCACAATATAAAATATTACGGTACAAATGGCGAGCTTAATGCTAATTGCATTCTCTACCAGCTAACCATTGGACTAAACAGAGATACACGATGAGCGGTATTAGACTTCCTACATGACATAATTAAAAGATAACTACATAATATACCTACAAACATACAGATAGAAAGTATAAACATTACAAAAATAATATTTTTGGTTTCTATTGGCCCTATGAAGACACTCCCATTTAGCTACAGACATAAACCAGTTACATTTTTATTATAATAATATATGTATTTATAAACTTATCTATATCTATGATCTATGTATCTATAAACGTATCTATATCTATTAATATAATCTATTATAGGGGTTGGTCACTAACCCCCCCACCAATCCGCACTGGAGCAGCGTGGTGGAGTATGCTCTGGGCCTCCTCATGTATGTGGAGACATCCGTGCTCAGTAGTGGGCCATTATTGGGTTGAAGCCATCTATATCTATGATATATTATGTATCTATAAACGTATCTATATCTATGATATATGTATCTATAAACGTATCTATATCTATGATATATGTATCTATAAACGGCATCTAATGATACAAGTTTATCATTTTGGTGTAGTCGATGTGTCCGTGTGTGCGGTTGAAATTTTAATGGATTTGGCGTCGATCCAGCTCCTCTTTCTACTGGTTCACATTTAACATAGGTTAGTAACGAACTGACGGGTGACCCTGAACTCTGTTATGGGGATTTTCCGCGGTTACACTTAGCACTGTTGTAACTGCGTGTTAATAACACTCAAGTTATGTACATCTGTTGGTGTTAATGTATATCTTCAGTTCCAGCCAACTCGTATGTATTTGTTAATATATTGTTTGTGTGTACTTAGTAAAACAGTTGACAGCCAATCCACAGGCTCAACTAGTGGACTAGACGTACATATTTTACAGGGGTTATTTATGTAATGTACATATATGTACATCCCCTAGGCCTTTAAATATATAAAATGGGTACTGCGGGTTTGTATGAGTATAATCATTATTTACGCAAGCGATGCGTAAATATTACATGAACTTAAAATCATCACCGCCCTCGCACTCACAATCTTGGACTAGGATTCCCTTTGTAGCAACTTGCACGGACACACAAATGAGACATCACAGAGACCAGCCCGATAGCAAACGTGATGACAAAATATACGATACACACATAATTATTTATTAGTCATAGTCAACCCAAGGCCCTTCCTGCGATGCAAAGGGTCATGGATGCAAGTGATGTGTTATTTATGTTGTCCATGTCGCCTACGACACAGGAAATCTTTGTACAGGGATATAATGAGCGTGTTACCGTTTATTTTTATTGCCAGCATATTTATGGTACTGATATAGCAAGCGCGACGGATCCCTAAAGCTAAAAACCGATCCCTAAGCAGCTAGTGCTGCGAGGCGAGCGAGTGGCGTAGCGCCCTACATTCAAGACTGCCTATAAATCTCGTAACGTTTCTCTAGAGTAATATCTTGTAGTTCCGTCAAAATATGAGCTTCCAGTCGCTAATAAACTCGGCCCGCCGAGCGAAATAATTCTCGAGTTACTAACGTTACAAGTAGGTATGTTATTGACTCTTTTGAATTTACACGTTTGTTTATATTAAAAAAAAATCGAAACGGTGGTTATATTTTTATTAATTAGATTTGTCACTGTCGAGCCCGTAGTCTAGTTGGTAGTGGCCCTACCTGCGAAGCGAGGGGTCGCGGGTTCAATTCCCCATAGGTATTTATGTGACAGATAAACGTTTGCACTCCGGTCATGGGTGTTACTGATGTTATTTGTGTTTCCGTGCCACCCGCGACACACGGAATCCTAGTGCGGGGATTTGAGCCTGTTAGCGTTTATGTATGTTTTACATACAGGTATGTTGGCATGCAACCTAGCTAAATGGTTCAGGTTAAAGTTATTAGTTCAAGGTTTTATTCCTGTCTAGACTCTGTTACAAAGGTTATATCTAGTAACAGAGTCTAGACAGGAATAAATAGGTGTAATGTTGGTTATTATGTTCGTCGCTTGTTACACATGTTATCCTAATACGGCGGTATAAGCGTTTGCCCTCATTGACGCAACTCGAACCGGTCTTGGGCCGTCATAGCCTTTGAGTAAATACTACAGTGCGTAGTATTGTAGTTTGTAGTAGGTATATTGGCTTGAGAACCGCAGTGGGCGGCTAAGTGAAGCCATTATAACAAGCATATTTATAATATTATGTCTTGTGTAGTAACACGTTTATTACAAAGACCAAGTAAGTACTGAGACGCACAAAATAGTTATAAATAAACTTGTTAATAAGTCGCACTTGTAGTATTGTGATGATATGCGCAATGATGCATTTTTTCTATTACAGAACGTAAACGTAACGCAAACTTTGGAAAATTGACGCCTGCCTGCTCATATTTCGCGGTAGAGTTGTAGAATGAGCATAAGGGACACATTTTTTCTCCAATGACCACTTACATTATATTTGAAAAACAAAGAGTAAACAATAAATGGTTTGATACATTAGCCGCGCGTGCCCTTGTTTCGCTTCGCGAAGGAGTCTTATGACTAGCTCAGACCGATAGACATTTTGTCAATGACATATATAGACACGACTGAACGTAAATAAATATTAGGGTAGCTAGGTAGACTATCGCTTATGTGTTGCGATGAGCGGTGATTTGGGAATTTAATTTCAATGACCAGATACAGATAATTACATAAAAAATATAATGTAAACACTAAAGTAAATACTTTAATATATCAGCAGCGCGTGCGTATATTTCACGGCGACGCGGCGACGTCTATTATTAGTGCGTTATGATGCAGCTTAGTCTGACGCATTATTTTTCAATGACCAGGTTCAGATACGAACGAAAGTTTACGTAAACACAAATATTTAATAATATAAGCAGCACGTGCCTATACCTATTTCAGGGCGACGTCATTTATTAGTGCGTTATGATGAGCATAGTCCGACGCATTATTTTTCAATGACCAGTTACAGATACGATACAAAACAGAACGTAAACAGTAAAAACCTTGGTACATTAGCCGCGCGTGCCCTTGTTTCGCGGCGCGGCGGCGGCGCGCGGCGTGTTGTGACGAGCGGCGATCACCGCGACGGAAATAGACGCGCCGCGCCCGCCCGCGCCCCGCCGCCGCCGCAGACGATGACGACCGCCGATTTGTGAATCATTGATATGTTTGTAGATTGACTTATTTTATTATTATAGGGAAGAGAAGTAGGCCGCGTGTGCGGGAGCATCAATCGGTTAATATATACGTTGGCTTTTAAAGTTTCATTAATTACAAATGATTCTTTGCGTACTTAGAAGTTGCGCAGGCGCAACTGTAACGCGAAAGTTTATATTTTTCGTCCTTCAATATTGAGTTTCATTTTGGAAAATTCTTTATTTTTGATACTTACAAATACATAGATAAAAATATTATGTATAATAATCACTTCACTAGAAAGGTACATTCTTTTCTTTATTATAAAAAATTAGAAAATTATACATCTTAAGTTATGTCATACATGAGAATCTATTAGCCTGCGTATCCTTTTACTTAACAGAATGTTTTTGAACTTTTCATATTTTACAATTAGATGATGCAGACGGAACCTAATAGTTAGTTCATGAGTTTGGTAAACATCTGCGTGCATAGGTGGACAAAACAATGTTCATATATTCATATATCAATTTTACATGTTTTGCTCGCCTTGCGTCACGGACAAAATATACGTAGTTGGATAACAAGACGTACCTAAAGATTAAAGACGACGGACGTAAAATTTAAAGATAACATGTTAACGGTACAAACTGTCCCCAGGTGATGGGCAACAAGGATCGCATGAGCCAGCAGATCCAGACGAAGCTCGGCGACTACCACCTCGCGCAGACCCTGCTCGACGACCCCAGCAAGTCGATCGGCATCTGCGCGGAGCCGGCCAGCCCTGCGCCATGTGAGTACCCTCCTATCTTCCTAACGATGATCACCGACATCCATATTGCGTCACACGAATTTCAGGATTTTTCATTTCCGGAACCCCCCAAACTGGTTTGATGTCGCAAATCGAGTTAGTAATATTTTTGTTTAATATTTTAGATTACTGTGGCGTTACGAATTTGATCCCGTATCCCCCACCTGCTCACAATGTCACATTTCGTTGACCCCCTCCTCCCAAACGTGTGACGTAATTTATGGATGGATGGATGGATGATACCTACGTATATATATGGTATTTCCTTCAGGAAACTTATTTACCTTCCTACCTTCTAACCGGTTTAGTTTGGTGATTCTAAAAGTATTATAATGATTGCAGTTTTACGTAAGAGACGGAAACAAAAAAATGCGGCTATAGTTTTTGTGTGAGGTTAAGTTTGTGTTAATACGAATTGGTACGTTTTACAATTAATATAACATTATTTGTATAAGTACTCGTTATTTTTTAATTTTATGTTTCGACCAATACAATGGTATGAATTATAGCGAATGAAAATCATTATTATACATTTTTTCGCAATGGACGCAAAAAATAATATCGTTTGTTTACGGAAAATGTTTTAAAGAACCATAAACTGTGAGCGTTTGGCTTGTTTTATAATATTTTAATGTGTTTTTGTCTGCGAGTTTTGACGCCTTTGTGATTCCTTTATTTACCTCGGACGGTTCGTAATTTCACCGGACAGAATAAGACTTGTAATAAGGCTTATTGCGGCTAAAATGATACCGTGCAGCCGGGGAAAAATGTTTTTCCCTCTAAACATGATCTCGTTTTGTTTATCAACGGCCGGTGTCGGATTCAGTTCGTTGGAGACAGCTTGGATCATCATTTGTCGCGAATTGGATATATTTTTGAGCGAAAAGTGAAATAGTTGCGTAACTTTATTATTATATTTTGGATCTTTTTTTTATCTGTCAACCCATCAGGGATCCTTTGGTGTTAGTATTATCAATGGGCAAAGGTAACCATTTAGTCGTACCATCGGTCTTCTGGTCTGCTGATGGTATAGCATTGGTTCGTCATTGTGATTCGGCAAAACAAGCGGTGTTTTCATTTTACAACATTTAACACAACAGACAATGATGTGTTTGTTATTATATGAAAGTGGCATCGCACATTTCCAATATTAATATGTTAGCGGGTGCCGAACGATGCATAATATCGACTGTAAAGTTGCAATCGTCGGCTCTGCAAAGTGATAGGATATTGAATTTCCATTTATAATCTGTGCATATACGTCGTATACAACAGATAAACAAGGCTGAGCAATAATTGTATTTACGTAAATAGTAGAAAAATGAGCAGACGATTCCCTTGCGTGGGAATTTTAAGCGTTTTAATTATTAAATTCTTTAATTATTTTACTTTTTTTTTCTCTTTCTCCTTTCTTGGCCGACAACGCATCGGTGACGCCATTGGCTTTATTATGTCTAAATGTTGTGTTGGATATCGGAATGTCCCGCGCTATCGGGCCGCCTGGCGACGCTACTGATCGGTTCGAACACTTCGAAGTCAACAATCCGCTGCCGATGCCGGCGCGTTTTCAACTTCACAGATTAGACCCGCTCATGTGTGAATTCGATTAAACTACACAACTACCTTAAGTTTCGGAAACGTATCTGGTTCCATTGGGAATAACGGTACCCTTTGTCGCTTAATACATATTGACATTAAATATTCCATTGGGATTGTTCCAAATTAATCTCTACTTGATCCGTATTTAGTTGCCGTATAATACAGAAGGATTGTTTTATTTTATTTAAGTTACTGTAATGTTATTGGTCACCTGAAATACTCATGTCCCATCATTTGATACTGGATGATGGGTCAATTGTTTTTTTCCTAATCGTCTAAAAACGAGCAGTAGAGTCATCCGATGGTAATTAAGTGATCATCGTCGCCTATGGACATCGGTAACATCGTAGACATGACAGATGCGTTAACAGCCAAGAATGAGAGAAGAGGAAAGAAAAGAAAAAATCTGGCTCTCAAGCCCCTGGAATAGAATGATGTTCACAGCTAAATGTTTTCCCGTAAATACCGTTAAGTATGTACGTTGATATACACATCGTTTATTCGGTAACTCAATAAAAAGAAAAACAAAATTATGTCTTCAGTATATCAAAACTCATAAATTGTGTGCGTAGAATATTATAGACAATATTAGAATATGAAGTTTGTTAAACAAGTATTACTTATTTTGAAGAAAGTAGAAATTGCGTCGTAAATAATGGTATCACGAAAACTCGTAGACAGGTTTTCTTCGTAGCTCCGTGAAGGTACAAGTACCTAACCATACGCAATAAGGTCACTTATGTGATGTCGTTGTAGTGTGTTTTACCTAAGTCTGGCCATAGAGACAGTATTATTAAAATAGGTTTGCTTAATTAAAAAATATAAATGTTTATTTGCAACCTTTTAACTTTATACGGTACAATAACCTGTTACATTAGACAGTCACAGTTTAGTCACTACATAGTATAAAACAAAGTCGCTTTCTCTGTCCCTATGTATGCTTAGATCTTTAAAACTACGCAACGGATTTTGATGGGGGTTTTTTAATAGATAGAATGATTCAAGAGGAAAGTTTATATGTATAATATATTAAAGCTTTTCGCAAACAATTTTTGACTTGTGTACTAAGGGACAGGTTTCCCGAAGCGAAGCGAGGGCGGGTTTACTAGTATCTGATATAACGTTGCGCGTAAGTAGCTGTAATCCCTTTCCAAGTAATTCTTACCAAATCTCTTAAAATACTCTTTCAATTATTATTCTTAACAATTTCAATGTAAACTTCAACTAAAAACTCACTATCAGTTACTTAACAAAGTGTGAATCAAGCGACAACTCAACATAATATTTGTTTGAAGTTTGACATAATTTTGAAGCGCGTTTTATTGTTTTATCTTAGTGTCGCTTAATCTGTTTCTACATAATGCAGTCCAATCACAAAGTAATAACTCTGTATGACAAGAATAATGAATGGGTGGGTATGAATTATTGTATAACATTGTATTGTATTGCATATAGGAAGCACCAGTACCTATCTAAATCAAGTGAGCTATTCATGAGATCGTTCCATAAATCGAAAACGATTCGGACCCGAGTATATTTGTGACGGTGTTGACATGCTTAAAATTTATTGAGCCTTTTGTAACGCAATACGTTTACTGTGTCGTTGTCCATTTACATTAGGCGGTGTACACTGCGTATCGACGGCGATACGTTTACCCGGAGTACATTGAAATCACTCAACCCGCGAATATAGATTTCACGTGAAACGCAACATAAAAGACCTTTATGTCGCTCGGAAAACTTTTTTTATTCCCCCCAAGATTATACAGAACAGATAATTTAGCGAAGGCATTACCATAACAAAAGCGGATAAGTTATTTGATACGCGATCGCGCGCCTCCGAGAGCTACTTTAGCGGAATTGTGCGGAATCTACAATATTTCAACCGAAGCCGGAGAAGGTATTTTTTCCCCCGTGTACCGGCGAATGAGATTTGCGTAATGGCTAATTTGGGTAAATTTGCACACATGCCCCTCGTTCACGCGTGTTGCTGTGTTTTCAAGTGGTAGAACAAAAGTTTTACAAGGTATCACCTCGGGTTGTAGTGGTATTACCGTTACGTACATATGTTTCCCGTGTACCTTTGGGTTTGTTGCTTTGGTAAGGATATACATGGGGGAGGAGCTTTTGTACTATGTTTTATGCTATTCCCCCCTTTTTATCATTGATACCCATACGTTATGAATTCACAGTAATGTACGGTACTTATTTTACTATTTCTTACATGGTTTTTTTTTTATATTTGAATATTAAAGCATTGTCAACAAACCTATTTAATAAGCTCTGCTCTTCATATTACTTTGTAATAAGACTCTTATGAAAAAAGGGATAAAGCAACAATAAGAGAAAACTGAAAATGAGCTTCAGAAATGTTCAAACAAAATAGTTGACATGTCGCTTGATTCAATCTGCATTCTTAACTTACTATTTCAATGTTGTCGCTTAATTCGTTCTTAAAAAACGCTGTCACATTGTTATTAAAAATGTTAAAATAACGAAACGTACCAGTAAAGCGCAGTTTGCATTTGCTGAATTAATTTTGAAAGTTCCGTTCCGCCGTCCCAAGGCCGCCCGACCAAATTCTGTTGAGTGCAGTTCTTTATGTACTTTGTTGTAATGAATCGTCGGTATCGTGAAGGTCGGATTAAGATCGTGGCAATAACATCTGAGTCATCGCACTCCGTGCAACCGGTGCCGGTGCATCGTTTATAGTTTCGTGTTCATAAAGCTTTCGAAGCTGTTTCCAGATGTACATTATTTTAACTAATCAATAATATTATTCGCACGGGTCACCTGGAACGCTTTACGATGTTTTAATTTAATTTATTTGTGTGATATGTTTTATTTTAGTAAAATACAATAATTATGAGCTCGGAACAATAACTAAAGTGACTTAATAACGTTCGCCTTAAAACATATTGTTGTGATGCAAGTGTGCATGCGGTGTAAATAATAATGTACTTATTGAGAACTTCCTGTACAAGTGTACTGTACACCCTTCTCATCTAAACAAAAAGGCCGCTCGATTTTGAGGCATTCTGCGTATTATTTGAGGTCTGCGTGCGTGCAATTTGTCTACAGCGTTGATTTCCATTACCGAGATGATAAATGGTCGACGGCGTCGTACCTAACGACGTTGCCCCGACGTTAGTCATGAATATTGTGACGTCACATCTGATGAAGTGTTACGTCACCGTAGTGAAGTATCCGCCGCCCGCCTACGCAGGTGAAATTCGGTTGAATAATAGTTCGTACAGTAGGATAGTCAAAGTTCGCATTGTTGCTGAAATATACTTGTTTTAAAAATATGTAGGATTGTAATCATTGGTTGTGCAATTTGATGATTGTGTATTAGATGTTGATGTAACTATCTAGAAATAGCGCATTTGCTTGGAATTTGTAGTAGGTAATTATCGCCTTATAAGGTGCTAACTATTGATACTTGATAAATACTTTATTTATAATCTAATAAGAAATCCGACAGCACTTCGTTTCGGGATGTTGATCAATTGCTCAAAAGTAGTTAGCACTTTAAAAATAAAGACAATAAGTGGAAGTAGTTCAAAATGTTATAGCAAGAAAACATCCTCATATATTATGCTATATTAAATATTAACTTACAACAAATTAAATAAAACCTTGTATAAGATATAAAAGAATATAAATCCGTAGTGCTGGTAATTGATTTCGGTCGGTTCTTGCAAATTTGAGACCTTTTAGTAGTAGTAAGAAGTTCCTTTCAAGGTTATATTGTGATTGATGAGTTTCGGGGATCGTTACGAACTAGGAGAATGTGTAAGAGTAACACTATCAATTAATGAAAATTGTATTCTGAACAGATTTTTTCTAAGACTATTCGAATCCTAGTATGAAAAATAACCAAATGCGATCATAATTTGATTTTAAACGAAATAAACGGGCGTCATAATTATATTTATTACCTGACATTTTTTGAACGTTTAACATTCGTGGTTCTTAATAGTCTTCGACCCTTGAATTTCGATCGTTTGGAAGCTAGAATCGACGTCATTGAAAAGTGTGGGAATGTAGCAACTCAGTATTGGATATGTTTGTCAATAATACCTGCATAACAATTAGTTCTAAAAGTGCAAAAGTGCTGTGCATCCTTGGAAATACATGCACGATCTCAGCATGTAGCGACTGTTAGCTGTAGGTGTTGTATGTAGGCGGCGCGAGGCGTAATAGACATGTTTGTAGACACCACCGTGTCCATTAGGTACGAACCAATGAAAAAATACTGAAGAATGACCAAAAAAAAGAATGTTTATTCTTTATGTAGATTACGAACTAGACAATCCACGCGATGATGCCGACTGTCGTCATAAAGCAAATCATATGTATGTTTTTTTTATTGAATTAAGGTGGCAAACGAGCATGCAGCACCACCTTCCGCTGCCGCCCATGACAACTGTGACCGACTTAGAATAATGTACAGACACCGATCAGTTAGTTAGAGCATGACTGACTACTAAGTGATACTGTAAAGAAATAAATGTTTATCAATATAGTTTATTAAATACTAGTTGTCCCAGCGTACTTCGTAGGTACCGCATTATGATTAAAAAATGTTTTGGTGATATATCGACAGCAACGCCACCTACCGGGTCCAATTGTGAATCTAAACCATTCTAGGATCCACCTGAAGACACACAAAAAATTTCAACCAAATCGGTCAAGCCGTTTAGGAGGAGTTCAGTATCATACACACTCACACTCGAATTATATTATATTAAGATTAACAAACGTTACAGTAGTGTAAACTGTTATCGACGTTAGAAATTTAATATCTTACCGTCCGTTGAAGATAAGGTAAATTGAAGCTCAAGGTGACCATACTCCGTCCTGGCATTAAAGCGTAACTTAGATAATAATCTCACGGGCCGTAAGGTAAGCTAACTAATTTCTCCAGCCCGAAGTAACCGCGCGCGACCTGACTGGCCGTAAACCAACCCCTATTAAACTACTCAATAATACCTAATGTTATAGAGAAATTATATTATTGCAAGGATTATTAGATTACGTTAATGCTAAGTTGTTTCGTTTTATGAGTTTGTTTTGATGTTAATTAGAGATAGCTGTTGCTAACAACACAAAAATAACACATTTTTAACACCTTACTCCGAGAACAAACATTTTATGTGTCACAAATGTCTGCCCCGACCGTGAATCGAACCCGGGACCCTTCGTTTCGGAGACTGGGTCACTACTAATTAGGCTACGGGGCCGTCTTGATCAAGACTAATGATTTGCGAAATCTAATTGATACCGAGCGGTTAATTACAGTGACTCAACGCGTTCTATTCGTATTTTAACCCTTTGTACTATAAATTATACATGCAAAGGAGGTCACAAGTCGCCAGTCGGTCGACGGTGGTCGTAGTGAGAGAAAGCGTCGTAGGATGGATGGGTGGCGCCGAGTCGAGTCGAGGTGGCATGTTCGTTTGTCGTATGACTATGCATGTGTATTGTAGCGAAACGCTAGGTTCGGTGTGTTAACGGAAGGTTAATAATCGAAGCTGTGACTTTCATAATCAGAAGAGATTTCTGTCTTCTATGTTTTGCTTGGCCGGCAACACTTTTACGAAGCCTTTACTGTCACTGAGCGTGAGCTTGTAAAAAGGGATCGCTACGCCATGTTCGTAATTAAAAATTATGTCGCATTAAAAAACTCATATTTATAATACATAATCAAAAGTATCGGAAGATGTAAATAATAATAATCCACGAGAGCGTCAGACTTATCATAACTTGGTTACAGTACAAAATACAGGGATTAGTAAAATGGAAGAAAATAAAGGAAGTACCCATAAAGGAAATTCAGTCGTGTCGACGTAATTTTGTATACCCCTTAACCGTGAACACATGATACTTGTGTTTGTAAGATATCTGTACGAGTGACTGAGATGAGGAAAATCAGGCGGTTTCTTATTTTATTCCACTTTCGTTATCGGTCATGCCCAGGATAATTTATACATGTTTTTTTATATGATATTTATATTTCAATAATCCTTGATAGTTCAATAAATTGATTAAAATTAAATGAAAAATTGGATTTGTGTTACGATCAATGGGCCAGTCGAAGCAAAACAAGACAGGCAGCGTAGGCTAACTTAAAAATGTGGCTCCGGTTGATGATTGTATCGTTATAATAACGAAGTGCGACATAGTTCGCGTCGCCACCACTCGCTACCGAAACCGGTGGAGACGGGCCGCGTAACGAACCAAACGACGGATGATTAATGGTCTCTCGGACCGACGCTCCTGCACGCTGGGCCGGTGATAGCGCCGGTACCGCGCTTTACAGCCTCGACGGCTGCTCTAGAAAACTTCAGCTTTTAGATCCTTGTTCTGCGTCGGTCACAGTTGTCATGGGCGGCAGCGGAAGGGTGGTGCTGCTTGTTCGATTGTTATCTTAGAGTCATAGAAAAAGCTACACCTTTGGTTTTTGTGTAAATGGCCGACATAAATAAGCGGACGAGCCGCCTGTTGGGAAGTAGTCATCATCGACGCATATGGAAGTCGGCGGCGATCACTATCTAACACACTTGTTGGACCTAAGATCACTTTGGCAATAGAATTTCGAATTGGAATTCCTCGGATCAAATTACGCCGGGATCCAAACTTGTCGACTACTAAGTCACAATGGAGTAGCGTTATGGAATATGCTCTATGTTATGAGGAGAGAACCATTTATTGTCCACATTACGGTCAAAGTCCACTATAGATGTACCTTATAGCGGACAATAAATGGTTTGAACCCTATCGCAACTAGCCTTTGATAAATATCAAAAAACAGATAAAACTTGCAAATGCAAGTTTTTATCTGTTCTTCGTTTCACGCTCGTCCGGGCAATGTCGTAAAGTTTTATCACCTCGGTTGTCCGCCGTGATTATTTTTCACAATTAAAATAACGTTATTTATTTATATTACGCTGTTCAATACATCGGTCGTTTAGCGTGCGAAAGCTGTATAAGCGTGTAGCTAGTTGCCTTATTTGCGCTTCGATTTATATAAAGCGTGCGTCGCATATTGATTATATCATTGCCGCTGGTGGTGCGGCGAGATCTAAGGTCGTTACTGCACTGGGCTGATGGGATGGTGCGCTTTTTGTGGTTATTACCTACTGCTAAACGACTAAGTGGGCTCCTTATGGTTAGTGGTCGCTGCCCTCTGTGACTTATGTGAATCGCTTGCCACTTCCATGTGAGATGGGGCTGAAAAGATGTTTTTGTTTTGTTTACGTAAATAAAGTGGTTTTGATTCAGACTCGACGGTGTTATGATTGATAACTGAAGCTTAGATAATTTGTACTTACCTCGTTTAAATATTTTTTGGTCAATTGCAGGTGGGTTGTCAATGTGGATAATTTTTGCTTTTGTCAATAATTTGACCGGTATTTCGAACTCAAACTCAAATCATTTATTTCATGTAGATTGTAGATATTTTTAAATACACTTATGAACGTAATTTTTATTTTTATTTTTTTGCATTACTTATTCAACTTATTGTAATATCGAATCAGAATCATCTATTTCTCAAACCTATTTTTGATTACCAATAGTATGAGAAGGCAGTTCAAACGTTTTGTTCGTTCATCTGTTCAAAGCTTAATATATGACACCATTCATCGGTGGTCGGCGTGAGATCAGCCGAGTCCGTCTGTAATTAAATCTGTGGTCAAACCGAAGCGATGCGATTCACTAGCGGGAAAGGACACAGCATATAACATTTTGTTTCATGTTAACTTCTTCACGTGCCATCTCCATTATCCAAGGAGGTCGGCAACGCTTAGTCTATATTTTTCTTTGTCTCTTCATCAGTGTGTCTCATTAATCTAATAAAAATGCATCCGAAATACGGATTAAAACTGTTCACGGTGACGCTTGGCGGATTTATGAGCGCAAATATGAATCTTCTGTCCAATGTCCAAGGCTGCAAAATTCCGAAAAATCTCGCCTTAACACTTTCTTTACAAAGGAAGTCTAATTGTGTCTATAATAAAAACATAACGTGTCCATATAAACGAAACCTGTGCGATAAATTTCACCATTTAGCTTCCATTTGGGTTGGTTTTGGTTCCATTGAAATGTCAGGCATGCAGGACATCTCTTTTTTATGCTGATTGCACGGTCGATTTTACTTGCAGAAGGATGAATGGATGAAGGATGGAAGAAGATTTTTTGGGTTGGTTTTGGTTCCATTGAAATGTCAGGCATGCAGGACATCTCTTTTTTATGCTGATTGCACGGTCGATTTTACTTGCAGAAGGATGAATGGATGAAGGATGGAAGAAGATTTTTAAAGGCGAGTAAGCATTTCGCATAATATTGCCGTTACACTTCGCAGACGTTTGACCAACGCTTTACTCCGTCTCGCGTTTCCCAGTGATACGCTCAGAGCGCTATTAATTACAGGTACTTCGTTAATGGGCAACGTGTTTACGCTGATCGCACAGTTTAGGCATTTGGTTGGAAGCGCCGGTTGGCCGGTGGTGCGTGGTAATCCGCTATCCAATTATATTATCATTGTTAGTGCGTTCATTATTGAATTTCAACGTTTGATGTATGCATTTTGTTGTTGCTGAACTTTTGATAAAAAGGTTTTTTTTGTTTCTTATGCCGATGGCTTGATCCAACTAGTGGGCTAGGAGTATTATGGACTAGGGCTAGTGGGTAGTTATTACATATAATGAATGATACATGAATGAATGAATACAACCAAAGTTTAGATTTTATAGGAACGTTTTGTCTTCACCCATTCATTCAACTAATTAATTATCAGTTCAGTTCGTATCACCATCGCAATTCAACAGTCGGACGAGTTGTACCGTCGCCATTGTGATGCGCGGCGTGAGCTAAGTGATAAATAACACAGTGGGCACAGCGCATAGTTTAGTGGCAATTGATGGTCGATCCTTGTTCTACGGCCGCATTGACGATTACGTTGTTACGTAACACGAAAATTGCATTTGTACCGGCGATAGAATTGGAAGGGAATAGAGAGGGTCGAAGGTCTTTGGACATAAACTTTCCGGCGTAACGCATATTGTATAGATATTGTTATTCTTCCTCTATTTAACCTATGGTTAAACCGATCGTTTTCGGGTTACCAGTAACGAGTCGTTAAAGTTGTTCCTTATAATATTTTCATATAGGAAACATTTAGAACCCACCTGTTCTACTATACGTAAGCAAATCGTTATGCCGTTAACCGGGCATTGAGGTAGTCAAATAACCAAAATCCTTCGCTTGATGGGCAAGGACCCGTACTGGGTCATGGAGTTATGTTGTCGTGAAAAACCCATAAATGAATTACGTGTTGTATATTCCGCGATGAGTAAACCAAGCTTGTATATGCAGTGGAAGTCAGAACTTGCCTGCGTTGAAGGAAATTCTCGGTTAAGTATCTACTAGTTTTATTATTTTAAGTTAAGAGATTTTTTATTTGGTATGTAGGTAGGTTTATTATTTATTATTATTATTATGTGGTATGCCTTTAAACCTCTCCAGCAATAGCCATGGGCTGGTAATAAGATTATAGTAGGATCATACAACATGTTGGCGTTTTTTATATTCTCGCGTGACTGCAAGTTGAATGACGGATTCAACACCATTCTGCCACCTGTTACATTACAAAATCCCATAAAAAGAGCTCAATAGTCGTTCATTGAAACAGACAACCTCCATACAACAGAACGACATTCTACGTGACACCTGTTCTGGCTGTAAGGGCACGGAACATGAATGAATGTCGAGACTGATTGGTGAACGAACATCCGCTCTTCGCTAGTGGACGCGTGTGAATGATGAGTGACGGGATGACAGGTGCTGAGATGAGAGTCTGCTGACCGTTTAGACGTCAGTCTACGAGTAGGGTCATCGATGACATTAAACTTTGTTCTCATATTGTTAACCGTTCCATTCCACTCACTCCACTTGATCAAATTTGACAATGCGTACCACTTTTCGTCAGAAATTCATTGTGCGAAGGTAGATTTACTACACGTAATTTTTTATGGAATTAACATACCTACCCGCGTTATGTAATACACACTTAACTATAGTAAAAATATATAGTGCAGATTTGAATTTCACTGATACATTGGGTAAAAGATTCGGTTTCCCTATAAACACATCGACACAACTCTGTACGCTAAAAGCTGTATTCTTCTTGAAAAAGTTTACTCGCTACGGTCGACGCTAAATGGGTTTCGTAGTTCTATGTTTTGGAATGTTCTGGATAAAAATAACGAAGCGGCGTGGATGAACTTCTTAGTTTTACTGTTTGTTTTTTCTTTTCAACGTATCTGTTTCTTATTTTGTTTGGTGATAAAATAAGTCTTCTGTATTTAAAGTGTAAGTCTGAGAGAGAGACTCGCTTAGTAGTGGGCCATGGGTTGAACCCAATGCTTAACAAAAATACCACCTTATGGTTAGTGGCACTGAAGTCCAAGCTGTTGAAAGCACTAACTTATAAAGGCCTATTCACTCTCCTCTCGACAACTCCACGGATCAGATGTTCAAAGGATTGGTGGGTATAATTTTTTTTATGATATTAAGGTAGCAAACGAGCATGCAGCACCACCTTTCCGCTGCTGCCCGTGACAACTATGACCGACCTAGAACGAGACTCAAATGGGGACTAGGATAGTTAGTCCGGTTAGGAGACGGTGTTAGAACATTAGTTGGTTAGTTTGTTAGTAAGTATATTCAGAATCAACGAACAAAGAAGCCGTTTGGTATACGACGTAAGTATTATATTATTTCACAAACACAAGGTTGCATTTGACGAAGTTACTTTTGAGATAATAAAAACGGAATCGACCTTCTGTCACGTTCATCCTTCAGTTTTAACCTTGTGACGGTTTGCCGGGTCTTCGTTTAATTAGTTTAATATAACCTTAAAAAGAGTTCTTTCATACAGTAAAATAGTATGTATTTATTCCGTCTTTACACTGCCACACCACTAGTTCTGTTCTGAAGGTTTTTCAGCTTTGGATGTGCCAAATTGATTATTGTTATGTGTTTCATCGTTACGTTTGGTCTAGTGAAGATTTTTAATAAGAGAGTGATTAGGGACATGTTGGTGCGCTCACCATTTTAGACTGTATCTCCACTTACCATCGAGTTGAATCGTGGTCAAGCTTTAACTTATATTATGTTAAAAAATTAAAAACTTAACTGCACACGCAATAATAACCAAAGTCAAAATTTTAAGGTCAGAGCAATTTAGTCACAGATGCGTAACTTGCACTCGATCGATGTAAATAAATTTAATGTTTTTTGATTCGATTGGGCGTTCCCCAATCGAATCGTTTCTCACTCGACGTCTTATCTCTATCGACTCGAAGACAGCAGGTACTCTTTGCGATAAAAGGTCGATAGACAGCCTTGTTCATGGTAAGCCATTACCAATCTAAATAGTAATAGTACTACGTTGTAGTGTGCAATATGCAGCGTAAATAGCGGCACCGATGGAAATACGGGGAAAAGCGCTGCATTTACAATGCCCTCTCTAACTGGAGTAAGCGCGTACGGGTGCGATTACTGTGGCGTACTTGAGCGGTTACAACGGGTTTAAACCTTTGCTTACATTTAAAGTGTAGAAGTGTTTGGTGCAGACGTGTTTCTTACTTGAAACTTTTCGTATATGTAGTTATTTAGTGACATATCGACAGCAGCGACACCCACCGGGTCCAATTGTAAATGTAAACCATTCTCGGACCCACCTGAAGACACACAAAAAAATTCAACCAAATCGGTACAGCCGTTTAGGAGGAGTTCAATTCAATTACACGCACTGAAGAAACATTATGAACACAATTTAACACTGTACAATTAATGTTCTTTATTGCGCACTATGTAACAGGATTTTAAAATAGATATAAAACGCACTTTTCCCAAAAAACGGTCTTATCGGTGTGTATGCGTTTTATTTTTATTTTTCGTATTTGTTTTAAGCAAAGATTTCAAAAAGCAACAAGATAAACAGAAGTTCCATATTTATGGTATTACATACAATGTTGCATTATGTTTAAAAAATACACGTGACTGCTATTCGCCGCTGGTTATTTAAATATCTTACAATAATTAATCACATAGCACATCGATTCATTATCTGTTTTACAACCTACTGCATCGGAATTCCAAATGATATGCTTATCTACCGAGCACCAACACTACGAACACATAATGTACGTGAAATGGTATGTAAAGTTAGTTACATAAATGTAATATAACTCGTATTTGAAGGTTGCTTGTGTTTGAGTTGATTAACATACAATCGTTTTCGCGGCAGCCGCCAACCTTGGTGTGACAACGGCTGCATAAATCATTAGGTTTTTGTTTTATTATTTTAAATTTAAGACCAAATCACGTGTTTTGAATCTAGTGACTTTTGAAATGAGTGTAGGTGACGTCGTACGTGATTACTCTTTTGTTCTGTTTCGATTGCTTATAATAATATTTATGGAAATATTGGGTCCTGCTTAAATTTAACTACTGTGAAGTGTGAACATCGTAACTTAGTACTTAGTAAGTACCTAGCTAGTTGAATGCTTGTGAAAATGTTCGTAACATTTTTAACACTGTCGACATTCAGGACGGACGGACAAGGTAACAAAAATATTTTACGATTATCCTTACACGTATCTGAGAGTATAAAGTTAGTAGTTTAACAAGATAAACGTTATTAAACTATTCTCATATTATTTGTCAATGATAAATCATGTTACATTTGATATTTTAAAATGTTACTTTGTTATAGAATTTTAATTGTTAAACTTATGACTTATATTAGCCGTTGTAGCTATTATAATTGAATACATAACGTCTATACGTCATTACCTAGAGAAGGTATTGTGTAATGTAACATGTACATGTAACACAGGTTTAGGTTCCCCGCTCCCCGCTCACCGCTGCCGCTTATCACAGCGCGCGCACCTCGCCACTTAATCCCCGTGAGTCCGGCGGGCGGCACGATATAATAAGAGTAAATAAACCGCTTCACTTTTTATTCCATGGATTTTATTATTGCACTCCCCGCTACTGACTTTCGTGCATTTTTTTTCGAAATGTTTCTCACTGTTCTTTTTTTAAACGTGTTCCATATTATGTTCTCATTAAAAACACACAGAAGTCGGTCAATTATTGCGGGTCGGATTGAAACTGATTACGGTTACATTATGGGTCAAATTTTTATAATATGTTTATAATATGTTTGAGTTTGTAGTTGAGTGTGTGCTTTGTAGGGGAGAGGAGAGTGGAAAGAGGGTGAGAGAAAGAGAGAGATTGTTTATGTGGGTACAGTTGTGCCTATACAACAAACCTAAAAGTAATGTTACTTAACGCTTGAATCCTGAAATGCAAGATTTTAGTGTACTCCAGCCGAATCGTATGAAGGTTTTATCACCTGGCATAAAAGGTTACTCGTATCAGTCTATTGGTTTTGTTATTACCTACTGATTTACATTGTTGCATCGGCCATCACTGGTATAGAGCTACAGGCTTATACAACAGTTGCGGGTGAGACAGGCGGATCTTGGAGTTATTCCGTTCAGATCCCTAAAATTGATACCCTAGGGCTAGGAGATCAGATATATTTAAAAATATGTATTTTATATTTTGCAGTGAATCAGTTTCGAGGATCAGACCGAATTGACTCGGATCTTAGGACATTAGGAATTGTTTCGCTATTTTTTGCTACATTTGGAAAGATTAATCATAATTTGTTAACTTTCTATTTTATTTATTTGTCTCCTGTTTACTTTATTTTCAAACCGGTTGTCACACTTATTAAAAGCACTTATTGAAAATTATAGTGTTATATCCAAGTTACGTGTTAATTTGTACGAACAATAAATCTGGTGGAGTGTGTGTAAATTCAATTAAAATTAAAATATAATATGAGCGAAAGCGTAAATTTTCATTTCAATTTTACACGCTTACGGCAGGGTGGCACGACAGTACGAGTGACGAGTCTATTAAAGCGCAACCAACAACAAAAGTGCAATTTGTACTGCGTCATTGTACTGCCATTAAGAGTACCGTCAGCAAAAAAAAATCGATACACTCGTGCAACGCATTTCATTAATTTAAGGACGTTGTGAACTTTTGATTGTTGTAAATTTAAATGTGTTCTGGCAATTAATTAATTGAGTATAGATATTATATATTAAATAAAAGTTTAATCACCTACTTATTTCCCTTGTAGCAAGCAGTATACCCTCTGTCGCAGGTAACATAAAACGCCTATGAAACAAATTTGTTCTGTTACATAATTGACTCGGCCCGGAATCCAACCAGGAACACTTCGCTCTGCAGGCAGTACACCAAGCACCAATTGAGATAAGAAGTTGTGATATAAAATACATAAGTTTATTCGAAACGCAATCTAAAGTGTAACGCATAAGGTCGAGATTAGAGGCGAACAATACGGAGATCGTTGACTTAACCTATTTGGTGTAAATGTTTTGTTACAGAACTTAATTGCAAGTGGGACTGTCTAATTTGTTCACATCTATATTAAGTTCTTGTGGACAATTTATTAATCGACGTGTTTTACCAGTGCAGCAGTGACAGTGTGCAATCACCAACATGTCATTGATATGCTCATTTGCCGGCTATTAACACCAAAAGTAGGTGTTATACGCCTACAGAGTCATAGCGTTTGGCGGTTTTGGGTATAATAAGTTTGGCGTACTAAAATACGCGTTTATAATGCTACAAGACAGACACAGCGACTTCGTTTTATACTATGCTAAGAAGTGAATTATAAATGCAAAGAAATATTAATTTAGCCGCTTTGCTTTTAATCGTTGAGGAGTTCCCTTGTCTGGAGAGGCTCGCGTAGTATCCGGTCATGGTTATTATTAAATTGCATTGTCATCGGAACTAAAGCATGTAAAATTTCAAATCCGTAGAGTAACGGGAATTAGTTATAAATCAGATAGAAAGATTTGAACCAAAAATACATACATTTCAAGTTAAATAAAAGCTTCTAATAACAATAAGTATTACAAACCATAAGAACATCTAAAAAGAACGTGAACCACTTAATGATGACTTCAGTTTTGAAACTGCAGATATGAGCCGTGTTTCGAAGGCCTTGACCATATGACCCACATACAAAGTGGAACACTTTATACTTCGTTTGCGGTTAAGCGATATCGGTCGCATTTGTACGGCGAAGACAATAGGTTATTCGACATTGATGTTTATAAACACTTCGATAGTCTAATTGGGTCATCGATTTAGGTACCCGTAGCGTGAGTCCGTGAGCAGTTTGGAGGGAATCGACTGGAAAAGTCTTAAGTTCTGTGCTTGTTCGTTTTTTATGGAATTAAGGTATGAGTAGACGTGTATAGACGGCTATTTATTTATATACATACATAGATGAATGTTTCCCAAAATACACTTCGCTTAATTTTAAGACCCTACATTCCAACGCAACGTGAGCTTCATTAACGACTGCGTACATTAAGTCGCGAGTTAATGTAAACCCATTAATTGCAACGAGTTCCAGATTATCGCGTTGAAGCGATGACAGTTGGTTTCCCTTCGCGAAGTACGAATATGGCGTGATCAAAGTCCGGTGGCTCTTGTCACTCATCAAGTTGTTTTTTTTTTTAATTTATAGCCTTGGGTAAACTAATTTTAAAAGTTGCGTGCGTGTTAGAATTGAGTTGACATTGTCACTTGCTTCGGTGAAGAAAGCATAGTGAAGAAACCAACATACCCGAGTGTTCTCCATAATGTTTTCAAAAGTTGTTGGAAGTCTGTCAATCAAAAAATAATACAACAAAAAAAAACAAAAAACAAACAAAAGTGAACGTAAAGTATCATAAATAATTTATTTTAGATAGCATTCAAATATCTCATCTTTATTTGCCTTTTATGTTATAAAATCGTGTGTGTGTCTGACACCTCATTTTGTAGAATTTGTGTGTCCATGCCACTTGCAAGTGCAACACATGGAATGTTATTGCAGGGTGTATGAGCGTAATTATTTAATTTATCAATCAAGCCTTTATTGTAATTTATGATGAGTATTTGAGATGTTCTCAAGCGAACATTTTTCCTGTTACATTCCTAAGAAACTATTATTTTTTCCCTATTGCCTATCAACTTTGCTGTAATTGTTCGATGTTCAAGTAACACATGTAAAAAACCGGTAATCAATTACTTCATCTCCTTCTATAGCAGTTAATATTACATTACATAAATATCAAACGTATGAAGGTTTCACTTCTAGCACGTGTGAATTGCACATATTTTGATTTTGTTACATCCTATCTTAATTCGCACTTGATCGGTTTTATACCGTAAACATCAGGTTATAAAAGCATTTACAGATAGATGTGAACGAATAACATTGAAGGGAAGAAGAGAAATTGCGCTCGAATATAGAAAAATAACAAATTGTAAGATGATGCATTGTTGGTATACCTATGGTACTCGTTAGCTGGTCGACGGGTCGTGGGTTGCGAGTGACGCGACACTCGCGCTGAATACACTCATTCGACACCCGACAGTCGTGTCAGACTAGTCTAGGGTTGGCAACATTTGTTCGGAAATTTATAGTATTTTCAAAAATAATCTACAGAACAATACAAATTTTTATGGTGTTAATAAATACACCCAATAATGATTTTCGCCAAATATGTACAAACACTCATCAAATAGAATTTAATATATACATAATATTAAATTGTTCCTTAACTTCCTTTATTAATAACATAAAAAATAAGTAGGTAATTGTAATACTAACACTATATGAGTCTCTGTTACTTGTAATAAAAATATATTATTATTATTATTATTTTAGCATTATTAATATTATTAACTTGTATAGTACATATACGCGTAATTTGCTACAGTATATCTTGGCATTTGGCAATTTAACCCTCACCCAAAATGAAATGAAAAAACGCAAAATATAGTGCCTTCAATAATGGTCCACTACAAGGCATTGGTGTCATAACTGAGGGGGCCTAGAGCTCTCCACCACGCTGCTCTAGTGCGAATTGTTGGAGCTAAATACTTTACAATACCTACTATGCATTGTAAGAAATCGCTCTTTAGATAAGACCGCGATAAGACCGATTTTTTATAAATTTTTGACTTTTTTGAACTGTTGTAATCTTCTTGTATTGGTACACAATAAAGAGTATTAGGTACTAAAATTACTACTACTACTACATTACCGTGCGAGTGCCATCCCTAGTCCCGCCACGGGCCACGCCGCACTGATTCGATTTCTCAGTTGAATCAACACAATCGCCACTCCGGGCGAGTTACTTAACGTTTTATCGATATTGCCCACCGTTATTACCGAATTCCATTATAGTCAACTTGATTATATTGTATGGTAATGACTGTGAAGCGGGTATCGGATCGCGGAGAAATTATTGTAACTACCTGTAGCGATGGCCGACTTGTGTTTGCTTGAGTAAGCTGATCACCGGTTTTGATCTGCAGGTAAATAGGTACAATGTGCTGTTGTAAGATCTGACACGACGCGACGAGAGAAGTTTTTGAGTCTCAAGTCGAGTTCCATTTTGAATAAAATGTTGCCTAGACGTGTGATAAGTGATAACTGATACATGATCTGGCACCTGTATACAAAGTTTCAAGTATAAATTAAAAAAAAAAATCAGTTTATCCTCCTTGGGGATTTTCAAAAATCAGCTGTGGTTTATATTAGTGTATTTTTTTTATTTATTTTTTATATATTTTTTCATTTTAGTGTAGCTTCTTCTTAATTATGCTGCGATCTTAATTGTGTATAGTAAGTGATCTTTTATACTCTATTTGCTGTTAATTAAAAAAGCTTTGTAGCTCAGTTGACAGATTGTTGCATTGACAGACGAATAAATGTTTTTACTCGGGTCGTGATTGCTAGTAATGTCTCATTGTGTGTCCATGTCAGCCAGGGAGCCCTTTAGCACAAGAGTGTGTGTGAGCGTTTAAAATCTGAATCAGTAAACAACACCCACAGGATTTTTAGTTACTAGCTGACCCGGCGAACTTCGTACCGCCTAACAGTCGATTCTTTAATTATTTTTTTATACCTTATTCTGCTATTCGGGACACCTTCCCGGAACCCCTCCATTAACACTTAAACTTTATGTTATGGTATTAAAGTTCAAATTTACTTTTCAGTATTATTACGAATCTTTTGTATGGGAATATAGAAAAGTGTTGTTTTTAGACTTTAGCAAGCAATTTTTTAAATTTTTCTCTCCGTAATAATCATAATCGTACTTTAAGGAATATTATACATATAAAAGAATTAGCGAAATCGGTTCAGCTGTTCTCGAGATTTGCGCTTAGCAACAAAATCAGCGATTCATTTTTATATAATAGAAGAGAAGATATTCGCAGTTTCATTGATTTTGTTCACACGAATGGATATTAGCACACTTTACCACATTAGTATAAATGTTACGTAATTTAACCTGTGAAATATACCATTTAATTTTATATAGAAGTAATTACATTAATTAAATTATGATAATATCATCACATTGCAACGGTTGGATGGTTGACGCGGCCGGATCGGTTTTATTTTGTAATCGCTGTAGGGGATTATTGATTTTGGAGCCATATTTTATACATTACAAAGTAGTATTTTACGTGCTCGGATTGTGTTATTTTACATTTTTAAATAATATGTAGTCGTCGTTGCGCCCACAGGTTGCGCCGGTGAGTGTACCTCCTTTGCGGTGCCGATTATGTTTATATTCCAGTAATTCTTATTTGACGACACAATCGTAAGAACCAGATAAATGGTAGTCAGGTATGTAGTCAAATTATTAACAGATTCAATATTTAACTAACGTAATGAACGCAGATTGAAACGTATCGATTTTTAAGTAATGTGTTGAATACACTCTAATGTAAGGAAAATCGTTAGTATGGGTTCATTATATAAATAGCCGATAAATGTACTGACGAACCAACTGACGGTAAGTGTTCACCTTCGACCATTAACATCAGTACCACTAAGGTCATCACCGTGTGATGGCTTCAACCCATTAATTCAGGCCCTAGGCTTAGAACATACTCCGCCACACCGCTCCAGTGCCGATTAGAGGAGTTAGTGGCCAACCCAAGTGACGGAAATTTTTAAGCCGTCCGAAGGCATCCGACATGGCTTAACGACTGCTACCAAATGGTAACAACCGGGACCGACGGCTTTACGTGCCCTCCGAAGCACGGAAGCGCTCAACAAAATTTTGCCCCTAGCGGTCACCCATCCAACTACCGACCGCGCCCGCTGTTGCTTAACTTTGTCGATCACTTGAGATCGACGCAAGCCGCCGGGTTATGAGACCATCACCAGTGAGGATCACCGTGTGATACGGGACATGAAAGAAAAGGAAAGAAAGTACCTACTCGCTCTCAAGCTAAATTAAAAGGGTGTGAGTGTGAAAGCGATATTTTTAACGTTACTTATTTTGTTTGTATGTCAAAACAATAAGTGTTGATCCAGTGAGTGCGTCCTCCAAATCTCCGACTGGCAACAAAGGAAAATCCGCGCTATGTAAGGTGCGGGATTATTTTAATAACTCTCACCGAGTCGGTCGTGATTCAACGTGCGAATGAAATATTTATGAGAATCGCTCATTTTTTTTAAACGCTACCCTAATAGGGCGGCTGGGCGGATAAATTACTGTGGGCGGGCGTTTCGTTGCTGTTATTTTTTAACTTTGCTTCTTGTCGTATGTTTTATTTTCGTAAATGGTGATATTTCAGATATCTGGGAACGAATAATTAATACCTATGTATTATTAGTCTGAGTTGAACCTTTTAGTTATTCTTAATTTATATCTTTATTTGTAAGTTATATCTGTATTTATGCCTATATTAAAATATGCAAGATGAAGAAGATGATGACATGAAATGTTAATAAACTGTTGTTCAATTCAAACATGCCAATAACCGGACGAATGTAGGTTTTAGTACCTACCCACCCCGATTTTATTCGGTATATTTTGATCCTACTACTTACAATTCTTTCAAATACGAAGTACAATTTTCGTGATATGCACAGAGTATTAAGGTTTTTTTTATTGAATTAAGGCAGCAGACGAGCATGCAGCACCACCCTTCATGTACCGCCCATGATAACTGTGACCGATCTAGAACAAGACTCATATGGGGACTAGGATAGTTGTCCGGTTAGGTGACGGTGTTAGAACATTAGTTGGTTAGTTTATTAGTAAGTATGAGGACTGGGACAGAGACTGTTAGTGATAGTTCTGTTAGTTGTTGTTAATAATAGTCCAGTTAGTAATTGTTAGCAAGAGTCTTGTTCTAATTAATAATACACCACTTAACACCGAGTAATGTTAGTGAGCACAAACTATCTTTGTAAGTACTACAATATCATATGAATTTCGGAGTAGTTATCTATGAATCATGTTGGCCTGTTTCGAGGGCGTTATAAATGTGTTGTACCGAGAGATTTCTACTCAATGTTTTTGTATTTTTCCGAGCGGCGGGCGATTTCTCACGTAGATAGGCGATGTGACGCGCACGGTGCCGGCTTCACACGGACATCAATTTATTGACGTTTCATTGTTTCTTTGTACTGAGCGCGAAATATGTTCTTGGTAGAATTAGGTAGGCACGAGTACGTTTTAACTGTATCGGGTACACACTAGTTTTATTACTTACGTATAACGATACTTCGACCCGATTGCATGGATCCATCGATCGTGCGAGACTGTAATTGAGTATCCGAGTAAGTGAGTATCCGATGCAGTTAAAATATTTAGTGTCCGCGAGGACAAAAAAAGTTTACCCGTCTTGTTTCCGCGCTAAGGGAAAAGTTGTTGTAGGCTTAAAAATATCTCTCGGCAATATTTTACTAGTGCACTTTAATTTAACAGTTAATATTAAATTTTCGTGTTATTTTTAGGGTAAATATCCGGCAATTCAGCAGGCGAACCACCTGATGGTAAAGCAACATTTCATCCAAGAACTTTAATAACAACAAAGGCACCGCCGATGTTTATCGACTGAGTGAAAAGAAAGAAGTAAAAGTAAGAAAGTGTATAACTACTTAGTAATAATAAGTCAATGCTACTTATGTATAGTTTCCTCACGAAGTTCGTATGTTTCTAGTCTGTCGGTTAGTCAGTCTTTTTTTTTGGAATTAAGATAGCAAACGAGCATTCAGCACCCCTCCGCTGCCGCCAATGAGCACTGTGACGTCTGTGCCCGACCAAGTAGACCAAGACTCAAATCGGAACTAGGGTTTTCAGTCCAGTTAACAGAGGTGTTAACAAGGATTAAAAAATCCAATTATACCCAGAATAATGTCATCATTGACGTTATCGTAATAGACTTGGATTAAACTAGTGTTTCAGTACACAACGAATGCATTGGCATCGACTCCACCCGCCATATATCTCGAAGGGGGCGATATAAAGCATGGAGGCTACGTTGGCGAACGATTTATTGCTATTTGACACTAGATGTGTTAGAACGTTGCCGAGTGCCGGCGGCCCGCCGTGTGCGAGCCGTATTCCCTATCAATTACGTTTATTGTTAGAGAAATGGATTGGTTCGAGGGGGTCTAGCAACGGGTGGGTTGGAAGCCTTCCGTTTAATACGCGACGCCCGGCACTCACCCGACTTGGATTGGAGAGTTAAATACTTGTGACGCAACTTCGACGAGTTCGTTAATTAATTTTGTTTTAGTAAAATTTGTGTAAGATTTACTATTTTGTTGCGATTGGATGCGTTATGGTTTGAAAGGGCTGTTGGGGTCGTTAGGTTCGAATTCTGTTGGTAATTCTTTTTCAATGTCAATATTCGACAAATTAGCAAACGTGCCACCTGATGGTAATTAGTCATCACTGACATTAACAACACAAATTATCAATGCACTGTTGAGTAAGGGAAAAAGCAAAAAAAGAAAGTACCTTTCATCGTCCATAATGGACGTTAGTAATCGTAATTGCCGGCCGTAAAGCAAGCGAAGGCGAAGGACCCGCAGATATTGTCGTGTCTTCGCGACAAACGTCGATAACCACATCTGTAGTGTAAATCGCAATTTTGCATCGTATATCTGTATCTCATATCGCCATTGTAAATTGGTCGGAAAATTTCCCCACATACGTGATATATTACGTGAAAGTGGATATTTTACGGCTCGATGCCATTCGATAGACTCTTTATGCGTTGTATAATTCGAGTGTCACTTGTGGTAAGTAATCGATATGAAACTTGTGTTGGATATGAAAGCATTGATATATTATTATGATTGTTAAAAAGCCGGTTGATTTATCGGTGTCGCCGGTGTGCATGTGCGGCGGTGCTACCTCACTACCACGGGGTGAGCAGTGAATCTGCTTGCTTCTCACCTGTTAATCTTCCACCGTTTCGCTATATAAAGTCGAAGAGGTTGTTTGAACGAACTAATCACAGGAACTACTGGTTCGAATTGTAAAATTATTTTTGTGTTGGATAGTCCATTTATCGAGGAAGGCTTATAAATGTATATAACATCACGCTTCGACCAATAGGAGCGGAGTATCAATGAAAAATGTTATAAAATATAAAATATTTGTAAACTTAAAGGAAAATCGCTAGTAATTAATTCCATTAGAGAGCAACAACGCAGAAGGATGAATGAGTACTACCTTGTTATTATGGCTAAAGTGTACTCTTACACACCTCAAACATGTCATAAAGTTTACCCATGATAGAGCCTGTGATAGAGCCAGATAGAGCAACAAAAATTACAAAATCGTTAATAAACTTGACATGCAGATACGATTATTTTTCTAAAATCTCAATAATATGAACGTCAAACAATTTATCAGTATTTTCTAGGATAAGATATTATTCCCTAAACGGAATTTGAACCCTTAAACCATGGCGGGAGTTGCGCAACGACCGTGCCACCAATAAAAGTGGCGAAATTCACTGCAGTTCCCATGAGAGGCCATAAATGACGGGAGCTTCCGTGGGGTGGGGCGGAGTGTCGTAAAACCATGTCTTACATGCAAAGGTTTCGGTTGTAATCTGCCATGTTATGTTACGAGTACGCTTGCTATGAAATAATATTTATTCCTAGTCACCGTGCCCGCATCGATTCGGGAAACTTGCCTTAGGAAACTTATTGTACTCTTGCACTCGGAAAAATGTTTAGATGGGATTATTTTAAATTTTAAATCTTTTTTATTTGTAAACCGATTGAAATAAAACATACACAATGATATCTCAAGTCTAATACTTATACTTCAGTGAATACTGCGTTCACATCGATTTAGCTGTTTTTGCAATTTTCGGGAACAAAAGCACAGAAATACAGACATAAAAAACATTATTACAAGACCTGTTAATTATTATATTATATCGTTTTCAAATAACTAGTATTTCTGTACAGACATCTAATCTGTTACAGTTTTATCGACTTTGTACTGACACGACACAATTTAAACGTTATTTTTAAACCGCACACTTCTTTGATGTGAACAGTCGGTCGGTACAGAAGATTCGGAAACGTCACCCATCCACTATGACAGTTGAGTCACATCGCAAGGTACGCGAAACACCCACTTCCTTAAGGAAAGACCTCGGAACTCGCATTGACCTCCTTACGTTTCGCGATACGACTCGCGCCCGACCTTGTCGAGAACAAAGACGCGCGGTGCATTCTGCTTACCGTATATTATAACGTCATGTTTGTATATTATATCAACGGATCAGCGGATATCAAACGCGGTCTCTCATTGAAGAGGTACGCGGAAAAGAATTATTTGTGCTTTGTCAAGATGGCTCTATCTATGTAGATCAAAAGGTGTGAGACGTTACGACTGTTTTCTGTTGAGATTTCAGCTTTCTCTGGAATTGTTTTGGATGAATATTTCTTTTTTTACTTACTGTAAAGCCACACAAGTGTTTGCCCTGGTCGGGCATCGAATCCGGGACCCCTCGTTTTATAGATTCAGTACCAATTATGCTACCGGGTCGTCAAAATAAAGCGCGCCATTTCAGTAAATCCCTATTCACCTTTTTTTTAAGACTTCCAACATTATAAGATTTGTAAGACGGGAACACCTTTGCGGATAAACTAATCCAGTCCTATTAGTGTAACTTATGTTATTTTGATATAACGCCATTCGATCCTGTTCCTTATTATTAATATCCACGTTAATTTGCCTTTAAGCCGTTTTTTCGTGGACCGCATCAGTCATTATTGACCAATAGTTGGCAGTTAAGATTTGTGGATTTATTTCCAATTAACTGCGTGATTAACAATATGTAACGTAATAAAGTATCTTCATTGGTGTTAAATAGGAATAACGGGTAACAAAACTTGCGTATGGAGGCTTTTAAAATCCAACCTTAACTTCAAGCCTTTTTTATCTCTTTCTATCACGTGCATGAAGCGAAATCCGAACCGTACAGCAATAAAACTGACTCTGCCGGCCAGCACGGAGCGATACATCAGACTGTTTATACAGTGTGTTTATACGGACGATTGTCTGCATACAAAATATACCCCAACAAATGCACTGGCTGGTGTGAGCCGCGTTTAGCTATGCGCTCCTGGTAATTTTATTTTAATAACATTGCAGCTTTGTAGGAAAAATCTACGTTTTTAATTAAAATGGGTTTTATTTAAGGCGTTAATGAAACAACGGGTTACTCCGTTGCATTTTTAGCCAAATTTATATTGTTTTATGTTTTTCATTCGATTTAGGTACTCATTCATGGAGCAAAATTCATGGTGTCAGAAAATATACTTTTATTTTTCGTTTTTATTTCAGAAATGAATAAGTATTCGTTCTCTCAAAAATGGGAATCCTTTCTGAAGTTTAATTTATTGTAAGTTAATCATATATGGGTAGGATTATTATGAAAAATCTTGTTTCACATACATAGCTGCCCTTTACTTGTAGACGAAGTTCGCAAACTTAATTACGATTAAAGCAAAGCACCCCAACTAAGCCTTGCATTACCTATCCCGTTGGACCGAAGTGTACCTACCGATTCCGTTGAATCTTATTGTACATATTTCAACAATAAAGCGAAGTTGTGACATCTCGCGCAAGTTCCTATTGTCGGCGGCTCGGCAGACGGCTCCTGCCAGTGAATCGTAAATCCGGCGCGGATTACCCGCGCGGCCGGCGACTGCGGATGATTTATATCCAGTCGCAAGATCCGCGCGCCTATTTGCTAACGTTGAAATTGTGTTACGGTTGACGCTTTGTTAGCGGTCGCGGATTTTAAACTTGCCGCGACAAACTTGCTAGCTCGCTACAGCCTAGTCGTGAATTAATGCGTGCGCTGCGAACTTAAACGTTGAAATGTAGTTTGTTGTTAGGTATCTAACAACAAACTACTTAATAGTAACGTAATTAGAGGCAGTGGTTATTTAGCGGAATGTTTGGGTGTGTTTAATTGTGTCTTTAGTTGTTTGTTAGATAAATTCTATTACTTTTTTTGTAATTCGTTGTATGAACGAATTCTTGAATCTTCAAATTAGTCTCTTATTAGAGGATAAATTCAAATTTTATGTTAATAAAGTTTAAATTTATCTTAGCACTGAAAGATTCGTTTAAATTTATCCGCTACGATATTAGAAAAATTATGTTTCTTGTTTATGTACAGCTACTTGTTTTGTTTTATGTCCCCATATAGGTAACGTGTGCCCCAATAATGTAACAAAACTGTCTATTTGCCTATTACTTAAAAGTTACCTATCGATACTGCTTTAATTCCCGTCTCTAAAATTTACAATGGATAGGAACTTTGAAGAAATGAAATTATACTTGATAAAGCGATACAATATCAGTCATCGGGAAGTGTTAATTGGCGGAACGCCCAACGATCTAAACAGCGGTTATGTTAAAGGTTTATATTTCAGGATAATCGCATTAGTTCATGTTTGGCCTGTCGGCCGCACAAGTTCGTAGAGTTTGGTCATTTTATCAAAGGGTTACTTTACATTGATACCATTGAATATTTTGTTAGAGCCAATATCAGTAGATGAAACGATAACCAGAGATCGATGTTATCGTGATTACAGATTACGATCACATCTGGAGGCACGGAGATTACCCCGCCAAGAACGCTCTAACTACCTTTTCTCGAAAGGCGCCCGCGGGGGCATATCCGGGCCTCCAGGTGTAGTTGTATTCCATTCTTCCCTATTGGCCACCACTTCTACACTGACTCTTTTATCTTTCATATCCTCTCTTACACAATCCATCCATCTTTTCTTTGGCCGTCCTCGTCCCCTTCATCTATCCACATTCATATTGTATAATAAAACACGCAATAATATTAAATGGACTGTAATTAATTTTTACTGGTTTACACATTACTTCACATTTTCACATTAGTAGCAGAGCAGAGAGAGAGCATGACCGGACAAGAGAAGAGACATGGAGCAACAACACCCGGAAAAGGAAGTTCCATAGAGAACACAGTTTTATCACAGACAAAAATCAATATTGTGATACAAGTTGCATAGATTAATTACATAGATTAAAAATCTATCTCTATGTTTAAATTAATTTGAACATAATTGGGCCGGGCATAACTATATAACATAAAGTACTTATAAACAAAGTTAACAAAGGTTTAACAAAACACAATATATGTATTTCTTTAATTTATAGGCAGAGGGCACAGCTTCGTTATAGATCTTACATAAGTCTTTTTACCAATTTTTATCTCAGCCACTCTTACTTTGTTATCTAATCCAGGAATTGTTTTAATAATTTTACCAATAGGCCAATCCAATGGAGATGTATTAATATTCTTAACGAGAACTATGTCTCCTACCTTTAAATTAGGTGTAACATTTTTCCATTTGGGACGACTCTGCAATTGAGTTAAGTAGTCCCTCGACCATGACTTCCAGAAATCTTGCCTTAATTTAATGATAATGTTCCAAAACTTTAAGTGGCTAATAGGTTTTTCTGTAAAGTCTAGTTCTGGGTAACTAGTCAAGGCACTACCCACTAAAAAGTGACCAGGTGTCAGATAATTAACATCAGTGTTATCTGAAGATAGAGCAATTAATGGTCTAGAATTTAAGATTGACTCTATTTGTACAATAACAGTATTAAACTGCTCATAGGTTAAATTTAAGTTACCTATCACCCTTTTAACATGAAATTTTAAGCTTTTAACACCAGCTTCCCAAAGCCCTCCGAACTCGGGGGAATAACTAGGGATGAATTTAAATTCAATATAATTGTTAGAGCAATAACTGTTTACAGCATCTTTATGACATTTAGATTTATGTAATTCATACAACTCATTTAATTGGTTACAGGCTCCCTTAAAAGTCTTTGCATTATCACAAAATATTTTAGCAGGCATACCTCGCCGAGATATGAACCGTTTGAGACATGCCAAAAATGTCTCTGTAGTGAGATCTGAAACTAACTCCACATGTATAGCCTTTGTAACGAAGCAAACAAACAGCGCTACATAACCCTTGGTAATAAGAGGTTTACGAATTCTACAAACTTTTATTTGAAATGGACCGCAAAAATCAATTCCGACATGCTGAAATGGCCTAGCTACTGTTATTCTTTCTGGGGGTAGAGAACCCATCAGCTGCTTAGCAGCTTCTGCTTTTAGACGAAAGCACCGAACGCATTTATGCAGCACCTTTTTGACCACACGCAAACCACTAACTATCCAAAATCTTTGAGATAAAGAACTTAAAACCAATCTAGGACCGGCATGCAATAACCGTAAATGTTCTCTCTCAATTATCAAATTAGTTATATGTGAAGATTTTGGTAATATGATTGGATGAATTTTGTCATATTGCACATTTTTTGCCTTCTCCAATCGACCACCCACTCTAAGGATACCAAACTGATCAATGAAGGGGTGTAAATTGACAATGCCACACTTTAAACTTTTCCCTGCTTGAAGTGACTCTATTTCTTTATTAAAATGAATTTTTTGTAACCAACGTATAATAATTAATAATGCAAAATGTAATTCCTTAGGAGATAATATTGTATCATAATTTCTATTATTTTTATTAAGTTTACAATTATTGTAGAATCTGTAGATGTAACCTACAACTGATTGCAATTTATTTAAATTAGAAAAGTTTTCAAAGAAATCTAAAGAGTTACATACACTGACTCTATTATGTAGACAAGTTATCTCTTGCTCTACTTGGCTGTCTTCTGTTTCTACTTCTTGAATTGTGTCACAGTTATAACTGCCATGAGAATAATTTTGATCAATTAAGTAGTCAGGTCCATGCCACCACTGTGTATTTGATCCCAACTTGTGTGGATCACTTCCCCGCGAAATCAAGTCAGCAGGATTATCAACACTTTTGACATAAGACCATTTAAAATCTCCAGTCAGCTCTACAATTTGTTTAACTCTATTGTTAACATAAACATTATTGCCTTTCTTTGAATTTATCCAAGCTAGTACAATTTGAGAGTCACTGTATAAAAATACTTTTATATTGGGAAATCGGTTTAATAAAACTTTATTTACTCTACATACTAATTTTGCTAATAATAAGGCACTGTTCAATTCTAACTGAGGAATTGTAAAAGTTTTACTCAATGCTGCAATTTTAGACTTAGAACAGAGTAAGTATGTTTTTATGCTACCATCATAATCAATAAGGCGTAAGTATAAACAACAGCCAAATGCTTTAAATGAAGCATCACAGTAACCAATTAATTCTATGACTGTAAAACTATTTGTGTTTATCAATCTAGGTACAGTTATGACATCCATTATTTTCAAATCATGTAAAAATTTTGTCCATATTTGTAATATATTTTGGGGCAATATAGAGTCCCAGGGCAGCTTAGCAGCCCAGATTGATTGCATAATAAGTTTAGCAATCACAATAATTGGACTTATTAATCCAAGTGGATCAAACATCCGACCAATGTAACTTAAAATTTTTCTTTTTGTGTTACAATCAGCTATGTCTACAATAGGACATACAAAGGTAAATGTATCTGAAGTAATATTGTACTTCAAACCTAATGTTTTAATGACATTGGTCTTATTGAGATCAATGTCCTCAAAATACCTGTGCTCCGAAGGTATATTTTCTAGTATATCTAATGTATTAGAACACCATTTATGTAAATGAAAGCTACCTAATCTAAGCAACTCTGTCAACTGAAATTTTAATTTATGGAGCTCTTCTAGGCTGTCACATCCAGTTAAGATATCATCTACATATGTGTTGCACAACATAGCTTGTGCAGCAAGCGGATATTTTTCCTTATACCTTTTAGCTAACTCAACTAAACAACGTGTGGTCAAGAAGGTACTAGCTTTGAGTCCATATGTTACCGTTTGTAATTGTAAACAAACAATAGGCTTTTTAGGATCATCCCTCCAGAGTATATTTTGGAGGCCTTTATGATGATCATTTAGGTGAACCTGCCTGAAAGCCTTTTCAATATCACATATAAGTGTGAATAGGTATGTCCTGAATAAAATAAGAATATCGAACAGCTCACTCTGTACAACAGGTCCATTCAGCATGACATCATTGAGAGACTTCTTACTCCGACTCTGCATACTACCATCAAATACCACCCTTAATTTTGTTGTTTTGCTGGCTTCGTTACAGACAGCATGATGAGCTAGAAAATAAACAGGCCCGTTATTTATATTATATTGACTAATATCCACCTCTTTGGCATGGCCCAAGTCTATATATTCCTGAATAAACAATTTATATTTTTTAAATAAATTAGGATCATTTTTAAATCTTTTTTCTAAAGAAATGAACCTTTGTAAAGCCACCGAGAATGAGTCACCAAGTTCTAACTGATCTAAGGGTTTTGTTAAAGGTAAATCAACATAAAATCTACAGTCTTTCAAACTAACTGAATTTTTAAAAATATGTTCTGCTTGGTGAAACTCATCAGAAGACTTTTCAATGGTATCTGGTACCTTTTCAGACAACCAAAACTGTTCCATGACATTTTCCAACATAGGTTGGTTACTCACAACAAAGTTTGTTACTAAATTATTACATTGATAAGATCCAACATTAGGAATATTTCCACCTATAACATAACCAAATGCAGTATTCTGCAGTACAGGCCCATTTGGCAACTTTATACAACCATCCAACAAGCTATCAAAGTAAACATCTGCACCCAATAAGATAGGTACCTCAGAGGGCACATTAAATTCAGAATCCGCTAAGTATATATTTTTAGGCAACTGCCAGTTTTTGGCATCAATGTATTGCTGCGGAAGCTGAGTAGTAATAGAAGCAACTACATGACAGTTTACTTGATATTGAACATCATGAATGCATGAGCTTACTGTTAATTTAACACACTGATTTATTTTTGTAGGCTTGTTAGTGATACCAATTATATTCTTGGGTTCTGACACAACATCTAAACCGAGATATTTAGCTAGTGAGTCTGTGACAAATGAAGCTTGACTGCCACTATCAAGCAATGCTCTTACAAATATCTCTTGTTGATTTTTATTAATGATTTTAACTTTAATTGTAGGTAAAATTACCTTTGCAGGAATGTGGTTCGCCAGTAATGTTATAGGCGGTTCCTGTAAGTCCTCCTTATGAAGGAGTGTGTTGTGAGAACCTTTACAATTCTTACATCTGAAATTGAGTTTACATTTAGAATTATGAAACTTTAAACATATAGAACATAATTTCTTTTCATGTACATATTTTAATCGAGTCTCCACAGTTGACATTTTAAATAAAGGACAATTATGTAAATCATGTTCTGACTTATTGCAAAATTTACATAGATAGGACCTTGCAGCAACATTTGCAATTTTAAAATTGTTAGGTTTAAACTTAGCACCATCATTGAAGGTACATTTCTGTGGCAAACTGTCCTCAAGCGCCATAGCACGCTTTTCGAGGAAATCTATAAATTCCACTACAGTTGGGAGCTTTTCGCAATCCCTATCGAGCTGATAAGCTCTGCTAGTTACAATATCTAGCTTCCTACATAATATAGGAATGAGCAACATGTCCCACTTATCAACAGGCTGATCAAAGTTTTTTAATGCAAATAATTGTTGCTGTAATTGGGATATAAACAACCTTATAGAAGCTGCAGTTCCCTTTTGCATAACTGGAATATCCAAAATTAGTGACACATGATTAGTAATCAACCTAGCTTTATTATCAAACCGCTTTTTTAACAACTGTAGAGCCTCTTTATATGAGCGATTCTCTAACGGTAAATTAATTATGACAGCCAAAGCATCATCCATTAAATATTTTCTGAGGTAACATAATTTAGCAATGTCAGGTAAGGACTGATTACTATCAATGACTGCCATGAATAATTCAAAAAATGGTCTAAATTTTGTAAAATCCTTACCATCATACTTTGGCAGGTCAATGTCCGGTAAATTTGTAATAGAAACATTGTTTTGAACTGAAGTTTCACACTTCCTTAACGCTTTTATGGCTTTATTTAATGCTGCTAGAGTGCAAAAATATTTGTTTTCTATGAGCCCAATGTCTTCACTATCGTTATCGTCTATTTGTAATATTTCAAACTGCACTGTCTCATATTCTTTGTAAGTATTTATTAACTTTTCCTTTCTGGCTTCCAACACCTCCAGGCTTGTTTCAGAAACGATGTTTAAATCATTTGCGAAAGATTCAAGCCTCGTCATCGCCGCTTTGCACTGAGATCTTACAACTTTCAATTTTTTAATTTCCGCCATGATTAGATTAAGTTAAATCACTTGACAAACAGCAGCGTTGACATTGAAGTTGAAGCACGTGGACACGGTGACAAACATGCACTTTTAATATCACGTAACACGAAGATATTATGTTTTATATCGATAAAACATCGGTACAGCAACTATATTGATGCCGCCGTAAAAATTGTTCACAATATAGCTTGCGAATCTTGCGATTTCTTCGCAATTTTATTCACGGTACACTCCTCTGCCGCAGCTTACTTTCCAATTTATAGATTGGATATTATGTGCTTTTCTTCCCCAATATAGCTTGGAGATACTTTTCTTCCCCAATATAGCTTGGAGATACTCTTCTTCCCAATATAGCTTGGGGATGTCTCCCGCGAAAAAAGCGGCACGCAATATGGCCGTGCCACTCGCTCGTGCAAAAAGTAAGAAAAAATTATCGAACCAGGCGAAAGATCGAAGAAGCACTCGAAGTATCGAAGTATCACTCGAAGGATCGAAGGACCACTTGCATGTATAATAAAACACGCAATAATATTAAATGGACTGTAATTAATTTTTACTGGTTTACACATTACTTCACATTTTCACATTAGTAGCAGAGCAGAGAGAGAGCATGACCGGACAAGAGAAGAGACATGGAGCAACAACACCCGGAAAAGGAAGTTCCATAGAGAACACAGTTTTATCACAGACAAAAATCAATATTGTGATACAAGTTGCATAGATTAATTACATAGATTAAAAATCTATCTCTATGTTTAAATTAATTTGAACACATATCAATCACTAGTTGTAATCTGTAATCGTAATTATAGTTTTCAGATCTTTGCACATAACGTACCTACACGTAAAATAGGAGTACATGCAGATAGAAATGAGTCACGCAAAAGTAATAGGTATGGCTCCACACTGCACGATCCCAATTTAGTTACACAATTTATATCGCTATTATTTCATCCCCTACATGGGATTCAGTGTGCACGGTCGGTCGTTAGATATTGTGTTTTGTATATTCAATATTACTCATACTCGTATATCGTATTACTTTGCAGCTACATATTATGTATGTTGCGTTAAGGATTGCGCTTTGAAACATTCTAAGTTATCGTTAAAAATACATTATTACGATTTTGGAATCTAACAAAATACCAGTAGCTATTTGAAACAATGAAAGGAAATACTCATGTATGTCATTAGCGCGTGAAAAGTGAGGCAGTAAAATTCGGATAGGTAAATGTCGTAATCTCTTTCTGTGTCATACGTTCCGTATTATTATCTTTCGCATCAGGTACATAGTTACAATAGGTAATGTCAAAAAGCGCAACTCGCGTTGTATATACATAACCTACCTACCTGCTAGATTATTTACAGATATAAATATCTTTGATTTAAAATATCTTCGTTTTTCTATCTTGTTGTGGCTGACATCAATTTGATGTGTAGTTATTGTAGTTAAACATTAAAAAATATTGCTGGTTTAATTTTGAATAGGATCCCGTTGACACCCTATTAAAAGAGGTGTGCATTTTAGACGTTAAGCGGTAAGCGGACGACGGATTTTGTAATCACAAGCAAAGTGACTCAATCTGATTATACCCTGTAGTAATAGCCGCATTACTCATAATCATACGGCTCAGGTGCATTCGGTTGCGCGTGCGCACGTGTCAATGGCCGCAGGTGTCTCGTGTCGTTGGCCGGCACGCTCATTGTCCCTCCCCCCGCCAGCACCCCCGCCCACCCGTGTGTTTTGTTTCAAACCCTCGAGCTGAAAGGGCCTCAACCGAGTTGCGAGTCGTAATAATTGCCGTGCGATTTTTTTTCCTTGCAGTAAAGATTCGCTTGTAATTTTCGTATTGCTGTGCGGGTATTGCGTTCACCATTCAATGTTTGGCGAATAAGGGTAATGGATGATACGTTGTTTTGTGATCGATTCAATCGATTCGATTGCGATTTCAAATCTTCAATGAATGGTATAATAAGAGTATGTACCCAATTATATTTCAAAGTTTGTTAATGTAGCTGTTGTTGTTACCATACGATAGTTAAATGAATGATTGTTATTGATTAATTGTGAAAGTTCAATTATAAGGACCAATTCAAGATGTTGTTAAACGAATGGTAGTGAGCACGCGCGGTTTGTTCGTTTCCCGAATTGGAGAACTTGGTGGACAAAAAATGGAGATAGAAACTCCTCGGCATATTAATACACGACAATTACAGTACCCATGCAATTTCTAACCTAAGCGGAACCGAATGCGGCATTGTTATTTCTAGACGTCCTTGTACTCCTTGTCGTTTACATATTTAGTTATACCCGCTATAGAATCCGTTACTGATACTCTTTGCTTTCACATGTAACATGAACTGTTCTATAGGTAATCAACTTGGGTAATCATAAAAATGTACACCGAGCCCCATAAAAGACCGTAACGTACGTAAGGTTCTCAGGTTATGCCTGTTTCTCTGCTACTAACAAACTGATCTGCATGTTCGTACTTCTACACGTTTATCATGTTGAAATATTTGCGTAGCGTGCAGGATTCTTCAACATTATTCAACAGATTGCACCAATTATTTATTAGCACTAATCTGAACGTTTCTTAATATTAAACCGGGATAAAAAAATGGACTCCTCGACAAAAAACCCACGACTTACAATATTCATCGAATCGGTTTTCCGAGAATCCAATTTCATAATACAGTGGGTATAAGATATAGATTAATTCAAATCGGATTTGATTTCGTTGATTCAATTTAAACGTCTGCAAACTAATATGGCAGCGTTCCTCATTCAGCGCCCGCATTAGGATTCAGTTACGGTCGGTAATAGGGTTCGAGGTGCGTTAGGGCGTGTTCATGGGGAATTAATGCTACGTCGAATAACTTGTATGTGCATGTATGTTTATTTTATTTATTTTCTTACTAACGAATTATTATATGATACTATTATGTACCTATCTATGGGGTTCAATATTTTTTTAGTTACAAAGATGGAACTCGACAATAAAACTTTTAGTCCATTGAAATGTTTCATATTTTTGTGCTTAGCGTGCGTTTTTCCGGTGAACGCAATTGTTTTTTACATGTCAAGAGGAGGTTAAAGAAGTTAAATCTGAGTTTGTGGGGTCGCAACCCTTGTCCCGCGGCTGCCATCGTGAAAACAAGAGTGCAGATGGTTTTTATGGTTTATCTGGAAACCTATTGACCTCGCATAAAATTGAGCCTCACAAATGAGTAGACGAGCCACCTGTGTTGGTAAGTGGTCACTGTCGTCCATTGCCAAAAACATAACTAAATAACAATAATCGGGCCAATAAAAGCGACTAAACCTGATAGCTATTTTATCCAGCGATAATTTTATATGGAACCAGCCGTAGGTGCAGCTTCACATCGTGGAATAATGTGTACGCACCTTTAGGTCTTGTAAGCTAGAAGCCGCATGGTAATAGGATTAGTAAATTGACCAATCATACACTATACTATGTAAGCGGCAATTACAATTCAGGGGATCATATCGTAGTACCTTAGGCGAATATAAATAAAATTTAAAATTGAATGCTACATCTTTGGCGTGTACTAGGAGAACAGCAGCCTTCGGGGCGTCTACACTTCCCTCAGGAATTGTTTAATCTAATAAAATGTACCCTATCTACTTGTAATATGTGATTATTTGAGAAAATAACACCGATTACGCGGTATCCCCGGAGATTGCGATGAAGCGCGTAATTTAGTTGCTTGTTATATTGCTATCTCGGATGTAATAGTGGCTATCTCGTGTGTACCGGAGTCATTGAGACCTAAGTTGGGCGAAGGATACTTACTTAAGAACGAGGAGAATCTCTATACTATTATTCAGATTTTGACACTAGTTTTTGCCGCGTATGTGCAAATGTGAAACTAACTTCTTTCTCACCTAATCCCGGAGCGCTTTCGCTTTGACATGGCATCGACCCATTAGGGTTAGTGGCCTAACCAAGTATCGGAAGTTTTCATGCCGCCAGAAGGTCTCCGACAGGGTTTAACATCTAACTATAACAACCGAGACCAACTGTTTTACGTGCCGCCCGAATCACGGAAGCTTACTAGCTTTGACATGGGATGATTAAACAATATAAGAACCAAGTATATTTAATTTTGTAGGTTATGTCAGCAAATTCCTCAGGATGTCATTAATAATAATATGACGACATCCATCCGTGTGTCAGTTAATATCCGCAGTTTAGGAGCGCGTACGATTCAGACAATATTGCAGTTATGATTCATTCAATTAGGATGTTATTCAGGCCGGTTTCTAGTGTCTTGTTAATTGCTTTTTGCAAATTGCCAACTTCATACATTGACAATGACAATTATGTAACATCATTGATCATTGACTCGTTGACTATACACATTTAAATCAGTTATTTTATGCTTAGCACTTAATAATAGTTAATATGAGCACATAATGGGACAAAAAAGAAAATTGACGATGCCTTTTGAACCATAAGTGAGTAACAATCTATTTAAGTGTATTTTAATATGTTGTAAATGAAAGACATGGGTTTATTTGTAAAATTCGTCGTGTAAATTCAAATAAAATTGAATGACTTTAATAATTGCGACAAGAATCTCTGAAGTTTGTTTTGACGTGACAAAGTTAAATGGTAATGTCGATCGGTCGAACAATACAATAAAACTCGACAAAGCTGTTCGGGAACGCGTTGAGATGACGACGTGGCTCAGCTTGACGACCAAATGAATCGCTGCCATAATATATTAAGGGTTGTTGGTTTAAATTGTTTATTCAATGACGATTACACTCTTTTGTTTTATGCTTACCTAGTAACCTGCGCTCTCTTTACTTCGGAAAACATTATACCTCAGTACTCGCACTCGAAATAATTGCTACGCATTTTTATCAGGCACTGTAGTACATGTATTGTGTAGTTCATACTCCTCATAAAATTACAGTCAACCGCTTTTTTTGGGTGGCACCTCATCGATGATGCTTTTGTTGTTACTGGTGTCTTATGGGCGAGGGTGACTGCTCATCAGGTCTGCTCGTTTGTCGGCTCCATCATTATCTTCATCTTCCCAATTTTATTTTCAATTCGTAGTTATTTATTATTGTATTATTATAGTATAATTATGACCAGTAGCCCGAACTACCCATTGCAACGGGTAGCCCTGAAAATCAGCGTCCGTCTGCCACGGTCTTTTGCTGAGTGCGTCCAACTTCATCAATGCTTTTATTTTAATGTTTTCATATTTTATTAATGTCTTTCTCTTTTTTTTATCTTTTATGCTTGATGGAATAAATATATTTTCTTTCTTTCTGGCTTTCTTTCTTTCTTTCTTTCTTTCTTTCTTTCTTTCTTTCTAGTTACTGAGATTAGCTCGTCCAAACAATTATAAAAACTTCAGCTTTATATAGTATATATTTTAAACTTACTGCGGTAAATGATGGAGTAGGAAAGGATTTCCCTACACATTTCCTTTTTCTATTTTATTTCAAAGATCTACTCACGAATAAATTCCCTTGTTCAGCCGTTATCCCGTCAGTGATGTTTTGTGTGATGACCTCTTATGACCCCCGCATATTGACCCGTATTATTTCTCTAACGTGTTTCGATTTTCCCCGTCGGAGGATTAATAAGGGAATCCCCATAATTTTCAGCCGCTTTTTTGTTTTTTATGTTCGTTCGGTTATAACCGTCGTGACCATTCACCACCAAGGTGGCTTTGTTCCTTTGTCGGCTTTAATAAATAACGACAAGATGTTACGAATAATGGTACGGTGGCGCGAAGCTGGGTTGTACACAACCGGTCGTGGAATGGTCGTTGACGGTGACTCGTGGTAATAGCGTAATTCGGTTGCCGTCGGCCGTCGCGTCGTGATTTGCACAACCGTGGGAGCGGCGAGTGTTGTCGAATGCCGTTGCGCTTCCGGACTATTTCATGCTTGCAAGTCTGAATAAATGCCTCGACGACATTCTAAATCCTGTTAACAGTATAAATTGTTTCTTTGTTTATGATTTATTGTCATTCTGAATTTGAATTACACTGGGCGGTGTGAGGCCAGCAACTGAGGCCTAAGTCTGCTATTTTTTTTTTAATTTTAATTGCGTCCTTTCGGAATAGTATGACACAATTCGTATTCCAAATGCGTCAAATTATTTCGACGCGGTGCAATTGAAGCTTTTATAAAAAAGGAGACTCGGGCACAAGGTTTTTAGTATCTCATTTTATTTTGTATATTAAATTATACTTAAATTATATGTTTATGTCATTATAAGTAATATAGTAGATATTGTTGTGGATGACATAAAATAGCAGTCATAAAATATATTATATTTTAAATGTGGTCAGAGAAAAAAACGCTTAGTATTAATGTCTTTTAGGAAATACGACTAATTAATTAATAATTACATCAATCATATGTAAGTATTGTGAGCATTATCGCTACAATTAACTTCTGCAAATCGTAATCCCAGTAGTTCGACGTCAATTAAATCAATTAAACGACGTCCATACCACTTGTCGTTTTCGATGCGAGATGCCTAAACTCCTAAGTGAGTTCGAGTAAGTACGATCATGCCGCGAAAGAGGCTCGATCGAGAGCACCCGTTCCTTCCGTTCAAATATACATGAGAAAATACACGTGCATCAGACGCATTCTAGGATTGCTTTGTCCTACTCGCAATCTCAATAAACCAGCGCTTTATTCCCCCACGCGCCCCCGCCTCCCCCCGCGATAGGGGTGTAGCGGCTCGTTAGGTACTTTTCACATCGAGCTTATTTATTGTTAAAATAATTATGTTTATACAGAAAGTTACGTGCCTAATTGTATTCATGAAACATCTATATCAATCAATGCTTTCATTTTGAATTTGTTTGTTATACGCGTGTTTAGAGAGTTTGATCGAATATATTTATAGGTTATAGTACTTAGTATTAGCGGTAAGCGTGCCGATGCGATAGTCTTTTGAATTTTGAATTCGAGCTCCGGACCCGTTTATTTTTTGTTTGGTTAGTGGTTACATTGTAAACGTGAGTTCACTCGTCTTCACTGATATTTTTTTTTCACAGAGTGTTCTTAATTGGTTGGTTTAAAATTCACAATACACAACATTAGCTAGGTGGTAATAATTGAGCATAAATATAAGCACCAGTTTGTAGTTCAAAACGCATTTTTAATCATATTTTTTCATTATCTTTATTAATATATTTTTGCTATTAAAAACAATTGTTGCTTGTTAAATATTTGAAATAAACAATTCGATGATTTATAAATTATAAGGTTTATTGAGATTAAATAAAACCGCATAAGCGCCTAGTGTGTTAGCGCCCTTAGAGTGCGGGCGTTTCAAGATGCCTTTCCGATGCCGCTTGAGGATGCTCGGAGGCTGGATAGATGTCTATTCGTAATTGTTTTGTTTTGTGTCTGTTTTGTTTCATTTTACTTCCCATTAAGAACATTTAATTTTAAGTTAACAGGGAATAAAATAATTTATTAATATTACTAAAATACAAGCGGATCCGATAGACGTTGTCCTGTCTTAACTATATACTGCACTAAAACATTCAGTTTATTTACGTCCTCTTTGGTGATATTTTCAGCACGCATTCCGTCAATGTTATGTCAAACGCCATCCAATGGTTTTTTTATGTAAATAGCTGATAAACGACCAGCCGAGTCATCTGATGGTAAACGATAATGGTTGCACGGACGGCTTTGGAACTTGCTAAGTTACAGTTGAAGCAACGTGTTTCAGCGGCAAGATTAATAGAAGTACCGTCAGCAAGACAGTGATAGTTGTGGTATTACGGCGATACACGTGCACAATACTCCGCGCCGTCCCCGGTCTCCCGGCGCGGGCGGCCGCCGTACGCCAATCTTTTATTAATCCATAAAATCTCCGCCCGCCTCCCACTCTCGGCGAACGGTTTAATACTTTCTTTTGTTAAGCGTCTGTAAAGCTACTTAGAGCGTGGCTTTTTCATGTACACGTACTTTTTTTTCACCTGTTTACGGGGAGATATGGGATGATTTAGAGCTGTTAAACGCGGCCGGGAGTAATGACCTGTTTTTATGTTTTACGTCTCTGTGTTGACCGTGGGAGTTTGTGCAAAGCTTCTGTTAATGTAAGCAATAGAATTGATAAGCGTCTAATGTGCTAAGAAAAGGGAAGCCTGGAAAAAATACATTAGGTACATGGGACCTAGTACTTTCTTCCTTGTCTATTCCCTTTTGGTAAACAACGCATCGGTGACGACATTGGTGTTACCGATGACCATGAACGGCAGTGAAACCTTATCTACTATCAATAGTAACCGACCCCACACACTCCATGAATGACAAAATTATTCTATTGAAGTCTGACGTCACACACGATTTACTTTCTTTTGCTCTGATTGTTAATTCAGTTTTATCGTTGTTACGCGTTGTCTGATCAGATTCCTTTCTCTGATACACCGCACACGCTCGGTGGGCTTCATTCGACAACCGAGTGACGGGTAATTCATTGATTGGAGACGTAAAATAATCGGATTCGTAAATATTGTATTGTCGATTAGGTTTTTGTCGGTCACATTTGTTGACAATAAGACAATTTTTCTTTTTATCTCGGACAAATAAACGTTCGCCGATTGTCTGTTTGTGAAGTGCCTAAGGATCAACTCTTACTACAGCAGAGTCGATGCGCAGCGAAGCGAATATCGTAAAGTTAGGAAAGGAAATTTTCTCTTATTTTTTTTCTAGCACTGTTCGTGTTCATTCGGTAATGTGCGCGTGGATTCGCGCGTGTTTTTTACCTTCATGGAAATATGTGCAATGCACAATGCAATGCATTGTGGCAAGAAGGGCGAATTAAATTAATTACTATTTTAAATTGACGCTTCGACTCTGCGCTTGTGCATATCGGCCTAACACCTGGTAGGTACACAATAGGCATTTTGAAACGCGCGTTTCAAGTACAAAGAGGTTTTATGAACGTACATACGTTACGTAACGTACATACATATCAAACGCGCGTTATCAAAGTACGCATTTAAAAGCGCTAAGTGTGTAAAACGGAAGAGTGGGAAACAACTGAGAACGACGATAAACTCGTACGTACGTCGAATTTAAAATTGACACGGTCGTCCCATTGAAAACGGATTTTTTAATGCGTGTATTGAAAAACTGTATTGAATGGGACGGAGACCGGCGCTGCGCGGTGCTGAGCGGACTTGAAATTGTTGCAATTTTTAAAATACACATTGGTGTGGCGTGGTTTTGTCGCGCTTTTGATTTCTGGTTGCATTTTAAAGCGCCCGCGTTTAATGGCGATGCCTATACTTTAGTCAATAAACACGTGTATGTCATAATTATTATGGTTAATACTTAATGTCAATGGACTGCAATGCGTAGTGACGTCTTATCACATAAAATGATAATAATGATAATTAATACCAAACAAACATTCACACCCATGCACTTTGATTAATTTGTCCTGCGGATGGCATGAACAAGACAAATAAGACATGGCCATGCCGGACCGCCGCGCCGGCGCCGCTCGTAGGGTCAGGGTTCGATTTATAGCGAGGCGAAAATTTGAGTTATGAGTTTTCTCTGTTCTCGGTTTGGATATGTGTATATTTAATTTCTTATCTTGTGTGTCCAAGGCGCCCTCGACACAGGGAATCATAGCTATGAGCGTGTAGCGTTATTGTCTATACAGAGATGAATAAATGTTGTTTGTTGTCGGCAGGCCACCCTTCCCGTCGCGAGGGCGAGTTCAAGAAGCCTGCGCACGCGCCGCACGGGACCAATGGCCGCGTGTACCACCGCTCCTACATGTACAATAAGGTAATGTCTGCCGCGACTTGGTACCAACTTATATGAACAAATGAATAGGCTTTTATAAATTAGTGCGTCCAACATCTTGGACTTCATCGTCACTTAGCGTCTGCGTAACCTATCATAAAATTAAAAAAGCTACTACTAACCTATCATAATTTAATAAAGCTACTACACAAACGAACGACAGCATTCTTAGGCCTCCGACGACAATCATTGTATGCGTATAAGCTTATAAGTTGCGTACATGTATGACGGCGCAACGGTGCGCACACAATTAAACCATTTTGGTACCTTAGTTTGAAGATACATAATCTTTTAACATACTCTCACTAAAGTTCAAATATATTCAGTGAACTAAAAAGAAGTTAAAGACTGAGAAACGGACAAGAGTCATTTTTAATCTTAAAATTAATTCTCTCAAGATATCTGATTTTTGTGAAATTCTCTCCCACATATATCCTCGGTGGTTATGAAATGTTTTAAGTAGGTATTAACTAGTAAAACATAAACTCAACACTAAACTGTTACTACTACCCATGGTGAGAATAGAATAAAGTTAACTAAAACTGTAATGCTAACCTAGCTGACCATACCACGCGTTGCTGTGGCTCAGGATGACGAATCAACCAACAGCGCCATCTATGAGAAATCCATAGAACTAAACAATAAATGAACATTATTAACGTTTAATAAACATTTAATTTCCAATAAAAATAAATAAAAAAACTATCCTATCTCTCAAGTTGGACCAGACTGCTCACGGTGTGCGAATTTAATTTAAAATCGGTTAAGTAGTTTAGGAATCCATCGCGGACAAACATCGTGACAGAAGATTTATATATATTAAGATGTATGTATGTTTCACAGAATTTAGTTCATGATATAAGTTTAACTCTTTAACATCGTAAATAACAAATATAGCTTTACTATGGATTGTGGTTGTTTGTGCACAATTTTATTGGTTGGATATGATTATGGTTATGGAGTAAATCCGACGAGAGCACGAATTAAACGAAATTCGACGTCACAGTCGACGTTCGATTTCGTCATCGACAATTCATTCTCTCCGGATGTCGGCCATTTTAAAATTTCAATTCATACAATACAGTGTGATGTTTTAAATATTCATACACATCACATATATTTGCAAAAAAAATATCGATTTTTTTTGTTTTTCTGTGCGTCAGAAAAATTGTTTAAGTACTCTGTGTAACACGTTTTTTTTATAAATCAGATAAGAAGATAAAAAAAATTACGTTTAAAGTAAATCGGACGGACAATCATTTATCACCAATTTAATCACGGGGGTTAGGGGTTACATTTTTAATTTCTAACTTAGTGCTTTCTATCTATAGGACCCCTGTCCAAAATTGATGCTTGTAGCTCCACTGGTACAGGTGATGCATTGTCTGTCAGTCACCGCTAGTTTTATTTTGTAGATACGCGGATACTTGACACTATGTATATTAACGCTGTATCACGCGATGAAGGTAAAAATTTTATAACGCCTACCAAATACGTTAAAGGGAGTGCAGTAATTTTTCACGTTGGTAGTGAAAAAGAAACGTGTTCAACGCGTATGTTTTCAGTTTCCACTACGTTCTTTTGAAGGGGATTTCGCAACCGTCACAGTGGAGAGTAATTTGAAAATCTCCCCTGGAGTCATTTGTTTTGTTGCGATTCTTGCGTAGGCTCGTAGTGCGCTGTGTATATGTGTGTGAGTGTGTGTGTGTAATAATTACAAAATATGACGACGATTTCTTGAATATCTTCTTACTTAAATACGCTTCTACACTCATACCAACGCACTAGGATTCCCAGTATCGCGGGTGGTAAGTGCCCCGTCAGGGAATCGAACCCGGAACCCCCCTTTATTTAAGACAGGTTCACTACCAACTAGGCCACGGAACCTACCTACGATTAATATGTAGGTAACATTCAACTGATGGGGAAGCCTTTGTCTAGCTTATGAAACTGAAACTGAATAATTGTCTTAGCTGCGGAGTTCTTAACTTACTTAGCTGTGAGGGCAATGCCAGTTTATAGTCGGGAATCATAACTAAACTTAATACTGAGCGTTACTGAGTCCAGTGACTTCCAACGGGCGGGATCTGGTGCCATAAACTTCATTCACCGTTGAGTTGGGTTTAACACGTGCAGGGTACGTTGGCTTGGATTCATAATAATCAATCCCAAGACCCTTCGACAGTGCATCCTGGTAAAGATTGCGATATTTTTAATAATAAAGAATTTAAAAAAATTAAGTCATACGCACTCACACTCGGCACTGAGATCACGGAGTCGCGGGTGGCATGGACAACACAAATAACATTTGATACTTTATAATCATCATGTGTGCAGGTTACCTAACGATGTTTTCCTTCACCGAAGCAAGTCATAATTAAATTGTAATATGTACGCATATCATTTTTGAAAATTTGAGGTGCGTGCAGAATTTAAATCCGGACCCCCCGGTTCGGGAATCCAACTTCTAACCACTCGGCTATCACTGCTTTGGATAGAATAGGATTCCCTGTGTCGTGGTTGGTATGGAAAGCAAATAAAAATTACATTTGATAAGTGTTAGGTACTTAGTACCTACATAGGTAGGTACATAATATTTGATAAGTGTTACTTTGTCAACAGAGCGAGGGTCTCAGTTCGACTGGCGCGGCCGCTCACAGACCTCCCCCCTTGAGGATACCCAACGGCTTTCAAGGACAGGTTTGTTTGTGGACATTTTAGGTTCATTATTTTTAAGCAACATTCACAAGATTGGTTTAGGGAGTAGGTACCCTGTGCCTTGTATCGAAAAGTTAGTCTGTAAAGTTTGTTGGAATAATCGTGGTCTATTTTCGTTGACAAACTGTCTGCGCGAGTATGAAGCACCACCCTTCCGATGCCGCTCATGATAACTGTGACCGACTTAGAACAAAACTCAAAGCGGGGCTAGGGTTGTCAGTCCAGATTTGGTCAGCAGCAGTAGGTGTGAGGAATTTTAATTCAATTGCTTATTAAAGAATTTAACATGCTTATCTCTAATCTATTTTGTCGCTATGACATGTATTTTCCATGTTTCTTATCACACTATAATCATTCACGTTGACAATAACGAATTTTACTGCCACATACGGTAAAGCTCGTATCGCGGGCGGGTGGTGACGATCTTAAATTCAATATAACTCCTTATGGGGTTATATTATTGTAACTAAAAATAGTTTTTATGCCGCTATATATTTAAGGCACTTATAAAAATATGTCATAAATATACATTTTATTTATCTTATCAATTGGTAAACAAGTAAGCTCATAGCCCGGCTTGAGTCAATCCTGAGTGATCGTCAAAGTTAACCAACAGCGTGCGCGGTCGGTAGTTGGATGGGTGGACGCTAGTGGCAAAATTTCTGTAACTATAGTTTCTATAACAAGAGAAATTGTTGTAAAATACATAGATGATTTAGAACGTCACAAATTACAATTATTAATTTGGATTGTATTGTCCACAGCATAACATCGATAGCAGTCAACCGCCGATTGAAAGTATCCTTAAGGTATGTTTTTCTGATAACCGGCCATATTTTAAAAAACGATCTCTTTCGTACCTCCGCATTAGGATTCCGTGTGTCGCGGGCGGCATGGACAACACAAATAATACCTATAAAAATTATCCCAAGGGAGCGCAGTATCGGGATAAAAACCACCCCATGTCCTCTCCAGGATTATTATTTCCATGCCAAATTTCATCTAAATCAGTGGGTTAAGCGTGAAAAGATAGCAGACAGACAGACACCGTTTCTTTCGCATTTATTATATTAAGTATGGATAGTTGAATGAAATCAAAGAGAGTAGATGAGTACACGGATTGTTCTATTACCCATAACAAAAGGAGGTCTTATATTTATCAAAGCGTACAATTATTTACTTTCATAGGAAAACGTATCTGTCTCACCTGTCGGAAATTGATGGCGTCGTGCACTGAGAATTGTGCCTGTTGAACTTTGTGCGAACGAGATTATACTTATTGTTTTCCAGCAAAGCTAACATCAATATTTGGACGTATACGTTTTTTCTTAGTTTCACTTCTAGCACGTGTGAATTGCACACATTTTGATTTTTTTTTCATTAAACGTTGAATTGGTTGTCAGGAAATGAAAGAGCTGCCCACTCCGCTGTCGGTGATAGCGGCCACCCCCCGCAAGGAGCTCGACAACAAGTTCATCTTCAACCCGTACACCAATAAGGTAGGTTTTGTGTAACTTAAGGTCTGGTCTGCTCTGTCTGATCCGCTTCAGACATGCCCATCCGTATCGATAGGGTGTCAGCTCGTTACCAGTCAAATATTGAGGGGGGCTTCGACCCATTCATGGCCCACTACGGAGCACGGCTCTTATCGTCTGAGGAGGCCTAGAGCATACTCCACCACGCTGCTCCAGTGCGGATTGGTTGAGGGGTTACTGGCCAAGTATCGGAAGTTTTTATGCCGCCCGACGGCCTCCGACACAGCTTAACGACTGCTCACTACTTATCGATAAAGACCGGGGCCGACGGCTTTATGTTGAGGGGTGTATTCTTTCGTTATTTCGGTCTCTGATAATGCAACTGAAACAGGTTTGAAGCATTGGTTTATTTATGTAATTATCCGACAAACGAACAGTCGAGTCGCGTCGTCACGTCATCTGACTTTACGTCACCTGACTTAAATACATACAAAAATACGCCTTGCTTCTTCTTCGCCTTAATTCATAAGAAATAAGTCGTATTTTTACTGCTAATAATATATCGCAAGGCGTTACATCGACTTGGCTGTATTAAAAAATTACTGATGAAGAATATTAATTATAGGTACAAGAAAACCCCCAGCTGGCCAACAAGGATCTCAAAGCACCCATCACAAAACCCGGTAAGTCAATTTATGTTTATCGCTTACAATTCTGTCGATAAAATCAATGCGAAGTTTTCATAATAATGTCTTGGTACGGTACACACGCTTCCGTGCTATTCAAACAAGACACATTTAATTTGAATAAGTAGGATTCTAGCGACACATCTGTTGTGTGACACTTGAATTTACAATTTTAGTGACTTTCATTTACTTAATTGAAAATTTGATATTGTACATAATTCAAAAATTTGTGTGAAATTTCAAATGAATTCAGCATCTAGAGATGAAATGACGAATCTGGACGAACTTAAAATGAAGACAGAAAACAAAAATAAACATAATGAACCCATACTAGCAGTTACAGGTTAGGCTAAAGGAAACAAATATTTTAAAAACTGTGAAATATATTATTACCTATTATTTTTAGGGAGATCTATAAATCTACAATGCATCGCGCAATGAGTTCAACGCCCTTACTTGTGTGTCACGACCTTGAATTTTCACTAGCGCGGCTAAAGAAGTTTCACATCAAAAATGTTGTTCTAATTCCGTACACGTTATCGTCTTGTCAGAAGTTTAATGACGCTCTGCGATTTGTCACATATGGTTGTTATGTTGTGTTATCACTGCGAGCGGTCCGTCGGCCGACGCGCCGCGCCAAGGCCGCGCTCAACATTGATAACACGCATTTATACTGGATGTGTTGTCGACTTTCTGTTTATTTATATAATGACGGAATACCTACACATACATAGGTACGGAAAGATTACCGGATTGAACGCGATCCGTGTTGAGATTTAATGTGGTTTGATGACTACATACTATGCTTGCTTGCTAAAGTATGTTTGGGAATGAGTAAAATGCAATTTGAATGTCGAATGTTGTGCCCCAAAGCTTTCGACAAAACTACGACGCGACGACGACGCGATTGGGCTATCTTATTATATTATCTTTCGTATTTTAATACTTTAGGATATAGGTATCGCTAATATATAAGATTATTAAAACTGAAATACCCATTTATAAACATGGCTTTCGGATTTATTTTTGTTTTGCCACGGTCGTTCGTACGCGATAAACCGCATTCTACGGCGGCAGCGAAACTGGTACGCTATTCGCAACAGATTTCTGTCATCGGCGGAATGTCAGTGGTTTAACAAACGGAGCCGCTAATTGTCTCGACTCAACTCAACTCGAGTCGCCCGCCCAGCGAGTCGATGACGAAAAACAAAATTAAGACGCCATGCGCCGCTCGTCTCATCATAATTATTCCTGTCCGTGAGATGGTCTAGAATTTTCGAGTTATTACTGCTTTAAGCGGTGCGTTTCTGACCACGACGGAAAAAAGAGGAAATTAAAAAAACTGACATTTAACATTTGGTTATGCTATACATGCTTAACATTGTGTTACGTTTTATTTCCAAACAAGTTTGTAAGCTATAATCTAAATCATATCTTCCATCGAACTATTACAAAGTGCTTGTTATAAAATAACAGCTGAAAAGCTATAGGTCAGTTCACTTCGGTACATACAACTCACGCCATCTATCGGCGCGCGTGGTAAACCAATCTCGCGATTAAAAAATAAATTGAATCTATTAGCGGAACAGCAGCGATAACAATGTTGTAATAGATTTGACCTTCCACGTTCCGAAGCATGCGACCTTTCAGGCATGTGAGTTATAGAAATCATGTTTCTTGAGGCCATTTAAATGTGTAGGAAAGTATTGTACAGATAGCGGGCCTGGTAGTTATTGTAACTATTAATGCGAAAGATAATTACGGAACGTATGAGACAGAAAGAGAAAGCCAAATAAAAATTGCGATAGTGAGCCGAGTTTGACCGCTTCACTTTTCGCGCTCTAGCGGCTTATCTGCATCTTTTTTTTTTTATCATGGTCATTAGCAGAAATTTTACACTCCTTTACGATACGTATCCTTACGATATTCACATACGGAAACCGAGTAAGTATTATTATTATTCGAATTGACTCCAAGGGAACGCAAGGAAATAAATAACTAAGCTGGGTCCACACTGGCGCGGACGCGACGACAAACTCATAAAACAGGCGACCGCGAAAATATACGCTTGCGCAAACTGAATACTGATGTATATCGACTAGTGATGCGACGCACATTCGCGCCCATGCCATGTTGGCATTATCTGTTGTGATAATTTAATGATGAATATTCATACATTATGTTTATTTTGAATTATGGAACGGTAACTGTGATAAATATTTGATGCGCTTTAAATTTTCAATGAATATGTTTAAACGGTTTAAGTTGAGACCAATTAGCTGCAGGGTCCGTCAGTCTCTATCGTTATTTGGTCGCTGTAATGCAACCGAGCTGTGGGGTGAGTTAAGGATATTAAAAGAAAAAATAGGAGGTGAACATGTAAATTGCACATACATACCTACTGTAGATGTAAAATGTGGGTGTAAGAGTGTAGATGTTACTGAAATTTGAAACATAATTGTGTTAGATTATATTGAAAGGGTTTTTGTAATATTATTATTGTGAATGAAAACTCATTACATTCTCTGATCAGTAAAAGAGCTTAGATTTAGGAACGGTAACCGCGCATGTGCAAAGGCATTTATTTAAAAATTGTTCAAAATTTTATCGAAAGGAAAATATTATAAATTTCGCTTGTGAATATTCCCAAGTTTTATTCAAAGCGGACGAACCTCGCATTTGATACATCACTAAAAGTCTACAGACTTTGCAGTAGGTAGTGTGTGCATACTGTGCATGTAGCATGCATCGTCTTATCTGGGCCAACTGTTTACAGTGCTTACGCTAAAGCGAACCGTGTCGTGTTGTCTCAAAGTCCAAATTCACATAACGAGTTCGATAACCGTGAGGATGCCTCCCGATTTCTGTAGCTTTATTCGAGTTTAAGCTTTGATTCGCATTGGCAAAGTTGATCGTAGTTCGGGGCGTATTTCGCTCGCTAGATTGTATGGTATTTTCTTTGTCGGTTTGAAAGTTTTAATGCGTATTTTTTAGCTCTAATCCATGATGTATTCGGCGGGTTATAGTTTTATTAGTTTGTAAGTGGTTGTACATTATTCTTATTGTCTACTTGATATTTCAATGGTACTAAAATCAATGGACATTTATTAATATCATCTAAGACAAACAGTCCTACTTGACATAAATATCAATTGATTGCCCCCATTAGACACCGGTGCTAACCCTAAGAACCTACTTATATTATTTATTATCTACTTAAGAAGCAACTTGTTTCACGGTATATTAGGTCTTAAGGCGATTTGTTCTATCACCATACCTTAATGAATTTAAAAAAGGAACGTAAATATCATTCTCATCTATGTAATAATTAATTATGTTGAATAGCTCTTATTCATTCTTTGTATTACAATTTTTGTATAACTTTCCATCCAAAGTAATTAATTTTGTGTTATACATCCGCGCGCGTAACTTCCGTTACACGTAATACGTTCAGGTTTGCTTTTCCAAACACACCATAAAAGCCAGGTAGAACTTCAAAAAACACATATGACTGAATGAACAGTGTCTTTTTTTTTTGACTGAGAGTCAAAGGCTTTTAAAACTAATGCCACTGTCGTTGTAAACGAACGCGACGCAAACTGGGCGCGTCACAAAGGCACTGTTTGCCAATTAAACGGTTCTGCAGGACGGCGGCGAAAAAGGCAGAAAAAGGCGGAAACAATGGTTAGCGTAACGGGACGGTAAGGGACGAGTTCAATCATGTACGTTTGTCATACGGCATAACATATACCTAATGATGTAATATGTTATTTATCGATTAAGTTCTGGTTAAGAAGTAATAACATCGGTGAAGGAAAACATCGTGAGGAAACCTGCAAACCTGAAAGTTCTCCATGATGTTCTCAAAGGTGTGTAAAGTCTGCGGATGCGCACTTGGCCAGCGTGGTGGACAGTGGCCTGTACTGTACCCCTCAAATTATGATTCAGAGGAGACCCGAGCTCACTAGTGGGACAGTTATGGGCTGCGATGCTGATAACCAAGTTATATCTATGTAAGTATGTGTGTGGCGTTTTGACAGTTGCTATGTAACTGGGTATTAAGGATAGATAGTACTGAACCGGCTATTGGTAAGCTTTGGAAAAAAACCGGTTTAAATTGATCCGGATTCGCTCTGTATCGGGTTTCCGCTTACACGATAATGAGTCATCAATGTTTTACTGAAAAGTTGCATGTAATAACAGTTTTACAGAAAGCATATTATGTATTTTGATTTACAATGATAAAGAAGGCATTCTAATAAGATGTTTCAAGTAGCGATTCCTAGGTGAGCGACTTCAACTATAGTATTAGTTTGATTCTTTGGTGCTTCCCGAGTTTTGTCTAATGGCCGAGAGAGTTGAATACGAATCCTCTCTTGACTCTATTACTTCATCTTCTGTTTTAACACCGAGTGTGGGATACGTTCGTTTAGATCCCATTACGCAATAAATGGTGGAAAAAGGTATGAAATCGCTGAAAACAATAACGCTCTGAACGTCAGTCTGACACTCGCCGAGCGCTCTCCGACGGGCCGCGTCACGCACAGGAGGGTCATGGCGACAATCTATTGACGACATCAGTCCTAGACACAGGGTTGTCACCCCGCTAGCTAAATAAACAGTCTCGGTCCCATTCTAAGCAATCTATGTTTTGGTGTTTTTTTTTAATATCTATTGCCTTCTGTCTCGCATATTAGCGTAGATATTCGTTATGAATTTTTTTTATTGTAATTTATTTAAAAGAGAGCATGAAAATTAGGATGAAAACAATTTCATGAAGAGGAGATAAAAAAAATGATAATTAAAACAATTTTATTAATAATGATAAAATGCTATGTGGCAACCCTGGCTCAATCGAATTGGAATAAAAGCTCGCGAATTGAAACGTCACCGTTCATATTCGTACCTACGTCCGAAATTCAGAACGTTTTTCTATTGATTGCAGTATGAAGGCGTGTATGCTGAATTTATAACTGTGGGCTTTTGGAAATAGCTCATACTATTGTAGGATGGATGGTCGTCGGACATAGAAATATGGAAAATAGTATTGCGATGTGAAACAATTCGTTTACAATGTTAATTCAGTAGGTACTGCTGAATTATCCAAGGCCGTCATGATGTTTTGTTAGTTTCTTACATTGGAAAATTATATTGTAGTTGGTAGTGTTTCTAGTAGTAACTCGCTAATATAATATAGTAGATAGGTATTTTATCATGGTTACATTAATTTATTGCATTACCCTTAAAATCATTCAGACCATCATTTACGAACCTCTAAACAAAATTTATATTTAAAGTATCTCTTATCTCGCTTAGGTATTATCGCAAACATATTTATATCCTGAGATACAAAGTAAATTTGGCAAGTTTCACTGAAATAATTTAATGGCTTCCACATGATACTGATCTGTCTTAGCACGACAGACAGTTACAATATAAAAAATGAAAATAAGAGTACCTGAAGTCACATACATAAATCATCTTTAAGAACTAATTGCGTCAAACATTTTGTAAAACAAAATACGGCAGTGGAGTCATAACTCACAAATCATCGAAAAACATAAAATTACGTAAGCAATAAACATAATGACATACCTATTTTAATTATGAAACTTGTTTCAACGTTCAATCTCATTTTCCCCTAGTCGCCAAAACAATTTTACATAACTTTAAGAAAACGTCGATCGAATTGATTTGATTTTAGCGTGCACCACACTTTATGATTTGACCGCGAAATAACGCAAACTTCTAGCTCGGCATTTCCCCGGTCGGAAAATCAAAATCCAATTTTAGAAGTTTGTGCTATAAAAAGTACCAGGAATCAATTAGGTCCAAAAATTTTACGGTGACGCTCGCGGGAATCTTCCACAACGTTGTAGGTGTTGCTAAAGTCACATAGTTTTATTAAATACCACACACATGTACACATGGTTATTGTGAACTATCTATAAACCTCATTACAGATTTAGCTTAAAACGCCCTTAAAAGAATAAGTAGGAACTTATTATTTAGTTAAGTTCTTTTAACGTACTAAAGATTTAAGTTTTTTTTTTAATAAGCAGCCGACAAACGACCAGACGAGCCACTTAATGGCTCATGATCAGTAACACGAAAAACAACACCGAAACCAAAATACAATATACAATTAACTTAAATTACGATATTAAAAACATCAAAACAATGTCCCATTCTCTCTCTATCTCTATCTATCTATCTCTTTCCCTATTCTATGTCTACGTACACAACGAGAAAGTGCCATAAAAGCCAGGTGAGCGCCCTGTCAACGTTTGAGTAATGAATAAGTGAACTTCTGAAATTGATTTATTCGACGCCATAGCGCCCTGCCCCGGCCCCGTCATATCGGAAACAATCCGGCCCGGCCGCCCGCCGCCCGGCCGTCGGGAACAATGACGGATAGAAAATGAATGCTACCGTGTAGACCCGGTTTTTATTTCCAATATCCAAATAGTGTATGAATGTATTGAAATTTAGCAACGTCCAATATTGTCCGTCAAAGTATTGGTGTTTCTGGATTTAATGTTAGACTAAACCCATGTAACTTTGGAACTGATGAGCAGATATTAAATTTTGTCCTTGCAAAAGCCACTCGGACTTGTTGGAGAACTGTGGGCCGATTAATAACGTCTGAAAAATGTATTAGCCACAGAAAATTTTAACAATTTGAACCATTGGAGTAGCGTCATGGACTCTGCTTATGTCTCCTCAATTACGAAGATTGTATCCGATTAAGGAGCAAAAAGACAGCTTCACCATCGGCGTTTTGTGATACCTATTTTATCAAATTCTAAGCTAAAGAGTATAGTCAACAAAGGCTCTAACGGGGCTGGTCACAGCGAGACTGTTTGCGGTTGCTCCCGACCTCGGGAGCAGACCGGCCGGCATCGGGACGCCGGTTGTTAATCCCCGCGATATGTTTCCCCAGGACGGCTAGACTATCGCCCTCCAGCATTCGTTTCTAAAAATGGAACTGCTTTCGTAAATTGCGCGGCGCGTCTTCCAGCGTGTCTCTCATTTTGATTTTTAAGCATTTTAACAAAATTGATGAAGCTGACATTCATATTTACGGGAATTCTTCAAGTGAAGAGTATGTAGGCTTTTATTAAAAAGGCGTACTTCACCAGCTAAGATTACGTCACTCATCATCAGGTGACATTGTATTCAATTATTAACACGATAAAATATGTAAAAAAGAAGTGCCGTTGTATGATTGATAACAAAAACAAAACATTATAAATTCTTAACATACTTTAGCTGGTTGCATTTAATTTTCCTCGTAATTCCATTGAAATCACCATTGATGTTAATTGTATAATTGTTAATTGTACCTTAAGAAAATATGGTACTGAGTTTAATAACTGATACTATCCGCTTTTGAAATTAACCGGTGCTACATTATGGACTTTTTAATAATTAAGTTACGTTAATGTTTTGATGCTGTTGTATTTTAATAGGCTTATTAGTTTGACAGGTTTTTTATGGCTTGTTATTGTCAAGGTGTGGTCGTTCAAACCCCATTTCACGCTTAGATTAGCAAAATTGAAATGAAACATAATTCCATCATAGTCGGCTATCTTGTAACTGATCGCAGCTGAAACTCTATAAATCCGAACCAATAGGAACTCACAAATGTTCTCATTAAAGCATCACCGCTAAAAGGCGCATCAAGACAAGTCGAGATTCGTTAATTTTCTCCGCAGTCTTTCGACTGGAAGTTGTTTATTCAATAACTCTCTTGTCAAAACTCCTCTTGTCTTCTGCGATAGCTCTTTGCGAAGTTTTAATTAATGCGTATAGTTAGTATTATATTGTCGGAGCGGCTCCTACTGTGAGATCGGTTCGGTTTTGTGAAATCAACGTAAAATCCAAGAAATTTAGTTGGCTGAATTTATTATCGTTTAATCTTCCCGTCATTAAGGCTTCAGTCCTGATCGGGTTTCCAATTTGTCAAAGAAATTGACCTTGTCTTTTGAACAACGGTTATTTTTTGCTAAATAATGTTCCCTAAGAATGAGTTGACTCTTATAAAATTTAAATAAACACACTGTATCTAAAGTCAAAAATTGCTTTTAATTCGCTTGAAACATCAAATTTTATCGATAAACTTGCTGAGCGGTGATAAAACATATATTAAAGAGTGTTGTTAATACAAAACATGTGCGGATGATACGTAATAAAATAAAATACGTATTCCACGGACTCCTTTTGCCGATAAATAATATATTGAAGCGGAGAGAATAGTTCGCGGCGAGGGGATGCTTGGCTCGCCAAGAATCGTGAAGTTAAAGAAAGTAGGATTTTTAACCGTCTTGACTTTTTCCTACTGGTCGGAATGCCAACTCGGCCTCCAAATGGGAATTTGAAGAATCAATTCGCTTTCTGGAAATAATCTGAAAAGACAATCCATTACACCGATAGCATTACGGCTGCGCGCAATCATGTCTCGGAGTGGAGACTGTTAAATTTCTGAGAATATCAAGCACTCCATGTTGCAACAATGGTTCGAAAACATTATTGATAGATCTTGCTACTAATCAATATGCTGTTCTGTTTTAAATTATTTAGATCCAATTCAGGGACAATAAAGATGCATTATTATCTACAAGGTCTTTCTTTCGTTTATGTTGATGTTTCTGTAAGTCAACTATTCCAAAATGTTACTTCTGTTTATTATTCAGAAAATAAAACGGCGAAAGTAAACCGTTGACGCATTAAAAAAATATTTTTACTGTGTCGTCACACATGCTTGAAAATTCTAATAGATAAAGCACAATACTTATCTTTTCAATTACATAATAAGGTATTCAATTATAATATTTCGTATCTTGTTGTTATAGTGTCCTTAAAATGTAAGAATTTTCATCGACATTGGCATTCCTTCTTACATTAAATTTAATCCGACTAGGTTTTGGGAAACTTGACTATTATTAGTAAAAATCAATTATTTTAAATTGCAATTTCGCTCGTAGAGGGTCTGGTTTAAATAAGTCCAACGTGTGGCTCCCTTTTCGCTTTGATAACGCTCCTTTTTAGAACCAAGCAAAGCGCGCTTTTACTTTAGTTCTTAAACGTGCGTTATCAAATCGCTCATCTTAATACACCAAATATACCAGGGGTTAAAGTTGGTCTTAACGTCATTTCACTCGTAGTTTCGATCGACGTCTCTGAAACACGCCGTTTCGGACCATTTACACGCCCTTTCCCTTCGATATCGGACGATTTCAATTGGGAATGGAGTAAATCTCAAATCACATCTCAATGTGCCAATTTAATCGCGCAACGCCATCTATAGGCTTACTTAGCCAACTAAATCTTGCCACAGTGAGGTGTGATTCAGTTAGTTAATAATTTTCAGTTTACAATATTACACAAAACAATATTTAATTGTGTAAGCAATTAAGCAATGTTTTTAAGACTCGTTTGTTATTTAAATTTTATTACTTTATCAAATTGGCTTTTGATTTGTTGAGGTTATTTTTTAGCTTTATAATATATCCATAGTCGGTCTTTGTAATTTCGAGGGCCACAAGAGGCAACGCTGAAGCAAATTCGCTCTGCGCTGCAATGCAAACGCCAACAGACATTGTAACGAACCTAACAACACGGCCGCGAAATGGCGCTATGACAGCAAATGGCGACGATATTATTTCAATTTGTTCGCGAATTACAAAATGACGCTTGTAGCGAATAAATTAGCGGGGTGTGTGTTTCGGTGGCCTTTAGCGATATTGTTAAGTTTCAAAGAATCGATCCATTGAGGGGATATTCACACAATACATTTTTTCATAGTGTCTATGTGTTTAGCTACAGTAATCAGGAGAGTTATTCATAATGAAATATGTACTGAAATATACTACATGATGAAATATTTATTAGTCAACACACCAAATAAATCCACATTTGAGTTATGAATTGGTAGAATGTCAGCCAGACCAGCTGATTGATCTATAATATTAATGCGTGTTAGTAGTGTCACTTTACATTTCCACAACCTTGCTCTTATTCTGTATTGATAGAATGCACTTGATCTACTGAACCAGTTCACACTGTAGAATGAGTGTAAATCGCGTGAAGGCAGGAGTATGCGGGGGTGCGGGGTGCGGGGTATGTCCCCCTCACCCGCTAATACTGATACTAACGATGTAGTACCTACGATATAAGACGCGAGAGCGTAGTAGAAGCTATTTAGGGCGCTCGGAGTTCTACTTTACTACTTACAGGGTTACCATGCTCTAAACAAATAGATATATTTATTGAAAGTGTTGGATTATTTCTTAATACTATTTATAGTTCTATTATCTGATTCACATCGAAAGTAGTTCTGAAGCACTGTGTGGCTGTGACGTTTCTGTAATCATGATGAATTTACAGAACATGCAAAATTTATTATAGGTAGTAGAGCCTAGACGTCGCCCGGGGTAGTACTACCGCCCTCCACGGTACTTAGTACCATTTCTACCGTGTAATTATTGTTTAAACAGCAATTTTGTTCCAGTTACAAAGGTGTGGGGCCGGTTATACTTTTTAGAGGCGACCATCTCAGTTCTCAAGGGCAGCTCTCACTAAACAATTACTAACTGGACTATTACTAACAGTCCCTGCCCCAGTACTCATACTACTAACCAACCACAGTTGTCATGGGCGGCAGCGGAAGGGTGGTGCTGCATGCACGTTTGCTACCTTAATTCCATAAAAAAAGAATTATTTCCTGCTTAAACACGTTTCTTCCACGATTATTTAATGTGTATACATGTCAACTCAATAACAATGGAGACGTTACAAATCAATTGACAAAATCAGTTACAGTGCGCATTAACCATTATGTAATTACAATCATTATATCAATGATTACGTAAATCAAGAGATGGATCAAATTGCTCATTTGTTGATTTCACAGATTATTACTACACATTGTTACTAGTTAAAAATATTTAATCAGAATATTAATTTTGTTTTTGGTCCCAATGAAGCGGTATAGGATGGTGTCCCCACACGGCCTGTGTACTCTGACGTCGATTTAGATTATTGGCTCCGCTGTCCGTCAATGGGGCTGCCGAATAATAGTTACGCCATGAATTTGCCAATTAATGCTTGCACTGCTCAAATATTGGGGTGAAATTTACGAATATTTTGGGGCGCTGTTGTAGTTACGTGTTGACCCATTAGTGTCGTCGTGTGTTGTGGATGTGTTTTGTAAATTGGTTGTTGTAGGTTTTTTATTTGTACGTAAATGCTGTTGTAAATTTTGTGCATAATTTTGTACATTTTGTCAATAAATGTGTACGTCAGTACATAAATTTGTACATAATTGTATTTGTACACACAAATGCTAACCAAGCTAGTTAGAGAAAAGTGGATAATTATGTTTTTTCGACTGTGGGTAACATTAACACATACTTTTCCTGAAGCGATGCAAGGGTGGTTTAGTAACACTATAGGTAATGTGCATAAATAAAGATCTTTTACCACAGACTACACATGTTATCGAATCCTGCATGGATGTCATCAACCACGGTTATATTCACGTCGTAGACACAGAAGAGTATAGACCAATGGATGCCATCTATCCCACTCACACAAGAAATGGAGCAACTTACGCCAATGACGCGAAAAATTGAGATACATTTTTTTTAAACAAGCTTTTATTTAAATGCGCTAAAAAGGATAACATCCAACATGGCTGATCCACAATCCTGTGTGATGAGCCATGTTGGATTTAAGAGGACGTCACACAGCTAACCATGTATTGTCATTCAAACTAAACGGGTATACAAAATTTCAGCTCAATCGGTTGAAGATATTTGCTTCAAAATTGAGTTGCAAGATTCTACCCGAACAAACACAATTACATACATACATACATACATTGCAAGTTAAATAAAAGCTTTTAAAAAAGCGAGACAGTTTCACGAGAGTCACGAGACAGAGTGATAATATGTTTTGTCTCACTTTACGTGTCGGTTTTTTTTTCAAGGAAAGCACATTTGCTTACATACAAATTTCACAGATGACCGTCCTATTTTTCTTGTGCCACATACTATTGTATGTATTGACTCACCAGATGTCTATAAATATCCATCTTTGTCAAAAATTTAATGATCACTTGCTTCGGTGAAGGAAAACATCGTGAGTAAACCTGCACACCTGAGAGTTCTCCATAATGTTCTCAAAGGTGTGTGAAGTCCGCCAATCCGCACTTGGCCAGCGTGGTGGACTATGGCCTATACCCCTCTCATTGTGAGAGGAGACCCGTGCCCAGCAGTGGGACAGTTATGGGTTGTGATGATGATGATGATCCATCTTTGTCTACGATTCAAGTAGTTTGTCTACGGCTCTATCGGTTCTAGTGGTTCTAGGTCGAAGTCTCGTAAGGTAGGTGTTCGCATCGATGTACACACAATATATATTATATGAATATGGCCCTTTTTCATTTTCATACGCGTCCAAGGTTGAATATACCGGGGCTTCTTTATGCGAGATTCGTGACTAGACTGAGTTAATCCGACCCGCGATAAATATGACCGTGTTAGCGTTACCCTTTGGCGTTATATGGGTGGGTTTTAGAATACTTATTTCATTTAGCTACATGGGTAATGATCGGTTTCTTCTTCTTCTATCTATCTCTTATTGCCGATTAAAGATCATACTGTAAACGTTATTACTGTATTATTTAGTATACTAGTGGACCCGCCCACGCTTCGCTTCGCTTCGGGAAGCGTGACCCTTCAGTCCTTTCGCACATTCGGAATTGCTATGCGTGATTCTTTAAACTGACATAACTTTTTTATTTTTATGAACCGATTGAAATAAAACATACACTAATTGTCAAGTGACACAATAAATTATACTTATTAGTGAAAACCGCACTAGATTCGGATAAGGCGTAAAGGAGATTAGCGCGTACAAAACGATAGACAAACAGATAAATAAACATACAGACAGAATTTCTTAAAATCATTGTCTTGGGTTCTGCTGCTATAATAAAGGCCCGAGTGATCGTTTTTTTCATAAATGTATATACAGACAAAGATCAGTTACAGTCATCATATTATATAAATTATTTATAATTTATATTTTATACATTAAATAAATGTTTTAATAAAGGTAAAGCTAAGTTTCACAGCTTTACCTTTATTATAACAGTTGTTCTGTTTTTAAATACGGTACTTACTGTTTATAAATTTTATTTTAAAATCATTTTTATTTTTTGGTGTTCATAGATTTGTGGGCTGTAAATCAGATCAACCCTTTGCACACATCAGGCGTTTTGATAATTGAAACGCGCGTTATCAAAGCTCTTATGTGTTCGAGACTTTTAAGTTGGTTTACGTGTGTAAGCGCCATCTATTGCGCAGTTTTGGAACTATAAATTTATTGACGACTCGACGACGGTTTTATCTGCTTCCTTTCTTTCATTTAATGGTTGCCATCTTGGATTTCTGTTTTTTTTTGTCTAGGTATAGACACCCACGACACAGGCAATCTTACTGTGAAGCTATGAGTTTGTGGCGTTGTTTAAAAAGGATTAAGTGTAAATCTACCATTTACTTCCGGCGATTTACAATGGACCGACGAAATAATTCCCGTTCGCAGTGTAGAACATGTATTATTATCGGTTCCTATATTTAGAATTCGACGATTCGTTTTGCTTACGTATAGTAGAACTATCTACCAGGCGTAACTAAAAAGTGGTCCTATAACTCCTATAAGAAACAATTATAAGGAACGACTTTGACGACTCGTTACTGGTATCGGTAACTTGAAAACGATCGGTTTAACGATTGGTTAAATATAGGAATCGGGCATTAGTGTGCGGGATGTGGGGGAGACGGGGGATATTGTGGGTATTAGGAGCCAGGTCACGTAGTCGTAGGACGGTGTCTCCCAAATGGGATGTCGTGAACACCCGTCATCCCCGATCACTCGATTACGATACGACGTTAATGTACGGCGGGGTGCAGGGGGTGATGAACTTTCGACTCGTTTTACTTAACATACTGTTAGTTTAGTTTGTACTTGTGTTATAATGTCCATAGTTTTCACGAATTAAATTTGAAATAAACCTACGAGTTGATGACACCGTAGTCAGTTGGTAGTGCCTGCGAATTGAGAGGACTAGGACTCGAGTTCTATTCCTACACCTATACTTACTATGTTGTTTATGTTCTGCCATTGTCACGTTTTGTTTATATTTCCAACTTTAAAATTAACGCTTACACACCCGCGCACTAAGATACAAACCGTATGTCTTATGAAGGTAAGAGAGAACCTCGCCTTTAAATCGAGTGTGGATTAGCAAACAAAATAACAAGTATTCATTTTATTCCCTGTAACATAAACACATCATCAAATCCGTGCATTTTACAGCTGCGAACAATATAATAGCCTTCACGTTAAAGCATCTTGATGCAAATTGAACTCTATGTGAAACGCAATAAGGTGTTTAATCGTTTGTAGGGCTTGATAAATCGGTTAAATGTAGAACGGAACCGCGAAACGACCTCACAGCGTCTCGGAACTGAAACAGTCCTCGTCGTAGCACTTGCAGTTTCCGGCTTAAGAGATTCTTTTAGGATTCCTCGTGCAGTGTGAGAAAACTAAACCCACATGGGATCGATTGTATTTCGGTTGATCTATTCGTTTGTCCGTCCGTCCTTCAGAAAAGGAAGACAAAATTACCTGTTTCAGTAATCTTTTAGTTTAGGCCCCATTGAGACGACGCGATAGCTTTCGCATGGTCGGTCGCCCTACGATCATTCGTGTCATATAAACGCGCCCTTATTGAATTAGATAAATAGTTTGTCTGGGAAGAAATGTAGAAAAATCTAGACAAAAATAAATAAGTTCTTAAATATTTACATACACAGCATTAAATCCGCCTTTTGTTCCATTACTTACTTAAGGTTCAATATAGAATAAATAAATAGTTAAGTACGTATTACTAAAAATATTTGCCAAATAGAACCATGTAGCCCTCGAGTAAGCTTCGCACTTGATCGATATTTTTCCACTCTTGCTTTTCCATTGTTCGCGCGCGTTTCCCGCCGCGACCCGACGCTTTTCGGACGATTTTCCGTCGCGGTGTTTTACAGCAGTTTAAACTTTAACGCTTCACAGAGCTTTCCCCCTTTAAAGCTAAACGGAATTTTAAAAACCTGTTTAAAATGTGTCCGCTCTGAGTTTTCGGACGTGTTAATACGTCGTCGTTCTTCCGTGTACAGCGGTACGTTTTTTGCCGATCTTTTAATAGAATCGCACCGGTTCTAGGGATCCTGTGATAGAAAATGTTGTAGGATTCATTGCGTAACCGTCACGAAAATTAATAGTTTTTATTCACAATTTTTTTTAACAAAGTTACTGCGTTGTTGTTGACGACTCCGTAGTTTATTGTGACCCTATATCTGCGAAGCGCCGAGTCGTTTCGGGTTCGATTCCAAGCAGACATTTTTGGGGCAGATAGAGGCTTGTTCTCGGGTGTTATCCTATTGTGTTTGTATGGGAGTATGAGAGTAAGCATTTATTTATTTAATTTTGTTATACATACATATACATACTTATAGGTACCTACTTTAATTTTTATTATCAACTTCCTCGAGTATCACGAAATGATGATTAAGCTTTTGTACATCCATATAGTTATTTGATCGATATCGGTATAAAAAACAGTAAACGAGGAAAGTGACCCCACCTAACGCCAATGAGATGCGTTCCAACACCCACGGCGCCGGATGCCCTTTTTGCCGGCATCCTTGCTAATTAACTAGTCGTGATACCCTTGATTACGCTAATTAGCCACACGGTAAAACATCCGTGAAGATATATTATTACCGTCAAGGTCCCGTGACCAAGGAGAGTGGGTCTGTGTGAGAGTGATTGTGTGTATATCAATTAGATTGAAGCAGCCTTTTGTATTTTAGAGTTGGTCTTTGACCTATCAATGGTCCACTATAGGGCGCGGGTCGCTTCTATTAATTGGCAAGATCTGAATGAGACACGTATTATGTCTTTATTGACGTTTAATGATAACTTAACGTGTGCCCGGCCGCAACTTCGACTTCTATGTCGACATCAGAAATCAAAAACATCAGACATTATTGGGTCTATATAAAATTATTTGTATAGCCCGGGGTGAAAAGTACTACTTATAAGTAAAGCCAGGATATAAACAATTTTTGATACATAATTATTACTTATAACATTACATTAAGTTATTGACAAACTCCTAATTGAAGTCTCGGTAGACCCGACGAAGTTGGCAGGCGAACACAAATCACGTTAATTTGTGTTTGTGGAGAATCATACGTTATTAGTCGTTATTCTTAGTTAGTGTAATCGTGGCCTGAACCTCCCAAAGGACGGCGAGGGTTACCCTTCCGAGTAAACACGTGCCGCCTTCGTTACTTGTAAGTCATCAGTTGCTTGAATTTGAATCGATACGACCTTCGCCTTAAACCCCTTTTCCACGATAACCCCCCTCCCCCTCACCAATGTATAATGTACCTAATTGAAGGTACCTATATTATAATAAAACTGAGTGATCCAATTATAAATTATAATTTGGAGATATTTAGTAATGTAATACGTACATACAATAACTAATTGTCAATTTAAATAATCCCGTCTAAAGAAATTTCATAGATAATATAATAAGGCATAGGTGTATACTACCGCCCGCCACGGTACTTAGTACCATTTCTACCGTGTAATAATTGTTTTAACAGCAATTATGTTCCGGATAGAAAGGTGTGGAGCCGGCTACACTTTTTAGAGGCGACCATCTCAGTCCTCAAGGGTAGCAACACATCTGTGACCGAATTATAACGAGACTCTTACTAACATTTACTAACTGGACTATTACTAACAATAACTAACAGGACTAATATTCACTATCTATTTCCATTTCTTTATTTTCTCGATGACAGTTCTGTAGTAGTGTTGTGACCAAATAAGTAATGATATCGATCGCATATATATATTATACTAGCGAACCGCCCTCGCTTCGCTTCGGGAAACTAATTCCTTCGGTCCATACAAACTTTCAACCTCTATTTCAGCCTCTTCATCCCTTTTTTTCGCAATAAAAGGGAGCCTATGTCCTTTCTCAGGGTCTAAAGATTGTCTGTGCCAAATTTCATCAAAATCGGTTGAGAGGTTTAAGCGGGAAAGCGTAACAGACAGACAGACAGACAGACAGACAGACAGACAGACAGACAGACAGAGTTACTTTCGCATTTATAATATTAGTAGGGATTAAATCCATCAGATTTTGATTAGAATAAATCAACAAAGATTACCTGTCGTTATAATTATTTCGTTTCATTGTCGAAGTACCTACCTATACCTACTTATTTTACGACATCTTCGAAAATTTTAAAGTAGTTGGCATTATCAATCAAAAATAAATACGTGTAACATCTTGTAATTAAATATAATATTAGTTAATAAATTTGTACAAAAGTATTCGGCAGTAGTTTAGTTTCTTACATTTTGTAAAAAAATATCGGGTCTGTTATCGTGTTACGTTTATCGATATAGCCCATCCCTATCAGTTTCTCCGAATCAGGTATAACCTTGTACGTGTGTAAACGTCATATTTTTATAAAATAATGCATACATAATGTAAAAAGGACGCTCGTTCAAGTTTTCACAGGAGCTGTCATCGAGAAAATAAAGAAATGGAAATAGTATAACAGTCCCTGTCCCAGTCCTCATACTTACAAACTAACCAACTAATGTTCTAACACCGTCACCTAACCAGACTAACTATCCCAGTCCCCATATATGAGTCTTGTTCTAAGTCGGTCACAGTTGTCATGGGCGGCAGCGGAAGGTGGTGCTGCATGCTCGTTTGCTGCCTTAAATCAATAAAAAAAAAAAGGTTTCCCCAAACAAAGCGAGGGTAGTTACTAGTCTACATTAATATCATAAAAGTGTTATTGGTCTTTGTTTCCACCGTCTACAAAACTACTAAAGGAGTGCGCACAGTACAACGACTCCACGACCGACAGACGCCAACGCGACTAAAACCTTGACAAAGCTAACATTCAATTATGAGCCTTATATCTTTATATGTAAGGTTGAATTTCGAACTTATACTTAAAAGCCCTGTACGGCTCGCCCTACACCCATAGCCGTTCCGTTTCGAGACCAACGCGTCGACGTTGCGTTGACGACTCACCGTAGACGAGTAGTCCACGCGTCGACCGACACAATGACGTAATGTAAATAGCGTCGGAGTTGAAACGGAGTGGAGACGGAGTCGAGTTGACGTCGATGAAGCGATGATCGCGGAACGGAACGTCGGAGTTGAAACGGAGTGGAGTCGGCGTGGAGTTGACGTCGAGTTGGTGTAATGTGCGCACTCCTTAAGTCTGTGTAAGAACGGGGGGATGTCAGCATTCATAATCATACTACGATTTTCCTCTAAATCCGGTTACATACTTGTTTGAGCGAATGTTTACCAAAAACAACTACCTAGTTACAACAATAACACAGATTACATTACGACAAGGGAGACGTTAACCAACCAAATAGAAAAATTATTTGTGATCGTTGAATTAGAAGCGAGTTAGATGCTCTTGAAATCGACCGGTTGTTTATGCAAGGGTCAGCCGTCACCCGTCTCGGTTGGGCGTACCCTCATTAGTGCGGGTGTCGAACGAACTGCGGGTCAACTTGATTTTGCCGGGTAACATTAATTTGGGGACAGAGTGGCTAAGTGTTCAACGAGTTCTATTTGCCAATGTTGCCAAACCCCGCGAGGGTTGATCATTATATGGATATTCCGAGATTTTATTGCTTGCTTATTGTTGTTTTCTTATGTGTAAATGATAACTGGTGGGTTGAATGAATGTTCTAAAGACCAATTTTTTTTTAATTAAACGAGCATTATGAAGCACCTTTTTCCTTTTTGATACTTTCGGAGAAAACAGGTAAATACATTAACACATACTGAAGAACACGCGAATGGGTTTCAGTTTACACAGCACGTACAGGGAACCCCAATAGCAACTTTAGCGAAACAAAACATTTAATTATGAACATTTTATTTGCGCAAAACATTTAGTTAGCGCATGAATATGCACACGATGAGGCCACATCAAAACATTCCATGTCGTTTCGGTTCGGTTTTTATGCACAAAAACAGTGGAGGAACAGAGAGGCCGTTACGAGACCAATTAAAATTGAAGTCCTCCTCGAGCCTGGTATAAATATAATTAAATCGAATACAAAATTTTGCTTGTTTTTGCCAAATCCAGACGCAGGCCTGAACGGCTTATTGGCAATTGAAATTTTTTCATGTTAGGATTCAATTATCCTCGCGCAGACTACGAGCGATTGATGTTCACATTTTAATTATAATTATTTTGAGCAACACAGGGAATCCTAGTGCGGGGATATGACTGTGTAAGCATTTATTTAAAAACAAAGAAACGCTACTTGTGGTTCATATACATAAATATATTATTTTTCCCGTGCCAGTTTTAACTGAAATAAGTTTTTGAAAAACGGTAAATTGAAGATCGCACGATGCGCGTACGTCACTTATCTAGTAAAAACTAGTTTCAACTAATGAAAACGGGTTTTAAGTAATAACGTGTTTACAATGTATAAAAACAATTTCATTTAGTCGGGTTATTCCTTGAAATTAGATAAATGTGGTGGTTGAAGTATTATCTATAATTATGACTAATTATACATATATTATCGCGGAGGAAAAAAACAACTAATTATATTATTAGTTGACTGTTTTCTATGCGAAATTATTAGTGATACCATTCTGAGCGATGACAGAAGCGCGCGCAATTCTATCAGTAGGTAATTTATAAAAAGTACCTATACTTTTGTCCGTGAATCATCGGGTGTCCGATATATGTAGCAAATGTTTATGTGGACACCAAGTAATTAACATATGTTAAAAAAATGCTTTTATCAATGTCATTGTAAAATCGCAAGCTGCATATTATAACTATCAAACCCTAATGTGAGTAAATAGATATCTATTGATATATGTTCGGTTCGGTGCACTCATTTGTTTGAGACATTGACGACCCCGTAGCTAGTTGGTAGTGGTCCTGCCGGCGCGGCGTCGCAAAGGGTCCCTGGTTCGATTCCCCGCCGGGGCAGTTATTTATGTGTGAGATAAATATTTGTTCTCGAGTAATGGTGTTGATGATGTGTCAGCTTCTTAAGAACGTGCAAAATCATTACCTATTTTGGTAGGGTTGTCACAACAGGTTAAGATAAATTAAACAAAACATTGGCTAAATAGTTTTATAATTCAGTGTGATAAATTACTTTACAAATTACTTACTCTTATAATTTTTTTTATATTTTTTTTTTAGTGATTTATTGTTTCTTTTAATTGTGTGGTATTGTGTTTATTTTACGATTTTTAGTGATGGGTAGACCTAACAAGGCTGCTCCTCGGATGAGGAAACGACAGCTACTTGAGTAAGCCCAACAAAAAGTAACTGCTGTAAATCGTTGAGGACTTCCCTCAACTGTCTATAGTCTCCATCATCAGACCTGTAATGGTACTTATAACCCATATGGGTGCAAAGTCTTATCAATAGAAATGAAGTAAGTCCAAACACAAGGTGGCTACTGTAAAACGTTGACGAGTTCCCTTGACTACTTTACTAGTGTTAGATAATATTTAAATGTATTGTGTGTATTAATGCTGTTGATGTGTCATAATAAATAAATAAATGAAATACCACGTTAAAATGAACAACTTACAATTAACAAAATAATAACATACAATTAACCAAACAATAACATGCGTTGCACTGGCCCTGAGATTGTCAACTGGCTGTGCCAGCGTAAACCGGTTTCGCCGCGTACGCGACAAGCGGCCAGTGGACACGCACACTTGCCCCACCTGCTTGTAGTAGTGCAACCGATTCGTGCGGTTGTATGAAGCTGAAACTCTGTACCTTTTTTTAACTACTCTGTGCTATTGCCTTCTGTGCACTAAATTACATCATTTACATCCGAATCCATTTAGCCGTTTTGCGCGTGATGAGACACAAACATTGGAACTTTCACATGAAGGTAGGTATAATATTGGATAGGATAGGTTGTTTCACGTTAATGAAAAGCCGGTCATCGATCTTGTCTCGAACTTGAATTTAGTATTATGCTGTCGGTGACTTTGTCGTAAGTGTAATAAAATTTAGATCTTAATAAATTTTATTTCAGAGATTTGTTTAAGAGTTCATTCCTCTTAGGTTATAATGTTGGTAGTTCGTAACGTAATAAAATTTGGCGAAGTGCTTTTTTATCACGTTTACATTACACACTCATACCTGCGCGCATGAAATTAGTGTTTATGTAATGTGTATTTAGTTATAAACACTCATTTATCCCTGATGCACGGGAATTGAACGCGGGACGGGACCAATCTCTGCGGGAATGGCCACTAACGACGCCAAATAGGTACTGGTAAGTCCTAGCTCTGTCGCGTAGATAATGCCGACGAAAGCTTGTTTGTCGGCTATTTACATATATTAAAATATCCATTAGGTCATTTTCATACAAATTTGTTTACCAACTAAGCTTTAATTATGTGCGCGCCTTTTCGCTGATATGTAAGTACGCATATGCCTCGTTAGTACGTCCAACATCTTCGACTTCATCGTTTACCATCAGGTGGGATAGTGTTTTAAAGAAAACCGACTATTCTTTATACACTGACGTAACTCACTCTCAAGACAATAAATAAAACGATGATAAATTACAAGTGTCGAAACTGGCGATTCGATTGGAGGGCACGTGAGCACGGCGCAGGTGGGTAACAGGTGCTCCGTTGTAAGATCGGCCGTTTGGATTGTGAGTCGAGTGGAGACCAGGGATGTTATGGAGCTCCGTGTATGTAACCGTAACCGAAACTATCGGATATCCGAAAAAAAAATAGTATCCGTAACCGTACCCGATTCCGTTACCAAAGTTTCGGTTAATTTCACTATACTAGCCGCACGTGTCACGCATAACTAAGTATATCTAATATCCGTAACCGAAACTATCCGAAAGTAACGGATACTCCGAAATGATTACATATCCGCAACCGTATCTGAAACCGATATAATATTATTCGTATATCCGTATCCAGAACCGAAATTTAATATCCGTAACATCCCTGCAGGAGACCTCACCGGCTCACGGTTCACGGTGGCTTAAGGAGTGCGCACATTACAACGACTCCACGACCGACCGACGCCAACGCGACTAAAACCTTGACAAAGCTAACATTCAATTATGAGCCTTATATCTTTGAAGGTAAGGTTGAATTTCGAACTTATACTTAAAAGCCCTGTACGGCTCGCCCTACACCCATAGCCGTTCCGTTTCGAGACCAACGCGTCGACGTTGCGTTGACGACTCACCGTAGACGAGTAGTCCACGCGTCGACCGACACAATGACGTAATGTAACTAACGTCGGAGTTGAAACGGAGTGGAGACGGAGTCGAGTTGACGTCGATGATGCGTTGATCGCGGAACGGAACGTCGGAGTTGAAACGGAGTGGAGTCGGAGTGGAGTTGACGTCGAGTTGGTGTAATGTGCGCACTCCTTTAATGGGTTTTATGTGTCGGGAGTTATTACTTTATCCGGTGACCAGCACCGGTTGCCGGGCTTGGCTGGTTGAGGAGTTTGGGGAATTACGTAGGTGAGCAGATGGCGATTCTTCGGTTAATCGATGTTGATAAGATTATATTATTTCTGACTACCTATACAAAATGGTATCTTCCGAAGTAGGAACACAGGAAAATACTTTCTGTTTAGCCTGGGAGGGAATCGAACAAGGGACCCCTGCCTAGGATAGATCATTAACAACCAGAACTATCGCAAGTTCAAACAAGCAGACTTTTGGAGATCGTTGAAAAGAACTTACGAGCATAATTTTAGAAGTAAAATTCGAATCAAGATCCCCCCGTTCGGGAGTCCAACGTTTAAACCACATATCTATCTATCTATCAGTACTCGGCTTAACTTCAACCCATTGATGGCCCAATATAGGGCGCATTAATATCAGTGAATGTTTCAAATGACAAAAAATGAGGTCGCCTTTTTATTTCATTGTCGGTAATAAATATTATAATACTGATTAAGTAGTGAAACGAAACTGCAAAAGGTTATCGCATTCGTTTCCTTTTTAGTCACTCTCTTTATCGATTCTAGCATTGCGTTTGTCCTTCAAGTTTCGGAACGTCAGACACGACGCATTGGTAGCATCGCGTGATTACGTTTGAAATTAACATTATTCCGAGTTTTAAGGTTATCGCTTTCCCGGTTATAGCGTAATAATGATTTTCAGTTAACGAAGCACATTCGTTAAAAGTGATATTATTCGATTTTGTTTTCGTTAGCCATGCGATTTTATTTCTCTTATTGACGTTTTATTCGACCATTCAATAAATCGACTTATGATTCTTATCTGACATAGTGATTTCGTGCTTGTGTATTGTGCTCGAGATGATATAGCCGAGTATCATTAATAAAGTGGATGCCCTGCAGTTAGTAAAGCAGCAGCAAGCTGTTACAACAGTTTATGCTCGATTTAGGTCCACACTCGGCAACGCTACGGAAATAAACGGGAGTTCCGACCGAAGACTGCTTATTGTAGCGTTCAGTTAGAGTTACAGTCTTATTGTTGATTTACTCGTTTTGTACTGACGGCATCGATTCGGAGAAGTGTATTTTGAAACATATTAACACATGATAGTCGCTGAATTGCTTCGTGTCCGTAAATAATAAAAAAACGGAGGCAGTCGTCTTAGATCTTAGACTGCCGACAGAACTGAAAACTTAAAACTTAGAAAATAACTTAATACGTATATAGTATGTAGTGACGCGAAGCCCTAAGATTTTCCCGTACCAAAAATTGCCCAACGCGGCTGAGGAAGTTTTCACTTCAGAAACATAGTGGCGATTTCTCAGTCTGTCCTTGTCATTGACTTTGTAATAATATAAAACAAAGTGGGTAGTTCTCAGTTAGCTTCAAACTGAACTGTGCAATGGATTTTTATGCGGTTACAGAATAATCTGACACTTGTTTTAACGTGACGCTTTTAGAGTAAGTCAGTCACGAATATTTTCTCGCAAAGTTAACACTTGATAAGTGGCCCAAGCCCAAGTTGGCCCAAATGCTTGTTGAAAAACAAATCAACTTTGGATAAAAAATACTTCTACACTTAACAAAAGCAATTCTAATTAGTAAACTTGTATAATATGTTTATGGAAGAACACAAAAAATCTATAACCAAGCCATACGGATTACGGTGTACGTCCAATTAAAAATTCGCTCGCTGCACTATTTCGTTTTAAACGTAATGAAGTAATATTTTTTACGTTTTTAGACGTACCGTAAACGTTATTTGATGTTTTCCTTATTTTGCTAGCAGGCGCGGGTCGTGGCGGGTTTGAGTGTGCACTTTGTGTCGTGCGTTTTGCACGATGCGTTTGAACGTAGTTTTTGTTTGTTTTGTTTGTTCGTTGTGCATATTATATTTTGTCGTAGAACGCTTGCTTGCGACCGCCTTGTTAATAATTCCATTTATGATTTCTGTGTGTGGGACGCGCTAAAGAGTGCAGCTACCTACGTGTGCTGTGTTGAGGCTAGAAGTTCAACTGTTTCTAAAATAACGATGATTACGTTATTGTGGATTTTTAAGATATTTGAGCATGATTATTAAAGTGATAATTTCTTATGGGAGGGTAAACCGCTTCGTTACGTAACGCGTTACGTAACTTATAAATAATTGTTTCCTTTAATTAATCTGGCTTCAACCCATTAATGGCCCACCGCTGAGCAGGACAACACAACTGCTCATCACAACTGAGGAGGCCTAGAGCATACTCCGCCACGCTGCTCCAATGCGGATTAGTGGAATAATACAGCAAAGTATTATTCCAACCCAGGCAGTGGCCTGGCATCGCATAGGGATGCGACAGACTTTCAAACTGCCAAACTATCGTCGCTCTGTTTAAGTAAATTTCTTAATTAGCAGAATTTATTTTATTACCTTAGGGCTGGTCCACACAAATCTAACGTGACGATAGCGACACATAAATTTGTGTTGCTGCATCGGGCGATTGTACGAGGAACGAGGCGCGTGCGGCCGGCCGGCGGCGGCGGCGCGGTCAGTACACTCGCGTGCGCCCCGCTGTCGTGACGTCTCCGTGACGTTGCCGCGCCGTGCCGGACGTTGCGCGCTTTTTACGCGCGACTGTATCTGCGTAACTCGAGCGCATTTGCCGTCTAACGACGCAAATTGTAATGTAAAACCGCGATAGTACTCGCGTAAAACTCTTCCAATGCGTTATAATATCTATGATTATTTATCATCGAGATTAGTACTTATATCTCGATGATGATTATTGTTTTTCTTTTCTTTCATCTGAACAAGGTTAATTTAATTTGCTTACGTTACCTGCGTGTTTTGTTTGAAAATATCAAAACAAACACGCGTTTTCGCGCGTAATTCACATCGATTGTGAAGGGAAGCGCGTTCGGCGTAGGTTTAGTCGGCGTTGTATTCATTATGCGCGTCTATCGCAAGTGCATAGAAGGTTGGCGTCTGGAAAATCGATGGGACGCAAACACTGTGATGTTGATGTGCGAATGATCGGACCGCTAGGGTTGTCACTGCGACGTATTTTGGATTAATTACTGATGTTTATTGAAACGAAGTTTCTATACGCGGCTTACGGTTAGTGCGATTTAGTTGAAATCGTCACGTAACGAAATGCCGTATACTGTGTAGGTGTGTGTTTTTAATAGTGGTACACGCCATCTATAGTATTATTTTGTGACTAGTTGTTTAGATGAGAGTACCTAGATGGCGTTGTTACAACAAATCTATCTATATCTATCCGTATCTATCTAGTTTCTTGAGGTTCACTTCTATCGGATTTCACATGATATTTTTTATCATATAACCTCAACACACGGTTGTACATTTTTCAAGTACATTTTTATGGAGTTGAAGCAAAAAACGGGGGTCCCCCGACGGCACATTTTTTTTTTTTTTTTATTTCTAGTGTTGCAAGGAGATTTAATGGTTGCTGTTGGTTTATTAGTTATATTTTATTGGTTTAATTGTAAATTACAAATTCAATGGAAAACGACTATGTTCGGGATGTAGTAATTCATTAGAAATAAATATAATGCATAGATTCTGCTTTAAATAATAGATTATTTATGTTTAATAGCGTAATAAAACGTATACGATTAATTAGTAGTAGTTAAAAAATGCAAAAAATTCAATTTTAGAATAGAACAAAACAATCACTGTGTTATCGAACTGCAATGTCCAAAATCTAGAACAGTTTTAAGAATACTCGAAAAAATTTATTTCTTATTAATTTTATTACTTAAAAAATTATCAATGCATCGCAGTGGTAGCCCTAAGTCCACCCTCTCGTTTCGGCGGTAATAATACCGTCGGAGGGGTACGTGCGTGCATGCACTTGGTGGCGGCGGGGGCGCGGGGCGTAGGGGGGGGGGGTCCACGATTCGGGGGCGGAGTGCCCATCGATTTGAATCCCGTCTGCTCCCAATTGAAAGGCCCAAGGATAGTTTTTAGAAATCACTTTGATTTCCATCGCAAAAAAGTGACCATAATTTATAACGAATATCTTATATGTACTCGTATTTGCATGTAATTTTAATCTTATTCTTATAATTTTATGTCAAGTATATTTGTATTTTATATTATTAAATGAAAAAATCTATACATACCGCGGAACAGACTTCTTACATACCTGTTATAAAACTGTATCTGTTTGTACATTTGAGACTAGCTGTGTCCGCGAATTCGTCCGCGTGAAATTTTAATTGTTATGAGAAAATTTCTATAACAAAAGTAGCCCATGTTACTCCTTATTACATCAGCTATCTGCCAGTGAAAGTCCCGTCAAAATCAGTCCAGCCGTTCCAGAGATTAGCTCAAACAGACAAACAGACAAAAATTGTAAAAATAGCATTTTGGTATATTATGTACATACCGTGTATCCCTTAACAATGATTTTTAACATTTTTCCATGCGTTTGTTCTCCCTAATCACTTAAGGTTGATTCAAACAGCCGACGGGGCGGGACGGGTCCCGTCGCATTTGTACTGCGCGCGACGTGATTCGACCCGCCGAGCGCGACGCGTCACGTCGAGCGCAGTACAAAGGCGACGGGACCCGTCCCGCCCCGTCGGCTGTTTGAATCAACCTTTAACCGCAATGGCTTAACCGATTTTGATGCGGAGTAACATTTAATGTTTGTTTAAAGAATCCCGTCTAAATATTTGTTTGAGCGCTAATGGATAGGTCGGCTGGTATACCTAAAACTGATTGAGAATTCTGTTAAGCATTAAGTCCGCGTTTTGTATCACTTATTTTAATTGTTCAGAAAGACTTTTAAGCATCACTAAAGTACCGGTAAATAGGTTTCCTGAAGCGAAGCGAATAAATAATCTCCTATCCGAATATCACAGTTTGGTGTAACTCATATTTATGATGTACATAATGTATGAATACCTAAATAAATGCCAGAAAATAATCAAGTGTTATACAAATACATTTTTGATCAAAGGAAACGATAATTAGTTATCGAAGGAAGAGCGCGGCGGGCGGCGGCGGCGCGGCGGTGTGAAACACATCAATAGAAGATATTATAACTTATTTATAAACGCGTTCCACTTTCACCCGGCCGCCCCCTTCGCGTGGTTTACGAGCGCTGTAACTTGTAACTTGTAACCGGGTTGTAACTTGTAACCGTCGTGTAAACAAATGTATAATGTAAATAACCCGTATAATGTTATTTTGCTTAATGTTAATTTTTAATGACTTGATTATAGGCGTCGAAGATTTTCATAAAATTTTGAAGGATAATGATAAATAGGATCTTTGAAAGTCGATATTTTATTAGATCACGACGTACACATATGAGTATATGTTTAAATACTCAATATGTGTGTGGGGGGGTATATGTTTGTCAAAGGATTAACTTTAGTATCTACTATTCATACTCATACTCATTTCGTGTTAAACTACCTTCATATCTTTTAATCTGTATTTTTTATTGTTGAAATATGAAATGTATTTTTGATGGAAGTTGTGGTAACCGTCTGAATCCTTCTATATTTGACTCTAGCTGCGACTTCTCTCCTAATCTTGACATTACAAATAATACATTAAACTACTGTTAAAACCACTTAGGGCGCATTGAACTTAACGTAAAGTTACCCCAATGTATCTATACAATTGTATTTCTAAATGTATCTATGCATACATTACATAATATATCTATGCACCACCGTAGTAGCTGCGGTAAGACGGATATAACCGTGCTAATCCCAATACGCAAATGATATTTATATGTATTTCAACAAGGTAGAAAATCGACTGTATTCCTTAAAGAGGGGAAGTAGGGGCTCATTGTCACCACCTGTCTGTGTTTAACAGCTTTCGGAAGACGCCAACAGTACTATCCGGATGGACGGCGCGCGCGCATCTGTCGACGTTTCCCGCCTAAATCTAACATGTGTTGGTTTCGAACACTGAATTTAAAAGTAAACATAGTTTGTGAAGCGACTTTGAATTTACGACTTTCTTCGTGTGTTTGAGTTACTTTAAAATTTCACGATAACTAAATATGAATTAGTGACTAGTGTCATTACAGTGCCATCTGAATATTTAAATTCCAAGTGCCATTAGAATGTTTGAAGAAACATTTGTGCCAAAAATGTACCAAATATTATTATAACGTTTGTATTATACACCATAATTGCCAAAGACTAGCTTGAGTTAAATAAGTGTTTATTATAAATTGAACTCGGTAAGTGCGCGTGTGACTTCTATGAACAGTACTAATTACGATTTAGTCGAAATTTAAAAAACCTTCGTAATATATTAAGTGAAAATGTTGGGATTACTTACGTCTGATTTCGCGTACCAAAATCGGATGACGCTGCTCCAGCATCTGATCGACTGCGGAGATGTGTTGCTCGGGAAGCAGTATGTGTACGGTATGTTTTGAATTTATCATGTTTTAATCAACTTTGCATTTCTGAATTTATTTCACGTTTTACATACATATTTAACAAATTGTTCGGTTCACAAATTGTATAATTATGAGGGTTGATCTAAAAAAGTTCCAAGCGTTTATGTTGTGTTAATGTTACGTAATTTGTTAACTGTTATGAACATATTATTAATTTAACTCACTCGACTGTTTTGTTTTAACTGTTTGAGCAATTTCAGCGAAAAACTTTTTGCATAGCCTCTTATACGTTCCTCTAATTGGGGTTATCAATGTTAAACATTGCGTTTTCTACGTCAAATAATACAATGTGCAAATGTGAATAATAAAATTTGTACCTTGTGATCATTATTTTATCATTATGTTTCAACTTACTTATTTACTTACGTGCTCCCATATATCCCTTTGGGAACTTACCTCCTTTTGCGTCTCTCTAAGCTTACCTAAGGTCTACCTAAGTACATAATTATAACAATCTTTTCCCAGTTCCGACGTTGTGACTTGCAGTCTTACACGTTAGTACTTAGTCCTGTTGCATCAATGGTCATAAATTGAACTTTCTTTTATAGTTATGGATTCCGCTTCTCAGTATCTAAACAAAACATGAAACAACGTCGCTTCGACGTCCCCACAAACAGGTTTATCGCATTCGCACGTTGTATTAGGGATGTCAAGGATATGATTTTTCAGATCTGTGTGATCGGAATTAATAAAATCACTAGTAAAGAGGATATTAAAGTTATTAAACATGGAATGGTAAACTGGAATATATTATTTTACTTTTTACGTTTGGGAACTTATGCTAGTTATGTAATTGATATAGGACTAAATTTGCGATTAGATTTTTTGTATGTTCTATCTTATTGTATAATGAAACTTTAGTTATTATCTTCACTTTACTTCATACGTACATAATTATGCTTATGTTATATACTCGAACGTTTTAAATTCACGTTTATTTATCAACTGGGTTCGGTGTGATCCGTGGTCGATACCGCTATGTTACTGATGTGATGTGATGCCTAGTACATACCAAGAGGATTGGTGATAATAGCACTTAGGTACTTTTTTTACTTTCTTTCCAAGCCGGCTTCGCACCGTTGATTACTTTGGTGTTACAGATGTGCGTGGGTGATTGCTAACCATTAGGTGGCTCGCTTGTATGCACGATATAATCATTTCGGATATTTGATTCAAAGAGCTTCGCTGTTGAACATCACTGTTTAGCACATTCATTTGTACACTCGAACGTTCTAAGTTCACGTTCACATATCTCGTGTTGTCTCGCCGAGGCTAGCGCGTGCGCGCGTCGGCCGCTCGCGAGTCGCGATCCTATCGCCGGTTTTATTTATCGTCGCATTGTCTGGCGGCATCATAAATAAATTGCCATTTTAATTAGCATTCACCCGCGCGTCCCCGACGACTCATCTCACGTCTCGTTCACCTGGTACAGAGGTCTATTGTGGGTGAACGTCGCGAGGTTTTAGGGCGACATATTTTAATGTAATCTGTAGTACCAATAAATAATTGTATTACTTATAGTACTAATGAAACTGTTCGATGTCTGAACATGGAAGGTAATTTATTAACGCAATAGATCTCATAACACTTGATATTACAGTTTAGTTTACAATATCATCGCATAGAAGAGATATAGATAGGATTAATAATTCCTGAACAATTTAATTACTCTTTGGGTAGTTAAAATACTGAAAATACTGAACCGCTAATTTGATGGCATACCTATGGCTAAACACTATTTTTACACTTTACACACCCTGTACAGGCCTGCATGTCAGCATAAATACTTGATTGATGATTGATTCTTAGTAAGTAATGTTGTATATTTTTTGTTTTGTCTTAGTAATGTTGTATACCAACTGCACGGGACAGGAACTTCTACTGGGAGGTCATGAACGGAGAAATACGTTGTACATGTTGTATATATTTGTTCCTATAAGTTTATTTCAGTTTAGATCATTATGAGTAGAATTTTGATAACATCCTTTTTTTACGTCAATTAAAAATCACCAGACTGAATCACTGAACTATTTGTGCTCTTTCAAATTAAGTAATTTAGCACATATTGATGTGACATTTATCTTGATACTGAAGGGTTTGCATTATCACAATGGATGAAAAATATTTACAAAACCTACGTCCCATGCTACTTGTTGGTACTTGTTGGTCGAAGCTTTGTACCCGGTTTCAAATTAAGTATGTCCAAGCTAAACACTAATTTGGTAGATCCGAGTGTCTTCAACTTAAACTCTCCTTGCGGGAGGTCCTTTGCCCATCGGCCGGCCGACAAAGAATCGCAAACGCGAGCCGCGTCGCTCATTAGACCGCCATTATAAACCGATACGAAACGACGCCATGCCGTTGGACAATAAAAAGGACTTATTATATCGTAATTACGCACCGACCGAGAACCAATTACACCTTCCAGAACCATCCATTTCCGCACGCGCCCTGTCATTTCCCCCTCCCCTCCCCTCCCATACTATTCCATTTCCCTTTTAACATCCCATTAATATGGGGGCCTAGCGCACCTATGTTTTTAATGTTAATGCAAAAATTACTACCTGATGTAATTGAAGTTAAGTCCATACGAGTCGATTGCGTTTTATTCTAGATCGTTCTCTTAATAGAATAATCGTAGTACGAACGTATGTATAAATAGATTTATGTAAATGAAATTGTGTGTATTTTTATTCTGCTAATTCTTTTAGGAACGTGGGTTAACAAAAATGGAAGCGTTATTATAGGCTCGTGGGCTTCAGTACAAAATGATATTTATGTCAGACTTATAAAGTCCAAAATGGGAACTTACGTAATTCTAGTAGCCCTGCAGCCCACGCCTCTTCGCAATTTTCACATCTAAGTACTAATCTGGAAATAGTTTTGTATTTCGGCTAAAGAAGGCTTAGAAAGGAATTAAGGCTGTACGTATACTCAAGAAAATCGAGAGAAGTTCAATGACTGGGTAAAGTTTGTTAACATTCAAGTTGTGTATTTTAGTAAATTGATTACCATATTAGACTAGGATGATTTCAGTTCAGTGGTTAAATAAGTTAGACGATAGTAAATTTGTACTTTTCGAAGTACCTAATTCACGTTACCGAATTTGATATAAGTTTAAATTCATCAATACCTAGTTAAGACTCAGTCAGACCTAGTTTTTAGTTATGTTGTGTACAATTTTTGTCGCTTGTTGTAATATTACGAATTGTAAATGATTTTGTTAGTTCTTGTTAAAAAACACGTAACGAAATAAGTTCGGAGGTAAAAAATGGATGGTTGTTTTATCGAGACACACGAGAGCCAAGGCGTCAATGGTCAACCGAGTCATTGTTTGCAAACTTCCCAAGACTTTTTTTCAATGTATTGACACGAAAATTTGTTCCGAACACAGTTTCAAAGAGAGCCCTTGGGGGCGTCGCAAAAACTTGCCTCTGTTTATTTCGGGGCTTCGTCCCGTTATCTGGAAACAATAGATCGCTGTATTCCCGACAGAACCCCTTTTACGCAACGAATTTCGATTATTTGTAAGAAGATACGCCTTTTGCCTGTGTGCCCTTTTGCCTTGTGCGTGAATAGAGGGCCTTCTGCCTCTATTCACGGCATATACAATGGTGTTTTATCGATTCGAAAATAAATGGTGATTGAAAGTTCGTACGTAACGAATTTTAATTGTTATCTCGTAACCGTAATTCCATTGAGTTAAGGCATTTAAGTGTAAAATTTTAATTTTATTATTATTATTATTTGTAGTGTTATTTTATTGTTAGGGTTCTGTTGTGTTCTGTCGTGCAGAAACTGAACCCTAATAGGATCATTTGATTTTAATATAAATATTAAATGAATAATAAATATAATTTTTGTTAAATATCATATTTCGGTGTGCGGTTAAATAGGTACTATCCGAACACTATTTTTTGTTTGTAGTTAAAATAATAAACGTGGCACTCGGAGACTGCCGCGGTAAAGCTATTGCATAGCATTTTTTATCAACTTATGCAATTATAATTATTAGAAGTTATATAGGTATATCAGAACAGCGCCATCTAGTTTGTAGAAAACATACGTACCATACCTACGTATTAAGGTACTAGATGGCGCTGATTGGGGGTGGTGCATTATTATCCCCTACCAGCGCCATCTACGTACTGTGCAGTGAACAATTATTCATTAGGTTAGATGGGTCCATTTATCGATGGAGGAAGGCTGGCTGAGCTGGTAGTTCACTCGCAGTATACTAGATGGCGCTGAGTAGTAAAACGCTGTAATTCTGAATCACGCTGGCGAGGTTTTTTGTAATATCTATAAGTATCCAGCATTAACATTCAATAAATGACTTGAGTTGACTTGTACTGAAGAAGTGTTTCTTTAATCTTTATTGTGCTTGCCTACTCGTTCAACGAAACTACTCTTGGGACCGCCGAATGGTTGATAATTTATTCAGGGGGTGTTAGGTTTTTTTCGTTACGGAATTTCTGGATTCGGTCCCCACGCTCAAGGCCCGCGATAAAAGCTATGCAATAGCTTAAAATGCAAATTACCGTTTAGTATGTAAAGAACATAACCATACTATTTTATAATAACTATTATTAAGGTAAACTATTGGGAACAAATTGAATCACTTAAATATAGTTATTAATAAGCTTGCATAGCGAAAGCATATATATTTTTTTATTCATAAATCCTGCTAAACATTCCAACTGTGTTCCACGTGGGAGAAACGTGGAAATTCTACAACAGAGATTTAAGTTTTAGCTTAATCGACGCAGTGGCTCTTGAGAGCCGTCTGGAGGTTTTCACAGCAAGCGACAAGAACCCTCCAATTAGGGTGTAACTACGTTGGTGCGGATAGGAAATATTCCGTTATTCACCGCGGGCAAAATTATATTCAAACGCATGCTAATAATTATTATGTATCCAGCCTTTATTGCATTCGGATTTCATGTGGTTGTGTACTGTTTTATTTTTACCGACTCAGAATTCAAATTTGAAATTCAAATTGCGAATTTCAATTTAGTACTTAATTGAATTTCGAGTTTTTGTTTTAATTGCCGGCTAAGTGCGAGTCTTTCACGATTGATTAAGTTATCGACGATATGCGAGTATTTTTCATAAGATCACATTAAAAATCGATTTTCACTTAAAATTGTATCGATATTTTATGGAAAGTATTTTTCAATATTTATGCCGCATTCTTTCGGCGATAGACAGCAGGAATGGTCAATTTCGTACGTTTTCTAAAATATTTATTTTACTGACAGTTTGAAAATAATAAATGTCTTAGCGTTTTTTTTAATTGGAAGTCCGGAATTCTAAAATATATTAGGTATACCGTAATCATGTCCATTTAATATTAAAATTAAATGCATACGTAATAATAACTAATTAAAATAAGTACGATCGAAAGCTCATTAGCATTACAAGCTGCGAGGATCGTGAAACATTGCCAACTGGATGTTATTGATTTCAAAGAGATTCCGAGAACTTGGATCAAAATACACCAACTACGAGTGCGTCCGTGTCCGTGCTCCTGCTATTTCCCAGGAACAGCCATGTTCGTTTATTATACAATTGAAATTTATACCTTCTGGAAAGTATTCGGTTTTGGCTAATATCATTTTAATTATCTGTATGTGCTTAGGAGTTGCATTCGCCGTTTCCCACAACAACTAACAGGACTATCACCAACAGTCCCTGTCCCAGTCCTCATACTTAAAAACGAAACAATTAATGTTCTAACACCGTCTCCTAACCGGACTAACTATCCCTAGTCCCTATTTGAGTCTTGTTCTGTGTCGGTCACACCACTCACAGAGGGCGGCCGCGGAAGAGTGGTGCTGCATACTCGTTTGCTATATTAATTCCATAAAAGAAGTTTTAAATGTACATTTTTCGTCGTCCTTAAGTGGCACATGTGAGTTCAATCACTACGTTGTATCTTATTTACACTACACATATTATTTTATTACATTACATGAATGTAATACATTTCTTAGTTATTCTTAGCTAGTGTCTAACTAAACGAAAGACATCGTTACAGTTTCATTAGTACAGAAATCACGTTTAGTTTATTGACAGGTATGTCTAGACTAGACGCAGCCGAACAACAAACGGGTAACGGCGGGCCATTGAGGGGTTGGCGACCGGGCGCGCGTCTGTTGGGTGAGGGTACGGTCAAACAGCCGACGGGGCGTGACGGCGACGCGACGCTGGCGGGACGTGAAGAGGTTGTAACGTATGAGCAAGTATGGAATATGTCACACAGAGCCGTCGCGCTCGGCGGGTCGCGTCACGTCGCGCGCAGTACAACGTTGACGCTAGCGTCGCGTCGCCGTCCCGCCCCGTCGGCTGTTTGACCATACCCTGATCGGGTCGCGGCAAGTCTAGTCTGCCCCTCGCGGGTGCAACATAGGACGATCGGGTCGGATGGTGTGCATGGTTGCGGTGTTTGTATATTATTTAACTTTGTCATCTATTTGCAGAGCGACTTTATTTTTATGTAACAAAGCATGAATGTCCGCGTAATGTCTGCGTATCGAGATGTCGCAGGATCGATTGGTATCCTTATGTGACAGTTAAGTGTTTCCTTCGAATGGTGGGTTGGATTTTTCTTTCACGCTTCAGGGAATTTTGCTGCGCGAGGCACGACTGTGTGAGGGTTTATAATTATACAAATAAGGAACTATGTACGTTCCAAAAGTCTCATATACTTAAGTCCGAAGTGTCATAGACATGAACGAGTGTGACATCACAAGTCGTGTAAAGCTGTACTATAGATTACAACACTAAAACCTACGGCAACAAATTACGAGCCTACAACGCAGTTGTGGTTGACATAAGCTTGCGTACAGCCACAGATGAACCCGCTGCCATCCGTAACAATAACAACCCCAAGCGGAAAAGTTTAATTTTCGAAGTTGAAGCCAACGAGCCATCGACCGGGAACGCGGGAACCGAATACGCTACTAATCACTGAATACGTTCAACTTCAATGTTTACTTGTTAGATGCCTAAGTAAACAATTTTCTATAGCCAATACCCAATTTTTATCGTAATAAGGTTCAAATTTGTTAACTTTGCATATTAGAATTAAATTGGGTTGGCGCAAAGCTGGCGCTAACATTCTCAACTTTAAAACGATTCGGGTAAGGTTTAAAATCCTTGTCAGAAACGGGAACGTAGTCTGTATGTGAGGTTATCGGTATGCACACCAATGTGTCATGTATTTCGTAAGAGTCAAGGTTCGAAATTCCAGTCAATAAACACGTTAGTGATATACGAGGCTGTGAGAGTTTTATGTGTGTACTTTGCAGTAGTTTACAACGTTTACATTGTTTTGGTTTCGGCTGTTATAAATATAAAGAAGGAAAGCCTATCAATATACCCAATCATTAATAAAATTTAATTAGAGTAAATCTGTGGGTATAATAAACTGTACATTTAACGACCCTGTGGCTGTAGCTTAGTTGGTAGTGGCCCTGCTTGCGAAGGGAGGGGTTCGATTCCCGGCCCGGGCGGATATGTGTGCGACATAGATTTTCATTCTTAGGTCATGGGCATTGACTTATTATTACTATGGACGTCGGGTCTCATTCTAAAATCGCAAAAAATATTGTTCCAGTAACAGCCATCGCGAGAATAGAAATGTTGACAAAGTAATTTGAACACTAAAATCAAAACATCGCGGTTTAATTTCGATTGCAGTCGATTGTAGCTCTTTTTGCGGGTTGTCGCTCATTTGGCTCGGACATTTTTTAGCGCGGACCCGACGTCCATTGTAATAATAATCAATAGTCATGGGTGTTAATGATTTGTTGTTTGTGTTGTCCATGTCACCCGCGACACAAGGAATCCTAGTGCGTTAACGTTTATTTTATTGTTTATCAATATCGATTGACCTGTTATCGATTTATATGGGTGATATTATACGGAAGCCACTTAAGGTAATATTTGACTTTATGTGTCAACATTTAGGTTGCAATTTCATCCTTTCTCCCTTCGCTCAGCAGGTAGGATCAGTATCAACTTGGCTTGGGTTGAAATTGTTTACTAATGGTATAAGCTTATAAGGGAACACGCGCCTAAAATTTCCATTTGATTTTCCCATATCCTTAATTTAACGGCCCCGGTCGGTAATGAACACGGGTGACGAAAGCGTGGTTGTGACTGTTGCGAGTAATGATGACACGGTTCCAGAACCGGATCTAATATTCAGATCATGATGAGCCGTTGAACTGTAGCTCAACGTAAACAGTTCACGCCCCAACGTGTATTAAAAAAAAATTAATGATTTATAAATATTATAAATACAAATACGAATTAGGCAAGGCCCGAATTGAGCGGATCTGCCACAGCGGGTTGACAGCTCTGAATCACACACGTGAACCGTGAACCACGGGAACTAGTGATCTATTGCTTTTATGCTGAGTTTTTACGTCTTTTGCGAGTGCTGCCTGTACTGTCGAAGCATTCTCGCATTATTGCCTGCCCGGTCTAAATGACCGCAATTATGAGGTATTCGAAGAAGCGTCGCGCATCGCACACTGCCGCGCCGCCACACCGGGCGAGGCGCGCCCGCGATTGCGGTTGCGACTGCAAAACTGCAATAGAACGTCCATTGAACTAAAACCAGTTTCACTCATTGAAGAAAACTGCCGTGGAATTAGTGACTTGTCTCTAAATTTCTTCAAATTCAAATTATCAATACAAAACAATACCCCAACATGTACACTTAAAAAATTACGTGTGATTTTGCTATTTAATAATTTCCGGTTGCATAATCGGTCAATTCAAAATAATAGTTAGAACTTATAGGTATAGGTATTACCTATTAGTTTTATAATTTTACAATGTGCTAACATAGAACGCATGTCCCGCAACACTAGAGATCTGGGATCGCGTCTCACACAGCAGGTTCCGCTCTATTGACCTTTCTATACCCACTGTGTTAGTGTAGGATGTGATAAATAATATTACATTTCTTTAGGTATGTGTACTTATGTGATATTTATTACTTTTACTTATGTATACACTTTTTTGCTTGTTTCAGGTTTAGACAACCGGATATCACACTCTCGGAGTTCTGCGTCGCCGTGAGTACCTTTTTTTGTTTTCATCATCGTCATCATCATCAACGCAAACCATAACTGGTGGGCACGGGTCTCCTTTGGTGAGGGGGGGGGGGGGGTGAGGGGTGCAGGTCATAGTCCACCCCACTGGCCAATTGCCGATTGGCAGACTTCATACATCTTCGAGAACATTAATCCCACATAATAATGTAAATAAAAGTCATGAAACGCTTGATCTCATTAAGGTGGCCTATTCCCTAACTGCGTTGTAGGGAAATGTACGCGCTTGCGAGGAATTGATGATTGATTTATGTGGTTCCAGCGATGTCGTGAACAAGGACCTGGGGCTGTCGGAGAGCGATGATGAGACGCCCGCGACCACCACCAGACTCGAGCCGTAAGTTGATATTTACCTACTTATAATGACTTGCTAGATTCGAACCCAGGGGGTTGTTCGAGAGTTCAAGGGTTTGAACCATCAAGTGGTTCATAGCGGTGATAACCAATCACCGCAATCGAGAACACATTAGTTAATGCAAATTGATTATTCATGGCGCAAAAATAAATAACAAAAACATTAACTTTACTCTACTAACGCTATTTGATAGTTTTTGTCAATAGCGGGAAACGGGGTACAAATTAGTTTTAAAATTGGAGGTCCTCGCCACACAACATACAACTTTGACATAATTGTAATATTGTTTTGTTTCTAGCTAGTGTCTATAAATTGTGTATGTTGTATACTTAGGTACATAATCAACATACACATACTACGCACACACACATACGTAACTACTTGTTGTTTCTTATTTAAATTGAGGCAACTACCAATTCCAGCTTAGTTCGAAAGGGCGTTCGGCCGGCGAGTGGTACACATACTTTTTCTTTAACCTTATTTAATGTCTTTAATCTAAATCTCATTTTTGTTGACGTTTTAATAGCTGGCCACTACATGTGATGCTATAAATTGAAAAAGTAATTTGATTCAAAATTTACTTTATGTATTGCCAGTGCAATAAATTTATTAATTGTCAATCAGACCTAGGGCACGACAGTGCCCACGCAAATCGAGCAAAAGCGCATCGTTTTCTCGGAACATTCCAGGGCACTCTCGGTTAGGTTACTTAATTGTGCCCAAAATTAGAATTTTTAGAGAAAATATTGTGTGTTCATCGAGTTTGTATCGATGTAGTTATTTTTAGGATTCCGTACCCAAAAGGTGATAAACGGAATCCTACTAATATGCCTTCGTTGTCTGTCTGTCGGTCTGTCTGGATATCACAGGGTCTATCTCTTGAACAGAAGTAGGTAGACAACTGAAATTTTCACAGAATACGTGTACAACAAATAAAACATAGTTATAAATCCCGAAAGGTGATCTCCATACAAGTAATCTTAAAAAAATGTGGTTTTTCTACGTCTTCCAGCGCCTCTGTCTTATGAACCGTTATTTTATTTCAGTGAGTTGGTCGACATAGTGTCAGTCAACAAGCTGATACCCCGGTAGGTTGTCTGTTGAGACCCTAACGCATGCGGTATTTAGTTAGTGCTAGCCATACACGTTAGAGTCTACCTGAGAGATTTGCCTGTACAATTAAATTTATCAGGTAAACTTGATGTGCATGTATGTTACTTGATTACTAAGTAACATAGATGCACAGTTGTGTATCATACACGCTCAAGTTTACATGTACAGTTCAACTAACTGTACATGCTAACCTGTCAGGTATTCAGGTATACCCTGGCTTGTGTGGTCAGCTTAATGTTTCACTAACAAAGACCGTAGGTACTGCATCCGCACCAATAACCCGTTTAACTAGATCTGTCACTAACGCTTTTGCCCTTGAGAACTTAGTTGGAAAGGCCTTAAAATATTATAGTTGAAGTATAACTTTTACATTGCGTTGGGGCCGTGTAAATGTCACGTTCAGTGTTATGAATTAGGATTTATTTATGTAACTGTATCTCGGACGGATGGATAGGACATGGATGTGGAAGGAAGGATGGATGGATGGATGGATGGATGATGGTATAAAAATACAAGAATTAATGTGATAAAATCACATAGCCTGATCGTCATTGATAACTTTGAAATCGTCGCGATATTTCTTAAAGAATATGTTTGGTAGCATTTGATAAAGCGAAGTTGATAAAGGCTTTAAAAGGCGGGGTTGTTTGAACGTTTTAGGTATTTAATTTTTACAACGAGGTCTTTTAATTATTCAGATGTGTAATTTATACAATTTACGGCCATTTATAATACTTGGAACAAATTCAGGCTTATAATTTTCACATAGACGTTTTCTCGTAGGTTATATCTTGTTAACATCAGTGTATATACATGTTGTTATTGTATAAATTTGAAATTATTCAGCCTGATTGGGTTTTACGAAATAAAATTAAATAATCTAACCGATTAATTAAATATCGCTACTAATATTTTTTGGTAATTCGCACATTCGCAATTATCGCACGAGGATAGGCAATAGGTATCACAGGACATGAACATACACACAAAACAGTAAAGGAGTGCGCACATTACAACGACTCCACGACCGACCGACGCCCACGCGACTAAAACCTTGACAAAGCTAACATTCAATTATGAGCCTTATATCTTTGAACGTAAGGTTGAATTTCGAACTTATACTTAAAAGCCCTGTACGGCTTGCCCTACACCCATAGCCGTTCCCTTTCGAGACCAACGCGTCGACGTTGCGTTGACGACTCACCGTAGACGAGTAGTCCACGCGTCGACCGACACAATGACGTAATGTACCTAGAACGGAACGTCGGAGTTGAAACGGAGTGGAGACGGAGTCGAGTTGACGTCGATGAAGCGTTGATCGCGGAACGGAACGTCGGAGTTGAAACGGAGTGGAGTCGGAGTGGAGTTGACGTCGAGTTGGTGTAATGTGCGCACTCCTTAACACTCACAATCCACAAACATTTAACAGTCACTTGTGTTACTCCAGCCGGTACTCGAACTCGGGCCAATTTCACTATCAGCGTACAATGGCACTATAACGTGGGTTTTAAACGCTGTTAAATAGCTTGAATCGTTTAAAATTCTTTGAAACCATTTTTAATTTATATTAAACAGATTTTTATAAAACTTTGATCTTCCGTGTTTCAATTAGACACGGAGGGTTTGATAATGGAATCGTGAAAAAACATTAAATACTGACCCGAGAACAAACATTTATGGCAACAGCTAAGGGGTCACAAAATTAGTGTATTATTCTCTATTCAACATAGTTGTAATGTATTTGGTCACTCCCGCCAGCATCCTGTCACCGATCGGCTCGGGGGGCAGCCCGAGCTCGGGCAGCGAGTCGTCGCAGAGCGACTCCGAGTCGGAGTCGTCGTCGGCGGAGTCGACGGAGGCGCCGCCCGCCGTGGCCGTGCCGCAGCCGCCCGAGCGCACCTCCTGGGGCCTCTCGAACTTCGTGCCGCCGCCCGCGCAGCCCCCCGACCACGCGGAGTCGTATGACGCCGGCAAGGAGCTCCGACACGCGTTGGACGATGTTAAGGGAAAACCGGTATGTTCAACTGGAATATTATCTAATGGAGATTTAGCTTATTTGCGTACATAGAAGCGCTCATAGCCGGGCGGCTTGTGTCGATTCTAAGTGATCGAGTTAAGCATAAGAGGACCCGCTCGGTAGTTGGAAGTGTTACCGCTATTGGCAAAAGCCGTCGGTCGTCGGTTGATATCGTTAATTCGTTAGATAATATTCGTGCAGCCATGTCGAAAGTCTTCGCCGCTCCATAAATATTTGGGTCGATCACTAACCCCTTCACCAATACGGCTTGGAGCAGCATGGTGGAGTATGCTCTTGGGCTCTTGCGTTTTTATGAGAGACTCATGCTCACTAGTGGACCATAAATGGTTTGAAGCCGTGTATTATATGATTTACGTATAAAGTGCTCCATAGTCTCAATATCATTTAAAGTCAGTCAAATCGCATGGTTGCATCGTCGGAGTATATTTTTGTTCTACGATAGAAAAATAGACAAGTATCAAAACTCATAAATAACCTACTCGTATTTAAGCTGACCTGGTGTTTCTACGGCGACGTTCCCAAGTGTCATATTACCGGAGACATTCTTCTCGGTATATCACAGTCAGCGTTAGTGCACTACATTGACAGTGCATCTCGGTAGATGTCTCTGTGCAGGCGAACTGCGTTAGTGTTTCTTTTGTAGTCTTGTGTGTGTTTCTTTCGTTTAACGGGAATACATTTAAATGTGTTAAACGCTTCTCTTTGTCGGAGTTTTGTATAATTGTGTGTGATGTTGTGATATATTTTTTATAGTACTTCGCTTATTAAAAATAATTTTGTTAAAATTAAATAGTGATTGTTATTTTTATTGGAATAGTTGTTCTGTCGCTAGTTAAATATACTGAAGGAAGACAGATACATAAAAAAAATGAAAAACAGGACGTTAAAAAGATTCAATAATTGGTATTGGCATAGTTATTTTAGTTTGAGACGAATAATTATTACTCACTGCATTATTTACTACACCTGTGCAATGTTAAACAATATTAAAGTCTGGTATTAATTTGCGCTTGATATAATTTTTTCTTCAGTAAGTTTTAAGAAATGTGTTGAATATGTCACATAAAGATACAATTTTAAGTATAATAGTAAGTAATTCAAGCATTTTGAAGTACCCACAGTTTTTGAAGTATGTAATTAAAGGTCGATCGTTGTTACAATGGACGGATACATCGTTTTCGCGCATTATTTCCAAGATTTAATGAACCAAAGCGATTTTAACAAACATGAGAGATGGAGCAATTTGTTAATTTTGAAGGGTAACTTGAGACACGCGTTGATCAATTTCGAAAACGCATTAGACTGTGTACCGGTTAGAGAGAGACAGAGAGTTTTCTGTGAGTTTATAAATTTGAAAAATATGATGTGGCGCGCGGTAGGCGCCGTTCACGGGAATTTGGCGTCTAAGACGTCGTGTTTAGAGGTGAGAATCGTTTGTACTCGCGTTAATGTTGAGAATGAGAATAATGAGATGCAGTGCTATAATTGCAATTGAAGACGATTTGATGAATTAACAATTCCTATGTGTTAGTTTTCTTACAGGCGTCTTGTTGGTGCTGAATATTGCTTATTATGTAGTTTGGTAGGTACTGAGATTAGTATCAGGTGGTCTCTTAGTAACATGATTTTTAATGTTGAGTAATGTATTAGTGGCATTGTGTACCAAATCTGAAGTAGGTAGTTAGTGTTTTATATTAAAATCAAGTGAAGTTATGCTTATATGTGTAGGGGAGACCGGGGCTGGTTGTGACAGGGGTAAGTTGTTACAGTGACATTAGCGGCGGAACAGAGAACGATGTAGTGACGTTAGAAAGAGATAAATAACGCCACCACTGATGGCTCACCCCCCGCGAGAGCCAGTGGCACCAGGGCTTTTATGAAAGGAGCACCTGGGTGTCACTCAAAAAACCCTAGGTTTGTAAAATTTTCAATTATTCGTAATATTGGCCTACAGCCTGTTTTCGAACTAATTAGAGAGGTGTTTGATGTTATTTTTGCGTCCTAAGCCTTTCTTTTTGCTATAAAACTACGTTTGTACAGTTATATTAATTTGTATTTTTACTAGTTAACCTCAAAAGATCAATTTAGGCGTTGGGGCTAAAAGTGACATTTGCTTGGGGCAGGTTGTGACACGTCACTACCTGCCCCGTGGTTTTTCTTTTCAACCAATATAATTTGTTTATTGTTTTTTCGTAGCATGAGGACATATAAAAGGAAAACATAGCGTGAAAAAATATCTAAAGATCATTATGTACGAACGAGCAGCAACTATTTTAGAGGGAGGTACAACTAAAAAAGTTCGTAGCATCGCAAAAGATTTATGATTGTGTCATATACCCTTAACTAGATATATAAAGAAAAGAAAAGAAGCAAAACAGAAGAGCGCGCTCATAGAATCTCTCAAAGTTGGATACATGAAGAATCTACAAATATTATTTTGTTATAACAGTAAAGATTTTTGATTAGTTTGAAGTTTATTTCATTTTAAGTTTTATTTTAATGAGCCAAAAGATTACTTTGTAGACCTAGACATCATAATATGTTATTTAAATTAAGAAACGTAACTGTTGGTGATGATTGTTCTTAATAAAAAGGTTCTGATTTCATTAGTTTTAGGTTGTAACATTTTGCCCCATGTAGTGTAACAACCAGCCCCGGGTACGGGGTTGAAAGTGACAGGCCTTTTTTTTCAGAATTTGTTCATTTATATCTAAACTAATGGTTTGGTATACAAAATGTATTTTAAATTTGAATGCTGAATAGTTACTGAATCAAACAAATACTAACTCGGGTAAAAGAATCAAACAAATAAAAAAATATGACACTTTAAAATTAAAATGTCACAACCAACCCCGGTCTCCCCTACGTAGAATAATTTATACCTATACTCATTGCTTGTATTTTTTTTGTGACGAATATTATCGAATGTTTTTAAAAACGTAATCTTACCCCCTACTAACAGACAATACATCAATGAAATTCACTACAATGTGTTTGTCAAAACTGACGGACACGTACCCACATAATGAGCTTACGAGCACGCGCCGATTCTGGCATATGCATAGTAGTGAATTACACTTAATAAGTAATATTTGTGACTATGGGGGTTAAACTCTCTCGGAAAAGACTGACGAGACACTTCCAGTAACTTCGTGCTTTCTCGCCTTGGCTCGGGCGGCTTCCGATCATTGCTGGATACTTCCTCCTAAAGTTGAATTGATTCGTTACTGGTAACTCGAACACGGTTTAACGGTTGGTTAAATATAGACACCGGGCATAAGACGATTAGTGCAGTGTTTGAGTGTGCGTATAAAATTTAACCTTAACTTATTGTAAACAGAGTCCAATATCGGAGCTGTCGGACTCGGAGACGTCCCCGCCGTCCGCGGGCGCGGCGCGACGTCGACGGTCGGTGGCCGCGCGCGTGTCCACCGCCTCCAGCGACGAGGAGCCGCCGAGGACGCACCATCAGGTAACGTTGGTGACGACACTGACGACTACACGACACTATACGGTGACGTCACCACAAACCTGAATCACGCTATCGAAGTTTTCCTTTCTACAACGTTCGCAAACCTTATGAACATCCCTTTGCTAAACTCACATCAACAGACATGGGCAGATTGTGCAGTGTCAAGGAAGTGTGAAGGAAGTGTCGAGACCTGTATAATAGCGTGTTTGAATGGCGCGCGGGACGGGCTAGCGCGTACCAAACCTGGCGCGGTGCGGGCTACCACGCGCCTTAAAACGTCCCATAAAAACTCCACAACACAACAAATTCTTGCTAACCCTTTATTGCTACAACTAAACCCTGGCTCGTCAATATGCGAATGGGATCAGTATTCTAACCAGTCCCGATACGATATGGTTTTAATGACGGCGTGTTTGTTTAATCGGCAGACGCGCACTCAACCGTCGCCCGCTTCCGCCTCGAGCGCGACGACGGGCGTGAAGCGCGGCCGGCGTGAAGCGAAGCCGCGGCCCGACGAGCGGCCGGCGAAGCGGAAGCCGGGCCGGCCGCGCAAGTCCAAGCCGCAGTCGCCGCCGCCGCCGCCGCCGCCGCCGCCGCCCGCCGCCGACAGCGACCCCGAGCCGGAGCCCGCGGCGCACGCGCTCGACACCAAGACCTTTATATTTCGGAAGGTGAGCGGTTGCGTTCAGTTGTTCCACGCGAATCTATTGTTGTTTACACGCGTCCGCGGACGCGCGTTGGGGGAGGGGTGAATAACAATGTTGACCTATTGAAAAACAACAATTTTACATACTTAATAATTAACACAAGAGGGTACTAGTAAAATTTAACATCGCTTCGTATTGAATTAGACAGGCTGTACAGGATGTACTTTATTGTAATATCGAACGCTGAACCCCATTAAAGGTTTCATCATCTTAGCTAAATGCATCTATTTAGAAGTTTCCTAATAGAAGTAGGGTACTTCTATTAAGAAGCTTCTAAATAGGTGCAGTTACATAATTATCTCTAAATCTTTACTACGGCGACATCCAATTACGTTGACGACTATACGACGCAATTTTATGTCATAAGCCGTTCTTATTTATTTGTCATGTCAATTTTACATTGCTTTGTTCACAGGTGTTCACTCCAAAGAAGGGCGACGAGGGCGGCGGGAAGGGTGGCAAGGGGGGCAAGGGGAAGGGGGGCAAGGGCAAGGGCCAGGTGACCATCATCGAGGTGACCGCACCCGAGTGCGACGACGACCGCCGGAGCCGCGAGCGGTCGAACGAGCGACGGAATGAAGAGGCGATAGCGCGCGTGTCGCCGCCGCGGGAGCCCGAGCCGGTCAGGAGGCGGGACGCTGAACGGGTCGACCGCGTCTCCGAACGGGTTGACCGCGTCTCCGAACGGGTCGACCGCGCGTCCGAACGGGTCGACCGCGTCTCCGACCGCATCTCGGACCGCATCTCCGATCGGATCGCGGATCGTACGTCCAACGACAGGCTACCGCCGGACAGGACCGAGCGGCACGCGGAAAGGATACCCAATGACAGACTCCAACCTGATAGACTCCAGCCGGATAGGCTTCAGCCGGACAGACTCCAGCCGGATAGGCTACAGTCGGATAGATTGCAGCCGGATAGGCTCCAGCCGGAGAGACCGCAGCCGGACCGCAGATCGATCGAGAGGTTCCAGGAGAGGATGCAGCACGAACGGATCGCGTACGAACGACTGCAGGCTGAACGGTTGGCGAACGAGAAGTTGTCGAACGAACGGCTGCAGCCGACCGTCGAGAGGATGGTGACCGATCGTATGTCAAACGACCGGTTATCGAGCGATCGGCTGTCGAACGACCGGTTATCGAGCGATCGGCTGTCGAACGACCGGTTGTCGAGCGATCGGCTGTCGAACGACCGGTTGTCGAGCGATCGGCTGTCGAACCAGATCGGCGATAAGTTAGACCGTTTAGTGGACAAGCGTGATAGGTTGTCCGGTGATAAATCTCACGATCGGTTGGCGGATAAGATGATGGATTGCTTGCCCGGGGACAAGATATCGCTCGACAGGGTGAACATGTCGGACCGGATCGCGCAGGAGCGGTACGTCAGGGCGGAGGCCGACGTCGGCTCCGGGCTCAAGTCCGGCCGGGGGTCGGAGCGACTGGAGGATGCCACTTCCAATGGTGAGTGCTGTCGTCATCACAATAAGGTATTCGATTACAATGAAAATATAGATCAAACTGTTGTTAGCCTAAAAGCACCGACCACACAGCCAATAGACTCCTAATAACAGGCGAATGGCTTCTGTCAACACATATTGCTTATACTCGTAGTACCGATATAAATTCGTGCCGTCTCATTCGTTCCCTTTGCTTAAATTAATCTATTTCTTTCCAACGTTTCGTGTGGCCTTGAATTAGCCAGTCACCCCGCTTCGTCTTACCTCAGCTAGTTGCTAGGCCAAAGTGCATTCAATACCGAAAATCAAACATTAGGTGTCTATTGGCTGTGTGGTCAGTGCTGTATGTAGTGTGTATGTACGTGTGTAGTATGTTTTTTTAAAACTAAATTAGCCAACACACCTTATTTTAAAATTATTTGGGTTTTTTATTTATTAAAAATCGATAATAAAATGTTGATGTGTCACTGTGTCGTGTGGTCAGGTCGCGGGCGCGCGCGCGTGCTGGTCCGCATCGCGCTGAGCCGGCTGCGGCCGGAGCGGCTGCGCGCGCTGCAGCGGCCCGCGCGCCGCCCGCCCGCGCCGCGCGCCGCCACGCCGCCGCCCGACCAGGTGCGTGCCGACACCGCATACTATACCTACAAGTGTTGGGGCGCGTTCACATGGAACGTCCGTTTTACTGGATCCGTTTTAACGGGTCAGTATTTCCGTTGTGTGTGGGATTTTTTACTGGATCCGGTATACTGGATTCTGTGTGAAATCGCTCATACAACTACATACGCTACTAGCATCCAGTATTTCGGATCCAGTAAAACGGACGTTCTATGTGAACGCGCCATTATAGTACATTGAAATTAGCCAATCACGGCTCGCCTTGTGTATCAATTGTGTACCAATTGTGAACTTTTAGCGGTTTGAGTCATGTGAGTGATTTGGAACCATTTTTGAATGACTGTTTGTAAGGAAGGGCGTCCTCTATACTTTATAGCTCTTTGGGTGTTCGGTAATATTTTCATTTTTTCTAACGCGAATTTAGAAGGTGTGCGTGAGCGCTTCGAGCCGTGCGCGGTGCCGCCGGGGATGCGCGGCTCGGGCTAGTAAGCCCGATATATCCCGAATATACCGATATATACCGAATTTCTGAAAAATATTACAAAGGCCAAAATCTCGAAAACGGTGACACTGTTATTGAAGTGATATTTTGGTGTCTAGATAGGTCCACCTTCAAGCTTCAATTTTCCGTTTCAGTTTGTCGTACAACTCCCATAAGTTGATTAAGCCGGGTGAAGTCGTGGGCGGAAAGCTTGTTGACAATAATGGCGATCCTTAAGAGGGGGTATAAAGCAAAATTGGCAATCGTAGAGTCAATTTTTACAGTAGTAGATCAAGTTTCTAGAACCTGAATAAGAACATAGTTATACTTCATTATATTATTGAGTGAATGTAAGAAGCAAAAACATAAAAAAATTAAATTTTCTCGATAGAAAAAAATCACAAAGCTAGGTGTAATTTTCAACTGAAATCAATTTATTTTCAATATGGTGCATATTTTTGAGTCAATATTTTAATATATTATGCTAATTAGTATCACGGAGGGATTTGTAGATCGATTTCTAAATCAAATCTATAATTTACGAATTATTTAAATAAAATACATTTGTAGGATTTTGACATGCTCTGTTTCATTAATCAGTCGCCATTGCTCCATTGAGACGCGAAGACTGTGTCAGTCTGCTCGACATGTGAAAAATATTTCGTGGTGTACATTTGTGACTAAGAGCGTAGTTTTTATTACAAAAACAATAATAGTGTGTGGATGAACTAAAGTTAAAAGACACTAGATCCAACATGGGTAACAATCGGAATAAAATCAACATTAAAAAAGGGAACACAGAAAGCTGAAAATTCAAGTCATGGCTAGTTGTCAGAGGTAAGTTGACAAGTACACTATTTCATATTCAAAATTAGACCTTATTGTTTTAACTTTTGTGCTCACAATACAATGTTGATGTTGATGTTTGATCGCTGAAGCAGCATAGTATATACGAAAAATTCAGATTGTATGTATCATTAATAGTATAGGTATGTACTTTCAAACAAAATTATTCATAAACATAATTATAAAAATAGAAATAGTGTTGAATGATCAATAAAGTAAGTAAATGTTTTTTTGACATGAAGGAGTAGGCAGAGGTATGCAGTAGTACGCCCACTCCTCACTAGTTATGTCAAGATTTCATGTAATACGTGTATTCAATGTTATGTGGGCTTATACTTCGGCCACGCTCCGAAAAGAAACTATGTAAACAAACCGATATTAGGGTCATCAAAATTCTGGCACTGTGAAATCTACTAATTTTCGTGTTTTCAACATCATTTCTGAGAATAACATGAAATTTGTATACTATCGCTTATTTCTATGGCACAATACACTCTAATCACTTCCAAAACGTTTATATTATTGCGTCTATACAAAATTTCATAAAATATCCTTATCAGTTAGTAAGTCACAGCCCTTAAAGTAAGCTAAATTCAGGTCTTTATAACATTTTGTCTGATTTTGCCAAGTTAAGAGAATCCCAAAAACAAAGTTTACCCACATTTCCTTACAATTGGTAGTTGACTCAAGCAAGAGGTAGCTAGTCGACCCTGGTAGGGTTGACTAGCAAGCTTACCGATTTGTACCATACAAACCGCGACGATCTCTAAAAAGAGACCGGGCGCCGTAACTTCGTTATTTGTTCAGCAGTCTCAGCCTCAGTTGAGACCTGTGCCCTACAGTGGATAGCAGTGAACATTCATTGATGGTATTGGATGCTTAGATTACAATACGCAACTATCAGACTAAAAGTAAATTAAACATACGCTACTTACGCGCTACGGTAAATCAAGTAATTTATATAATCGTGATTATATTTATGGGTTATGTTGGACACCTAAAGAAATACTCAAACTTGCTATTTGTTATTATCATAAATAGATTTCTACGTAACATTACAACGCGTAGTCAGTAAAAATTACTCATCCATGTAATTTTTACTAACTACGCGTTAAAGTGCAATTTAGAATTATATTTTGAAAGGTCAATTAAACCCTAAAACAAAAAAGTCAAGGACCAATATAGATTCACAAAACTTAATTTATAGAAGTAAAAGAATTATACATAGAAAATAATTTATTTTAACACGTTCATAAATGTGCTGACGAAAAAAGGTTATTCGCATCTGCCTGTTATCGGTTGCTAGGCAACAATTGTTGGTAAACATTCTTTACGGAAGACGGCCGAAGTATAGTTAGAAAACTTTGTCACAAATAAAGGTTGAGGCCTAAAGTGGAAGAGAGAGGCATGCACCCGCCTATACAGCTTTATCCAAAAGCAAATTTAATTTTGAGTTAATTATTTCCTCTTTGCCCCATAATTTTGTTTTTAAAGCAACACCTATATTTCTGGTAGTCAATTTGATCAATCCCTACAGTAGTTGTTACTTGTGTGTGTTTGAAACTATTATTGTATTTTCATTTCAGAACAAGATTTAATCAAGAAAATATTCCAAAATCTATTGATGATGACGGGAACATTACACCAGAGAAGTGCGTATAAATTCATCTGTCTATGTATTGTTTCATTTATTATTTGCTTGTTGTTGCATTGTAACGAATCTACAAAATAACACATAAACTAAACTTTTTTAATACTATACTACATACATGCATAGTTAGGCAAAATTACTTTAACAAAAACATAAAATTTTGTATAAATGCATTTTTAAAGCGACTTTTTTATTTACTTTTTAATTGCTAATTGTGTTTTCATAAAGAAAAAAATATATTTTCAGGCTTACTAAGTATTACGCTTTTACAAAATGTAGAAATTTTAGAACATACAGATCCAAATGCAGACGAATTTATTGCACCGGAACGGTTGGCATTAAAATAAAGTATTTATGTAATTTAGTCCTCTCTAAAACTTTCAACCAATTATAAATGGCGCAATGTGATACCTGACATCATCAGTTTCAATGTTAGGAAGTATAATAGTGTTTGACTTTTTTTTTCAGTAACATCAAGCCTCGTGTTTATGAACGGGTCAAGACAAATATCAAGACTAACGACGATACTAAATACACATGTGATACAAGTCAACGACTTATAATAGACAAGATATATTTTTTGAACAATTAAAACTTCCAACCATGTATAATTTTGGCATTTTATTTTTTCTAGACGGATTTTGGAGTTAGTGAATTAAACTTGATTTCGAATAAATTCATTTTGGTTTTAAGTAAGCTTTGTTCGACTTTATGCTTATTTTTAATCTTCAAAAAATTGTTCAGTTTCATGACTTATGTGTTCTTACCATAATTTAAATATTTTTACTAACTACCCATTATACATTTTTCCTGTTCTCACGCATAATTATATCATCACGCATCATATTTCACACACTGTTTTTTTCCTATATTTTTAAAGCTAACAATTGTCGCTCAAGAAGTTAGTGATTGTCATCTTTTTTATGATATTATTGTCATTTAATTAGTTTCCTTATAATAACGGCAGTGGCATTTGTAATTTTTCTGTTTTCTGGCGAAGGATTTCTTTCGATTTAAATAAATTTAAAGGATAACTTACTTTATCTTTTTGTAGCGAAAAAATGAAAATAATGTTATCTATAATAAATAAATGTCTGAAAAACATTGTACGTGTTATTTATTTACATGTTATACGGCATACAGGATCCATCACGTAAAAATAGAGCAGATATTCTGCTTTGCGAGAATTTAAATGATTTAATGGTCACACCAGTACCAACATTATACTGCCTTTCTTGTCATAAAAGTGATTCAATCGCTCCCTACACTAGGTTTCCAGCGCTATGGTTACATGATGCGACCGACACTACCTATAAATGTTATTAGTTTCAGAAATACAGATAGTTACAGCGAGAAGAATTGCTTTAAATTGATAGATACCTACATAATAATATGTATATTCAAAATTATGAATGACACCTAATTATGTGTTATCTGCCATTCACTGGCTCTCTAGCTATTAATATTGTATAAAAATCTAACCCTATTATAGAAAAAACAGCTTGCCATTTTTGAGGTAGATGATTCTACATTTACTGAGCCGAAATTTGTCTTATTTTTACATTATACTGTGCCGTATTCTTGATTGATGACATGTTATATAATAGCGGCTGTACACTCTCGTGCGAGAGTACTCGCTATGTCTCGTACCAAGTACATTCTCATACGAGTGCACTCGTTTAGCAGTCTCGCGAGAGTGTACAGCCGCTGATAAAGTCAGATGCAACCGGACGCGCAACTGCTGCGGCGCATCTATTTGACGGGCGGGGCGGGGCGCGCGGGTGAAATTTGATTTTTTCCTAGCTTTATACCCCCTCTTAAGCTGAATGTTTTTGTGAACGATTGGTTTGTGACGTCAGGGCGTGGAGGCGATGGAGGTGCTGGGGGGCGCGGGGGGCGGCGCCGGCCGCTCGCCGGTCTACTACTCGTACTTCGAGCAGCTGCCGCCCGACACGCTGTCGGACGACGACCGGGATCACACGTGAGTCGCGTCACTCGGTGATACTAGCGATGATGTGAATAGCGAATGTAATGACGTCGACGGGGCCCCGCTGTTAGGGGCTCCCGTTTCAACCAACTGTGAGTTAGCTAGACTTGCAAACTTAACCAAAGTACTATTTTTTGTAATTTATCAGACGTGCATCGATTTACTTGTTCATGTGTTAGCGAATTAAGGCATACTTAGTAAGGCTAGGTATACATATGTTTGTAATATAAATAAATGTTTAATTTTTGTTTATAAACCAAATAATCAGGGTAATTCAATTCAAGCGTTCGGAAATGTAAAATAAACGCAACTTTTCTATGTCCAGATTATAAAAGCTAATAGTGTACCAATAATGACGTGAATGCACCGAATATAATAACCTATGTCATTGTGACGATTGTACTGTATAAACAGTTTTTAACGTGTACCACAACCGCGAACAGATACTACATGGACGAAGCGAAGCGCATGCGCTCGGCGGCGGAGAGCGAGCAGGAGCCGCTGGCGCGCGTGATGCTCTACCACGAGTCGGTGCTCTGCTTCGTGCTTACCGGGCGGCTGCTCGAGATGGAGATGGACACCAAGAAGGCGTTCACGATATACCGCGAGACGATCGAGTACATCAAGTCGATACACTCGATGCCGCAGCGGTTCCGCACGTCGCCCAAGTCGCCGCACTCGACGTTCAGCAAGCTCGACATACTCAGGTGGGTGATTGGGGATCGGCGTTCTTTTTTTTTTTGAACGATAGATTGAATGAAGGAATGAATGAACGAATGAATGAATGAATGAAACGTTTATTCGAGGTAAGTATATGAATGTTTGCAGCACAGCGAAAACAGATAACTTCAATTATGATACTTAATTATGTTTTACTTAACAACTAATACTATATTATTATCCGTGCTGCAGCACACAACACCCGAAAAGGTTGAGAATCGGCGCGACACGCACCGATATTTGACGTGAAACGTCTTATAAATTGATGAACACCGGCAGCGCGCACGAAAAAGTGTCCCGTTCCGCCCGAGACTGTGCGTGCAAGCGAGAGCGCGGAACAGGCGATAGAGAGGCATGATCGGCCTAAACGTTCGGAATGCAACGCATCGTATCTCTTTTAAAAAATTCAAAAATGTTTCACATCGAAAATCCAAACGTTTTCGTTACCCTAACGCCCCGTTTAGATACTCGGTATAGATTATATAGATATCGGTTTTTCGGCGCGGATCAAAGGATTAGTCATTATCATACATATTCCTCACTATAAACCAAATATTCATCCGAGTACTTAAATGCGGCGTGACGTTGAAAGTGAAAGTCCATCGGCGCCACGATTAAAGTTCCGTCTCACTTGCAGCCTGAGGGTCCAAGCGTTGCTGTACCTGCGGATGTTCAGGATGTACAACAGGGAGGTCAAGGAGTACAACAAGGTGGTCCAGGAGTACCAGCAGAAGGTGAGCGTTTGTTCAAACACACACACACACACACACACACACGCACGCACGCACGCACTCACACGCGCACCCACACAAATATTTTTGAAAATTAGAGGTACATGCAGGATTTGAACCCGGACCCCGCGGTTCGGGAGTTCAACTTTCAAACCCAGTCTATCCAGTCCAGTATAGTCCAGGCTATCACTGCTATATATTTTTTGTAGTTTATTTACGATATTATCATTGCGATGTGTTCGCGTAGCCGGCGTGCGCGGAGCCGGTGTCCCCGCTGTCGCCGACGCCGTCGGGCGGCTCGCTGCTGTCGGCCGGGCCGGGCTCCGCGGGCTCGGGCTGCGGCTCCGGCTCGGGCTCCAACGGCTACTGCTCGCTGGTGCACTCGGTGCCGGCGCACGCGCACCACGCGCTGCTGCAGCTCACCAAGTACTACACGTTCCTGTACGTCGCGCACGAGCTCTGGGAGCAGGCGGACATGTTGTGCAGGCTCAGGCCTAACCAAGGTACTATGATTTAGCTTTACCGTGATACTAGTACTCTGTATGTGTATTTTGTATGTGAATTCGTTTCCGACGTAGTGGAGCCAAACTTTAGCGTACAAAATACATATGGTGAGTAACTGTCTCGTAGTAAAATGATGAGTAAATGATTCGTTTATATGTAATTCTAGTTATAGAAGTCCAAGTTGGTCGCCTAATACCTTTAATACTTTCGAGAAACTACAAAAAATTGATAATTCTCTTTTGTCGTTTTTAGTTTTCGACAAATATCGGGTGATTCAGTAGTAGTATGTAGTCACTTAATATTTATATGATAAAAAAATAACACTATACTGTCACAAAAAGTTACCAAATATAAATTAACTAGTAAACCCGCCCTCGCTTCGCTTCGGGAAACCGGTCCCTTAGTATCCAAGTCCAAAATTGTTAAACGTAACCAGCGCACGAATTTATTTTCACGCGCGTTATTTTTCATTTTGCGAAAAACTTTAATATATTATACATATAAACTTTCCTTTTGAATCATTCTATCTATTAAAAAAACCCCATCTAAATCCGTTGCGTAGTTTTAAAGATCTAAGCATACATAGGGACAGAGAAAGCGACTTTGTTTTATACTATGTAGTGAAGTGAACAAAGCAGTGTACTGTAACATTGTCGTTTCAATTCCAGACTTGTTCATAGCGGTGGACCGCAAGTGCGGCCCGTTGACGCTGTTCTCGACGTTCCGACACCTGGTGCAGTACGTGCGGTACGCAATGTCGCTGCTGAAGAGCGCGCCGCGCGAGTGACGGCCGCACGCGGGCCGCGCGCTCATACAGCACTACGTCAACTGCGGCTACTACATGCTACCGTACACTTGTGCGTACTGCAACTCAGGCGCCTGAACACAGCCGCCGCCTGGCGCCCGAACACGGTACAGTCGTTGCGTTGTGAGCGCGTCGTTGACGGTTTCTATGTGCGTTTATTCGCGTGCGTTGCGTTACCACGGTGGGTTGTTGTGTGCGCATTTACTTCCGAATGGAGTCGAGGGTCTTGGCCCCCGACAGACTATTGAGTCTTGGCGCCCGAACGGGGCCTCGAACAAAGCATTACGTCGATTGTGGCTGCAGCAGCCTGCGATATGGCGCCCGAATTGAATTGATAGTCGAATCCATAATTAGGCGAATTTTTTTGATATAATGTTGCCATGTATTGACATTTTTCGATAATGACTGATATGGTCTATTAAAAGTAGCTTTAGTTTGTATTTAGTTGATATTAAAAGATACAAAAAAATGTGTAATTTTGCTAAATACACTAAAGAACGTTATTGCTCTTGTTTCAAAAACATACATAATTATATTTGAGCTTTTAAACTAGTTGGTCTAATTATGGATTCAAGTTGAGTTGTGGCATTTATTGCAACTTTTGCGCCTGAGTAGCAGATAAGAAGCATAATATGGGGATTGAATTGGCCGAAGATTAAAAATACACGGTTCATCTGTGATCTGTTCCCACGACTAAGCTCGAGGCTTACTCAAACGTTATTTGCAAAAAATATAAACAACTTGGAAGGAATAATAATATCAGTTCGCCACTGCTTGTTACGAAAAGGCTGCCTTCGGCATAGAGTACGATCCGATTTGCACTTAAGCCGTTCAGTTAGAATGGCAGAACAAAATTGAATAGTTTAGCCATGAATATTAGTTATTGTACAAAATGAATCGATTTTTTTCGAACCTTGTGTTTTAATACCATCAAATAATGTTCAAAGCAAATACCGTGTGAAATTTTAACTTACCCTAGTGAGGCATTTTGATATGTAATTAATACAAAATTCAATTGTAATTTATTTATTGTCGTGGAAACCTTTCGTTGCGTGAGTATTGATTAATTATTTACTTAAACATTCAGGGCTACTGACATGACGAAAACCAATTATATATTTATTTTTATTGTGTTTCATACAAAATACTGATGTACGACTACCGCCTCTAGCGGTGAAATTTTGAAACAATCTGAAAAGTACTTACATTATGACGATAGAGTTCGAACTACTCGTGTGGAATGAACATTTAAATATATTTTAAAATAATTGAAAGTAAAGTAAACAAACTATTAAAAAATACTGTTTGTGTATTAATTACAGGCACACGTAAAAAGTTATGCTCCTTTGGCGACGTTGTGATTTTTGCATTTAAACAAATATTCACTGACCTAACCGGCGTTCAACGAAAGTAATTGATACAAATAAAAGTTTAAACAACAAATATACTTAAACACTTTTTACTAGTCCTTCTTATATAAATTAATAATTTGCAAATCCGAGTTCGAAATTACATATTTTTAAATTTATTATTTCATGTGGTAAAATTCTCAAAACGTGTAATATCATGTTGATAAAATTTTACTCATTTTTATATGACAATTGTTTGAGTATACATATTTTAATGGTTACATAGGCAAGCGATTTTTCGTCACAAACAAAACACACTGATATGTTTTCCAAATCGCGCCATAAGTAGTATAACTTCAATATATTTCAGTTTGGAGACACCCTAGTGTTACACAGCTAAGTTACTCCATTTTATGTAAGCTGTGGTCTAGATACAATTTTATAAGCGTGATTCATGTTTAGGATCGTTTACAAGAAATATAAAACAGTGATTTATTACATTACTATTAGATTGCATTCCACTTGAGCAAGTGTTCACAAAATAAAGCAATATAATACAAATAAATAATATAATTGTATAAGTATTTAAATAAGACAAAAAATAAAATCTTCCAATATCTACATTGAAGCCATTTTGTTTAGAAGCATTTATAGGTTTTATTTGCGGAAAATAAAAAAATATGCCTTTTTTAAATAAAATATATTACATTATTGTTACGATGATTATACGTATGTATATATTGTTTGTTATCATCTATTTTTTGTATTTTAATTGTTTTAATAATGCTCCAGATATATGTCATTTAAAATGCTAAAAGTTCAACAATTGCGTTCAAAAATCTTCCCCAGAAACACCACATAATAATATAAAAATTATAAATCTGCTGGACGGTTCAAATCTGTGAATTAGATTTTTTTTGAAAATTTTATGAATACGTAGGCTTTGGTATCGATAAAAATTTTTTTTTTTCGAATTATTATTTGTTTGCCTGAGCGAATATCACGCGGAAACCAATGAACAGATTTTTCATGGATCTGTCCCTAGGATACTTTTCGGAAATCGATGTGTTCCCACGGGATTAAAGGTGAAAATTAGTATGAAGGTTCCGTGAAAAGGCTAGTAACTAATTTATGTTTGACAGTACTTGTTCAACTATTGCAATATGTGAGATATATTTCTAATTTACAGTACAAACAACAAAATTATTCTTTAAGTCGATAAAATGAATAAAACCTTGACTGCCTTGCCCGAAGTAATTGGCAATGTTTCGAAGTGAAGCAACGGCGGGCTACTAGTATTGCAATAATTATAATAAAACTAGTAAACTCGTCTTCGCTTCGCTTCGCTTCGGGAAACCAATCCCTTAGTATTCCAAAATTGTTACACGTAACCCGCGCACGAATTTATTTTCACGCGCGTTAGTTTTCTTTTCACGATAACTCCTAAGATATTCATTTAAAGGCTTATCATAATGTGCCTGAAATGTTTAAGGTGACTAGCATTATTTAAGTCGATACGGGTTAATATCTCCTGTATCTCTCTAAATAGCTTTCCAATTACCGCGTTGTACGTGACCATTTTTTTTAAACTTAGAATGGCTATAGTAAGCTATCCTTAAAAGATAGACATTATGGCATCGCGGACTTTATTGTAGACCTATAAAAGAGGAACATTCCACCCATACATTGGTTTGTTATAGTCTCAAAGGGATTAGACAGCGTTTACGTTGAAAACTTCCGGGCGGCCTGACTTTTTCCGACTTACTCAACTGTTATCGTCGTAATTATTTCAACCAATTTACTCAAAACTTCAATAAATTATATACCTTAACCTTCCTCACGACTCCCTCTGTCTATTGGTGAACCGCATGAGAATCCGTTCAATAGTTTTTGAGTTTATCGCTGACAGATAGACAGACGCGGCTGGGGACTTTGTTTTATAATATGTTATGATATTGAAAAGTGTAAATTCATTTGCTACGAAGAATTTGATGTTGACATTATATAGTAAACATAATACATAATGGGTGTCTTCATAATTATACAATATAGTGATATATTTTAATTTATTTTAAATACTGGTGAACGAACTCTGTACGTGTGGAATGATGAAGGTGTGGTAGGTCCTACCACACAATGGAAATTCAGTTTTATACCTAATTTTACACACACACAAACAGAATGTTGGTTTCTTATGTAATGGAGTACATTTATTATTCTCTTTTAACAATAAAAAATCTTGTAATGTAAGTATAGTGATGGATAACATTAATTCTTTTGGAAATCGAATTTTCTTGTAAATGATCGGGCGCCAGAAAAAAAATAAACAACTTCCAGTTAATTTTAAGATGATGCAATACGAACACAATTATACGTGTTGATATCGGTGTGTTTAGACATTATTGTGTTAGTTTTAAATACGCTGCCAGTACATTCGTAGAACTTTTGGCATATTCGAAGTTATAAGTAATATTTGTGACAATCATCCCGGCCAATATGCAGTGCACAGTTTACATGTGCTAATTAAAGATCACAGATGATATAAAATGACAGTTATTTGACAAAAATATCGTCGAAATATGACTGTCTCACAATAATGATCGGAGACAAACTGTTTTTAAAAGATTCGTAACAAGTAATGAAGAAACTCGGAATGACGAATACTCTTCACACGATGAATAAGCAACTATTGCATTTACACAGTCAACAAACGCAGTGTAAAACTTGTAATAATAACGATGGATTCGACAACCAACCGTGCATTCAACGAAACGTAAATATTAAAGATGCGATGGTGAATCAAATTCCTAACTTGTCTTCTTGTTTCGTTCTCTTCCCAAAATGACGACCAAAAAAATCGAATTGTATAAATGCGTGTGTGTATAATGTATATATCGCGCGGTCGCGTAGCGTGCCGGTTTGTAGCGTTGTTAAGTGATAGACTAACCATATCGTAAGTTTTTCGTTGTTGTAACCTTCCCTATCAATGAGAAAAACCATCGGGAGCATGAAAACGAATTGTATATTTTAAAAGAAACGCGATTTTTGACGCATTGTATATTTGACTCGGATTGTGTCGCGGTATAATCGGTGATGCCAAACATGTTATACGTCGTCGCGGTGTATAACACGGTTCGGATATATGTACTTATACGCGCCGCGATAAATTTCCAGTGAAATGTACTGATGGTGTGTATAATGTCAATCACTGATATCTGTCGCGAGTATTTGTACTTATGGTTATTGTAATTATTTTCTGGTTTAACTAGACAACGATTAGTAGCGAAACTTAAGTATTTTTATTGTATTCTTAAATATTTAAGATAGTTTTACTGCGTGTACTTGAGACGCGGCGGTCAGTGGTTGACGTTATACACTGTAAAAACATGACACAAGACGTAATCGCGTGTGGGCCAATCGAGTATATTGCAAAATATCTCAATCCTAATGGGAACACTTGTAGGTTTTCGCAATAATTATCATTTAGACGGATCGCCAGCATCACGGGTGAATTCGTGTTTTGTCGTTAGTATTAGTTATATTTTTTCTCTCTTACGGATCGGTAAAGGGTTGTGCGACAGAAAATTGTGCTTAAATGTAACAGTAGTTGGCAGACGTCAGATAGCGAGCCACCTCCGCGATCGACACTACTTAATGTTCCTACGTGCTAAGAAATAATACTTACTTGCAGAACAATCTCTGAGCAAATCCCGTTTAGTCATTCGTTAGATAATTATTTCGTGGACATATCAACGGATGGATGATTTGTAATAGTTTTGCAAAATATTTTACGATGTTATAATTGGATGTTTAGCGTTTCGCGCGTCTGATTCGTAATATATTTACAAAATGACAATAACATTTTTGTGTTTAGATCAGCTAGGTTCTTTTGAGTGTTTATTCAAATAATTATATTATTCGTTTTGAGCTGCTAGGACACCGAATGGTTAATAGAATCGGTCAAGTAATGAAGTGCAGATATATTTTTTAATTAAATTTAAAGTACAATTATAATGATTATAATTATTCGCTGAACGTCAAGTTTTAAAAAGTTATTCCGAAATGATGAAAACACCGAAACACCAATAAGTATCTGTATTTCTATCGGTTGTTTATCAAATTTATGTTGTGATTGTAAATATATAATATATTATATTATACATTTTGTAATGGATATACATAAACGTTAGTGCCAGATAGGTTTTGTATGAAAGTTTATAGTAAGATTGCGGCTCGAAGGGACGCGCGGGGGACCGACACTTGCACAACACGGGAAGCGATTGGGACATAGATAACAATTTGATAAACTTCATGACTAATACAATATTAGCGACATCTATTTAAGTATATATTAGTACAAGGTTAGTGTCCGCCCCCCGCGCCCCGTCCGGCCTGTACCTACGTCGCAGACGCAAACTCAAAAACACGTAATGGACAAAAGCTGAACTTTGTAATATTGTTAAATAGCGAGATGCCTTGTACATAGTATATTATAAGAAATGTGTAGTTTTCATTCTATATTTTAATTTATAATATGTAAACTATATTTATAGCTAAGCGGACAAGGAGATAAAATAACATAATAATGTTTTTAAATAAGAAATTATTGTGAGAACGAGCGAGTATTCACGGGATCCCGGTATTGAAAAAAAATCGTTCGAAATGTGCAAGATTCAAATTTAAATATTAAGATGGTTATTGTAAGTGTCGTGTAGGGGAGCTTGCAGCGTTCGTTTAGTGTAGTTACGTTACTCGCGGTCGACGATAATTCGCGTGAATTCGATAATATTACCCTACGCTAGTTACCTGCTATGTTAGTGGTGTCGTGCTCGCATGGGAGCCAGCGCTAGCCCGTTACGCGGATATTTATTTATTTGGACTATATTATAGCACCGATGACGAATTGGTGATGTACAATCATAGTTATTTTATTCCGAGGTGTAGGCAGAGGTAACAATCCTACCATCACAGTTTCCAAATGTGTTTTTGGTTGCCTTGTTTACCGCATTTGTTTAGCGTGGGACGTGTGACGTGTCCCATAATGTCGTCTGGCAGACAAACCCAAACTGTACTTATTTCGCACAAATTACATTATTAATATTTTTTAAATTCGTTATTTATTGAGACATTGTATAATTTATTATTTACTGTACACGATGCAAAGTTTACTTAATAGTGATGGGGGCGCCGCAGTTTGGTATTGTTTCTTAAAGATCTGTTTAAATTTTATTTGTTTTAAGGCGCCTCGATATTATTATATTATACTATTGTTTAATTTTGGTCTGTTTAATTAATTATTATTTGGATACTATATTTATTTTAAATAATTCAAAATTATACAATTAATCAAATTTTTTTGTTAGTTCGCTTGACGCACCTGTACTTCGTTTTTTGTTATCGTTCTTAGTTCTTAATTGTATGTTGCTGACATTATTTTTCATTTTGTTGAAATATATTTCAGGTACCATTGACTAGTACAAAGCATTTTAAAATGTTCTTTGGTTTTGTCGTAATATTAAGCGATACTATGCCGTAATTTTTATGATATAAATTATTTTTGTCTTTGCTACAAACAGGTAACATTTGTGATGTTTTGCATAATTATGAAAGTATATTTTCCATAGAGTCAGTTCACCGGGTCGATGCGATAATGTATAATTAAAAGGCTTATGTATAGTGTCAATGAGTTACCTCACAGTGTTATTAATGTACTTGTATCGCGCGTGTGTATAATTTGACTTGTAAATCTCAATCAAACTGAATTATCCCTAAAATTGACGCCAAATCTTTTTTATTGACAAATTTATATGCGATTAAGCTTAAATCTAAAATGGGCGCTGGGGGACGCGTTAGGCTATATATCATTTTTAGGAAATTGTAAAATACTGTTTTTTCTTTATATTTCTTAAGTAGCATTTTGTGTTGATAGCGTGTATAATTTGTTTTTTTTTATATTTCCGTTAAGAAATATGTATAAATTTGTTTTCCTTTAATTTTATTATTTGTGTAACTATTACCTTATGTTATTTGATGATAGAATACATTAATTTTTATGTATAAATGTATTTTTGGTTTTTTGTTTCCTTTTGGTTCCTTTATTATTTTTCACATGTCATCGGGGGGTCAGTTATTAATTAAAATAGTCAATTTAATGTTTTAATATTTTGATTACTCGCACGTGCGAGTAACAGTCAATACGTCATTGTAGCGGTCGCTTTCGTAGAGGTCAACGACAATGCTTTAAATTAATGTTAGCGTAATTAAAATTGCCTTTGTCAATTTTTCACGTATAACACCACATTATACATTAATATTAATCCTGCCTTAAGGTGCTTGCTGTATCGCCAGCGAGTGGTTTGAAGCGAGTACCCGGAGAATACTGCATAATGTATAACTAAGCAGAAGTAATTTTAGTGTTATAGTTACAAATACTTCCGGTATAAACGAAGTCTGCATACAACTTATCATCAATAACTCGCTTACTGAAACTCGCTGGCGGTGAGACAAGTATAATTTATTACATTGCCTTTCATAGAAGTAATACCATCAAATCCATAAGATAGTTACGAGTAACGTATATTGTTCATTGAATGCCTTATAGCTTAAACGAGAGCCGTATTAGGATAGGTGTAATAATAATTATAAATTCAGTACTGTTGTGGCGTAGCTTTTATAATAATAGTCAGGTCATTAATAGAATAATAAATTTCATTTAAAACAATAACATTCTCAAACCTAATAAGTGACATAGATGGCGCTGTCTGCACATCTACAGAATGCTCTAGTGATGTTAATTTAAATTATCATTGTCCTTTCAAGTCCGAAACGTAGTCAGCCCGCCTCGTTCGTGATGCACACTGTTGCACCACCGCCGAGGCTATGGCGAACAGTCCTATCCATCCAACGGTCGTTGATCTCCGTAACAACAAGCGGAATCCCGACCGAAGCTGTTAAGGTCTGTCGCCTACCCAACTGGGGTTTGATGACTAGAATCAACTGTGAAATCTTTAAACGTAACCGACTCTGGAGGTCTACTACGAAAAACAAAAGTCGACGTTTCGGACGACGGATCGTACTTTTTCCTACCAATCACGGTCGCCAAATTATTTTTCGTGTGAACATATGGCATTTTTTTAAAGGAAACTCAATGTGATTTTCGTATATTAATCTATTTTAAAAGGAAAAGAAACATATAACAGTAAGACTACAGTCGACTTTCGTTTGTCGTAGTAAGTAGGCCTCCTGTTGTCTGTGGACTCTGTGGTCCAAGCTCGTTGGTTACCTACCAGTGGCTTGTCGCTTGTTTATCGGCTACCAGTTAAAAGGGAGTTTTGTTAGTATTTTGGCGTTTGGTAGAACAAAGCTGATTGTTAACATAATTGGTCGCTAATAACAAATTATAAAAACACTGGGCATAAAATGATAATTATAAATACTGTATAATACTTATTAAACTGTTTGCTTGTAAGAAGACAATCAGCATTAATGTTAAGGATGTGATTGCGCGTAGACAACTTCCTTTTTTATTGACACTTACAAATATGTAAGTGTATAATGAGAAAGTATAATTTGTATAATTACGCACAACTAGTACGGAATTTATAAAGTGCAATTCTAACAATACCAGAATCAATTAGTACAATTGGATTATATTAAAATAAATATATTGATATTAATATTGAAGTAGTTGTCTGTGTGTCGGTGTTTTCAATGTTTTATATGGATCGCTGCAAGCTCGGGTTTACTGCAGTTACTTACAAAATTATTCATAGGAACGTACAGACTCCTCGGGGCGTGGTCTGACTGTCAGCGAACAGACGCGGGTCTGTATTCGAATGCTATAGAATAAACGTTAATGTTTAAAGTTAGCATTTATATAAAAGAAATTAATAAGTAAGTACCTGAAAGATAGGGCAACCTACCCTGTTGCCCTATTTAGTTCGAAAGAGAAACGACACTGCCGATGAAGTGACTCCCTAGGTTAGTATTGCCTTAAATCGCTAACAGTCTGACCGCGCCATTCGTTTTCACACTACACAAAATATTGCAACACAATTTGAGATGTTTCCGTAGTTGTACATAATGAATTTTGCTATAAAATTTTCGCAGGCGTTTTCCCTTTATACACAAAGGGTATAACATAATATCTACTTTTAAATACAACTGGCATTGCTATTACAAACGCACAGGTGCATTAGAAATGATTCCTGGATCTACATTTTTGTAAAAAGTGTAGTGTGAAAACAACTTCGTGACGCGCTTTCGTATACGATAGATAAGTACCTCTAGTATATTCGCAGATTCAATGCAGCAATATATAATTCGATAATAACACCAAGAGGCAAAAATAATATTTTTAGCAGGTATTGTATAAGTCATTACAGTCACATTTAACGGACTTGCCTTCAAATTACCTATATCCAATTCGTCATCGATTATTTTTCCAAATAAAAATTAATTCAGTAAAGGTCTATTTTATCCATTGCAAAACGAACTCTAAAGTGCAGATAGATGGACCAATTCAGCTCATAAGACGCTAAATGTGACTTGTCGTGCAATCTAATGTTAGTATAACTTATAGCAATAAACCAAACTATTTTGCTTGTGCCTGCCTTAAAGACAAATTGAATATTCAAAATAAATATATCTACGTTATGGAGAATTCACACATGGTCAATTGCTAAGTTAAGCTTTTTAACTAAAAGAATGGAAGGGAAACAAAAAAGGGATGAACAATGGTGAATAGTTTGATGACACCGACCACACAGCCACTTATGTTTGATTTTCCGTATGGCGAACATTCAGACCACTAGCTGAGGTAAGACGAGCGGGGGGACTGGCTAATTCAACGCTGTGATTGGCTAATTCAAGGCCACACGAAACGTTGGAAAGAAATAGATTAATTTAAACAACGGGAAAGAATGAGACGGCACGAATTTATATCGGTACTATAATACTGATGTGTTGTTTGACCTGTTAGTAGGAGTCTAGTGGCTGTGTGGTCAGTGTTTGATGATTACGGCTTGTGACAATCATACGAAAGCACGAAAACACCTTAGAAATTCAAGGGGTTTATGAATGTTTTCTGGCAATCGATAGATTGCAGATTAACTTATCAGTTAAAGTATTGAGTAATTTACGTTTAACCCTGCTCTGGGCCGCTTCTCGGCGCCAGTTTGAGCAGTAGGGGCTCTAACAGTGACGAGCTGGCGGTCTACTTTATTTAGGACCACTTTTATTTTGAAGTTTATCACCTTATATTTTTGCTGAAGTTACCATATCATTCAGTTTTTAATCTCCCTAATCCTTTAAAGAAAAATATTGGCTTAGCTTTGACCTGTGTCGATTTATTTATTTGTCCTCGTGCTCAGTTTTAATCTTGGCATTTTTATTTTATTCAAATAATAAGAATAATAATGATTAATGTAAACTGTGAAAGCGCACAAAATTTAAGTGATAGGGAACATTGCTATTGCTATTCGTAAGGTTCATACAATAATAAGATGCAATAGGTGTGCGTGCATAAAATTAAGTGGAAGTTAGGACTCGATAAGTATTAATACCACAATGCAATTAGTGTGAATGTTATTAGTTGATATTCTAAAGGTGGAAGAGAGTATGTTTGAGAGGGTAGTTTACCAATATGTTTGGCTCCTTTGAAGTACCTATGTACGTTACCAAGTTTACATCCGCGCTCCGCGTACCTCCCAACCCTCTCTTGCCCATAATACCTTATTTATGGTCTGCAAATACCTACACATTGTTTGATACGTTACGTCGTGAATTTTTGATATTAGGCCCGTTTAGTACGCCCAGATTTCAAACCTAACATAAGATCAAAATTCAAACTGAGCACAGAGAACGATTGTAACGAAGAGGCGATATTACTTCTCTAATAATAAGTGGCTTACTAAGATTATATGACGTGTTATCGTTACCGATCAATATACAATTATATAAGGCATTAACTTCATCATATTATACGAATAGGTAGCAATTTCGCTTATTTACGTTTGTCACGATGGCAATGTATTGTAAGCCATGTTATATTTTTGAATGTTTCATGTTTCACAGTAAACATTGTGTAGTTGTTAAGATTACCTCGTGCGTGTCGTCGAAATTAATGATAAGTAGGTGACAGCTAGAGCGAATACCTCATGGTTATAAGGCGGGGAATTGAATTCATTTACTTAAGAATTACATAATATAAAGTTCAAAACGGAAATAAAAATATATTGTGCCTTAGTGAGAAACGGTCAGCCTCCCATTTTATTTGGCTGCACCCGAATGGGTCACGGAACGTAACGTAAATTGTCATAATTCGATGTTTCATAAAGGAAGTGTTACTTCACTATTTCAACATTCTCTCGCACTGTACACTACGCACTTGTTTTACTTAGCAAGGACTGGCTGGGCACACACTTGACACTGGACCGGTCGCAAGTTCGCAACTGTTGCTCGCCATTATTTTTTGCCCCTCTGACAGTTGACGCGCGGCTGAGCGGCAAAATTTTGGCGCGAAAATTACTAACGTCAGTAAAAAGCAATTTCAACTAAATGCAAATAATAATTTCGTATAATGAGCGATAACGGGGCTAAACGGGGCATTGTGTGCCGTTTAACAGCGGAGAATCCCAGGCCAAGAGTTATAGTTCAACCTGAACACGCAATAATCTTTAAACAATATTTTGTTTTATTAATGTTATATCTGATTATCGATGATATTTACACTTTATTAACTTAGATCAGTATGTGTATGTCGTAGCAATAAATTATGAGTGGCAATAAGGTCTAGTGAATTTGCTTTTGTGTATTTGTGTAATTTTTAAGGTGTAAAGAGTAGGTACCTACGTCCTCGACGCTGTAAACTGCTTTGTGTACAATTACGTACTATAAGTTCAAATCCTCAACGTTTTTAAAATTATATATTATTATTATTATATTTTAATATATTCTATAATATCAAGTGAAGTAGAAACGATTTATATTTAAGTATTAAAATAAATGTCATCGATGTTCGTGAAAGTTTTGTTTTGTGACGCTTGTACGTGTTTTGACTCGCGAGCGTTTTGATTGTCGGCTTCGAAACTTTTAACTTTTTGCAGGCTTTAATTATTTGGTACTAATTTATCTCCGTTACGTTGGCTGTAAATGTAATTTTTTAGCGTTAAGACAAAGTGCCAAGAGTCTAAGATCCCTCTATGTGCTAATCTTCGGTTGTTCGCTTATCTCCGCGTCTCCTCGTACACTAATATCGTGCAATCCTTCGACCGCTGGCTACATCGCAGGATACTTTTTCTCACAACAATCTTGTAAAAATAGTACCTAAACGTATTTTATTTATAACATATTTATAACTTTTAAAAGATCGCTTTAGATAATATAAGGATTTGTTATTTTAAAAGTATCCTGTTACTAAAGTGAGATAGTGTATAAATGCCGTATGTCATACTGGTCGGAAACTCCTGAACGATTATAATTTGTTTTGTAGTGAATGTTTTTGATTATCGAGGTAGAATAGTGTTAACCGGCTGGGTTTCGGATGTATGTTGACACAAACCGAAATGGTACGTCACTAGATCGGTACATCGCTAGATCGTTTCGTCGTGTCGATGCGAAATCCAGCCATTTTTGTAACGTAGTGCATGTATGTTTAAACTAAGTGACAAACTAATGATAGAATAAAATTGTTTACCACGCGCTCGGCAGGGGGCGCTAGACGAAAATATTATTTTTCTTAGATCACATTATATTGTAAAGGCGGTATGGTGCGGTGGGCGGCGCGGCGACACAAATCCATATTTTTTTACTCGCGACCGCCCGCCGTCACCCATATTTGTTATGTTTAAGAGGAAATATCTATTGTCTATTCCAAGGGTTGAATAACTACCAACACTTTTTTATATTACAATAATTATAGAAATTATTATTGAGCTCGTTGTTTTCTTTCATCTATTCAGATTAAATCTATTAAACATAATATTAACACTACATTTGTTTTACACTTGTATCATTGAGTGACACAATGGCGACAAATTCACCTTGACCTGCAATATCTCAGAAATGTGGTTGAGGTTGTAATGGCAAAAACCTCTTTGCATCAGTGTTTCGAAGGATACGTTAAGATGTGTCGCAGTCGTTAAGCTACGTCAGAAGCCTTCAAGCTACGAACTTCTTACCTTGCTTCACCTTTTGGGTTGGCCACAAACCCTTCCACCAATCACGCTAGACTAGTATCATACAATGAAGTGCTTCAGGACCGTTAGTGATTTGAAGCCGATCAGGCGATGTGTAAATGAATAACAAAAGTTTCATCAACAGTACGATTTAATCAAATTTGTTTTCTGTTATGTTTTTTCTTTTTCTTCTTGTTGGAGTGCGCCTCGATCAAATCATCAATCTCCTTACTGTCGTCCCCGAGCCGCTTCTCGCCGCTGGAACAATTCACATTGTAACAATAACCACACGTTCGCACATTATAACCATATAACAACAATAATGCCCCATTTAAATAATGGGCGAGAAAGTGCGAGAACGCGCGAATACGAGTATTGAAACGGCGTATTCGTGCAACGTCGATATTCGCTACGAGTATTCGCGCGTTCACAACTCGGTGTCGGTTTTTGGCGCGAATCAAAGCACTTTTCGTTTGTTCATCGTGAGCGCAAAGAGAGGGAGAGATGATATTATAGAGTATAGACGAATACACCAATGGGTGTAACTATTCATGGTTGTTCTCGTGTGTACATTCTGCTATCACCTGTCACATTACACGAACCGTCTGACGGTAAGTGCTAGCCGTCACCCAAAGACAGTAACACCAAAGGCCTCACCGGTCAACAAAGAAGAGAGACAAAAGATAGATAATAGTTAAAACAGTACCTTTTAACAGAGACAAGGGCAGCCTTGTGTGACGAGCCCAAGGCCTGGCCCCAGTCGAGGTCACTGCCCTTGATGCGGTACTGCGCCAAATCTTCTCCCATCAGTTTGGACAACTCCTTACGTTGTTTTCTCTCTAGTTCCTGGAAGACAATATCCGTTTTATAGCCGACATGCACAAAACAGTTACTTAACAGTTTTTTTGATAGAAATTTAAATTGATGATTGACGTGTTTGTAGCTTATACCACGGGGATAGATGTAGGAGACCTGTTTCCGTCGTTGCAATTAGTCTATATGGAGAATACACAGAACCTCCCGCTACTGAACAGACAGAATAGCCTAAGAATAGTCTAAGGATTGTTTATTGGTTTGCAAATATTAAGGGAACATTTAATAACGCCTAAAATAAACGAATAGCGATGTTTAACATGCGGCTAAAACAGCATCGTTTTCACTATTAACAATAGAAACTCTAAAATTCCCAAAAAGGGAAATTTAATATCAGTAAACATGTAATGATGACACTAAAACTATTTGTCTATTATTAAAATAAATGTGACACGGTGAACTAGTGAGAAAAAGTAATCAAATCAAATTGTCAAAACCAACTACGATGAAACGCAATTCCAAATTAAAATGTACAATGCAAAATAATTCTGACAAGTGATATTGAATGAAAAAAACAATACAATCTCTATAAAAATTTATTCCTAAATCTCCACATTCCCATTACAATAACACATAACAATAGTACCTTGGCAGCCTTCGTGAGTTCCTCATTCAGACTCTGTTTCACCGGCCCTTGGGTATCGACTTCTGCCGTCTTATCTTCTATCCCGATCTCCTTGGCAACAGTATCTTCTAGAACGGAGTTCAGCGCTGCGTTTATCTTCTTGCAGGCCTCGTAGAACTTGGCCAGAACCTGGGACCCCGGCAAGCCAAGCTCGGAGGCTATCTCATCCACGTCTTTCATTTGAAAACCCATTGCGATAAAGAGGACCTGGGAATTATAAACAATTATTAATTAAATTATTAATACTACAAATTACAAATATGTAAAGCCCAAATGTTCAATATACATAAATATTTTTTCTACTAATAATCTGCCAAACCGTAAAGCAGTTTGCCGGCAGAATCTCTCGTGGATCTAATTGTACTACATTACACATATCTTATCTATTAACAGAACTATACTATACTATTCCAAGTGCCACTTACAAACATTACCTCAATAGTAACACTAATGCTAACACCAGCACCAATACAAGTAATAATAATGACATTAATACTAAAAAATAAGTGGACAAAAGTAAAAAAAATCAAAATGTGTGAAATTCACACGTGCTAGAAGTGAAACAACAAAAATTGTTTGGTTAGATGCCATAACTATTGTTTTAGCGCTGCAGCGAACTTTAGATCTAATCTAACTCTTGCTAATGTTCCTATCTCATTTTCTCGAACGTTAAAATGTGTGTCTTTTTCGTTTTCGTTTTGCATCATTTGCGAGTCATTTCCGTTTCATAAAATCCCAAATCACAACGATACTAAAGAAGTATTCACTTCAATAGCACTACGATTCCCTGTGTCGCGGGCGGCGCGAACATCCCTAATTTCACATCACTACCCACGACCCGAGCACAAACATTTATCTGGCACACACACACCGCCCCGGCCGGGGATCGAACCCGGGCCCCCTAGCTCAGCAGGGTCACCATCGACTAGCCCACGCCCCGGAGCCATCGCCCCAACTCGCATCACCTGTTGCACAGCGTCCAGTTTGACCTTGCACTCGGTGTGGAAGACGATGGTCGCGAGCGGCGCCAGCAGGTCAGCGACCAGCCTGTGGTCCGCCTGCTGCCTGCAGTACGCCTCCACCCGGGACAGGTCGTGCCCGGACAGGTGCTGATGTATCACGTCTCTCGTTAGCACTGGGGACAAACAAGTAGTGATTGAGCGATGTGGTATGTGGTAGATAACGGCACGGTAATAGTACCATACAGTATTTTATCTTCATACAAGCGGTCGGAACGCGAAACATACCTACGCGCCTCGGAGTTTAGTAGACATTAAGTACACAACAGCCACAGAAGCGCCATAGAGACGATCGAACTGAATCGACGGAGAAATCGGTGAACATACATAAAAAATACAGTTGAACGTAGAACGTTCTTCTTTTTTGAAGTCGGTTAATAAAAATAAATTTTAGAAATTAAATAAATTAATTTGGAAGAATATAAATAGTGTATTGTAAGTACAAATTAGTTCTTAGCAGAGCCCTCTGCTTTGTAGACAGGGACCTATCTCAAAGTTATTAGTAATATATGGATCACGTAAGTACACAAAGCTACGGGTGTCCTATTCTTTATATTAATTACAAGTTAATGCTTGACCACAATCCCACTTATGGTATAGGTACATATATGATGGTAAGTGCAGATGTTGTCTTCGTCGTCCTCGACGTCCATAGTAACAATAAGTCAATGGTTATTAGTATTACTTATGAATGTGGATGGACGAAGGGGACGAGGAAGGCCAAAGAAAAGATGGATGGATTGTGTGAGAGAGGATATGAAAGAAAAGAGAGTCAGTGTAGACGTGACGGACAATAGGGAAGAATGGAAGATAAGAAAACACATTGCGCCGACCGCAAATAAAATTGGGAAATGGGCAGGAAGATGACGATGGTCATTAGTATAACTGGCGCACAGCAGTCCACGACTCACCCGGCCTATCGACCTTGACGGCGTCGTTGACGAGCGCGGCGAGCGCGAGCGCGGCGGGGAGTCCCCGCAGCCCGCGCGCGAGCAGCCGCGCCAGCCGCCGCCGGAAGTCCCCGCTGTACGCCGCGAGCCAGCCGCCGCCGCCGCCGCCGCCGCCGCCGCCGCCGCCGCCGCCGCCGCCGCCGCCCGCGGGCAGCGCGCGCAGCATGATGCACGAGTGCTCGCCCGTCAGCTCGTTCGCTTTCTGACTGCGGTTTTAGCGTTGCATCAATACGGAAAACGGAAACATTGTATAGTACGGCCGACGGTTCTAGGCCGCTCTGAAGTTAGGCTTTCGGATATAGTGCGCAGGTACTGTACTTCAGAGAGAGATAGCGACACGGACGCTGAGTGTGCGACTGAAACAAACAATGCTCAAAGTGACACCCCGCGCGTCTTGCCACCATTTAGACCCTAAAATTGACTTTTGCGCAGCGTTTCGAACAAAGTTCAGAGCGGCCTAGAACCGCCGGCCGTACTATATAGCTTTTTGCGAAACGTGCGCGGGCGGTGGAGCATGCAATTTGGCACACTTATAGTTTATGATAGAGTGCTGAATGCGATTTTTTTAATTATGCATAAAAATACATTAAATGAATAAATAAAACATTACACACTATAATAAGTTACTCTATTCACACTGTCATACGTTTGCCACGACCAATCCAATTACATCGACACAGAAATATCGGTATAACGATCGTGAGTACCCCAAAGACTAGCGATGTTATGATCGAATCGAATATTTAGAACAAGCCTACTTGAATGCGTTCATAAAATTTACGTGTTTATGCTGTGGACCGCTGAGGACTGAGAATTTGGAGCCAAGACAGAAAAGAGCTAAACTGCACTCTATGCATGTTAATAATTTCAATATAACATGAGATGCTTAGCCCAGCAATCTCCAACAGTAGATACCTGACGTCATAATCTCAGACCTAAGGATGAATTGACCCCACAAATCAATACGGTAGCGTTAAAATAAAATAAAAAAAGCCTTTTAATTCTCGCACGGTATGCGGTGTTGTACGGTAACGTTACCTCAAATAAACTGGAACAAACTTCTGCGACTTCCAGAACTTGAGTAGATCCTCGGTGAGGCCGAAGCTGGTCCCCAGGTAGTCCAGGCGCTCCGCTCGCACCTCCGTCAGACGCTTGAGCAGAGTCGGCGGTTTGCTTCTGCGAACATTTGTCTGTGTGTGTCATGGTCTATTTTTATATTCTATAGCAAAATTTTATCGCAATCTGATAAGTATTGTTTAAGTATAGTTTCACTGGCTAAATAGACGACGTGTTGTTTTTTTAGCGTTTTAATTTGGCAAGTATCGTGGACTGTTATGTAAATGACATACACTTTAGTAGCTATTTACGTAAGAACATATTAAACTATGATACCTGTACTTTTTTATGGTATTAAGGCAGCAGACGAGCATGCAGCGCCACCTTCCGCTGCCACTCATGACAACTGCGACCGAATTAGAACAAGACTCATATGGGGACTGGGATAGTTAGTCCGGTTAGGTGACGGTGTTAGAACATTAGTTGGTTAGTTTGTAAGTATGAGGACTGGGACAGGGACTGTTAGTGAATGTTAGTCCTGTAGTTGTTGTTAGTAACAGTCCAGTTAGTAATTGTTAGTAAGAGTCTCGTTATAACTCGGCCACAGATGTGTTGCTACCCTTGAGGACTCAGATGGTGGCCTCTCAAAAGTTTAACCGGCTCCACACCTTTCCAACCTCAACAAAAGTGCTGTTAAAACAATTATTACACATTACATTACATGTATTGTTACCTGCTGGTTACCATCAGGTGGGATTGTAGTGAAGCATTAACTTATTGTAAGTAAAAACAAAAAACCTGGGCACAATGTTCTCAGTGTGCAGCGACTCAGCCCTGCCGTTGGCCTGCTCCTCCCCGTCGCTGTCCACTTCGTCCAGACACGGAATGTCCCCCGAGTAGTACGCTACTAACTGTTGGAGAGCACGTTTGCCGTAACCCATCTAAGGGAAAAAGAAACATTTATTCCAATTGGACACATGATGATTATGATGTCCAGCGCTGGAGTTGGCCTTTAAGGGGCGGCCATAAATTACATCGCACAGATTTCTTCTGTCCTTGTTTCCAAACAAAGGGAGGTCACAAATGTGTAACCCCACTTTCCTGTTGCGACATTACATATTTTGCAATTGTAATAGTATAATAATTAATAATACTTTTATTTCCTGCTTCAGAATATAAGTTCAAAGATTTAGCTTTATAGTTACATAAATTTTCATATTCAAATATTAAACGCAAATACAACAAATTAAATATTCAACAATACAATTTTAATTAATCCAATAATTGAAATCAATAAAGCAATACTTTATTGTTTCACTGCATCATATCCAAGTTGTACTTTTGAAGCAAAACGAACCAACATACCCTCTGGTAGGATGGGTGCGTCGCTATCCTGACTACCCGGGCGCCCGACAGCTTGGGGAAGTCCCTGTCGCCGAACTGCTCGCAGATGTTCCAGGGGATGAGGTCGCCGGCCGCCTTGCGCCCGCGCCCGAGACTGTCCTTCACCGACCTGGGGACAGATCATATACAGATTTCTATACAAATTATTGTTAAATCATTAACAACCTAGCAATACTTTACTTAAAATAAATAGACATGAATACATACATTACAATAGTATATAAATAATATGCATAGTAGGTATAATATATTTCATTAATAATATTTATATTTATTTATTTATTTATATACAAGGTGATTTTTAATTCACTTGCTATACTCGAAGACATTAAAGAACATGGTCATAGGTAATGATTAAAAATATAAAGTCAAAATTCTACACGATAATTATTTTAAAAATGGCATCATCAATATTATCTAAAAATACACGGAATGCATGGCGAACAGGTGTGTAGGTACTACGACCGACCCGCCGGCGGCTGAGCGGCCGGGTTAATGACATTGTTTACACCGCGCGCTCAGTATGTCTACATTATCGGTTTGTAATGGATAATTATTTACGTTAAATTTTAAGCACTTAATTAAAAAGTAATTAAATATTTGGAATGAGAATCGACTACTGAGTACCCCCTATTAATATCGCAAGTGTCTTACGAATCACGTTGTATACAGATTTCTATACAAATAATTATTAAATCATTAAGCAAACGTATCAGCTCGGCAGCGGACAAGCGAGAGGGGCGCGCGGGGTCATATGACACTTTTTATGGACCAACTAGAGTACGATTTTTCTCTTTCTATTACATTATCATACAGTCTGCTGTTAGTTTTATTAAAGGGCCGAACACACTTACTTATCGGATATGTTCCCTTCAAGGCACATCTGTATAACGCAGAGCACCTCCGGCATGCAGGTGGAGTTCGGCGGCGTCGGCGCCAGCAGCACGAACAGGCAGTGCGCCGGCGCGTCCGCCAGCAGCTGGATGTCGTTCGGGCTGTTCTGGTGGAGGAGTTATCTATGTACCTGTACCTATTAGACCAAGAGCCCAGAGCGATCTGACATAACTTATTTTTGCATGGATGAAACCTTAATTTCTCAGTAGCGTCCATGTTCTTTGAATACCCTGCATGCTTTTGGAAGCTCACCTGGTGACACCTGGGTAGGTACCAGGTAAGAAAGGCAGGTAAAAATAAGAGCTACTTCAGTTATTTTCACATGGCTGATTTTTATATAATATGTTTTGTAGAATATTATTCTTAAATAGTATCCATAAGTGTCAAACACTTTCCATGGGCCAAAACTTTTGTCAGACGCTTTAAAATTCGTGGTGAGTGAAGCTTTAAAGCGTCTGACAAAAGTTTTGGCAAAATCCATGCAAAAATAAGTTATGTCAGATCGCTCTGGGCTCTTGGTCTATATAACGCGAAACTGTCGCTCATTGATGTCTGTGTTTTCTTTTTACCAACAAATTTTACATTTGATACATCCAATTTTATAACAAGTTTTTATACAACACTAACAAGTTAGACAAGTCATTTGGCAGCTATTAAAACAAGTGTGGTAGCGAGCCGTCTGGACTACAGCCCGACGACCAAGTAGGGACCGGCTTCTTTGTTAACTAATTTTCTATTCATTCTTCATTCATTCACTCTTTCACTAACCTTATAATGACTCGCAACGTATATAGCCACAAGTCGATGCAGAAACGCCTCAGCGGCCTTGTGATAGCAGAACAATGCGTCCCTGTTGACCCGCAGGAGCTCGCAGGCCGCGGGGGGCGGAGCGCCCGCGCCCGGGGCCAGGGGCGGCGCCTCCAGACATAGCAGGGAGTTCAGCCAGCGCTCGATCGGGTCGTTGGGACGGTAACGGATCGGCTCTTCCAGTTTTATCTGGGAGGGTAACCAAAACACTTTAAAAAAATCATCGTTGATTTAAAAAATAAGGGTAAAAACCTATGACCTTGAATGACTTCCGTCAGAATAAATTATATGTTACAGAGTCTAAAGTTAATACTTAATACTAAAGTCTAAAAGTTGCACACCATAATAGATCATAAAAGCTTACCGGTGGAGGGGCGTTGTGCTTGGACTGTAGCTGTGCAAAGAGCTTCAACGACAAAGCTCGGCCCGTGCCCTCGTAGCCCGAGACGGTGGACGACAGCAGCGCCAGTGGCGCCTTGCTGGCTGCGGCCGAAACGTGAACTAACGGTATCGCCGCCGCTTCGTCCACCAACACCAGGTCCGCTGCCGACAGCAGCGAGTGGTCGTCCGGGGTTATGTACTGGGAAATTATAATAACTTTACATTTCAGTGTAACTTTGTATTTATGTGTAACTTTGCATTTCAGTGTAACTTTGTATTTATATGTAACTTTGCATTTCAGTGTAACTTTCAATTTCAGTGTAATTTTGAATTTCGGCGTAACTTTGGATTTCAGTAAATTTGGATTTTAGGGATTCTGTTTCAATTTAATTTACTGTAACCTGAATCAAAATGTATTATTTAAATACTTAAACATTATTTTTTTACACCAAGCCTACCAAGTTAATTTGTATCATATTGCACGGGCAATATGATTCAAATTTACACTGAAACTGTAAATTAACAACATTTTGTTATTAGCCTTCACGGCAGCACATTCTGCTTGAGGGCAGAAAAACACAATAATACTATTTATTTATTTAATTTTTAACCAATTTTTATTTTCAGCATTTTTATTGCCGCCATTGTATCCAGAGTCTATGTCTATGTACTAGGTACGCACAGACACCGAAACCCTAGCAATGGGGTCCCGTTGACACCTTTTGACTACAAAACCCTAAAACCCGCTCACCTGTATAGTCTGCCTAGAATTCCTCGATACATTGATCCTAACGATCGCCTTCTTAAAGTCAGGATTGGTAGACCTGACGATGCTGTAGTCTATGTGTTCCTGGTACAAACACGCGTCGAGCCCCTTGATCAGGAACTCGAAGAGCGTGATCAAGTTCTCCGGGTGGGGGGACGTGACGTAGATGTTGACGTAGCCGAGGGCGACGGCCGCGGACACGGCGAGGCCGAGGCACGCCGATTTACCGCGACCACGTGCGGCTGTCAGGCAATGGGGTGGTCTGTGGGGGAAATAAAAGAAATTAATATAAGATATTATTGTTAGCTAAGAATAATATCTTAATTATTATAAGTATTATTATCGTATTTATTCTTAGCTAAGAATAATATCTTATAATAATTTCAGCTCAATCGCACACTGAGAAGTTAGTCAATTTAGTTTTCAATATTTGACCCACACTAACCAATTAACATAGCTGTGTTAATTTTTTTTCAGCTGTGTTGGAATACGACTTCAGTTCAGACAATGCAATTTTATGACAACAATGACCGGATACTACGCTCACGATCGCCTCCAGACAAGGAAACTCCTCAATGGTTAACAGCCACCGACCACACAGCCAATAGACTCTTAATAGCAGGCGAATGGCTTCTGTCAGCACATCTGGCTTATAGTACCGATATAAATGTGTGCCGTCTCATTCTTTCCCGTTGCTTAAATTAATCTATTTCTTTCCAACGTTTCGTGTGGTCTTGAATTAGCCAATCACAGCGTTGAATTAGCCAGTCACCCCGCTTCGTCTTACCTCAGCTAGTTGCCAGAATGCATTCAATACGGAAAATCAAACATTAGGTGTCTATTGGCTGTGTAGTCGGTGTTAACAGCACAGTGACAAAATGTAACTAATGCTATGCATATATAATTCACAGAGCATTACAAAAGCGTGTTTTTTGTTTTTCAAACCAATTTGTGTAGGAATAAACAAAGTTATTACTGTTATCCTTTTACAACATTTTGTTTTTTCAAATGAGTTTCTATTCAGTATTAAACCGAAGCAAAGCCAGGGCGGGCAACTAGTAAAAATTAAATAATAACCTAAACAAGAACTTACCTGGACTGTTTGTCAGCAAGTGTGTTGATGAGCGCTACCAAAGCGGTCGCTTGGTCGTACGTGCGACACAACGCGACGAGCGGGCCCGCGGGCGGCGTGTCAGAGAGAGACGACATGAGTTCTGTTAGCTTCGGGTTCACACGCTGAAACAGATGTCGTGTGATACAATTGGGTACTGTTATAAATAGTTTAAACTAGTATTAGAAGTTATTATAAATAAGTTAAGATAAAATGAAACGTATTACGGTTACGCTATTGGTTGGATACGGTATAAAATTTTAACTCCTGTTAACAAGATATAAATTTATTAAAGTGCATTCTTCAACTCATTAATTAGTTCTGAGTGGTGGCACTACTGGCAAGCTATGCGCAATAAGAACTAGTAATAAAAAATTAATCTTTCCTTCTTACCATAAGTCGATGTATTCTGTCTTATCTGTATGTACCTATTTTGAGCTTATTTAATTAGTAGTAGTCGCCCAGGGTAGTACTTAATACCGCCCTTGCAGTACTTAGTACCATTTCTACCGTATAATAATTGTTTTAACAGCAATTGTGTTCCAGTTAGAAAGGTGTGAAGCCGATTAAACTTTTTAGAGGTGACAATCTTCTTAACCCCATAAAAAACATTATTTATTTATTTATTTATATGAAGCTTATTATTCTTTATGTGTCACCCAACCTCAATATTTTCCATTTCATTGCCCTTGCCAATGAATAGAGTATCTTTTGTTAATTTTTGGTTTCGTGTGTACAATGAATAAAGAATTTAGATAAAACAAATAAATAACTTACCTCTGGATTAACATCGACCGGCTCCACCTGAGCCGTTTTAGAAGATATCGGTAGAACTGTGAGCGAGTCGTCTAGAACGAGGCAGCGCGGGTTATCGGCGAGCGACAGGAGGAACCTTTCGTTGAAACGGTTCACTACTGTGTCGTGAGCTTCCGTTTTGAACCTGTTCCAAAACATTTATAATACAAATAATATTATGTGGAACGGAACGTTTTGGTGAGAGCAAGAGGAAAGATGTAAGGTGGGAAAGAGAGGTGTATGACGACAGATTGAGCATGGACGACGGACGATTAAAGAGGTGACGATGTGCTGAATAAAAAGATATAAATTGATATGCTGCGAAGCGATCTGTGACATTTTTGTTTCTTGCCCAATGTCACATAATAAATATGCGATAAAAAATATAAATTTCCTATACCAAGACTTATAAGAAAAAGTTAGATTAAGATAGGGGTGGCTTTTTTTAATGCGCCCAAAATGGCGCGCAAAACGAGTTTATTTAATTAGTTAGTTACTACTACCATATTCATAATAGCTAGGCTAGTCCCATACCTAGAATGTACATCCATGGTAATAGAATGAAGCTGCCTCAGAGAATCCATGGTTTTAAGGATGAAGATGATAAGACCCCCACCCTCAACAGTTTCAATGGTTCTTGCCATCAAGTTGGGTGTGAGTGCTTCAAAATCCTGTGGAACACAACGTAGAATTTCTTTTGTAATAAATGTTAAATAAATGTAAATTTAAAATCGAATTATTCATATCACAGAAACAGAGGTAAAGGTAAATTCAAATTATTTATTTATTAGACAAAAGGTTGAAACAGTGATTAGTATCGCAATTAAATTAAGTTCACGTGCCTGTAACACACACACTCCATACGTCTGTCCGAGCATCGCGTGACTCTCAGAGTAATACCTGCCATGTATTGTTGTAGCCACACGGAATGCGTCAAACAAGGACTCTTCTGACACTTCTAGTTTGCCTGCTGCTATTTTCTTAGCTCTTTTTCTGCCATGACTGAAGATTGAATGGTATTAATGGGTTTTTATGAAAGTCCGTTTAAAATCGGTTCAGCCATTCCAGAGATAGGCCCCAACCAATAGATAGATAGACAATTATTCAGTGCAAAAAAGTTCTCAACTAAAAAGCCTTCAATATATAAATATAAAAGATATTAATCGAAACATACTTGCTTATAGCTTCATCCTTATTTTTATAACACCAAAGAACAGTTGGTCTTGCTTTGACAGTTGACTTAACAAGCATGTCATATAAAATAGGTACCTGGGAGATAACAAAAATACTTATACTTAAAAATACTTATGATAACAAAACTTGGATAAAACATCATCATCATTGTTAGTGGTTAGTAGTTGTACAGTAAATCTAAAAAAAATAGTTAAACCATTAAATTAAATTATCCTTGATGGAAGTTGAGCCTGGTCTCTTCATTTTGGAAATAACATATCCTCTGTTAATTTTGATAATTATGTTAACTGGTATTCATTATTATATGTTTTGAGATTCTAGCAAGAGAACTCCAGAGTAGATAACATTACAGCAAATTGCATTTTTGTTTATAAAGCGTGTTTTTAATTTTTCAAACGATGCATTTTATAGCTTATTGTGGTTGAGAAGCTAGACTGACACGATGTTTACGGGGTAAATAAATACAATTGAATATAGTATTATGTTTAGGATAATTTATTCTGTTAGCACTCGAGACCGCCAGCTAAATTAAAAAACTACGCTATTAGACCATGTTGTTTCAAAATAAACTTACTTGATCTCTACTTTTATCACCAACGAGTAAAATCATTGTACGGTGTCCAAGCTTGACACCATTTTCTATCATAACTCGGATACGATTATCAATTTTTTTCTTAACCATCTTTCATTAATTATTGTGTTTTCCCGTAAAAATTATTTATTGCTAAGTTAAGTAAGATAACCTTAAATGTATAAAACGCGTGTAAACCACAACAGTTCACGTTCACAACACAATTACTTTCCGTATAATACAAAGTACTCTGTGACAATTACACAACATTAAATTTATTTTGCTTTGCGAATTTTATGAAATGTAATTGACAAATTGACATTGACAATTAGGATGACACCGACAGTTGACAGCGGAAAGATACCGTAAAGTGGGGCTTTTTGGAAGATTTTTTTCATGAAACGGCAACATGATTCATGATTTTCATGTTTACAAAAACGACGGTTACTCAATCTACATAAGATATTTTTCTATGGGTAGTTCTCGCAATTTCCTATAAATAACTACTTTAACTGTTCATCTTCTGTTAATAGATTTAAAGATATATTGTTTTACAAGTGCCGTTCCAAATATCGCCTCAATGGGGTATTTGGAATCTGACTTTATTGCTTCGGTTTTCCTTATTTTTTGAAGCCGTGTAAAAAGAAACGATAAAGAAATATAATGGAAAAGTAAAAGGATAACCAGCTGTCTTGAGTTCAGCTCAGTTTCACTCCTTTCTGTCCCTTAAAAGGTGAAAAAGGACAACGGATAATTTATTCATAATGATATCAACTTGATATTTTGGGGTTATTTGGAATGTAACATTAATAATATCTGATGTGTCCTTAATATGGATGAAGCGATATTTGGAATATTTAAGGCTAAGTCTGTTTTATTTTAGCCTCTTGGTGAATAACAAGTTATCGGTTGGTTTACCAGATAGATGAAAGTGCACGGACATGAAAATGCAAATAAATGAAAAATACGGTAAATTTGTCGAATCACAGCTCCACCTTGAAAGTGCTCCAAATTTTTGTTACTTCGTCACAGATGTCGACGGAACCCCGCTTCGCGGGGTCCCTTTTTTTGGCGTATACCTGACCTAACCTTACCCAAACCAACTGTCCCTCTAGGTCTAGAGTAAGAATAAATACTCTAGCTAGGGGGACAGTTGAGTTAGGTTAGGTATTTTTACGCCTTACTAGTGATAAACAACGATAGAAAAAAAATTGGAGCACTTTCAAGGTGCCGTGATTCGACAAATTTACCAAAAATACTTGCCATTTGCCTGCCATAGTATACCATGAATGTAATGCCTTACAAATAAATAAATATGAGAGAACTTTACACACATTTTTTTTATAACGCTACACACTCATAGCCCCACACTAGGATTACCTGTGTCGTAGGTGCCATGGACAATACACAAGACAAGAACACACACACTCAGACCAAGAACGGAAATTTAAACTCATCATACAAAATTCCGCCTCGCTGGGAATCGAACCCAGGACCCTTGTAACGGTGATCCAGCGTGTTATCTATTGCGCCATCCGGGTCGTCACATTGAGTGAGTTAGGATCGTAGCAAATGAAAGGATGTGCTCTCTCCCTACCTTTACGGGAAAAAATCCTGACAGAATACATGTAGGTATGTATTACATACATTGACCTGATTATTTTATCAGATTTAATAAGTTTATAATTCAAAAGAAACTACTTGCAAATTACATTTCAATAATTTTATTTTTAATTACTGTTCACAGTTTCTCAATGTTATTCTACTACTTTTTTTCAAATAATTACAAAATAAGACGAATAATCTGAGAGTAATTCTCAGATTTAAGACTTATTTTTGTCAAATTAATTTGTTATTTGTAGAGTGCTGAAAAAGATCTTCCCCTTAACTTATCCCTTATGAAACACTCAATTCCAAGTAGCCCCAAAACAGCAACCAAAAAGCCCCATTTTGTAAAACAGAAAATTTATGGGATTTCGTAAGTGATAAAAAAGAGCAAGTAGACTCACTGAAATGCGCATGAAACACACAATTTCTTAGTCTATTTCACTTTGTACACACTTGTCTAGACTTTGTATACCAGACGAAAGTTATGCACCTACGAAATACATCAAAATTTCGAGACTTTTTAAATTTTAAACTGCTCGCTGTTTATCGCCAATAATCTTCAAAATTCAATTGTGACATTGAGATTAATTGTCGCTGTGTTGGCAGGTGGTAAAACATAATTCATACTATTCCTTAATAAATAAATACATGTGACCAAATCTTTTATTTCGGCAATTCCAAATAGCCTCGTGACTTGCAAAAAGCCCCGTTTTACGGTACTCAAGCTCCATGCAGAGACTAAAAAAATAGAGTACCTATATCATCTATATTAATATTATAAAGAGAAAAGATTTGTTTGTTTCTTTGTTTGATTGATTGTAATGAATAGGCTCAAAAACTACTGGACCGATTTTAAAAATTCTTTCACCATTCGAAAGCTACATTATCCACGAGTAACATAGGCTAAATTTTATTTTGGAAAAAATAGGGATCCTTAATAAAACTTCAATAATGTAACCCAAGGTGTAAAAAAATTACCTAAAATATTCTTTACATCGCGTGCGCTGCGAAATAGAGCAAAGTGATGTACAACAGTTTTATATAGGACATCAATATCTACAATAAAGTCCGCAATGGCATATGTCTAACTATTATAGGTATGCCTTAAGAAATGTTTTTTTATTAAAAAAAATTGAAATACCGCCGCTGGAAAAGGCTCTTTATTTGTATCTTAGTATTAATCCTTATCAAAATAAATTAATTCCTATTCAAGACTGCTTCAATACCTTTAGTTATATAACTTTTTAAATTATTCAATTCGGACATTCCATTCGAAAGATATCACGAGTTTAATAATTTAAGTATTAGAAAAAAGTTGCTCTCCACTAGGAGAAGCTGACTGACTGATTGGCATGTCAATGCAGGGCCTAAACTATAAGGGTTAGAAATTTGAAATTTTGCACAGGGGTTCCTTTTATAACGTGGGGAGCACTAAGAAAAGATTTTTGAAAATACACTCCCTAAGGGGGTTAAACGGAGGTGCAAAGTTAGTATGAAACTTTGCCGTTTTTGAAGGTATTCGAATCAAATTCAGTATGAAGGTTTTTCATTGAGAGTTAGGAAACATGTATAAAATATTTGTTCAAAAAACATCCCTTAAGGGGGTAAATGTGGGGCGCAAATTTTTATCAACTTTTATAAATTTAAGGGTTTATGGCGGGTGAAGCCGCGGGGGAAAGTTAGTATAATATAAAACCGTAGGGAATTATAGCATCGGTAGGTAAGTATTAATACTTTTTAATATTTAAAATCAACCAAAGAGGATATGAACACTACGAAATCAACATTGAAAAAAAATCAAAGAAAAATTAAATTTTGTTCTGGCAATATTAATAGCGTCGTTCTCAACTTCTCAGTTCTCTCTAGATTCCATACGTACCTAAGTGGTTATATTCTCTTTGGATTCCGTTATATTACAAGCTTCTGGGTTGTCTATGACCCCGTTCCACTGTCACTGTTTCCGTCAGTCACTGTCAAAAAGCATCAAAAATTATACCTGTTTCAAAAAAGTGGAAATCTTTAATTATTACAATGAAATATCACATAATTATTTAAATATGTGAATGAAACATGCATTTAAAAGTTAGTTCATAGCAAATCAGTAGACCGACGTCATTGCTTTGGAAGATATAGTATAACATTGTAGGTTGTGGTAAATAGCGCAAAAATGGCAAAAACTCAAATAAATACCAAGTCCAGTACGTATTTAAGGGATAAGGAAGTATTTTTAAAGGAACTGAAGCAGTTCAATGAGAGTAGAAAGTAAGTTTTTGTATATATTTTATACTTTTGAATGTGTCGTGTTCGACATCGCGTTGAATTTGTCTGGCTGAAACGTTTGTTTATATTTCAGCATACCTTACAAGATACCTGTAGTGAACGGAATAGAAATAGATTTGTATCTATTTTATTCGTTGGTGCAACAAAGTGGAGGTCTACGCATGGTAATTGACCATTTTTAAACTGAACCCATTGTTTTACACCAGAATGCTTTCTATTGTTTATTTATTTAAATGAGCACCCGCATGATCTTCAGTATTGTATTGTTAAAAGTAAAATCTTTAGTAAAATATATGGTAAGTACAATTATAGTGCACAGTGCTTGTATTTAAAGTGTTAATTAAAATGTCATGAGAAATATTAAACTGTCAAAATCTAGTTTGACAACAAGGTAGGAATCTAAAAGAAGAGATTAAGTCCAGATTGGTGAGAGTACTTAGTAAAAAAACTATTCACTCTTTTCTTGAAGACTGAAAAAACATTAATATTTCATTAATCTTTATGACAATTCATCATCATCGTAACTCATAACTGTCCCGCTGCTGGGTTTGAGTCTCTTACAATGTCCCTCACACTGTAAGAAGAGACTCAAACCCAGCCATGTACAGACCGTAGCCAGAATGTTAGGCTTCACTCATGTTTGATAATATTACAGAGTACTCTTGGGTATGCAGGTTTACCCACAACTTTTCATATATATACTAAAGAAAGTGGTGATTGGTTTCTTATACACCATTTCTGAAATGACAACTACATTTATTATTGATTATTACTCTACAATTTTCTGATAAATTAGATTGATTGTGGTTGTATGTTTCATAGATAATACTCAAGAAAAATTATAGTATTTGAAAATTTATTGAATATTTTGTTAACTACCCCAAATAGGGAAACAATTATATAATGCAATATTAAAATTTTCAGGTAAATCATAATGATACATGGGACAATTTTATGCGTCAGCTAAGACTGCCTCATCCCTGCATCAATGGATCTACGCTGTTAAGGAGAATATATGGAATTTATCTGGAAAAGTAATTTTATACCAATATTTAGATTCTATCTTTCAGTGCAATGTTATAATTATAAATAATTTAATTAAGATTATAATGAGCAGGTACCAGTATGCTTTAGATGTGTCTAACAATTGGTAAATTGGCTCTTGATAATCTTAATTTTTTTTAAGGTTCCTATTTTGCAATGTTTGTGTAAGTGTGTTGGCACCATTTTGCCAGAAGTCACATTAGGTCTTCTGGTGGCTGAATCAAGCAAGAGAGTGGTAGCTAATTAGGCTTCATGTAAAGAAGTTAAGAGTAATATTGATAATTATAATCCCTATGCAAAACCCTACCTCCAAGCAGATTTACACAAAAATTTAATTATGTAATAAATTTTTAATTACAGGTCTTCATATATTTGTTTTAATTTAAGTTGTATATCTAGTTTATATAAGACTAGTTTACCACTCCCGTCTTTGCCTGCGTGAGATTGTTGATTTCCAAAAATCCTTTCTTTGTTCTCACTTGCGTCACTTGAGCAATCTTTAAACAAAGTTTCAAGTTTCAAAGAATCCATTGAAGAAATAAAAAGTTTCTGTTTATCCCCTTTTTTATCATCTTACAGTGGGTATGTATATAATAATAAGATAGTATATAATAATATAACCATAAGAAGCATACTTGGAATCTTGTAATACTTTTGTTTGTTTACTTCTGTAGATATGAACGAGCGAAGGGACCACCAGGGAGAGACGATGACAACGACATGGACGAGGACCCGCGGCAGCGAAGCCGAGGAGGGGCCATGCCCCGAATATCTTTTGGTGGTGGGACATATATTTCAGGTTATCATTTCAGATTGCCAATAGTTATGTCGTAGTTGTGTCCAATTGGCAAAAAAAAATTAAAATATCTGATACTGTTTTATGAATAGTAGGTTTATAACACTGTACAATCTACTACTCTTAAGACTGCTAAAAAACTCAAGTTTGTCCAAATTTTTAATCTATGTTAAATAATTATATTGATGACAAAGTGTTAATATCTCTGGAGTATTAATTTACACAATATGTTAATTTATGTCACATTGACATAATAAGACTTTTTTTTTAAAGATGAAAACTGTTTTCTATATATTAGGTGAATGTTGTTTTAAAAAGAGAAGCAGTAATTTTATTAAAAGATTTTTTATTAATTTATTAAAATAATTTTATTATAATTTTCACTTGAAGATTAGAAAAAGAGTATTAGTACATTGCTATCAACAACTAAATTAACAAAATAATAATAATAAAAAATAACATAATAATATTCTAAGGAACTGCATATTTGTAACAGAGAGTTGTTGATATCAGAAAAATGAGGATGAATCAAGTAATCTTGACTGATCTGAATCGAAGTTTGGATCAGGATAAAATTGATTATGTAATTTTATTCAAAACTAATCTGTTACCCAGACATCAATATGTATTTCCTTGCAAACATGAACATTAATAGAAGTTAGAAGAACCTAATAAAGCTTACAAAAGTTATATTAACCCTCAGCATCGGGCGAAGCCCTGCGCACAGTGAACCGCGTCGCAGCCCCCTCCGAGCGCCTGACACTGTCTCTCCTGTCTCCCATGCCGAACGAACAAGACTTTGCAGTCAATGTATGCACAGTGTTGGCGGCCGACCACTCTAACAGACTACCGCTGAGCACCACACCACATATATTGGACTTTCTACTGGCACACGCTGGAGTCTACAATCATTGTAAGTAGCTTGCATTGCTTAAGCCCAAGATCCGTCGTCGGTTACCCATGTAACGCATTAACTATAAAGTGATAATATGCGACGGAATATTAAATGCAGCTGCAATATTATGTAACCGATTTAGCGCGACCTAACTTCCCGACAAAATTGCAACCTAGCCGTGGCATCTAATATTATGAGACAATAATTAAAAGAATTATGTTTTGTCACCAGCAAGTCTCCGAGACACAATCGGCAGGTCGTACTACGAGGCGCGAGGTCGCTACCCCCACGAGTTCTGGGAGCTTCGGGCTGGTGGAGGCGGGGCCAAGGAGTTGGCCGACGAGACCAAGTTCATGCAGCCGGGCATAGAGCAGCCAGAACTCATGGTGCAGGCCTTAGCCGCCCACAATACCTTGACTGACTGCCTCATGGGTGGGGATAGTGATGTCGAGGCTACGGATAAAGTGGCTTATGATGTAAGTTTGATATGTTTTTAAGGAAATATTAAATACTAGCGACCTGCCCTCGCTTCACTTCGGGAAACTTATTCCTTCGGTTTGCAAAGATTTAGTTATATATTTTGGATAATTCACACTATATCTTTATAGATTATATTATTATCCTATGTGTTATTTTTATGTGTAAGCTATATTATTATGTGTAAGCTATATTATTGTAAAGTTTCATCAAAATCCATAAGGTAGTTTTAGCGTGAAAGAGTAACAAACATTCATACATCCATACAAACTTTCGCATTTATAATATTAATAGGATTACATATTATCACTTGCTTCGTTGAAGGAAAACTTTGTAAGGAAACCTGCTCACCTGAGAGTTCTCCATAATTTTCTCAAAGGTGTGTGGTGTGAGGTCTGTCAATCTGCACTTGGCCAGCGTGGTGGTCTGCACTGGCCGGTACCAACCCTCGCATTGCAATATGTGTTGTCCAAGTATACCATCGAAATTTATTTCCAAATATAAAATCGGTCCTTCTAAAATTCGTCTGTCAGGAGGCGCTGGAGGACTGGGTGACGGAGCCGTCGGACGAGAGCCAGCTGTTCGCGCCGGAGCTGACGGGCGGCGCGGGCTGCGTGTACACGCAGCGCGTGCTGCAGATAGCGTCCATCGTGCGCTCGCTCTCCTTCCACGAGGAGAACGTGCAGTACCTCGCGCGGAACACCACGCTCATCAGGTGGGGTGGATTGTGCCGGGGTCGAGAGTGTTCTGAATATTTTTGGGGGGTTTTAGTGGGGTTGGGAGTTAGGTGAGGTGGATTGTGCCGGAGTCGACAGTGTTTTGGATATTTTTGGGGGGTTTTAGTGGGGTTGGGAGTTAGGTGAGGTGGATTATTTATTTATTTAAACTTTAATGACCACAAAATATATGAGGTAACTACATATGGCGAGCTTATTTTTTTGTTAAATTTATTCTATTGTTTGTCTGTCTGTAAACATAAAATTATTGTGTGGTAAAGATGTTAAACTCAGGTCTAGAAATTGTTGCTGATTTATGTATTACATTACTCCCCCAAGTCCCTCAAACCCCAATTAGCGGACGAGTTATGACTGATGAGATAACTGCTTTCACAGATTCCTTCTCTTGTGCACAAATTGCTGGGTGGGATCGCTACGCCAGTGCGGCTTGGACACCCTGGGAAATGTGGCTACTGAACTTATTATAAAGGTATTTTAATTATATTGCATTTAATCTGTAATCTGGCAAGTGGCAAAATATATATTTTTGTATAAGGAAGGACGGCAGTGGCCACTTACCATGCTAGCTCGTCAGATTGTAGGGACGCTAGTACGTTACGGGCAATGTGCACGATCGGCATGGGCGGTCTGCCCCAACCCTAGAGACTTTACGTGTGTCTTTGGGTATGGAATAAACGCGTTTGTAAACCAGTTCGTCTTTGAATTCCATTCTAAAAATCTAAGTAATAACATTTCTATACGTAGTTACAATGATTAACTTAGTAACTACAAGATCGTTGTCTGCTAAATATTATTGATCTACCCAGGAGCCGGCGACTTGCCTGCTAACCCGTCACGTGCTGTCGACGATCCAGGCGGCGCTGGTGTCGCCGGACCGCGCGCGCGTGTTGGCGGCGTTGGAGTTGCTCAACAAACTCGCCCAGAACGAGGCCAATGAGGAGGCTCTGTCTAAGGCTCTAGAGTCCAAGGTGACCTGTCTGTGTTTTAATATGAAGCGAAAACTTTGCACCCTTTTATACAAACGATGCACTCACGTAGGAGCGTGAGAATTGGTATCGTTAAAGATTGTATGGAGAAGTGCAGAATTCGAAAACACAAAACCTACTTTATTTTATACTTTGTTAACATTGCATTAAAAATACCCCTGTGGTGGTGCGTGGCAATGTAATAAAGAATAAGCTGACTCCAAATTGAATGATTTTAAATTAAGATGAGAAAAATATACAGCGGTAGAAAAGTGAAGTGAAAAAGAATTATTTGAAAAAAAGAATTATTTGAATAAATTGAAAATTGCTATGGCTACGTAAAAGCAAGGGTTACAATTAACATTAAAAATATCTTCAAACGTAGGGTTGCTACACCTCCAATAATAGTTTGTTTTTAAATATAATGTCACATACGAATTATTTACAGTTGTATTATGTACACAATCTCCTTAGGTGTACAGCGACGTGTGCGCGCTCCTGACGTTGCGCGATATAATGGTGCTGGTGTGCACGTTGGAGTGCGTGTACGCTCTGACGTCACTGGGCGACCGCGCGAGCGAGGCCGTGGCCCGGGTGCCCGGCCTCATCCACACGCTCGTCTCGTTGGTCACTGTCGAGGTGGGTGACGTTTACTTGTTGGACTTTGGATGCTAGATTTGTTTGATATCGTAACGTAGAGCTATTAGTTTAATATATTCCTTTAAGTGTATTCTGTTAACTTTTGAACATTAAGGTGAACCTTTTCACCTATCTACTACTACATATACTACTAGATATTTATATTATGTTACAGTTTTAAAGTTTTATAACAATGTTATACGGTGAAATAAATATTTGTTTTTGAAGTAGTATCGTTGTGATTTGGAATTCGATGAAACGGAAATGACGCGCAAAAGAAATGAAACGGAAACGAAAAAGAGACAGACACATTTTAACGTGGGAGAAAATGAGATAGGAAGCGTCGGCAAAATGGCGGCTTCCGTAAGCAAAGCAAACTTACTATACTACTACTGGTACTAAGTATGAGGACTGGGGCAGGGGCTGTTAGTGATAGTTAGTCCTGTCGTTGTTAGTAATAGTCCAGTTAGTAATTGTTAGTAAGAGTCTCGTCTTAATTCGTTCACAGAAATGTGTTACTAACGTTAAGGATTTAGATGGGTAAAAACAGTATAATTCAGAATCATCAGATCTCAGAAACATTTCTACAGTTTACACTTGCATAGTAGAAATGGTTCTGCGATCTGGTACTACCAGCTATAAATATTTCCCGTCGGCAGGCGCAAAGCTACGGCCCCCGCGCGTGTATACTGATGCGCGTGGTGGAGACGGTGAGCGGGCCGGGCGCCGCCGCCGCCGCGGAGCCCGAGCGCGCGCCGCCCGCGCCGCAGCCGACGCACGCGACGCAGCCAACGCACGCGCACCACGCGGTGAGCACGTGCATATGTACGCACTCGGGCGGACGCGTACGCACGGACATACGCACATTTTTGTTAATTTTTAAATCACGCTCACTGTCCCACGTTAGGATTCCCTGTGTCGTGGGTGCCACGGACAACACACAAGACAAGGACACACATACAAGCTAGTCGTGAGGTCACCGTATGTGCGATGTCTCCACAGACAAATTACATCAATTATCAAAATCGCCCTACCGTAATATGCTAATTCGTACATTACCCTAGTCGCAATGCCAGTATTTAGTTTTTAATTTTTAAATTCGGTTTAGTATTTTTTAAATCTATTTGTTAATCCATTACAGCCACCCCCGCAGCCTGTCAAGGTGGAGACGTCAGCGCAGCCCCCCGCGTCCTCCGCCCCCCCGCCCCTCACCACTCAAGCGCAGCCGCCGCTCACGTCCATACAGCAGTCGCATATGCAACAACGCACCGTACAGGTTATTTTATATGTAATCACAATAAATATTATATGTTTTATGATATGAACTATTAAACTGATATCATTGCGGACACTAAACATTTTATTGTATACGGGTACTCACGATTTTGAATGGTTTTACCGATATTTCGAGTGCATTGCATACCGATATACTAGTTGCATTGATCATGGTGGCGGCGAGGCATATCGGTAAAACAATTCGAAATCGTGAGTACCCGTATACAATAAAATGTTTGATGTGGTGTATTAATTTCACTTTCGAAAAGCGTTTGTAAAAAACCAACTTCGAATTCATTTCATTTAAAATATTATATTGCTAATTAAAAAAAAAACACAAAAAAAAAATTGTACTCCCAAGGAGAACGAGCACTTCGCTCAAGCGTGGCTGCGGTCAACGTACGAGCCGCTGCCGCCGAACGACAACACCGCGTGCGACGCCGCGGACGTGTACCGCCAGTACCTGGCGTGCTGCAGCAAACTCGGCAGGAAGGGGGTTATTGCGCCCGCGCACTTCCCCCGACTGGTGAGGTCAGTACGATCGAGGGTGGGCCGGGTAGGCTAGGAGGGTAGGTTGGGTAGGAAACGCTACGGAATAGACAGACACTTTTTTAGAGGCGACTGTCTCAGTCGTCAAAAGTAGCAACGCATCTGTGATCGAATTAGAACGAGACTCTTACTAACAATTACTATTACTAACTGGACTATTACTAACAACAACTAACAGGGCTAACATTCATTAACTATACCTGTCCCAGTCCTCATTAAAAAACTAACCAACTAATGTTCTAACACCGTCACCTAACCGAACTAACTATCCCAGTCCCCATTTGAGTCTTGTTCTGTGTCGGTTACAGTTGTCATGGTGGCAGCGGAAGGTGGTGTTGCATGCTCGTTTTCTACCTTAATTCCATAAAAAAAAACTTCCCTCTGAAATATTCCCGCAGCGCTATGACATGGGGTTCTTCAAAGAGGGTGTAAAAAACTTCTTGTGTTTGCTTGTTGCCTAAGTAGGTCCCTACAAACACAAAATCGTAATTTTCTGTGGAAATTCTGAAAAGTCCAATAACTTAAAAACGGTTAGGTTATGTTTAGTCTTAGATTTTTATTATATCACATTTCCTTAGACATAACTTGAAACTCGATGGTTTCCGCACCTTCAACTGACAGACGTCCTTCCCAAACAACTACTGAAGAATATCTGAATCTAGTCATCAATCAGTGTCATGCCGTTGACTGCATCGAAAGGCTGGAAATAGCGTTGGCGTTCGTATTAATCCTTTTATCGATGGCCATACTCTGATTCTTTTCAGATCATTCTGATCAGAATATATACACGTGGTAATATTATTTCAGAACTGTATTCGGAGGCACGGTTGGTCCCAACAATGTGACCACGTCCACTGGGGAGACTCAGCAAGCGTATGTAGGTATACGATCAAGGAATATCCAGAACAGGACCAATCCGCCTGTCGGTGAGTTCATTTGTTTGTGGGTAATTTTATTTGTAATTAGCGATGCCCTAGTACTCTCGAAGTCTCGATACCTAGTAGTCTCGAAGAAATGTTTACACGGGATTCCCATGACAGTCATATCTTTTTGATTTGTGAAACAGTTGAAATAAAAGAAACGGTAAATGATATTTCAACCGTCATCAAAATCTCATCCAAATCGGTTGAGCTGTTTCTGACATTAGCGGAGAAAAACTGATAAATGGCTCGCTGTCAGAATAAAAAACATCAATAATCTATAGAGTCTTTGCGTTAATTTTACACCAATATTTTTTCTTAAATATCCTCCATGCACTAACATCGATCAGTTACAGTTTTATTATATGTATAGATAACGAAAGTATTATTAATGTGTCGATATCATTTACAGGACCCTCGTCGCCCATATTGAAAGCCCAGCTGACGAACAAGCCGCCCGTCTCGGAGGCCAAACCCGTCGTCGTTACTCAGCCACAGGTGGGTCTTTTGTTACATAATTCATTTAAATTACAAATTAACAGTATGCGCAATCTATCTTGGCTGTGCTTTGATTGTCCGGGGATATATGCGTCAATGTCTCGGAAAACGAACTGCAGCCCGGCCAAGATAACTTGCGCGTATTGCATCTATTGGTAGGTAGTTAGCCGGGTTCAAAATCCTACCACGAGCCGAGAGTAACTTTAAGTAGTTTTGAGTAACTGTAATCGAATTAAAATTGTAAGTAAAGTTTACCTAAATATTAAAAAGTTACGTTACTTTCTAGCCTCCCCCGCAACAGCAACCCCCCGTGACTCACCCCCATCTGTCTCAAGCGCTGGAACCGAGTCCGTCCAACACGACGCTAATAAAACACCTCCTAGCGCATAAAGTAAGCCCTGCCTCCCAACCGACGCAAGTAAGTGCATACTAACAATACTAACTGTATGACTAGCGCCTTATTTTTTTATAAGTAATTTGTAGTTTGGGATTTTTAGTCTACGAATAGAAAAAAGGGCCCGAAGTTAAAAATATTTGGGACAAACGGAATTTTTGTAAAGGCTTTAATTATATTTGCTACTTGTTTTTTTTTACAAAATATTGACCAACTGCGAAACACGTGTTTAACGAATCATAATGGGATGTTTGATGAAAAATTAAAAAGCACGAGTTTTATTTTAAAAAACGGCTAGAAATTGTAATCTGAAGAACTATATTCAGCCAATCAAGACATGTACATCAAACTCAGTTGACAGGTTTTCATTTGATAGTATCAAATTGATACCCAGATGGACACATAAAGCAGCTAGCGATAATTAGAAAAAAAAATCCATAATGTTATTTGATTAATGTTTTATTTGTGTTTTTTTATTATGTTATTGATTTATTTTTAATATTTATACAACGTAAATTATACATGAATCATAATAAAGAAAGAACAAGATAGAATGTAATATAATATATAATTTTTGGAATAAATGTGAGTGATCCAGACTCTTTTAATTTTTTTAATCTAGTACAGATGTTACTGATTAATTTTGTTTGTTTATGATTCTGTTAAAAAAAATTACCCCTCAAAGCTCAAAGCTTTTTTTTATTTATTTTTACTCATTTCGTTGGCTTTGCTATAGAGTCTAGTAAAGACAGTTGATTATGTCGCTAGTAGTCGTAATGCTTCTTCAAAGGTGTCCCCATTCAAGAACCATGTTTTACTAAACTTTTACTCTCTCTACCCCTAGATGTCGCGTGCGATTCCGATTTTGCACTTGACCGATTTAATTATTTACTGTTTGGATTACACACAATCATGACGTACAATTTTTAACAAAAAAAGTTTTGAATTTTTACAATAATTAAAACACTGTTTAAATGACATTTCATTTGATTAATAATTTTTCGAGTTACTTTGACACAATTTTAAAATAGTATTTAATTTAATAATTTCCTATGGTGTGATTATAACGAGTTATAGTCGTATGTAAATAAGAATAAAAAATGTTAAAAAGCTTCGAGGCTTCCTTCGATACGACCCTGCCAGGATTCGAACCTGGAATCTTCTGATCCGTAGTCAGACGCGTTATCCATTGCGCCACAGGGCCTTGTATAGGAGATACAAAATTTAGCTACCTACTGTATTTGTATGCGATATTATGTTTTTAATTTAAATGTAAATTTCAAACAATAATTCATTAATATATGACGGAATGAAATTTTTATTCGAAGTTAGTTTTTCAAACACTTTTCGAAACTCACGCTACGCCATCGCTTCAACAACTCCCTATCGTGAGCGGTCTTGGCAGAATAAGCGACAAGAAACTCCCAAGGAGCGTCTGTTCCTACTCACAGTTACAGAATACACTTACCACTACTTACGGCTATAATATCAAACTCATTTTTAAGCAATTTTATGTCTAAAATAATCGTCAAGTTTGTAATAATATTGTAATAATCGTCAAGACCTTTTGTCATAAGAATGCCTTTGAAATGAGTTTTGAATTTACGGTACGGCAATTCCGATAATTGTAACGGAATTTTATTATGTTTTAGATTTTAATTTTATACACATGAATATATAAATTTACTCTCATTTACATTTAAAATATCGAAAAGAAATTGATCACCTGAAGAGTTGTTATGTACAATATATAATAATTATGATAATATGAGTTCTCAATTGGTCAATTGGACCACAAATAAATCGGTGTCTAATTTATTTAATATAATGATATATGTATTGTTATTGTAAGAGACGCGACGAAACTAAAATATTATAATGGTAACTTTACACTTACAAAATTGTTCTAGGGTATATTTTTTGCTTTACTTATTTTATTTTTTCTATAGAATTAGAATACTGGTTTCGAACGGAAGCTGAAGAAAGATGGTAATGCAAAATTTGTAATCTTTAGGAGATAACACGGAGATAATAATTATTACAAAGTTAAAGATATATTTTGTTTAATTTTTGCATGTGCGTTTGAAGTATAAATAGATAATTTGAATAGTAGTTTTATAGTAGCATAGCATGGGAAATATAAAAGATAAAAAACTAACAGGAGTTTAATTTTTTTTGATATTGGCATGCTTTGGAGTAGCTTTTGTTGTGCGCATGCATATTTTGGTATTTTCAACATTTAGTTGTATATCTTAATTTTCGTAAATTTTAATTAAATTTTTATTTGATTGAAATTAATTAAAATCAATCTGTGGGTTAACATTAACTTTTACTATGGATGTGATTACAATAAACATATGAAATGAAATATGTAAGTGTTGTGTATGTAATTGAATTGGGTTCGGTATCGAACCCGAGACTTTTCGTTTAGTAAATAGGTTCAAACTGGACTGCAAGAAAGAACATTTGGGATTAATAATTAATTAATGGGGAATCAATATTAACATGAATATGGTTCTAATTTATTCCATAGTAGCATCTACAAATCATAGTATATTAATAGTAGTTCAACTCGTATCGATTCAACTCATAATGACCCACTACATGGCACGAGTGTTAACGTTAATGTTGTCGTAACTGAGTAGGCCTAGAGCGTCCACCACGTTGTTCCAGCGCGATTTGGTGGTGGGGTTAGTGGTGAATAAAGTGTAGGAAGTTTTTATGCCGCCCGAAGTACTCCGACAGGACTTAACGACCGTTATCTGATGATAACAACCGGGACCGACTGCCTTGCGTGCCCTCCGAAGCACGGAAGCGTTCAAGAAATTTTGCCACAAGCGGTCACCCGTGCACATACTGACCGCGCCCGCTATTGCTTAACAAGTTAGCTGCGGATCATAGGATAAAATCTGCATAAAAATCGATATTATGCTTACAGTACGATATTGAAGCATTATAATGTTATACTGTATATTTTGTATTTCGTTCTGAGTTATAAATTAGTTAGAAATAAGTGATATTAGTTCAATTATAGTAGGGGTCGAATGTGTAAGTTATGCAACACTACGAGGGTTATATTGTACTGCAAGTACAGTATATAGTTTTATATGTATTTTATACAATGGTTTTATCATGTTATTTGTGTGAAACAGGTTGCACAAAGACAGCAAAGTCAACAACGCGTTGTTGGTCCTACGACGTCAGGCACTGTTATAATGCAATCCAATCAGGTAAGTTGATATCAGCATCAAATTAAAAAAAATCGGCTTGCAATAAAACTTTAAGTAATGAAATAATAAATTAGAGGCCTACACTATTTTTTGACTTGTTAGGATTGTATATTGGAACGCTTAATTTTCCTCTAATATAGGAAGCCCCTTTTTTATTTAAGGTTTTTTGAGCAATTTTTTTATTAAAATATTATTTTCCTGTAATGTTAAAGTATAGGTTTTTACATACCGAACGATTGTTTAATTCAAAGGGTTTGGAGTTGGATCCGGAATCGTTGATCAAATGTACTACAATAACGCCGGGGGGTGTGGCCAGTAATACTCCGGTGCAGGGAGAGAAGGTGAGTGCCTGAGTAAACAACAGACAAACAAACGGACGAGCCTTTTGACGATAGTGACCACTTATCGTCGCCGACGTCAGAACTGAGGGCCTCACGGATGCGTTGCCAAGAATGAGGAGAGAAGAATAATGTGGGGAGGCGTGCTAAGAATAATTGGTGACCTAATGAATAGTTGGTAATAACTGGTGAAGGCTAATTGGTGACCTTAAATTGGTTAAAATCAACTTTCGAATCCTCGATCACAGACGTAGAATAGCCATTTTGGATTTAGTTCCTGAGATTGACTCGTTCAAACAAACAATATTAGTATAGATAAAATGTAATCCGGTACATGTATGTAACAAAATTTTATATTTTTATATGCTATGTTTTCTGTACAGGTCTGTTTGAATGCAACGGAGGAAACAGGTGAGATTAGTTTTATGATAGTTAATGCTAAAAAAATTAAATTAAAAAATGTATTCCGGTGATTCGAACTCACGTCCTCCTGTGTAAGCGTCGCTAGAAGATATCACTGCGCCACGGTAACTTGAAAAGTATGCGCTAAAATTTCAATTGTTTCAACGTACACCGTTAGATGACATTAGTTTTTTTCTTTTAATAGATGAAAAATTCACTTAATATCGCTCGGTGGTACGGAATCCTACGTGTGCGAGTCAGACTCGCAATTGACCGACTTTTTATAATGTATTTTTTATAATACCTTGTGGTTTTCAGTGGTTAAAGAAGAAGCTGTGCAAATGCAGTTGGACGAGCAAGCTATTCTTGTAAGTTGTTTTTAAAATATTATATTTTTTATAATGTTACATAACATTAAAATATGACCAAGACATATTTTTAATCTGTTTTAATTTGAGAGCCAAAAGTTTGTATCGCTTACATCTGATTCTCATTACTTTTTTTTGGTTTTAACAATTTTATTTATATTTTTTTGTGTCGGCATTTTTTTCATTTAGACTGTATATTCGACTATCTGAATCATTTTCTATTATTTTAATTATGATTGACGTGTTAATTATTATAAAATGAATTGTGGATGCAGAACACAAGGGATGTCACCGGCGCGTTGTTAAATAAGAGAGAATCGATGAATGCATTTGACAGGCGACGTTTTGTACACATGTTATGTAACAAAAAACTATATCAATATTTTCCAATTTAAATACTTAAAAATAAAAGCCAAATAAAGTATTGAATATGAAATGTGATATATTTAAAAAATAACGCAACATCATATTTTTTCCAGAAAACAGCTCAAAATAAAATGCTAGCCGATTTACTGGAGAAGAAATCAAACCCACCGGTGCAAGTTGTTCAAATGACTCCACAGATGAGCGCGCCGACCATACAAATCACCGAAACTGGTCAGATCGTGCAAGTGAAACAGGAATCCAATTCGATCATTCAGTTGAATCCCGACCAAGGCCTCGTGTCGCAGTCGGCGCCGTATTTCCAAATAAAGAACGAACAAGGCCAACTGATTCAAATCAAGAACGAACAGGGTCAAATCATTCAACTGAAGAGCGATCAGTTGCAAGGGATTTTGCAGTTCAAGAACGAACAGGGACAAATCGTTCAGTTGAAGAACGAACCGACCGGACCGATCATTCAAACGAGTGTCATTCAGCCGAAGATTGAAAAGGATCAGGCCGATTTGGTGGTCATCGACCACTCGTATACGGAGCCGCCGAATAAGAAAATCAAGTTTGAGGATAAAAGAGAGGTAAGGGTAATTATAAGGTATAGGAAATTATAGGGCCGTGTAGGTACCTCCTAAAGTTAGTTACCTATGAAATTATGGAAGTGGCTTCTTAAAATAAAAAAAATTCAATTAGGCATCTATAAATATCCAGAATAGGTAATATGTAAGACTGAATTTTAAGAATTCGTTTCCGTAATTTCATAGCCAAAAATTAATTAGGTAAATATCCGAACATCGGTATGTTCTCGAGTCTTGGGTAATTGTGATGTGCTTATGTGTTTCCACGCGATTCACAACACGAGGGATAGTGTGTCACATGTCGTGAATGTGTGAGCGTTTATTAATAACACAAAACAAATATGTTGTGTGTATTTCACAGAATAATATACCACAGGAGAGTGTCTCAAAGACGGCAGCGAATTTATACGCAGCCCTAGCGGCGTCCGCTTTGGAAGATGAAGATGATTTGGTGAGTTTTAATTACATTGACATCTACCTTATTGAAGTTACCAAAAAGCTAGCACATTATATATTTTCACTTCATTTTTAATTTACCCCCCCCACCCCTTTAACACCCCTCCTCTGTGCTTCTTCATTCCTTTGTATATTTTATCACTATCCTGATAGGAAAATTTATTTAATTGTACGCAACGTGTGTGAAAATTGTAATAATTATGATAATAAACGCTAACACACTCATACCCCCGCACTAGAAGTCCTGTGTGTGTGTGTGTGGCACGGACAGCACTAATATCACATCACTAACACCCATTACCCGAGAACAAAATATTTTATCTGTCACATAAATGTATAAACCGGCCGAGAATCGATACTGTAATCTTTAATAATATGTTGTTAAACAAGATGTTGAATTATTGTTATTTGTATCAAGATATTTTATTTTTGTATCAAACCAGGATATGTTGTTAAACCATTTGTATATAGACACAAGACAGTCTTATCAGTATTGTAATTATTCATATTTAACATTACTAATTGCTATAATTAACATGATGTCAATTTTATAGATATTAATTAACATAAAATTACCTTCCATGTCTACCCTTACCGGATTTATAGAGGGCATCTCGAGGGCTATTTATAACTGGAACACTTCGCACTAAGGTTTTTAAAATTAATTTTACTAACTTGTATTTTATAGCATGTTCATATTATACATGTATTTAGAGATATATTTTATACAAATTGTGTGCATTGCGAATGTTCCTATTTTCATGCTATAAAATCTGTGGAATGTTAAGATTTTTTTATAGTTAATAGGGATGTTGACACTTATTGTTATTGTAATTTCTTATACATTTAAATCTAACCGATTAGTGGTTATATGTAAATACCTAAAATATTTTTTTCTTAACCTATGTAATCATAATAAATAAAATATATTTCATATGTCTCAAATAATGCTCATTATCACGTGACCGCATGACGTCATGAACCGGTAAATAGTGCTGGACTAAACTTTTCTAAAATTAACTAAAATTTTCGTGTTTACTACGATGTGATCTATAAAATAAAAGCAAATTCTAAAATTAGTCAACAACCCTATTATGTTTGAAAATGTTTGTGTCGTTGAATTTGCAATTATATGCCAACTATAATTTATATTGGGAGATGAAAATTATTTTAATTTGAATATTTTTATAAATATTTATAACACTTTGTAAGCATGAAGCATATTTATGGTGCACGAACGGTAAAATTTTTCGTGCGCGCAGCCTATCAATTTATGAGACGTTATCACGTCAAAAAGAACTTATGGTAAGCGGTCGCAGAGACACCAACTAAAGAGCTGAAGGACGTCTCTATTATTATCTTATATAGCCTGTTGCTAATTATCCGATTTAGTACTGGCATGTTTTGTAAGTGCATTCTGAGTGTAATGTATTGTTTTTCAATATTTTATATTATTTTGCAACTTAATATAAAAGTTAACTGTGGCCAGCTGTTATTTTTATTTGTTGACAAAAAAAATATTTTCCTAGTATTATTGATTAGATTTAGCTGTTTCTTTTGGCATTGTAATTTTCTATGATCGCTGATCTCTGTTTGGTGTATAAATATACTGGATACGTCATAATGATAACAATTTGTTCCTAATGGTATTGCGAAATTTTGCCGTCTAAAATCATCGCCGTCTATTCCCCACTCATATTTAATAGTGGCACTAAAGTATCAGCAAAATTAATTAACTTATATTATGTGAAAATAAAAGTTATAACTTTGTTCCCCTTTCTTCACGTTATGTGACGTTCCTTGGAGGCAGGGAAGTTATTAATTATGTATAGAAATCTGTAAATTTATGAGTAAAGCCTGTCCAGTATGTTTGTATGATAGAGATTAGTGAATAAGACGCTATTTCTATTTAGTTTGCATTAATGTGAGCCGGAATGTCCATGTGCTTGCTTGACAGCTACCTCCGAAGCAGGAACCGTTAGAGATTATCCAACAGCCGTTGTTAGTGGCCGGGACCGCAGACGCCCCGGTTATTATACAAGAACCAATATTACAGGTATTTTCTGTGTGTGCTGTATGTATTTTAAACCGACCACACAGCCAGTAGACTTCTAATTACAGGCGAATGGCTTCAATACATCTGGTTTATAGTACCGATGTAAATTCGTTTCCGTCTCATTCTTTCCCGTTGCTTAAATTAATCTATTTCTTTCCAACGTTTCGTGTGGCCTTGAATTAGCCAATCAAAGAGTTGAATTAGTCAGTCGCCCCGCTTCGTCTTACCTCAGCTAGTTGCTAGGCCAGAGTGCATTCAATACGGAAATCAATCATTAGGTGTCCATTGGCTGTGTGGTCGGTGGTATTTTACGACGCCACTTAGTCATTTCTTAGTTTTAGTACGCCGAGGAGCTTTTTGTTGTTATTTTTTAATGATTTATGCACGTCATCTATTTGGTGAAATACGAAATTTATAATCAGGTAATGTAAGCATGTTGTGTTATGTTCGAAGAAATAATTATATCGCATGAAATCAAAGCACACATTAAATAACATTTGATTGAGAAAAATAGTATTTATACAAAAAATGGTCTATAGTTGTGCAATAATGTTTATGTGCGTATTTGCGTATGAGATTACGTCCTCGCATGCGTGTGTATTTTATAAATGTGTGCAGAGAAGTTTGAACATGATAAACGCATATTTTAATGCTGATATTTCAAATGTGTCACGTACTAAGATTTAAAACGTCCTGTGGTGTTTTTAGGTACAACAACCCACCATGCAAGTGCAACAGCCGACGATGCAAGTCCAACAGCCAACGTTATCGGCCATACAGGTAAAGAATAATTACTTTGATCATCAAATTACTTGATACGTTTTTTAATTTCATTTTTCTAATTGATCAACTGTAGCATATTTTTCAGGAATCCATATACACATGTACATATATTTATGTATTTATATGTAATATTTAAGTCAGTAATGTAAGTAAAGTAAAGTAATGTAGTAAGTAAAATACACATTTATTAGGTATATTTTTTGTGTTTCTTATTTAGTTACTTTTAGTTTTTTTACGGTAAATAGCTTTATGGTTTATATTTACACATGTAATATAATTATGTATAATATATAATTAAAAAAACAATACCTATATATCTAAATAATAATAAAATGAAATTATATTTTTGTATATTCAGATGCAACAGCCAACATTGCAAGTCCAACAGCCGATGTTGCAAGTACAACCGATGGACGTCCAGAATATAATCGCTTCACAATCCGGACAGCTTATATTACAAGGTGATCACTTTTAAATATAAAAATAGTAACCAATTAACGGAATTACATGGGTAAACGCGTCCATGGTTCGGTGTGGTTACTATAGCAACGGAAATAGGAACCATGATTTATGGAAGTTAATTCTACTAATATTATAAATGCGAAAGTTTGTATGGATGTATGAATGTTTGTTACTCTTTCACGCAAAAAGTACCGAACGGATTTTGATGAAACTTTACAATAATATAGCTTACACATCAGAATAACACATAGGCTACAAATTATAAAGATATAGTGTGAATTATCCAAAATATAACTAAATCTTTGCAAACCGAATAAGTTTCCTGAAGCGAAGCGAGGGCGGGTCGCTAGTCTAATATAATATCGTTTAAATTTCCTATTCACGTGGGTACTTCTGTATAAGTTAAAAAAACCATTAATTTTAAAATCATGAATAGTTATCAAACAAAAAAAATGTTTATTAAACAGAGAAGGAAATCCTGTAAAAATAAATGTTATTTGTGTGTCCAATAGTATTCGGTTAGTGACTATCAAAAATGTTATGTCATGTGAGATTTTATCTTTAATGAACAAGGATGTAAGGTCCATTTTAAACTGTTATGAAAAACGGTATGGATATTATTCTATCTAAAAGTGTTTGATTTAGATATTTTATGTAAAAAGCCGACGAACAAGCCATCCGATGGTAAGAAATCACCGTCAACCATTTCGTTGTAAGAAAGAAGAGAGAATATAATGAAAAAAGAAGAAAGGGTGGAAGTATTTTTTATGAAATTTGTATTGAGATGTTTATTTTTCAGAGAAACCGACGTACGTTCAACAGCCGATGCAGTTTATTGCCACGCCCAGTACTTCCCAAGGTATCAAATGTTGCTATTATTATAAGGCTGACCGCCCACGTCAGACTTTTTGTGGGACAGATAATCGGACCGACTTTTCCTCCGTTTCTTTTTTATGTATGTTTTTCTGACCGACTTTTTGAAGGTCGTGTGCGTTGCACTATTGCTATCAGTACGTTATATTTTTGTCCTAGAAAAAATCGGTCACCTATTTATCGGACGTGGCCGAATACCCTTAATTACCCTACCATACCCTTTATTAATGGGATGCCATACTGTAAATTTAAAACTTCATCAAAGTCATTCTTATGACGAAAGGTTAACATACCTACTTGATGATTATTTTAAAGATAAAATTGCTTGGACATGAGTTTGATATTCTAGCCGTAAGTAGTAGTAACTAAGTGTGTCCTGTAACTGTGAGTAGGAACAGAAGCTCCTTGGGAGTTTCTTGTCGCTTCTTCTTCCGAGACCACTCACGGTAGGGATTTGTTGAATTTGTAATTATGTTATCGTCGTTAGTGTTATAGAAATATCAAAGGACGATTTGATAACATTTATCTCTCACGTAAATGTCTGCCCCGTTCGGGAATATGATCTTCATTATATTGTATCTTTAAATACACGTTTTCCATGCTGAAGATCTATAATACATATTAAAAACTGGTTAAAATTATAGTACGAGCTGTATGGCGTAATGGTGAGTTACCATGTGGGACTGTCGCTCGAAGGGTCTTGAGTTCGATTCCGAGCGAGGAGTATAATTGAATGATGAGTCTAAATTACTGATCTCGGTCTGGGTGTGAGATCTCTTTTGTTGTATAGACAACACCCACGACACGGAATCCTAGTGTTGGGCTATGAGTGTGTAGCGTTATTTTTTATTTTTCAGGTGGTATCGGTTATTTAACCCAAAACATACCGGGGAACATGATGCAAAAGACGATAATAATAGTTCAAGGACCAACCGGCAGCGGACCTCTTACACTCACGGTAAGCGATCGTGAACACACTACAGTAATATTAAATAATCTGTACTCATGCTCGAAGGTGAGGTTTATAACCGGCTGACTAGCTACCTTTTAAAATCGACCGTGAAATGGTTTTATTCGGTAGTCGGAGAGCAAGAAATATTTTTGGGCCGAAAACGTATCGTTGATAAATTTGGTGTTGCCGCTGTTTATGGGCAATTATGACCAGTTAGGCCCAGACTCCACCAATGCGGAGACGAGAGGAGAGGAGATGTGTCTTAAACAACTAATAGAATAGTTATTGGCGACCCGTATGGCGCAAATGTTAACATGCAATCCAAACTTTACCACTATTTCTCATATATCTCATATTAAAAATATCCATTTTTACACATATTTCAATTAATTATAATATAAAAAAAAATATTTTTAGAGACTTAATTTAAGTAAATATTTCAATTAAATTCAATATTTATTAATTCAACTTATTGATAAGTAAATTTTCATGTATACATTGTATAAGTGGTATTTATTAATAAAAAGGTGAACAATCCCGGAGGTCTGGACGAGGCGACGCTAAACAGCCTTATTGCTCAGGCAACAGAGGCGATAACTCAACAGCAAATCATTCAGGTTATATACAGCTAGACCTAGAGGCTTATATCATGCTTCGTACTAATGATTTTGGGATCAGCAACATTTTATTCTCTTTTCTTATCCTTAATCTGTTGACCTTATCCCCTCCCTCTTATTAGTAGTTTTAATTATTAAAAAAATTGTTTTGGGTTACATTTCATTAACTCATGCATCGGTTACATTTCATTATCTCATATTTTGTTATTCTTCTCAGTTGCTTTCTTGGACCGCTACTTTTTTTCTTATTTACCCTGATTGTAATCATTAATAACAATTGCGTTTCATTTTGATCATTAACTCTAATCTTTTTTTACCCCATATCTTCTTTTCCGTTAACGCTTACCATCATTTTAATCCCTTTCACTAGTTATAATCAGTAACATCGATTACTTGGATTGCGTTTAAGTAAGATCATTAACTATTTTGTCTTCATTATCATCTTTCTCATCCTATCACGTCTCGTTCTTTTCTACTTTTCCCTGATTTAAATCATCATTAAAAATATTTTGGTTACGTTTCGTTTATCATAACAATATGGTGCTCGTTCTTTGGGTTTCTCTCTAAGCGTATCAACATCTTTTTCTTTATAATAATTTGTTTTTGCGGTTGGCTCTTTAGATTAAGGTATTTTTTGCAAAACATTTAAAAATAGTTCATTGTTATTATTGCATTTGCGATTTCTTTTGGAATCTTGTGAATTATAAATAGCACGGGTAAGAGGATGGTCTGTTTCTTTGAGAAACAGACCATCCTCTTCATAGATGAATTCATCATCATAGATGAACATTCATAGATGAATGTTTCTTTTGCAAATTAATAAATGGGGTCAATATGGTTCGTATAAGAATTTTTCGTATGATTTCTCTTGGGTTTTCTAGTGATTTTCTGAAGTTTCTTGTTTCTGGTGGGTTATACATATCTATCGACCTGTACTCCTCAAGTTGAAGTGTTTTATTTTATTTACTTATTCAACCCGTTAGTGACCGTTTGCATTATACATTATTCTTGTTAATAAGCAGATAGTAGTCAAGCGAAGCACTTTAGTATTGGAAAACGTACATCATTTATTCTGAACTTTCCAAACATAATAATGGTGTAATTTGAGTTTTCGATAAAAACTAACGTCACTAGCTTCATGTTTTCGTGTTGTATGACAACTGGAATGTATTTCATTAGGTTGTAATATCATCATCATCATCATCACAACCCATAACTGTCCCACTGCTGGGCACGGGTCTCCTCTCACAGTGTGAGGGGTATAGGCCATAGTCCACCACGCTGGCCAAGTGCGGATTGGTGGACTTCATACACCTTTGAGAACATTCTAACGTTGTAATATATCTTAGATAATTTAAATACAATTTTTCATTACACATAATATCATGCGTTCTATTATGTATTTATTAATTAATAAATGTATCTCTCATATTTTTAAAGTTTAAGAGCCGTAATACAGAAGTTGTTTTAAAACTAAAATAAGCTGTCTTTATCAAGCGGGTCTTGGGGTTTGGGGCAGATTTTGGGGAAGTTTTAGGCAGAAAAGTGGTTGGAGTTTGGCAAATGTCCATGGGCGGCATTTACCAATATGTAGCCTGGCTGTTCGCTTGTCAGCTAATTACATAAAACTTGTTTAGTATATACTTGTGGCGACATGACCTTACGCCAGACTTGAATCACGCTATAGAAGTTTTTAACAATATTCGTATCTATACAAGTTTCGAACATGATCAAGAAAGCTTAGCTTAGCATTTTATCTTACTTTGCTAAAATGTTATATAATTATGATCCTATGCTATTTTTGTAATATGGCTTATAAACAACATTTTTTTTGCTACATTTACACTGTATAGACACCGGGTGCTTGTGAGTGCACTAATTTTAATTTTATTATCACTTTTTTATATCTACTAACTTTCCTAATTGTCGTTGTTATTGTAAATATTTTAATATTTATCCTAATAATATATTTAAATTAGATTTAAGTTGTGCTAGCGCAGGGTTGTGTCCAAACGTCATCTCGTCGTAATTTATCAAAGTTAGAAAGTAGATCAATTTAGAATTTATAAGATTTAATTTTAATTGGGATAAATATTTTGAATAAAATGTATTATTGTGACTGACGCAGAACTCTGGCGTGATACAGTCGACTCAAAGGGTGATTGTGAGTCAGCCGTTAGTCAGCTCATCTCAGCCAATAACCGTTGTTAAGACGTCGATTGCTCAGGTCATATAATAAATAATAATTAGTTTGTGCTTTGTAGTAGCATGTATTGAACGCTTACAGACGAGCGAATCGCATTCGTTGTGACATGCACGGTGACATTTGAGTAGAATTTTCTGTTAATCTTAAATGAATCATAATGAGAACGACCTATTCCCGGCTCCTATATTTAACCAATCGTTAAACCAATCGTTTTCGAGTTACCAATAACGAGTCATTGATAATAATATTTTCTTATAGGAAATTTTTTTAGTTACCTTTTTTAGATCGGCATTAAAGTTAAATCCGATAATCGATAGTAAACATGGATTGATGGATTCCAAAAGATCTCACGTCTGACAATAGATTGTCTAAAAGAGTCAAAATGAAATATATAATTTGAGTAGTGCCAGATAAGACATATTTTTGTGTGACATGATTTTGACGTTAAGCTAAACCAAATAAAATAAGCTTTAAATAATGATTTCTTTGTTTGTGTGAGTTTCACGATGTTGGATTCGATTTAAAACCTTATGATCATTGCAATGGAGGTCACATTGATTGCGAGGTACGTCTGTAAGCTAGCTCGAAAGAATCTTGATACTTTTCAAAATGGCTGAAGAATCTTATTTATTTCATATACGATTATAGTGGACGTTGAATGCACTGCATATGTGTGGTAGAAATTAATTTTACAGATTGCATTTATGCATCCCACGTGATGGAATTGGTCGCGTAGTATAGCTAGATTAGTAAAATGACGACCTATTGCCGTCACCTTTCTGCACGTATTAATTGTAATATGTATCTTTCGTGTGTTGATTTCTTAGAGGATTATATGAGGATTTTTTATATTTCTTTTAGATATGAATGTCGTTCTTTTTCTATTGCTTGTATATTTTATGTATACTGATACCTATAGACTTTTAGTATTATACCAAGAATCATTTATTAGAGTGTATGAGCGGCTAGCTATTAGAGTGTATTAGCGGGATCTGTTCCATGCATTTTATATGTTCTGATTTACCTAGTCTAATAGTTAATATATGCTTTCTGATTGCCCTTTATAATTAGCGGCGTATAAGTTGAACTATGTCCTTGAGTGCGCAGTAACACATTTTCGGGTCTCAATCGAAGCGCGGGACGCGGGGGACGTCACTCGCTCAGTTCGCTCACGCGCATACGCACAGTCGCTTCCCGTCTCTCTCCAACCGTTTGTCTACAATAGTACCTGCGCAAACGGCAGCCATTTTGGTTCAACTTATGTGCCGCGATTTATACAAATTGGTAGTATTTGGTGAGATTTTAGATATGCAAAATATCATTGCATTCTGTTCTAGAGATGTTAGTTTTTTGTACGTATGTTGTTACGGTGGTGGAAAATTTTGGAGAAACAACGACGTAGTTTTTCAATTGTTTTTGCTTAATAGTTTTTTTGGCACCGGCAAAAGAGTTGAGAAAATTAAAAGGTAAATGATATGAAACAAATATATTGGACTAAGGATACATCAATACATCTCACCTCGATTTTTTTATTATCATTAATATAATGTCAGGCCGATTACAGTTTAAGACATAATTAAACGTCTTGTTTCTTCATAATTTTGTCTTATAATTAATTTCATTATTGTATTCAAATAAAATAAGCTATGAATACGCTGTTGGATTACCGAAATAAATAAATGACATTGGGTGTCGGGTTTGATCTTTGTTTACGTCAGTGCTTTGTAGATATGTTTTTAAAGTTTTTTTAAATGTTACCCTTGCATAATTGGTAAAGGGTGAATGACTCCTACAACTATAAACCATAGAATATTCCTTGATTTGTCACGTTTGTTGTGTATGTAGTTGGGTTAATGGGGAGTTATTAATAAGGCTTGTGAATGCACTGCTCATTCTTTTGGATCAAAGGCAGTTGTCCCACCGTCGGCGAGTAAGCGAGTTACTATCGGCTATTTTCTCGCTCAAGAAACGTACAATAAGATACACATTCCGTGTTAACGAAAGAGATGCATATATTAATAGTTGATCGCTGACCGTTCACACTGCCGTCGAGGACTCTCTGACTTTATGAGCGACAAGAGCTATCAAACATAATACTCGCTCACCGATACTCGCTTGGCGGTTGGAACACTCGCTGAGTACTATGTGTATCACCCTCAGCGAATAGTGCGAGTAATCGCCCGTCGCAGTCTGCCACTCGTTGATAGCCCAGCGACAAAACTATCGGAACTACACACTCGCTGCTCGTCTACTCGTTTTCAGTTTCTAGTTCTACTCGCTGCTCGCTAGTCGCTGGCGGTGGGACAATTGCCGAAGGAGGATGAACGTTTGTTTTTGTGTAATTAATACTAGTAATTTACGTTTGAGAAAATTATAATATAGAAGAAAGTTATAATTTAGAAAATTATAACTGATTTGTAGCTTACTTACACTACATATACTTTCTTTCATTCTCCTTTGATGAGGTAATTTTAAGTACATATACATTACTATTAACTAAAATGTAATAAATGAATGTGATCATTTATAATTAACTAAATTTGTGACTGATATCTAAACAATTGCAGAACACACCACAAATAACTCCAAGTCAGCAACCGATAATAACCTCGCAACCACAACCACACAAAGCGCAGATCGTTAACCAACCGCAATCGCAACAGATTGTTGTCACTCAAAAACAACCGCCGGCGCTAATATCTACATCTAGTGGCAACCAGATTAGTAACCAAGTTATCAGTAGTCAATTGGTCAGTAGTGGTCAGATAATGAGCGGCAACCAAATTATGAGCGGTAACCAATTAATGAGCGGTAACCAGATTGTGAGCAGTAACCAAATGATGTCCGGTAACCAGTTGGTGAGCAGTAACCAGTTAATGAGTGGCAACCAGATAATAAGTAGCAACCAAATGGTGAGTGGTAACCAGATAATTAGTGGCAACCAAATGGTGAGCGGTAACCAAATGGTGAGCAGTAACCAGATTATGAGCGGCAACCAGTTAGTGAGCGGTAACCACATTGTGAGCGGTAACCAGATGATCACCGGTACTCAGTTAGTGAACAGCAACCAGATTGTGAGTGGCAACCAACAGTTGTTGCAAGGCAACCAGCAAATCATAGCCGTTTCGAACAATCAGCAGATAATCATGAACGCTCCGATGAAGCAGAATGTTCATAGAGTTGTTCAACAACCGCAGAGGAGTCAAGTTGTGAGTACCCCGTCGAGTATAGCCCAGGCGCCGGTGATGATTGATAGCAAACCGAGTGTTATACAAACCAGTGCGGTAAGTATATTTCTATATCTATATCTTCGAAGTTCTCTGATAAGCTTCAAAAAAAGCTTTTACTGAAGTTGCTCGGGTACTGCTGTACTCCAGATATTTCGTTTTATAAGTTTTCCCTACCGACTTAAGCAATAGAGTTAAAACTATTATTTAGTGAAAAAGTCCCGGTATAAACTTGTTGCCAACGCGTCGGTGACTCTAGTGTTGCAAATCTGGGCCTCACCTTATAAGATGATTTATATTATAGTAATTCATAAACATCGTGAGGAAACCTGCACACCTGAGATTTCTTTATGTTCTCAAAGGTGTGTGAAGTCCGCCAATCCGCACTTAACCAGCGTGGTGGACTATGGCCACATTGTAAGAAGAGAGCCGTGCCCAGCAGTGGTACAGTTATAGGTTGCGATGATTTTAGTAATTGAATGGTTGTAACTTAGAATAATAACACTATAGAAAGACAGTCTTCATACAAGCGCTCTGTCTAAAGTGAAGCACTAAACCGAAACATTCCCGAAAGCGGGGAATGATTCGGCTGCGGATAATCATATGTTTTTAACAATAATACATAAATAGCTTTTCAGATATTTTGTGACACAGTTTAACTGGACAAATCGTCATAACTTTTTTTTCGCGAGACACGTTTGGCGTGCGTTGACATTAGCTGCCCGGTGTTTGGAGTCATTTCTGACTCCAATTAAGGTGCTTCAAAACGGCCGCGCGGACTTCGTTTCTATAGTGTAATTATTCTAAGGGTTGTAATGAATGTTTGTAGAAGACAACACAGCCCGCCGTGCGGCAAGTGATCACCAGAAAGCCGGTGATGCTGGGGAACACCAAGATCGGTGATAGGGAAATAAAGGTCACTCAGCCGATCACACAACATATCACAGAAGTAAGTTTACTTAAACACAACTTTAACCATCTGTGCAACAAAGTAAGTTAAGCTAAGTAACTTATCCGGGGCCAAAGTCTGTTAATTTATTGATAGTTTCAGACGTTTTTGACATATTTTGTATACGAATACGAAACGTGGCAAATTATTCAAACACGTTGCGATTGAAGCATTTATTAATTAGTAGACACGGGCCCCTGATTGTATGAAACAGTTGCCGTATGATTTGACTAGAAATAACTAACAAATATATTGCAATACACTGAACAGCAACGACGCAACACGAAACGAAACGACACGACTCAACACAAAACAATAATATGTTATTGTAGGTATACATATATACAATTAAACTTTACTTAAACTATACAGAAACGGAAGTGTTAACATATAAAACACATGTAAATAAGTCACTACATATAGAGTAGCGTTTATTAATTGTTTTAATTACAAGTAGACTTTTTATTTTCTTATGGAATTAAGGTAACAAACGAACATGCAGCTAGTGTAGCGTTTATTAATTTTTTAAAATTAGAAGTAGACTTTTTATTTTTTTTATGGAATTAAGGTAACAAACGAGCATGCAGCACCACCCTGAAGTGTATTATGTCACTAATTGTAGACGATAAAGCCAGTGCCGCCGAAGTCGACGGCCACCCCGCCGCCGCAGCCGTCGACGTCACAGGAGCTGGACACGCCTTGGATATGCCACTGGCGGGGATGCGGGAAGTAAGTCGCAGCTTTATAATAACATACCTGCACACATTAAAAATGTACACTCATTTAACACATTCAAAACTAAATTAACAGAATACGTTTTAAAAAATTACAAGAAATAGACGAATAAATTAATTATTTTCTTGATTAATTAGTGCGCTCTACCACCCAAGACCCGCAAGACCGCATCTCCACTTACCATCAGGTGGGATTGTGTCAAGCATTAACCTATAATAAATGATGAAAGTAAACAGGTCTTAAGCGATAAGGCCGTCCGCAGTATTGTGCCTTTCGTTCAAAATGTACAATTACCTATACCTATGTTACGGTGTGCAATTAAAAAGTTTAAATAAATAAATTATGTATGAATTGACCTATAACAATAACGTGAACCCCAGATCACGGTAATAGTATCATACAGTATTGTGACTCGGCCCTGTCCTTGAAATAAATGCCTACAGCCCCGCGCGCTAGGGCCGTCTCTTTCTAGTTGTAGTGAATGTAAGTAGGTAGGTAAATCGCACGCTTCCTCATTTCAAACCCACACGTTCGTTCGTCCCTGTGGCGCTTTTGCGGTGTGCGGTTTGCGGAGTGTGTACCAAACTCCGAGGCGCGTAGGTATGATGCGCGTTCCGACCGTTTGTACGTACGAAGATGGACTACTGTATGATACTATTGCCGTGGCCAGATCGTTCAGCAACGCGTCGGAGGTGTTCACGCACGCGGCGCGCACGCACTGCCCGGGCGGCGCGGGCGGGGAGGCGCCGTGCATGTGGCTGGACTGCGACCGCGTGCCGAGGAAGACGTTCGCGCTGCTCAACCATCTCACCGACAAGCATTGCACTGTGCAGGTATGTTGTGACGCTGGTCGTCGTCGCGACCCGCGACACGAGGGCCAATTCTGATCGTTTTTGACACGTATCGTATACGTCAAAACGTGTCAAAGTGTTCAAACGCGACGCAATTGAAACATTTGTAAATTAGCAGACGTGTCACTTCACACACATTTGAGAACTTGAATTATGGAGAACTCTCAGGTGTGTAGACTTGATGTTCTTCTTCATCGAAAGTAGAGATTAAATTAATATTTAATATGCACGTATTAATTATTGAATATTAGAGATGTGTTGATTAAATTTATCTCTTCAGTAAATAAATTAAAAATCCTTTCTGAGTGCTCGCACTATATAAGGAACTCCTGTACAAAGTTTTATGTTTCTAGATATACTGGTTCGGTGCGTTCTGTCTATTGCCAGATTTAAGCAACGTCAATCTTATTTTCTAGGCATTAAAAGCGATATTCAATTCACGGCGACACGTCACAGCTGACCCTGACGCGGGCAAGCCAGTGACATTAGGGTACCCGCCCAACGCGGCGTTGGCAGCCCTGAATAAACACGCCAACGAAACGTTCAACCCTAGGGAGTTGATGGTAAGATTTAAATTTAATATCGTGAGTTACAAAAGATTACATATAAGGTAATTTACCGATATTCTATCTATTAGTAATCTGTGGTTTAGTTTGTTAAAGTAATAAAATCTAAAACTATAATGTATGTGACTTTGACTGTTACCTAGAAACTTACTGACGATTATGGATATCAATACACAACGTACAATACGTTGTACACTGTAATGTAATATTGATGATTGTTTGAGATCGGTTACCCGAGTAGTATCGATTGTGAGGTAAGTTGTGTGTGCAGCAACGCGTGGAGGCGAGCCGCGCGGCCGACCCGGCGAGCGACGCGCCGCAGCGCCCGCCGCCGCTTTGTTATGTAAACCACTTGCCAGTGTTATTGTGCCTTGCGGAGTACGTAGCGGTGGGGCTGTCTTAGCTTGGTTATGTGACGCTGCACAGTCTTAAGGAGTGCGCACATTACAACGACTCCACGACCGACCGACGCCAACGCGACTAAAACCTTGACAAAGCTAACATTCAATTATGAGCCTTATATCTTTGAAGGTAAGGTTGAATTTCGAACTTATACTTAAAAGCCCTGTACGGCTCGCCCTACACCCATAGCCGTTCCGTTTCGAGACCAACGCGTCGACGTTGCGTTGACGACTCACCGTAGACGAGTAGTCCACGCGTCGACCGACACAATGACGTAATGTAACTAGCGTCGGAGTTGAAACGGAGTGGAGACGGAGTCGAGTTGACGTCGATGAAGCGTTGATCGCGGAACGGAACGTCGGAGTTGAAACGGAGTGGAGTCGGAGTGGAGTTGACGTCGAGTTGGTGTAATGTGCGCACTCCTTTAGGGACTTCGCACGTTAGACCAACTCCCACCCGTCACCGACACAACTAAAAGACTCGACAGAACTAAAATTAAATTATGAGCGTAATGTCTTGTTGTGCAAGGTTGAATTTCGAACGTATACTTGAAATAAGTGTAACTACTCGCTGAGTCGCTACACACCCGTGATCCACGGAACGGTCCGAGTCGGAGTTGAGTCGTGAGTTGGTGTAATGTGCGCAGACCTTTAGTTCTATACTAGGATCCCCTGTGTCGTAACTTAACAACACACAAAAACAAGAACAAACACTCAAGAGTAGAATTTTAAACTCGTTTTTCAAATTTTCCGCTTCGCTGGGTATCGCTACTTGAGTTAGCCAAAGAGCAGATGAACGTTTTGTACGTAATATTCAGACTTGCATGCGTACAAAAATGAGGGTTCACTTTGTGTAACTACACTAAATAAATTTACACGTTTTCGCATTATGCGTATATAAATATTAAGACATACATCTGTTATAATTACTTTATTACACGAATTTACATAATTATGATATTAAGAACGTTCAAAACAACAAACGTTAATATTCAACTTCACGTGTGTGTATGGATACTACTATTTTTTATGTTTACTTAGTCACTTTGATATACATTTGTAATTGCACAGTCGGGTTCCTTGTACTTTATTATAATTCAAATCCATTACTGTGTGGTAATATAAGCTTATATAATTCGTAATATACTTCATTGTTACGTACTCCGTCCCGTTCATTGTATGTAGTATGTCGAAAATAATCTGTATAAAACCGTAATTAGCAGGCACATTCGTTGTTTTATGTCAATATAGATTTGAAAGTCAACGTTCGTGGCAATTGCATCTTTAAATTAAATCACGAAAGGCACAATATTCAGTGCACCTGAAGTTGCAGAGCAAATTTTCAATTCAACATTTTTAATTCACATTTTCAATTCACATTTTCAATTCAAATGTTCACATGTTTTAAATAAAGTTCGTTATATTAGTCGTTCGTTCGTACGTTTCCTAACAAAAATGTTTCGAATGACGTTTGCGTGTTCAGAAATACTTTTGCTGCGAGCGTTGTCGTTCATAAAATTATTGTACGGGCTTTGTATCGGCAGGCATCGATCGCGCCGCGAGAATTACGATACGATATCAACTACAACAGCTGCCTTAAGTGCACTTAGAAGCCCGTAACTATAAATGATTTAAGCTCCTCAATCATGTCAAAAGTAATTGCTGAGGTTATTGTAATTTGTAAGCACAGTTTGATTTTTACTGTTACTGTTTTTGTTGTTGTTATGTTGGTAGTCCTGCAAAACAATAAGGATAGTGCTGCTGTTGCTGTTTTCTACCTTAATTCCATAAAAATAAGGTCGTGATAATTCTCGAAGGCGCGATCTATACTTTTCGTTTATACTCGTATGTTGTATTATAGAGTTGATCGTTGGTGTTTCTGTATCGTCCTTTTTATTTTACTAGATGTATTTTTTGTGAGCTTTCGTTCACCCATTTGTATTTTATAAGTACAATGGGTTGATGATGTTATTTTTTTGTTTAGTCAAGATGTATCACGCTATTTTAGCATTGAAATTTGGTGGAGAAAACTGTATTAAAAGTTATAGGTAATTATAAATTCGCGGGCCGTTTTTTTATTTATTTTACAAACTTATATATCTAGCCTTATAGATATGTTTTGTCGAGTACTTTTCGATTAATTTGCTTATTAGGTACAGACCGATTTAATAGGTACAGATCAATTCAATGCACATTTGTATTATACTAATCAGTTATTAGTTTACATAGATGAATGTTGATTTATTGTTGCACACTTATCAACTCTGAAAGTATTCAGTATCGCCTTGCTGTCAATTGAACTGACTGAGCTGAACTGAATTAGCTCAACGGAAGCACATTACCGGAGTGGCTTAGCAAATCCGCGCTTACGGCTTAGCGATCGCTGGTTGTGTGCTTGGGACAATGAGTCACAAAAGGTGTAGCAAAGCGCAGCTTTAGCGAGTCATTAGAAAAGGGACGAGGAGACGTAAGCGCGGCGACGACCTGACGTAAGCACAAGGACTAGTATTTGGGGCTACTATTCGCGAGCTTGCCCTGAAGCGGAGTGATTCTGTTATAATTATGAATTTTGTTACAAATAATACTGAACGGTTCGAGGTGATGTGAGTAATTTCAGAGTTGATGAGTGTGCGCCAACCATTAAAAAATTGTTTAATTCGTTCGCCTCCTTTTTTTTTAAGTAGTCATAAATGTAATGTTAGTATTTTATTTTATTTTATCAATAGCTTGTAAATGTTTGTTAGTCATATTCAAAAGGTATTTTCCCATTTAAGTCACACCACCACAAACAAACAAACCAACAAAAAGACAAGGTTCTAAAAATAATAATTATGTGATCTAAGACATTAATACATTACATTTACAGGCGTCGATTGGTTGTATTTTTATAATAATTATGTACCTATCTATAGATATAGATATATTTATTCAAGAATTTCATATAGTCTAGACAATCTTATTTGTTATATTGTATTTCTATGCGATGTTTTTTTATTTTAGGTAGCAATTTCTAGAAATAGCGTTTATTCATATTTTTCTCTCAATTCTGCCTCCCGTCTGTCTGTGTAGTGTAGCATGTTGATGGCGCTTTTTTTACACAGTAATAGTTTTACTTCAACGATGAAACAAGGTCATAGTAAAATGGGTGTTATATTCTGTTCACTGTATCAGTTAACTAATTTATTTCAGTGCAGATCTAGCGCTTTTTTTAGCCCAAAGCCCGTTTTAGCGCCTAGCGCTAAATCTGGCGCGTTTTTGAAATAATATTACAACAGCGTAAAATAAAACAGGTCACTAATTTTTATAAAGTAACAACATTGGAATGCTCATAATTAGTTTCTTTTAGATACTAATTAATTAAATCATCCCCCTAAGTTTGTTTTACTTACATAACTAATCATTTTAACAAAATATGGCAATCATAATAAATCTCTTCATCACTGATTCGTGCCAATTAGAGCGTATTTTTTTTCTTAGGTGCCATTTAGCGCGTTCTAGCGCGTTTATGACGTGCTGAAAGCGCGTTTTTGCCAAAAGAAGTTGGCAGTACTATTCAAGACAAAATATTCAAGCTGGTATCAGTAGTTTTTTGATAAGCCCAAATGCCATATATTGTATCCGTTTTGATGATAAAGATGTTGAAATGTTGCAAAAATCGACATTAATTAGGAATTAGAGCTTTGAGTTTACTTTAGTTAATTTATTTTGTAAAAAAAAGAAACGTTCCCACTCTCTTGAGCTTTGTCTCATTACTAGGGATAGTGATTCTAACCTCAAATTAAGAAATCCTAGTTACTTATCCTATTATAGTAGAAGATCCGAACCTACATCGACATTCACCGGGTTGATTTCGTATATTAGAAAATATATTAAAAATGGTTTGACAAGAAAAAAATCCTGGACAGAATATTTTTAAATATTGTTTAAAAAATTGTTTTTTACATTAAATGTTGCAACATGACGATAATAATAAAATTTTATAGTGGCCTTAAAGTATAAAACATATAGAATGTGCAGACGTAGGATTGACTATTTTTTACCTGGACGAACTACTGGGTTGACAGGTAAACAGGTATGTCAATACTAGTTACAAAAAAGTTAAAATAATAGTTAATTCTGTCAACCCATTTTTATTATATTTTATAATATACGAAATTTATTATAAAATAAGTTTGATTCTATTATCAACCCGGTGAAGGTCGATGTAGGTTAGGATCTTAGACCATTATCCCTTCGAGAAGCTATTCCTGTGTAAAAGTCGCTTAGATGTTTCAGTGTATGTATGAATGCGGCTTGGCTTTGATCACAAAGTGTTGGATATATAATGAAATGTGGTGTTTCTTTAGGACGAGAATGAGGGGCCGGTGACGAAAAGTATCCGGTTGACTGCAGCCCTGATATTGAGGAATATCGTCATATACTCGAATACTGGTCGGAGGTAAGTCGAAAAATACATATCTTGATTATGTACCCTGTAAGGTACATGAATCTTTCATCATAAAATGAGGGTAGTAGGTAGCCAGGCAAGTGTGTACTTAGCTTAGTATTTGTATAAAATGTTCATTGGGCCTTGAAAAGTTGTGTGTGTTTGTCTTGTGTCTTCTTTTGTGTCAAAACAAGAGTAAATAGGTTGTTACTAAGTTAATGCGCTCTACCACCCAAGACCACATCTTCACTTACCATCAGGTGGGGTTGTGGTCAAGCATTAACTTATAATTATAAATAAAACCTTGAAAACTTTCTCACATCAACATTATAATGTATATATTATCAACTCCACAGACAACTGCGACCTTACGAAGCGCATTTGGCAGCGATTGCGCTGAGCACAGTGGAGGCATCGCGGACCATTGCCCAGGTGTTGTTCGATATGAACAACATTTGAGAACCAATGGACGGACGCCAGTCCAGTCCCTGACCAGTGTAATGGCGGTGTAACTCAGAGTTAGAATGCATAGTGTTATACCGGGTATAACTATTGTATTGTGGCGGGATGTTAAGTTTGTTACGCAATTAACCCTACAGATAAAAGTTTAAATAGTGCAATTTATTTAAATCAATTAATGTAGGAGACGTGTCTGTTTTGCTAATTGATGTGCATCGTTTAAATTAATGCAATTTCAGTTATTATTACTGAGTGGGCGTTGTATTGAAAGATACATTTATAAATCAGTTCATTTAAAAATGTAGACTTTGTTTTTATGTGGATATATGTAGGATTGGAACCTTTTGGATCTTGGGTCAAATCGGTTTTATCTTTAAAATATTTTAAGATATAACCATCCTATATTGCAACCTTTGCAAAATATCATTTCAGGATGACGCATTTTAACCAACTTTCATTATATCGTCTATGAGCCAGTAAATATTAAGATAATATTTATGTAAAAGCATTTGTGACATTATGTGTTAATTAACTATATTTTAGGATCATTGAATGTACTAGGAAATAAATTTAGAATATTATATATAATTTAGAATAGAATATAAGTTATCACGAACGTAAGAGATGCGTTCGTGATAACTGCAATTTTTCGAGTTATTTACATTGTTGGGTTCGAATAAGAATCAACTTGGAAAAATGACGAAATTCGTATATACGTCACAAGGTACGGACGTACGTGTGTCATCAATTTGTCGATGTCAATCTGTGCGTTGTGAAATTTTTTGATTCTCCGTAAACCGGTATGTGCGTAAACTTGACTATATCCCAATGGTTTGCGGGACACGGGCGGGGGATAATGCGACGAAATGAGCGAAATAAAGGCCATAATATGAATTAAATCTTTCGGATTAAAGAAAAAAAATGTGTGTGATGCTTCCTACCTCATTTTCTCCTGTCTCTTTATCGCTTCCCTTTCATTTCATTTGCGCGTCTTTTCCGTTTCATCGAATTCCAAATCACAACGATACTATAGAAGTTTTCACTTAAAAACAGCAGTTTAAATTGTCGATGTAACAAGTGAAAAAACCTTCAAAAAGTTTTTTTTTTTATTAGTATTCTACAAATTCAATACATTAAACCTACTAATAATAAATCGATTAAAAATGGAATTAAGTATATTCCAGTATCCTTTATATTTAATGTTTGTAGTTAGTAATTAATTCCTATGAATTCTATGCCTATTTAAATAATGAATGTTAACAAGGTGTTATTTTCTAGAACAATCAAGTTTATTAATAAAATTTTCTTGTGTCAAGTTAATTTTTTGAGACGTAATGTTGGTAGATGATTCTTGTCGAATGTGCATCTCAATGAAACATTCAGTGTTTAAACTTTGTGTATAAAAATGAATGTATGGCCGAGTGTACCGCATACCGGGGGATTACCAAGTTTACTGCAGCTTATGTAAATATGTTACATTTGTAGCTTATAGCTATCATATTAAATTAAATTGAATTCCGCAAACAACTCTGTTCAACACTTCTCATTAGTTGTTTTAATTTATTATGAATGGAGAATCATTGGTGACTATATTTTTACACTTGATTTTAAATTGATCTGATGAATATATCAATATACTTAAGAGTGTTGTTTAAACGTGTAAAACATTTCTATAGACTGTCGTTATGTGTTAGTCTCTTCAAGTCTTTGGATTTATAAAGGATGTTTGGTTATTGTAACTGTAGTGCGTTTCTTTGTATTAATATTTCTCGGTTTAGTTTTTCTCAAGACGCCTAAAATCACATGAAGAATAAATATTGTGAGGCATTAATAAAGAAAACGCTAAACATTTAAAAAAATGTGAATGACCTTACTCGTGAGTAAAACTACTTTTTGATGGTAACTTAATTATTGAATAAGTATTATTTTGTGTATGATGTATGAACGGATCGTTAGATATAATTGTATGAAAAAGTGTAGAGGAAATACAAATGTAGCGTAAGATCAATGTATGCAATAAACATTTTAAAATATTTACGTTTTTGATTGTCTACATCACATCCCATAACGGTCCTGCCGGGCACGGATAGCCCATAGCCTAGTATCCCGTTCCGCCTGAGCCTCTGCGTGCAAGCGAGAGCGCGCAACAAGCGATAGAGAGGCACGATCGGCCCAAGCGTTGGCTTGCAACGCATCTATGTATCTCTCTTTCACTCCCTCAAAGTATGCAATTTGTCATCAATGTTTTCTTATTAGGTTATCCCGTAAAATTATGGTCCTTAAACCGACTTTACAGACAACCGTTTTTTATCGCTATAACTCGCAAGTGGTATCTATTTATCAAAAACTGAATCAGGAGGTGGTGAGTCATTTTACAAGCTTTTTATACAGTTCACGTTTGTATGTAAGTATGCATTTGCCTAGTTCAAATTTTGCACATAAAATTTAATTGCGGCTTAAATAAACATACCTATTACTTAAGCATATTTTTAAACCTCGTTAAGGATATGGTCAAATGAACATTTACGCATTTGGCGGGACCTCAGGACCCCTCAGGACCAGATGAGAGGCCCGGAGCGCCCCTTCAGGCCCCCGTTAGTCTGCGAATGATGTTAGCGTTAAATAAAATTACCTATTTCAAAGAATGTGCGTAAATATTTTAGCTGTAAGATTATTTCCTCATTCGCCAAATTGATAAAAAATGTCCACGTCATTTGATATTATAATTTACATTTTGTTTGAGATACGGAGATATTAAAATCAAGACTCGTCCGTCGCAATACCATGCCACCGACTCCGCTTGTTCTAATATGGTATAGGGCTGTACGAACTTATCTCAAGAAACCAATATATTTTTTATTTAAAATCAAATTTTTATACAACGATTATACCTACGTCTGCACGTTTAAATCGTCGCATAAAAATATCATAAGAAATAATCGGCCCTTAATGTTAGACTTTAATTTACGCTGTGTAAATTAATAAATAATCGTAGGAAATGTCCTAATAACTTTAAAAAGTTAGATGTGTTAACAATTATACCTATATAGTTGGACTAGAATATTAGGTAATTAATGCACTACTGTTAAAATGTTCGTAAGTACATAATTATATAGAAGTCTGTGAAGGGATTCCAAATACATACATGAAATTTTGTATGTGTAGGAATATGCAAAATTTTATGGGTGGGTGTTGGCAATCCATCTTGAGTCCAAGCCAACGTCTCTTGTTCGTGTCCTGATACATTCTTACTATGCTATGGCCCAGTTCCCTCTTTGTCGAGGTTTCTGGACTCTGTACCAACCAGCTTAATCCCGACGGTACATACTCATAAAAATACGAAATCATTTATTCCCCAAAACTCAATTGCCAGCCCTGGGAAAAACTTTCAGAACTTTGTTATAAGAAAGGCAACCTTAGCAGCGAAGCTATTCTCGGGAGAATATTGTTATGCCACTGCGATGTCATAATGGTTTTGTATGGCTTGTTATATTTACTCGAAAGTGCTTGTTTACTCAAAAATGTAAAGCATGTTCTCTGGCCAACAATGCAGTACGGTATCAAAGGATATTATCTTCCTTAGCTTCCTTATCACCCGAATACCTCCAACCTTTTATAGGTTGGAGGTATTCGGGTCAAATGTTGGGGTTTATCTTTGTTTTTATAAGAGTTAGTTGTTTGTTTGTGCCCGTTTTAGAATAATTACTATAGAAACCAAGTCCGCGCGGCCATTTTGAAGCACCTTAATTGGAGTCAGAAATGACTCCAAACATCGGGCAGCTCCGTAGTGTTCAATGTCAACGCACGCCAAACGTGTCTCGCGAAAAAAAACAATTCTGACGATTTGTCCAGTTCAATTGTGTCACAAAATATCTGAAAAGCTATTTATGTATTATTGCTAAAAACATATGATTCCGCAGCCGAAATTCGGGAAAGTTTCGGTGTAGTGCTTCACTTTAGACAGAGCGCTTGTATGAAGACTGTCTTTCTATAGTGTAATTATTCTAAGGTGCACGTGTAAAATGTGTGGCTTCAACCCATTTAAGGCATAGGCACTGAGCGTGGGTCTCTCATTTGAGGACCCCACAGCATACTTCACCACGCTGCTCTTTAGCGGATTGGTGGAGAGGTTAGTGGCAATTTTCGGAAGTTTTGTATGCTGTCCGACATGGTTCAACGACAGCTATCGAACGATACAATCCGTGAAGCACGTGGATTACAATAATAAATAATATTGTAAAAATAGAACTTCTAACTTTTTCTGTGGAGTAAATTTATACGTAAGTACACGCGTATAAAATATGTGTACCGCAAACATGATGAGCTGTATATTGTTTCTCAAAGGAGAGAGGAAAGGTTTTTAGGGATGTACCTTTGCGCCTTAGATCCGATACAGTTTTATATTTGTCCAACATTTGTTCCTGTCGTGGACAGGGAAAAATATAAACAGTTAAAACTATAGTAACATTTTTTTTAATGTTTGGTAAAATAATACTGTTTATTAAACAGCATTGTATTTACAACGCAATACCTAGTAGCTACCTGTACTACAATCGTACTTAATTAGTGCTTGAACATTATTATAAGAACAGAACTTTTATAGGTAGGTTCTTAGGTAGGTAAACCTATCAATTCAAAACTCAATATTTTTAATAGATGATGATTACACTTATTTCATGAATTTTACATAAGTACCTTATTTAAAATTATTGTTGTTAATGTTAGGTATATACTTAAAAATGATTTCTTTTGGAATAAATTTTTACCTACAACTATTTAGTAAATAGATTACTTAGTTCATATAAATTATTGTGTTGTGTGGGGTTAAGTTTCAGTAGGTACTATTGTCATAGAAATTATTTCGGATATTAAATCAATAAATGCGGATATCATACCTAAGCTCTTCAACGTCCCTAGAACAACACGTCCCAGGGAGTTTAGTTCGGGGGCAACCGTGTCAAGTATTCGGAGCTTATCTTTTCATTGCATTCTTTGTAACGCCGCACTTTTTAGGTTCGCGAACCGAAGTCATATTTAATAGTAGTAGTTTGTTACGCTGTCGTATAAAGAAATTCGAAACAATCCGTTTTCGAACCTAGGCCTCTCTGTTGGGTCCAATTTTCAAACCACACGATAATCACTGTTCAGTCACAGGCATTGGTAGGTGTATATCGTGTAAATCACAAATATTTTTTCCAAAAATAAACCAAACGTATTAGGTAATTAAAGCGTGAACAAAATTTAAAATTTCCCCGTTCCGCGGTTTCGGTGAACGTTTCAAATACAGTGTTACATAAAAAACGGGACCAAAGTTAGTTGACGGTAAAACCGCATTCAGTTTGAGTTGTTTACACCGCAGTTGGGAGGAATATAACATTTTTTTAATGATTCCTGCACCTTTTGGCTTTATTGGAGTGGTCTAGAATAGCATGCATCCCCAATAGCATGCTTGGCAGACCAGGGTGTGATAAGAGCCAGAAATAGGCCGTAGGTAGGATAGTAGAAGTATACTTGAATGATGTGTACTACTCGTACTCGTCGCACACCCATGGGTAGAACGGAACGGTCGGAGTAGGTGTTGCGTCCACGTCGAGTGGGTGTAAAGTCCGTTATCGTTTTCCGCCTGGGAGCTAGACATACATAGAGTCTTTCTTATCTGTTTTTCTCAACATCATCGTGCATCAGCTCGGTAAGGATACGATAGCAAAGGATACGGTGATGATCGGTGATCGCTTTTCACTGATTTCACAGAACAGAGAGACAAGGGAGATATAGTCCTACTGATTTCTACATGTAAGTATGTACGCGTATTCCAGAAGTATAGAATCTGTATGTGAATTCCATAGAATTGATTATCTGTAAAATTCGAGCGTAAATACACACGATGTGAGAAAGTGGGCGATTTAAACGTGATGGTACATTCGTCGGCGATAAAGAGATCTGTGCTGGGGGCGTCGGTAATGTGATGCTGGCTATTGATTCGTCAGAGCACCGTGGGAATACGACAGACGGTAGGTGGTTTCTTTGTACCCCTTTTTTAAGAATAACGTCGATACGGACGTAGGAGTTTGAGATTTGCTATAGTTGATGTTTAGATGGAGAAGTGTGGAAATGTGGATTCTAAAATCTGCAGATCGTCAACGCCTAGATGCACACGAGATGTGCTGGAGAAAAATGCCGTCAAAAGCCTTGGACCGTCCATACTGAATCAGCTAGGTATTAAGACGCGACTGTCAACCACCTGCTTTAAGAGAATCTAGGAATACCTACTTCGGTCGTATCGCAAGGAAAGGCAAGGATAATATTGAAAATCTTAAGATTGCCTCTATAAAGGCCCTTCGTAGGGTTTTTTTCTTAAATATCTCCTATGTACCCACAGACATAAACCAGTTACATTTTATTAAATGTTTAGGTATATGTACTTATAGGTAAAGAGAGCCCATAAAAAGATTACTGCGTAAAATACCTCTACTTATGCGATAAGGTCTCGTGTGATGAAAGACTGAGATCAAAAGGAAAAACACGCAACTCAAATGAATTTCCGCGGCGCGAAGCGAGCCGCCGCTATACGAATTCTTTAAATCTTTTATTGTAAACGTTTTGAAAGCATCGTGAATTATTAACAGCTGAAATTTCGGATGATAAATGACTTAGTTGGTATCCAGCTGCGGTATTTATAAGCATTGGATCTTGGTTTTTGAAGTATTTATAGGCCCATACTACTTTTTATAGTCCCATACTAATACGTAAAGAAAGCCCCATACACACTGATCTAAGCGCAACGGGCGCACTGAAATATCAGAAGCCCCGATTATGGAGTGTATGAGAGTTAATATAAAGTGAAGGAAATTTAAACTCCATATTTAAATTTCGAATCGAACCCAGGACCCTTTGAAAGGCGGTCTTATATGCTGACTACTGCACCAAACAGGCCATTAGTGTAGGTAATTTACAAGTAGGTAGCTTGTAAAAAACCAAATGGATTGCCGTGAAGCTAAACTAAAAGTATTCAGAAAGTAAAGTTAGAGTAAGTAAGTAAGTAAGATTAATAACCTCTTGAAAGACAAATATTTCCGCGGACAAAGTCGTAGGCACTAACTAGTACCTCAATAAATGTAAAAATACATTGCGGCAAGACTATTATTATAATTATAATAACGATATACGCTATTACATTTAATTCAAGTTTCGCCTTTAGTAAGCGTATCGCATGCCTTCTCCAATTAATTTGGATTACTTCGCTTGAAAGGCACATTGAAATAAATCGCCCTAACGACCCGCAAGAAAGGCGATTAACTCATAATGCCAAGGAATTTGGGTCAGACACAAACATAACATCTATGTGTTTATAACTAACTACGTGAATAATGGATGTTATAAGAATTCACTGGCCTAGTTAGAAAGGCACTTCGATAGACTTAAACTGTGCCTTGTTTATTTGAACTCAGGGTTGCAGTTGAGTTATGTTGGTGTTATTATAAACGTTGGCCCTTTTGGCCGTTGTCACTTGGCAGGGCTACTCAAATTTGGTACTTCAAGGACACCTTTTCAGATTTTTAACCTACTGCAAACCACTTTTTTGCTGACGAATTCTGCCTTCTTTAAGTTGCAGAACTCACCAATTAAAATTTTCTTTAAAATAAACTGAAAATTGAAAAATTGCAGTTCTTGCTAGGTATACTCAAAACCTCCAACTATGTACAACATATTTAGGCAAAATATTTGTAAGCCAATTTAATTTAAACTTTTTGAGGTTTTCAACAAAAATGGGACATGAGATTATGTTAACTATTGTTTACAAATCCTGTTCATCTCATGACGTATTTATCGCCATCCTTTACAAGATCTGTGCTGCACCCCCAGGGGTTCGTGAAAACTTTGAGTAGCCCTGACTTAATTGATTGACATTAGACGTGAGGCAGTCGGAATTGATACAAGAGGCAAACTTGACACTTTGGTTCTTTGTAAGTCTGGGGGGCTGTAAGGACGTTTCATACCATGACTAATGAATGAAGTAAAGAATAATGCGTTTGTACCAATCCTACCTACGATACATTTTGTCGTAAAATATAACCGTAGATGTAAATGTCAATAGAAATACAGCAATTATATAATTTAAATACTATTTATTTACATACTGAACTTTATTTTAATTACTCACAAAATGATTAAAGTATAAAATTTCAATTCATTTTAAAATGGCGGCTCTGGTATATTATCTTGGGTTTGTTTATTATTTAATTAAATATTAAGAAAATTCACGTAAAGTATTTACTATTTCATTCGTCAATATTATCACAAACCTTAGAATAATAACACTATAGAAAGACAGTCTTCATACAAACGCTCTGTCTAAAGTGAAGCACTAAACCGAAACTTTCCCGAAAGCGGGGAATGATTCGGCTGCGGATAATCATATGTTTTTAGCAATAATACATAAATAGCTTTTCAGATATTTTGTGACACAATTTAACTGGAAAATCGTCATAATCCTTTTTGCCATAATCGTTTGGCGTGCGTTGACAAGAGCTGCCCGGTGTTTGGAGCCATTTATGGCTCCAAATAAGGTGCTTCAAAACGGCCGCGCGGACTTCGTTTCTATAGTGTAATTATTCTAAGTTACAAACTGTAGTAGTTGGTCATTGTAATTGTAGTGTGAAATTTAACACTTGACCCAACATATTCCTTAGCAAGAGGCAAAGAAAGGAAAAGTCGTAGCTCTCCGGGGATTGATGTGGGGGTCATTATTCTGACCTGTCCGCGCTATATTGTACAATGTACACGCTAAGATGTGGGTGTAATATAAAGACACTTTAAAGTATACTTTGAGTGACATTGAATGTATTACCTGCTTATCTTGTTTATGTGAAGTTGAACATCGTTCTCCAGAGTGGAATACAATAGAATCCCTGGGGAATAGTAGATAGTACGAGTGAGACGTGAACGTCGTTTTCCTGCCATATTATTTTAACTTCACTGACATCCTGTAACATTTACCTGAGAGCTACGAGCCCCAACGCTGAAAGTAAGTTTGCTTTGCACTGAAAATGTTAGCGGCAAGCGTTGCAAAACAATATTATTAGTGTCTGTACTTAGCTATTTTGTAATAGTTTTTAAGCGACAATGCGCAAAAGATGTGGCATCCTAGTGCGCAGATTGCGGGGTAGTATCAACAGCATCCTGAAAATGATCGCAGGCAGATTAGACTGCACATAATGTGAATGTCATTGGTGTGCTGTGCTGTTTCGAATGGAATGGCTCCGCGATGACAGACATTTTTTTATGTTTCATGTTTAATTTTAGGTTAAGTACCAATTGTTAATAATTAATTGAAATAATATTTATGAGTCCTTGTTATTTTTTCACAAAAAATATATTATTATTATATGTATCCTATTATAGCTAGCTATACAAGCTAGGGCGTACCTGATAGGTTTGCCTGTACAGTTAAGCTTCGTGTGGTTTACCCAAATCAAATAAGATTTGTTAAAAATTATGACTAGCAAAAAAGTTACCGATTTATCCTAATGTGTGGCTTTTTAATATTTTTTTAAAGTCCTACACTAGGATTCCTTGTGTCGCAGGTGCCATGTACAACACACCCATACAACGGTAATGTACATACCGACCACAGAAATTTAAATTCATCATTCAAATTTCCACCTCGCTGCGAATCGAACCCAGGAGGATTTTGAACGGATTTTTAATGGTATACCTACCCGGAATAAATGTCCTTATCAAATCTTAGTCATTCCTACTTATTTAATCAATGTGTGATATAGAGTAGTATTAGTCAGGAAGGAAGACACCGCTGCAGTGATCGATGCTATAGTCATCTATCTCAATCATTCCTCCCTCCGAATCTCCCCCTCTTTAATTATAAACTTGGGGAATTCCCTGATGTATGGAGCTCGAAATGCAACGTGGAAAACCCGACGCACATTATATGCGAAAATCTTCTAAAGAAAATAATATTTCAGTTAATAATTCACTCACAAAAAAACTCTTGGGTCTTAGCATACTTACTTATCACAATTATGTCGATTTCTTGTACTTAAAAAGTAGAAAAGAAATAAAAGACGAATAAGATAATGCATTACCTTAGCCCTAGAGGGAAACGAACCCTAATTAATCTCGACTTAACCTGCCGAGGAACGAGGCGGCTTGAATAATTGTAATATCGGAGTAATTAGTAGCCGCCGCCCGCCGCCGCCGCCGGCGCCGCGGGTTTAAAAGTGTCAGGTGGTCTCTTAAAAGTTGCTTTAAAAGAAAGGTCTTGCTTCTTTTCATAGAGTTCTGGAGTTTTTTTAAGTCGTTTTATTAGGTCGAATGTATATGTATACCTAAATATTTGATAACACAGTGAATGTGGACTTATATTGAATATTTTTAGACAATTTTATGGTGCTTGCGTAGGCTTTGTTTTCGATATCGAGCCCAAAATACTTTTTCTGAAATTTGTAAATATTTGGCTCATAGTTATACATATATTTCATGATTTTCTTTTTTATATTCTTTTTTTTATAATAAATAGTATGTATGAGTGTATATAGAAATCTTTATTCATTTTCAACTACCTATCTCCACTTTTCATTGTTTTGAATTTTAGTACCTATTAAAAATTCTCAAAATTCGTAAACTTCTGATACCCAAAATCCGGATACTTTGTGATTATATTTTTTTACATATTAACTGTTGTATACTACTGTACCTAATTATCATCTTGATATTAAAAGGTTTGTACAATATCTCTCGCTGCCAAGTTAATTCGTAATTAATTAGAGAGGGTAGCGTTGGTAAATCCTTAGCGTAAATCATTGCGCCTTTCACGCAAGCAGTATTTCGTATTCATATAGGAAATTATTATTAGTATTACTTAGTATAATTATTACTACATATTATTATGTATTCTTCCAGTGATCATATCGTTTTTTCTTCTCCTTTATATTCGTAATTGTATATCTGAGACCAAACACTAGTCTCAATTACAATGAAAAAAATACATCTTTTCGAAATAATTATCATCTCTATCTGTAGGAACCAATCAAGTTTCCCTAATAAAAAGTATTCTCTTTCATAATATTATCTGCTTAGCTTTGCTCATCGTCGCTCATGGGCATAAGTACCTAACACTTGGCAATCACGGACACGTTGCCGACTGAAAAAAATATCGAGGGAGCCCCATTATAATAACGGTATCTCTATATTATTCTCTATATTACGATTTTCAGTTTGTAACGCATTGGTGGTACGACCGGTGTCCAAAGCAACTGGTTCGTAATCCTTTATTACCATAGAAAAGTGAAAATACAGAAACCCTGGAATTAACTTGCAGCTTCCAACTCCCAGGTCAATTGGAGATTAATTTGAAACGAGCAAGATCGCCAGAAGGAAATTGCAAGCTCGTGCTAATACATTTAACGATTGGCTAACTGAAAGGTCATTAAAGATACGTACATATGCATTTTTTTACCTACATTCATTTATTTATTACCTCATCATCATCATCATCGTCACAAATAACCGTCCCACTGCTGGGCTTGGGTTTACTCTCACAATGTGAGGGGTACAGGCCATAGTCCACCACGCTGGCCAAGTGCGGATTGGCGGACTTTACACACCTTTGAGAACATTATGGAGAACTCTCAGGTGTCCAGGTTTCCTCACCGAAGCAAATGATAATAAGAATTCTAATACGCACATAATTTAACACATAATTGGAGCAGCGGTGAAAAACCACTTGCCATTGCCATCCTTACGCACACGATCACTCATCAAGTAGTTCTGTGTAAAACCCTGATACAAAAACGACGATAGCTTATCGCTAATCTCGAGAAAAGCGTACAGTAACACCAATTACCCTCAACGATTACCCTACGCTACAAGTTTGCACTCGAAGCCTATAATAATCGGAACAATGGTCTTCAAGCTAACGAGCGCTTCGGAAAGCCTCTATGTGTGATTAAAGTTTGAAATTATGTTAATAGGTTAGAGGCAGTCTCCACCGAGCCGAGAGTGGGGCCGATTAAACTTGACTCATGTAATTGATTTACTACCAGTACGTTATATTTGAACTGCTTCGCTTCGGGAATCATGCCTTATTTTTTATGTTCATAGACGACACAAGCAGTCACGCCAATGGGTGGTAGCCTAGCCACCACCCGCCACAGCACTTAGTACCATTTATACCGTGTAATAATTGTTTTAACAGCAATTGTGTTCTGGTTAGAAAGGCGTGGATACGGTTACAGTTTTTAGAGGCGACCTTAGCCTTAAAGGATAGCAACCTCTGTGACAGAATTAGAACAATGTAAATGGTATTTTGGTACTTATCTATAATATGTACCGTGTATACATCCATATGCATTTAGTAAAAACGGTTAATTTAATATTACAAACAGACACTCCAATTTTATTTAGTTGTATGTAGTTAGGTATACATAACGTAAGAAGTTAAACAGATTAATTATCTAATAAAGTTTCTCTTTTTGAATAGACAGAAGTTGGGATTTATTTCTGCGAGAGAAGTTTTTCTGTGCTACATAACGCTTCTCGACGAGTCATAAAGGTTCGAACCCAACATATGGAAGGACCATAAAATACGAGAATGGTTGAAATATGGCACTGTTCTTGAGAAATAGATGGAATGTTCCAAGTTGTTCTCTTACGAGCATCGGTATGGGAGGTTTTGGAAGGAAATATTTTGCATAACATAAAGTGTTATGTGATTTACACTGTCCATATTATATATTATTTTATACTTAATTGTGGCTTCAACCCATTGATGGCCCACTTCTGAGCACGGGTCTCTCCTCATACCTGAGGAGGCCTAGAGCATACTCCACCACGCTGCTGCAGTGCGGATTGGTAGAGGGGTTAGTGGCCAACCCAAACCAAACCAAAGCCACCCGAAGGTATCCGACATGGCTTAACGACTGCTACCAAATGGTAACAACCGGGACCGACGGCTTTACGTGCCCTCCGAAGCACGGAAGCGCTCAAGAACCGAAATAAATAAATAAAAAAAATGAAATGTGGCACTCGGAGACTGCCGCGGTAAAGCTGTTGCATAGCATTTTTTATCAACTTATGCAATTATAATTATTAGAAGTTATATAGTTATATCAGAACAGCGCCATCTAGTTTGTAGAAAACATACGTACCATACCTTAGTATTAAGGTACTAGATGGCGCTGATTGGGGGTGTTAGGTTTTTTTCGTTACGGAATTTCTGGATTCGGTCCCCACGCTCAAGGCCCGCGATAAAAGCTATGTAATAGCTTAATAAAACGAAACGCAACGATAGCGGTTTGCTTCTGCTTTCAAGTAACTACTTAACTCTTTCTCGTAACTATTTTCCAAGTACAGACATCAATCAGTTAAGAGTTTTATTATACCTTTGAATGATTTTTTATCACCTGTCACAAATTGGGGTATGTGGTAAATACCCATGGTTTGATTGCGAGACTGTATCTTGACAGTAATTCCTGTTTTGTTACGTAGTTTGTATGTTATCGATAAATAATATCTAACTAAAATGGGTAAAGTAATAACAGGTACTTTATTATATACCAACCCCTACATATCTCCGTTTTCATAATTTCCTTGCGATATACACATTCCATTTCTTCTGTATCATTAAAGATTATATGTATATCTGCTTCTGTACTTTTCTTCCACTCATTTTACCCCACAGCCACAAAGTAAAAGTTCAATGAAAATGTTCAAATGAAATGAAAAACCATTATTCTCGGGAGAAATGGAGTTTTGAAGCGCCGATGCAAATTGGATAAAGCATCGTGGCCACGACTAATTCGAGTGGTCTATACACAAATATTGGCAAATGGAAATAAGGAATATTGCAAACAAAATTTTCTTTGATTATATTTGACGGATTACTTATAGGTATGTATTATGAATAGCCTACCTAGCTAGCTACCACCTGCTTGAATCAGCAGTCAAAAGACTCGTTATGTTCTCGTTGAAAGCTTGAGGGCGGTAATTTCTGTCTTCTCTCTTTTTTCTTAGCTATCTCAGGTACCGATGTCCATAGGCGTAGGTGACAACTTATCATCGGATGGAAGGCTTGTCAGCTCTAACATCACCTAACATAAAAAAAAGAAATATTTTGAAGAAGTTGTGTTCTTGTATGTCTCCTCATTTGACTTGTTAATATTCCATCCATCCAACTGTTAATCTCTGGACGTCCATTCCTGGATAAAGGCCACTTTTAAGTTGCTGGTTATAAAACGCACATAGTCTAGCGCTCTAGCGGCTTGCGTCGCTAGTAATGACAATGCGGGGGCGTTTGTTAGGTGGATGGGCTACTGGAAAATATTTCCTGAGCATTATCGTGCTTCGAAGGGGACATAAAACCGCCGGTCCCGGTTGTCCCCGTTAGATGGCGTTGGTTAGCCCATGTCTAAGAGCTTCGGGGGACATAGAAAAAACTTCTAATACTTTGATTGGCCAGTAACCATAACCAAACCGTACTGGAGTAGTGTGGTGAAGTGTGCGCTAGGCCTCCCTAGTTAAGATAACCCACGCGCTATAGTGAGTCATTAATTTGTTAAACCCATGTTTAATAGTAAAGTGCTCGTATCATTATTGGTAATCTATGAACCTAAAAACTTATTATGATAAGCTCCCAGGGTTCCATCTCTAGAAGTCCCATAAAATCCGGTCGACGCAATAAACCGACCAGCATCTTCTTATTGTGAAAGCTTTATTTGTTTATCTTTAGATGGATAAAAATGTTGTTTGCAGGCAGCTTAACACAGTGGCCTGGGGCTATATCGATAGCAATTTGGAAAGCCGCCGCGTCAAAAGTACCGTTACTGTTAAAGTGATCGAAGCGGAAAATAAAACGATCCGAAATTCACTCTCCATTGTATTTTTACAGAACAACGCTCTTTATTATTTTACCAATATTTTTGAAATGGATACTAAATATTATTTTTCACGTTGTATTGAGTAATTGTGTGCCACTCTGTATCTTTTCAAAATGTAAAACAGATCTTTTTTTCAAGGTTTCAACTTGAAATGTGTATGTATGTATGACGAAAATGTGTATAATCAATTAATAATCACATCAAATAAATATTGCTGAAATAAAACTATTTCCTTTTTGTTACCGACTTGAAATTTTGCATACCTATAGCTTTAGTTCTGTGACAATGAATAATAACAAGTATGACCGGATACTAGGCTCCAGGATTGGCTCCAGAAAGGGGAACTTCTCAAGGGTTAACAGCACAATGACCAAAATTGCTTTGCATATATTATAAATATTATAATTGACTTAGCATTTAAACGTGTGTTTTTAATTTTTTAAACTATTTAGTAAAGCAGTCAGTCCCGGTTTTATCGACAGATAACAGTCGCTAAGCTATGTCGGAGGCCTTCGGGCGTCATAAAAACTTCTGACACTTGAGTTGTCTTGGGTCCACCAACTCTCACTGGAGCAACGGGGTGGAGTATGTTCTGCATGTATGTATGTTCTAGGCTTCCTCACTTATGAGGAGGGACTCGTGCCCTGTAGTGGGCCATTAATGGGTTGAAGCCATGTGTATGGTTATGTGAATGGTTTCTTCCACTCGGACAACCCCCGATCTCTCGATTACCTTCCTGAAAGAAAGAACAATTACTGGATATATGGCCGGTCGTGACGCAACACGTGAAAAACTTAAGCAGAACCCTGATTTATACCTGCTGCCAACATTTATCTTGCCTATATCTTATCTCAGCGTTACCCTTTTATTTATTTTCCATATAGACCCAATAGGAGATGAGTGAAAAATAAGATTACATTACACTCAGTGTCTGTAGAATGTTACTCACTGTCGGCGATAAACTACAGGAGAGTGCTGAGAAAGATAAAAGAGAGTGCTAAGAGTGCTAAAGAATAAAAACAGTTTTCTTTTAAACATAGAATATCACATAATATAAATCTAACACTAACCAACTAACCAAGTAATGTTCTAACACCGTCGCCTAACCGAACTAACCCCATTTGAGTCTTGTTCTAAATCGGTCGCAGTTGTCATGGGTGGCAGCGGAAGGTGGTGCTGCATGCTCGTTTGCTACCTTAATTCCATAAAAAAAATTCAGCAGGGTGCACCACGAACAGGGAGGTCGGCTTGGACTCAATGATGGATGTAGTCTCTACAAGTTCCGACCGTGAACAGTCGGAGCTTGAGTCGGCCGCTCCCGAGGCATGACGCCTCACCTGGCGGGAGATCCCCTTTGCCAAAATGGTGACCCCGACGTGATCTTTCACCCGTTATTGGTGCGCTCAGAAGGGACGTATTCATGTCCGAGGGTCACCAGTATCACAAAGGGATTATAAGCATATACAATTTCTGGATGATGTATGGATGTAAATAAACAAGTTCGTTATTGGCTTTCGAGTTCAAAACACGTTAATCGTAGACCGCTCGCGATAGGTCTCTGTAGACACGTTTACAGCCTTATCTCTCTTGACAGGGGGCCATCAATAAATCCGGATCAAAGCACCGTTCCATAAAACTGGCACCCTTATCAAATGTAAACTACCTTTTTATAATTTATTCTTTAGGCAATCTTGATGGAGACGAGGTGAACATACGGTATGTAATACTCGTAGATACAAGGAAAAAACTGTTTTGTTTACAGAAAACTTTTTATAATGTACTAGTATTAAAAAAACAAAAATTTATTATGGATTGATGGATGTTTGCTACTCTTTCACGCAAAAACTACTGAATGGATTTTGTCGAAACTTTGCAGTTATATAGCTTAATATCAGATTTACTTCTTTTTATCCCGATATTCCCAGTGATGACAACAGAACAAGAATGAGGACTAAGATAGTTAGCACGGTTAGCAGACGGTGTTGGAACATTAGTTGGTTAGTTTTTTAGTAAGGATGAGGACTGGGACAAGGACTGTTAGTGAACTGTTAGTTAGTGCTGTTAGTTGTTGTTAGTATGAGTCTAGTTATAATTCGGTTACAGATGCGTTGCTACCGAGGACTTAGATGGCCTCTAAAAATTGTAATCGGCTCCACACGTTTCTGACTGGAACACAATTTTTGTTAAAACAATTATTACACGGTAGAACACAGCGGGCGGTAGCAGTACCCCGGGAGAACTCTAGGCTGTAGGTACTTACAGCTCAGCCTTGCCTTGAGTAGAATAAAATGTAATTACTTCTTAAAGAGGTGTTACTTAATTTACTAATGGCTCTCTAATAACAATTTGCTTGAATCCATTAGCTTCAACACGGTAATAAAAATATGTTGAGGTGGGTTTTCGACAAAGTTAATTATTTGAATTATATGTTACTGTATATATTAGTATCTAATCTAAACGTAATGATCGCTGTCGGAATCGGAACTACATATTCAAAAAGTTTTAAGCCGACGTGTTCCTTCGTTCGTGTATAATACTTCTTCAATAAAAAAAATTCATAATACATATAGAATGGACCAGGCAAACGAATTTTTTTTTACACGTCAAATAAATCTATAAAAAATTACAAGAAAAACTGTGTTTTTACTTTTTCCATATCTCAATAAATGGCTGAGATATTAACGATCAAAGTGCGTATTTACGGACGTTGGTTTTTTTAAAAACGCAGGCGGGCGGTCACTACTCGATGACGTCATCTCTCAGTAGTCGCGCGTAGTTGATAGGGATTTTTGACCGAAATGTTAATTTAAACTCAAGTAAAGCCGCGAGCAAACCTTAGTTATCAATAATAAAATAACATATATAATTCACATACTATCTACTACATCTATGCAAAATTTCAAGTCTGTATCTATAGAAATAAGAAAGTTATAGATTTTTGAACTGCATAGACCCATATTTTCTATACTTGCGCCGTATCATGCTCGCGGCCGAGCCACGTCGTGACGTCATAGCGTAAGCGCGGAAATTCAAAAAAGGGCTTGAACTTCTCGTCTTTATAACTTCGGAAATACTGCATGTATTGAAGTGAAATAAAAAGTTATGTAATGTATATGACCTAAGCTCGGATTTTAGGTGTATTTGATAGTAATATTTTGACCCTTTTGCCTTCTCCATTGACTTAGGTACCTCTATAAAACTGAACGTAGAAAATTGAAACACAGTTTTCAAAAGAAAAATCCCCGCGGTAAGACTTTCTAATACATATGTTTCTGTACCTAATCCTGCTTGCATTCTCCGTCACATGTCACCGTAGAGAAAATTGCCTTCTTTTTTCCTACGTTCAAAATAGATGCTTCGGTGCGGTTATTAAAGTTGGTATTTCAACGGTGTGGTGGAAAATATTATAACGTTAGCAAACTTTCGAACATCACGTCTGATCAATTCGTCAATAACAAGATTGATCGTTGAGCATACGACACGTGTAAGTAACAAATACACGTGGCTTTGTATGATTGCTTCGCTCTAACTTTACTCAGAGGGATTTGTTAGGGATTCATTTCATTTTGGGCTCCACAAATGTTCTCTGTTTCGTATTGGTGTCACATAACGTAGTGATTGTAATGGAGCTTCGAAGCCTGGTTAGCGGTTGCTATAGATGGCTCGAGTCGGCTGACCAACTAGATAACAAGTACTTTATTCTGTCTTCTTCGGCTGGCATTTCAACGGTGACAGAGTGATAGTGATTATAGATATGGTAGAGAGCCATTAGTTCAATTTCCTTTGGTGTTACTGGTATCAGCAACAGTAACCATTCACCATCAGGTCTGTGCGGTTACCGTCAGATCGGAGCCAACTGCTGTCGTCTATTGTGTAATACCAAACTGCTGGCAAGGGATTGGGTACTGACTCCATTCCAGTGCCAATGCTGGTACTTGGCCGCCCAAAATAATGGCCAAATTTTAAATGGCAAAACAAAACAAAAAATATCTTAAGTCTATTCATAATTATATCCGAAAGGGAACGCTCACCCTTTCAACAACAAATCGAAAATACTTAGTCCAGATTTTTTAGCTGATTGCATTGTTAAATAAATCGAGTATTTTATATATTTCACTTCTAAATTGATGCAGCAACACTTTCATGAATTCAACATACTCGTATATTCCACGGTGATTTCCATCAACGCGTTCCGCGCAATTTGTTCCAAAAGGTTTTTGAATTTCAAATTCGTGAATAAGTTTCTAGACTGTTCGGCATAAAATACTTAGGTTACGATTTGTTTTTCGCATGGATGTTTCGAGTTCATAACGCACTCTGCAGCTTTTAAAGTTCTTTTTCACACTGGAATAATACTTAAAATTATGGTTAGTACCTTTATTGCAAAAATGAAGAAAGTTTAAGGGTAATTCGATGTTCTTTAAAGTAGACATTAGACCTTGAATTTAGGACTGTTTACTGCAGATAGTGTATTGTCAAGGGGCCAATGTCACAGACAAACTGCTCGTATTTTAGTATTATGAAGCGGTCCCTAAAATCTGTGCTATTTGCAAATATTTGTGAGTTGGGTTCAGGAGAAGTCTAGACAGGTGAGTGAGATAATATAGTTATTATACTCGTATTATCTACGTTTGAGTCCCAGCTAACCTTTAGTTGTGGTCCAATTTGATTACAATTTTACGCAACATTCCTCTAGTAGGAGATTTCAGTCTTTTATACAACACATCATTTCCCAAAGGTATTCCTACCGGATAAGTCGATATTGTGGTTCGTTCTACCAATACTAATACTAAAAAATTGTAAAGCATTTCGATTGTATTCTTGTAGCAACAGTTGGCGTTAAATGATGATGGGAACAATCACTTACCAAAGGTGAAGTCTACTCCCTTGGTTGTCATGAAATAAAATTAACTGAAAATCTAATACAAATAATAAATTTAATGTGAGTGGCGACATGTAACGTCTTAACTAGATTACTCGTTGAAATGCCTCCTCACTGTTCCATTCGAAGCACGATTTTCCACGTCCGTAAGTCAGAAGTTATTACTAAGCATATTAACGTAACGTTCCTCAACTTACTGTGAGCGACGTGAAGTAAGACAGGAGCTTGATAAAGCTTGATAAAATAAACTTGTACATTCACGTGACATCACTCTAATAAACAGAAGTATGCGGAGTCAAGTTCCAAGAAGTTTTTATCTTGAATATACTTACAGTAGATGTAGAACAATAGTATGTTTGATAACATAACCAAATAATTTTTTTGTGTGTTGTCTGATGACAAGTGGTCACCGTCGCCCATGGCATCACCCATGCACTGTTAGCCAAGAAAGAAGAGAATATAAAGAAGTAAAGTATTGGTTATCAAACCCACGCCGGAATACAACGAGTCGCTTAGCGGCTAACTTAATCAAGACGGTGTTAGCCGGTCAGGCATGCCTCAGTTATTCATGATCCAAATAAAAATATTGATAATATAACCCTATTAGAAGCCGTACCGTACCACAGACCAGGGTGCCGCTTTTTGTCACCTTTTACGACATTCTGGTATGCCTGCATAGAATTAGGTCACTATTCCAGGTCGCCCAATACAACCAATATTATTTAAATCTTCACATTAAAACAACATAAACCCATAAACAATATATTTAAAACTGAACATCATTTTGCCAATAAACCACTCGATTGGAACTTCATCGGATTGATCTGTGGAGTCTTCTTTTTAGCTACGCCTGATATCAATCTTTTGAGCTTAGCAATGGCGAACGCTGGGTTCAAGCCTTTGGGGCAATCCAAAGTGCAGTTTATGATAGTGTGGCATCGGAATGCCTTGAAATCATCTCTTAAATCGTATAGCCTTTGTTCGTGGTCTTCATCTCGACTATCAATCACCCACCTGTAAGCGTGGAGTAGAGTGGCTGGACCCAGGAAGCGTCTACCATTCCACCAGTAGCTTGGACAAGCTGTCGCGCAGCAAGAGCACAACACACACTCATACAGACCAACCATTTGGGCATTATCTTCCACGCTTTGCGCGTACTGAAACTTCCCAATTGGCCCAGCATTCCTTCTGTTCAAATATGGCCGTATGCTGTTGTATCCATTGAAGAAGTGAGTCATGTCGACAACTAAGTCTCTAATCACGTACATGTGAGGAAGTGGGTAAATTGTGATTGTTTTATCCGGAGGTATTTCAGTGATGCAAGCAAGACAATTCTTTCCCTGCAAATTGACAGCGCAGGATCCGCAAATGCCTTCTCTGCAGGATCTTCGGAAACTCAAAGTAGGATCCATATCTTTTATTTTTATGAGCGCGTCTAAAATCATCTTGCCACATGTGCTCACATCGAGGTCGTAGCTCTGGAGTTTTGGTTTCTCCTTCGTTTGTATACCTCCGAACCGGTACACTTTGAACACTCTTCGAGGGTCTACTTGCTTTTTCGGGGGCGGTGGCTTTTTGCCCTTGTCATTTTTCTGTGAAAACGATCTCCATCCAAATCTAAAAGTAGTGTATTCATATCTAAATGCAAATAATCGTAACATAATTAATAATTATTTTACATAAATTAACGCTTTAGTAACAGAAAAAACACAAAAACTGAACACCGAAAACTGAAAAAATCTATAGAGACACATGCCACCTGTCAGCGGATAGATACACATGACGGAGGTTGTCAGTGAAGGTGTTTACGAAAAAGGTTTATTAGTTTTGCAAGTGATCTATCAATTAAATACATTAAAAAATAATTGGAAAAAATGTCCTATTGTTACAGAGTGCGCGCACGGGGGACATTTGTCGCCGTGACTGTTTCGTCGCTCTTATCAAGTCCTTGGATATATATGGAGGTGCGCGCACGTTGCGACGCGACAACTGGGTGACATTTATGTCCGCCTACCGTCGTCGGTGACAAAATTGTCACTCTCCGTTCACATTGACGATACGGATGGCGCAATGGTTAACATGCCAGATCGTCGTTCCATTGACGCTTTCATATCAAAAAAGTTTTGTCACTGTCGCCCTCGTGCGCGCACCCCACTTTATAGCGGCTTTACACTCCTGCGAGACTGCTAGCCGAGTGCTTCGTACGAGAGTGTACATGGTAGCTCTCGCCTCGCCTCGTGATGTCTCGCCTGCTTTCGCTCCCATGACCGCGGCTTTACACTCCCGCGAGACTGCTAGCCGAGTGCACTCGTACGAGACTTCGAGAGTGTAATGGGTAGCGCTCGCCTCGCCTCGTGATGTCTCGGGCTGTCACGCTCGCTCTCGCCTGCTCTCGCTCCCGTGGCGGTTTTTTGCGCCCGAGTCAAAGGCCATAGATTATATTAAATTCCAGCCATAGATTACATTCACTTTGTCTATGCCGATACTACTTCGTTTGGCTTCAACCCATTAATGGCCCACTACTGAGCACGGGTCTCTCCAGTCCTCATACCTGAGGAGGCCTAGAGCATACTCCACCACGCTGCTCCAGTGCGGATTGGTGGAGGACTACTTCGTTTATATTTGCTAAATTATTTCTCCGCAATTAAACATCCATTAGAAATAATATTAGTATAATTTGTTTATAAAATATTGTAAGGAATATGTAGTGCCATATGAATTTAGTTTTCTTAATTAATATAATTCGGGTTGTCTGTAGCACTCTTGAATTATTCTCGGTCTTGTTATGTATGGTTGTTTATGATGAATGACTGGAAGGAAATACGAGAATCAATGAGCTATGGGATCTTCAGTCTGTTTTTGCGTGTGCGCGGGATAGGCGTCCCTTGCCTGCAAAAAAATTTTTTTCTTTTAAAATGTTAGGGATGGATAACCCTTATCACTTAGGGGTATGAAAAATAAACTGTAAGAAGTCGATTCTCAGACCTACTGAATATGCATTATAAAATTTCATAAAAATAGGGCAAACCGTTTCGGAGGAGTAAGTAACATTGTGACACGAAATTTTATATATACTTATTGTACAATACACTCTAAATCACTTCCAAAACTTGAATATTATTGCGTTAAACCAAATATAAAAAAAAACATCCTTATCAGTTTGTAAGTGATAGGCCTTAAAGTCACCTACAAGTACACTCAGGTTTTTAGACCATTTTCTCTGATTTCGTTCTGTACTCCAAAATAAAATAATTATCTATCATGTAATTTATTATACTTTCCACTAATCAGCGTGATGGAGTACACTCCACGTATAAAAAGATTCAAACTATATTTCATTAAATTAAAAATAAGTATTTTAATTAATAATTAATTTTTTGTCGTGATATGTTTTGACATTCTTATGATAATTAGCGGCGCATATTGCAAAAGCGGATGCAATTTCTAAGACGTCCATCCTCTCGACGTCCGCAACTGCAACTGAGCCTGAGAGAGTGAGAGAGCCTGACCGCCTGACTGAAGTGTACGAGTGCGCAGCCGAGTACGCTCCCGACTGCGCATGTCTTGGCCGAGGCGCTCGGACGAGACATAGACGAGTGCTCTCGCACGAGAGTGTAGAGGCGCTATTAGAAACGCGACGCGACGGAGACAAAAACTTTTATGTCACGCAGGCAAAAGTCCCCCGTACGCGCACTCTCTAACTCTACAGTAGTTGTCCGATATCCACTTAAAAGGTCAGTTGTTCACATTATTCTCTGCAAATAAACTGGGCAATATTTAAAGCATAACAAAAATAACATCGCGATTTTATGAGTCAACAAACAGTAAAAACTCGCAATCCAAGTGAAAATACAAACAAAGACGTGCATTTAAATGCCAACAAAAATAAGCAACATGCAACAAACATGCCTAGCATGCATATTTCACGTCGCACTCTTCACACGGAAATGTACGGTACATTGTATGGTACTTTGAACAAATTAACAATATTGAGCGTTGGTACAACGAAGTTGAATTTAACAGAAAATGTACCGAACAGAATTGTACTTCGTTTTAAATTAACTTGCAATTTATTTTGTACAGCGCCAATTTTGGACGTATTAACAGCATATGGCCGAACTTAATTTATGAAATTGTGTTATTAGGTTTTATTTGATAAAAGGTTGCATATTTTTAATTTTAATAGCCGAAAATAACTGACGGGTTGTCATGTAAATGGAGTGGACCGTCATGTCATTCAGGATTACTTGAGTTGGCTAACAACCTTCTCTTCTCATGGTCTCTCCTTTTAAATGGAGCTGGGAGTTAATTGCGACAAGTTCCTTCAGTTGGAGGTAACAGGGCTCTGTAAAGACTTAAAATGAAAGTACACTATTGTTAGAAAACAATATTGAAAGGTTTTTATGTGCAACGTCTAATACGCGAAGGCTAAACAGGATTTTGGCGTGGCGCTATAGGCCGTGGATATATCTCAAGCGTCATCTACCATTAAATTGAAAGTCTTTAGTTATCAAATAACGATCAGTGTGCTTGTTCCCAAACTCAATAATAGATGACAGTATTTACGAAAGGAAAATATGGATCTAAAATCTAGGAAATTATAGTTGATATTTTAACACTAACAGTTTTAAAAGAACCTTATTAAAAATGCATGGAATAGCTTTTGGATAGCAATAATTTATTAACGATTATGCCATCTAATAACGAGAAACAACTTGTATGAACACTTTCAATCTGAAACAGATACACACATCTCTTTTAATCGCAAAGGTGTGATCACATTCACGAGATTTAATTTCAAGCGTTCCTTCATTTGTCCCATCAAGAGTATCAATAAAACGATGTCACAAGTCGAAAATATCTGCATTTGCACTTGACGAAGCTTTTTGTGAACCCGACACCACTATCTGTCGCTTCTTTTATTTCAGCTTACCCGCGCGACCGAATAATCTATTTCCGTTGGTTGTTTGCGGAGGTATCGATCTTCTGAGCTGGATTTAGGATAAGCCGTGACTGCATGCTGGAGTTTTGAACTGGAAAATGAATGTACTGCACAAAGCAATATATATTCATTTTCCAGTTCGAAACGTATGGCATAATTATGTGTGAAATATTTGTGTGTTTTATGTAATTAAGTAAACAAACTAGCATGCAGCACCTCCCTATCGCTGCCGCCAATTAGAACTGAGACCGACCTAGAATAAGAATCAAATGGGGATGGTCAGTCCAGTTAGGTCTGCTAACTGGACTGACCATTGTGTTAGAAAATTAGTTGCTTAGTTGTTAGTAAGTATAAGGACTGGAACAGGGACCTATAATTACCTATAATTAAAAAAATGCTTATTTGAAGTTTTATATCACTTGCTTAGGTGAAAGAAAACATCGTGGGGAAACCTGCACAACTGTTCTCGTCTAAAAGTTCTCCATAATGTTCTCGAAGGTGTATGAAGTCTGCTAATCCCCATTTGGCCAGCATGGTGGACTATGGCTTAAACTCCTCACATTGTGAGAAGATACCCGTGCCCATCAGTGGGACAGTCATGGGCGATGATGACGATAGAATAAACTAACTGATTTGCAGAGGAAAACCCGTCTTCACTTGTAATTAAATACAATTTATAGTTTAAATTAGGAAGATATACTCTGGGGTACACCGATTTATATTTTAACCGAGCTGCAAATTATAATACTCTACAGTTTAGAATCCCGGCAGGCTATATTTTGTGTTGAAATTTTCCGTAAATTAACATTTCACTGACGTTAAGTGGAGTAGTTGTGCCCCAGGGACGTCCGGTGAAAACCGTTTGTTCTTGTTACAGACGAAATGCAGCTACCTGGGAATTAATTCCCAGGTATACACGTATGTATGTATTTTAGCGATTCAGATGTAATGAACACTGTTTTTCTTGTTGTTTGTGTCGTAGTTCATGTTAAAGTTACTCTATGAAATCGGTGTGCAGAGTTACAGACCCTGCATAACTGAGTGCCAACGTGAACTTTTTTTCAGTAAGGCTTGCAGTAGGTATAGCGACGAGTTTTTGCTAGTTGTAGAATCAGTTTTCTCTCATCAAGATATCTTGGGTAGATAGTGCAGTGATTTCTTCTTGCCTTCTGTACCGCTGTGGTGTTATTACTAAATCAGATCGTCATGCACAATCTTCATATCGGGCGTAAAGTGACAACGACCGGACCGCCCTTTTCTGGTTTGCTGGTCAATCTAAATCACCAATGGGATTGGTTACCAAAGTAACAGAAGTGACCTTAATAACTACTTCAATCAATTACCATACTTTATTTATCTTATTAACATTTATTTATTAGCAGCATGCTTACAGTAGGTACCTACAGATGCATGACGACCCTGCAGCCTATTGGTAGGGGCCTTGTCTGCGAAGCGAGCGGTCTTAGATTAGATACTCGGAAGGGCAAGATATTTATGTTACAGATGATTGTTTGTTCTCGGGTCGTGGGTGTTCTACCTATCTTCTTCTGAGAATTTTGTTTGTTTTTGTTGAATTTTGTAAAATGCACAAATATGACATTTGCAGATGTATTTGTACAATGCATACGTTCCAAACGTATTACAAAGTAGGTTTCTCTACGGTTTAGTGCTCGTGAGAGGTCTGTGTAAGGCATGACGAGGGTTAACACAATGGGGCCGACAGATAGAGAACTTGTACGCAGATACAGTATTCAACATTGCAAGGGTTAATTAACGCATGTTAATTTGTCAGACTTAGTTTTATCCATTATGTATGTTCTGGTCATTTTAAGTATCGCGTGACTCTTCGTTAACGTAGAGCGGTGGTACCATAATTGACTGGTGTAATATCAACCCACTTAACTATCCTGAGGAAATTTTACACAAAATTATAATTATTTCTAAATACGTTGATTTGACATTTTGATTACGACATTATTGATTAGCGGTATTTCCAAGTACGTGTACGTACAAGTGGTAAGCAGTGATAGCCGTGTGGTTGAACGTTGGACTGCCGAACCGGAGGGTCCGGGTTCAAACCCCGCACGCACCACTAATTTTCAAAAATTATGTGCGTATTAATATTTAATTATCACTTGCTTCGGTGAAGGAAAACATCGTGAGGAAACCTGCACACCTGAGAGTTCTCCATATTGTTCTCAAAGGTGTGTGAAGTCCACCAATCCGCACTTGGCCAGCGTGGTGGACTATGGCCTATACCCCTCACACTGAGAGGAGACCCGTGCCCAGCAGTGGGACAGTTATGGGTTGTGATGATGATGATGATGATTTGCAAGTAACATTACTTTTTACATGGAATTTACTAAATATTTCAGAGTGTCATGAAAATTACCGTGTGGTGTATTGCATAGTAAATTAAAAAAAAACCTTAATTTGGTGCAATAATGTGAAATGTACCAAAACTCAATTTGGGTTTTGAAATTACACCCCTCAATTATGAATTAATAATTGATAAACTTGAAAAAGGCTTTTATAATTCTAGCTGAAATATAAATGAAAAACAATTTTACTCAGTGTCCTGTTAACAGTTGAAGAGTTCCCTTGTTTGGAGCAAATCCTGAGCGTAGCATGCGGTCACGCTTGTCATTAAATTGCATTGTCATCGTAACTAAAGCAATATGCAAAACTTTAAAGTCTGTGAGTAAGACGAAGTAGTTCCAATCCAGCTTGCAAGATTTGATTCGAACATACAAGTGCAAGTTAAATAAATGCTTGTAAAATGTTACATAACGCTCTACTTATAATAGCTTTTCTCAAATATCCTCCTATCGATGTCTGTAGATAAAGTAGTAAGAATTTTATTAAATATATGGTTATGATTACATATTCTGTATTTGAAATTAATTATGATGTTATCAAAGGATCCTTTCAATGGTTCACGCGTTGTTTGCTAATTTTAATGAATTCCTTTTACGCCGCTTCAAAGCTCCATAATATTGTATGTACGTATGTGAACATATCTGTACGATCTTAGGTACTTTATTATTTAAAATTATCCTTACCCCAGCTGGTAGTAGGCTTGCTTGTAGACTCTACAGTGTAGAGCGAAATGGTCTCGTGACGGCTCGTCCATTTCATCAGCTATTAATATTTATGATCATTGAGATCTTACTAACAATTACTAACTGGAATATTACTAACAACTACTCACAGGACTAACTATTATTAACGGTCCCCGCACCCAGCGAACTAACGTTGCAACACCATTTGCTAACTGACTAACAATCCTGATCAGTTTGGGGGATCAGACCGGAATAACTCGATTTGAGTCTTTCTGTGTCATGGCACAGTTGTCATGGCCAGCAACGGATGGGTGCTGCATACTCGTTTGCTATTTTAATTCGAAGAAAATTGGCAGTATATCTTAAGATTATTTATTTATAGAAACGCTTGTAGAGAAATCACATACTCAGATTTTGTGAAAGCAGGTATACGAATTTCTTTTATCATCGCCCTTTCTAAAAGCTTGTTTATATGTAACCATAGGTACTACGTAATATGAAAGTGATAAATCCGCCTTCAGGCGGTCACATTGAATAATCAAAGACCGATATTGTATTGTACGGCTGTGGGTCTCTCCTCGAGCATTTGTCCTTCTTTATTTTGGAATTGCTTCGAAATGGAAAGAACGCACTTCGAATAGTTTGCCTCACAATTTAATATGACTCGGGACAGCCTAGAATAAAAATTCAGGACATTCTGGATATCATCGAGTGGCAGAGTACATTTACGGGTTAGTCTCGGGATAAGGTGTTTGTCAAGGACTTTTGAAAATACTAATAAAAATTAAAACTTTTAAATTTCTACGATTCCCTGTATCGCGGGTGGTGTGGACAACACAAATAAATCCTTACAAATACCCAAAATCCGAGAAGAAAATTATCTGTCACATAAATTTTAATAATATTTTTTTTATTGATTTAAGGTAGCAAACGAGCATGCAGCACCACCTTCCGCTGCCTCCCATGACAACTGTGACCGACTTAGAACAAGACTCATATGGGGACTGGGATAGTTAGTCCGGTTAGGTGACGGTGTTAGAAAATTAGTTGATTAGTTTGTAAGTATGAGGACTGGGACAGGGACTGTTAGTGAATGTTAGTCCTGTTTAGTTGTTGTTAGTAATAGTCCAGTTAGTAAATGTTAGTAAATCTCGTTATAATTCCGTCACAGATGTGTTGCTACCCTTGAGGACTGAGATGGTCGCCTCTAAAAAGTGTAGACGGCTCCAAACCTTTCTATCCGTAACACAATTGCTGTTAAAACAATTATTATCTTTACTTCGGCTATTTACTTTAAATATAAAATATATTTAGTGCCCTACCCTTACTTCTAGATAGCCTATATCCCTTTCTTCTAGTTGGCCAGTTTCATGTGTAATATAGCACAAAATTCAATCAATATAACACGTCAAGGAAAACCTAACGCCCCTCACACGCCGCTAAGTAAAAAACAAGCTGTAATCATTTAACGGTGGCTTATATGATAATGTGTAATACAATATTACCAAACCAACAAACAGATGTCACAGTAAAATGAGTTTTCACATGATATTTTCAAGGTTTATTTTCTGTTGAAACGGTAAGAAGTTTTCTTTTCCAATTTTATCATAAAGGAATATGATGAGTCATGTAAAGTGATGATTGATGAACGACAGCATGAATTTCATGCGAGGGAATTTGATATGTAGTTGGAAGAGGTTTTTGGCTTAAGAAGTTAGGACGGTATTGTTACAAACGTCTTTTTTAATGTGAAAGTGACTGTAAGAAAGGGTTTATAATCCATCAATATAATCCATAAATGTCACAATACTGGGTCGCTCGAGAGTTAAAGTGTCTAGTATAGCTACCCAGCAGAATTTTTATTGTTCAAATTTCAGAAATATATTTCAGAAATCTATTATTGAGCAATTTTAAGAAATAAATAAACCTGTGTGACTGTAGAGTTTATTACATAGTTAGTTAGTACTACTACATACAGTACAGTAACTACACTGTATAAAACAGTAACATTGTAGTAGCGAAACATTTATCTATCACATAAACAGCTGATCCTGAATCTAACCCGTATGCCCAACTAGGATTCAAGGGCGTCAAATACCTTTGTTTACTTAAGGCTAATAACCAAAGTTTGGCCATTATGAGCGTAATACACTGCATTTGTTTTACGCGCCCCCCTGTTCTTAGCTGCAGCACCATTAATTTTAGTCCTAGCATATTGCACGCCGCGAGCACTAAATGTGATTTATATGTCGTGTAATGGAAACAGAATGTCTTACCTGCACTGCCTTGGGTACGGCTTCGCTCAGCAAACTGTAGGTTGTATTTGGAAAGCACTTTAGGCCATTAGAACGGTAACTCGTGTGCCGTTGTTCCTTACATTTAAGTTTCTCTTTTCTGCAAGCAAAGATCTAGTTTGTATGCTTACAAATTTTGATTTAAAGTTTTGGACATTCGATTTAAAGACGAAATAAGTGCTTATAAAGTCAATTGCCTGTCAATTTGTCGTCCTGTCATAGCTTGGATGCTATCTATGAGCTACTTCATTGCAGGATTCACTGGGTAATATTGCACATTTCAGTTTTTATAATGCTATACTTTTTTTGAATCTGACTCAACACCCTACACCGGGACTCCTGCATGGTAACCATTGCGTCATCATCATCATCATTGCAACCGATAATTGTCCCACTGCTGGGCACGGGTCCCTCTCATAATCTGAGGCAATGGTCTACCACGCTGGTCAAGTATTGATTGGACTGGACACACCTTTGGGAATATTATGGAGAACTTTTAGTTTTAGGTATGCAGGGTTCTTCACGATGTTTTTCACAGAAGCAAGTGATAATTAAATTTTCAAAAAATTAGAGTTACGTGCAGGATTCGAGTCTCCCTGTTTGATTGGGGGAAGGTTATTAGTAGTCAACCCGATCTGACACGGATTCCGACAACCAAAAAGCCATGCCATTGCCAGTTGTTTAACGTGGTTTTGCGTACCCAACGATGCAGAGAAACGCCCAAAAAACGCCACAGTCACTCATTTAACCCCTGACCCCAGCAGTTGTTTAACTCTATCGATCATTTACGATTGACACAAGCCGGCGCGCGGCGGGCCTTGAGCGCTTCGACCCATTTTCTCTGCCAGTTTTTTTCGTATGTCTTAAGCGGGACAAATCACAAATTGGTATATAGAAATGTTAGGCTACAAAAGCCCTTATTTTGTTTATGACAAGGATTAAATATTCGTGGACAAAGCATCTATATGAATGACGTAAATAAGAGAATGTAAATACGTTGGCTGATTCGGACTGCGACAGGATTTAGTCCTAAAGTTGACAAGGCCGACTAAGACTATACAGAACCAAGCTTTTTATTGAAGTAAAACTTCTTTATCGACGTATAATGAGAAAAATTGTAGCGAAAAATAAAATTTCGTCACGGAAGTGCGTAATCATACGTTTTAATAATATGTTCTTAGTTTAAAATATCACGGCTGAAGAATTTACCATGGTAACAACAAAGTTAGGCATGAGGTGCTGAGTAGTGAAATGGTATCTTGGGGGTAATGTTGAAGTAATACTTGAAGATGAGGATGAAGGCGAAAGTGAAGGTGAAGTTGAACTTTAAGTCATGTGTTTTACTAAGTTAACGCGCTTTATCCTAAGTGTACATCACCACTTACTTAGGTGGGATTGTAGTCAAGAAATAACTTCATCATTGTCATCATCATCATCACAACCCATAACTGTCCCACAATGTGAGGGGTACAGGCCATAGTCCACCACGCTGGCCAAGTGCGGATTGGTGGACTTCACACACCTTTGAGAACATTCTGGAGAACTCTCAGGTGTGCAGGTTTCCTCACGATGTTTTCCTTCACCGAAGCAAGTGATAATTAAATTTTAATACGCACATAATTTTTGAAAATTAGTGGTGCGTGCGGGGTTTGAACCCGGACCCTCCGATTCGGCAGTCCAACGTTCAACCACACGGCTATCACTGCTTACAAGAATTAACTTAGGATAAGCAAAAAGGCACGAACATTAAGGTTTTCCTAATATTAACAAAACCAATTTCTTTTATTATCCTGCAATAAATGGAAGAATAGAATGAAGAATGGTAGAATAGCTACCTATTATGTTATTTCCTCAAAAATATAGGTATTAAAAAATCTTGTTTATATTTCGTCTCCACGATTCAATATCAGGATGCTGTTCACGGAAATTCCGCTAGGCTATATATTTGCACACCAAAGAACATACAACTTATTTAGTAGGTCTAACTTGATGTCAGAATATCAGCATTAACCGCGTCCTTTAATCACTTTACTCAAACCACGCATCACTTACACGCATATCACGCTCCAAACTCTCGAGAATATTGCTTTACGTGTAAGTACCTCTTCTTCCAACGAGTAAATAAGGCTGTTTGTATACGTAAACACTTACATGAGCTTCCCACAAAGAACAATTTTATATTTGTTTAATTTTATTTATCTTCACATAAATACAGCGATAAATTTATCCGAGTTAAATTTCACTCATCTCATCTCATCGTGGACTCATCGTGGATTATCGGCAGTATAATCGCTTAAAAGGCAGTCCTTATAAACTTAAAAACTTAAATTACTTCTCGTATGAAATGTTTATTATATAAGGTTTAGGGCCAGTTTCACCGGTTCCGGATAAAGTTCCGGATAGCCCTAGGAATTTATCTGCCACTTAACAGTTGACGGAGCGGCAACGTCGCTTTTTGCGTTTCGTTACTACTACGTAAATTATTGTCATTTGAAAATTATTTAGAAAACTTAATTAATAAAATATTTTTTGTTCAAAATAATCCAATTCGACTTTTTTAATATTTTCCAGTATAATTTTAATAATTTTATCATTATAGAACGAAAATAGTAGGATTTATAATAATATGATGTACTACAGTTCAAATTCCAAATGTGTTATAGAAACGCCACTTGAAACATTTTTTATCCGTCAGATAACGCCTAACAGCCACTTGAACTGGCAGATAGCTTAACCAACACTTTTCTCTGTCACTTCTATCAGATTACCTGTACCAAGCCAAATAATGTAGTTTATCTGGGAGTTGAGTTCCTAGGGCTATCCGGAACTTTATCCGTAACCGGTGAAACGGGCCCTTAAGGTGACATTTTGATGACATTTAATACGAAAATTAAGCTGAAATGTCTAAAACTACTTTTTTGGAATTAGGCCAATAAATTACTGAAGGTGCGTTATATTCTTGGTGTCTTTGGGCTGCAATGACCAGACCACAGCTAGCAGTGATTCGTTTGGCAGCTACATACTTTAAACTTGTAAAAGGGGGGAGAGAGAGAGAAAGAGATAGGACACGGATTTACTATTTATTAAACAAGTCTGTTTATACACGATTGACAGAGTGGATATTCTGTATTCAATCTCAAAGTGTTTCAAGTGTTTTAGGTGTTTCTGTATTTTATCTCAAAACAATGTTATTTGAAATCTGTTCACCGTAATGGAACACATTTGTTTGTTAATGTATTGTTATTTAAACTTACCAAACAACGCAAACATTTACCAACAAAGTTATACATTACGTACGATACGAAAACAGTGAAAACAATACGTTTGTTAATTTGTTTTGTAATTTAAATTTCTGGAAAACAAATGTGCACAGTTTAGTTGTGATTATGATTTTGGTGTTCTAACTGTTATATTAAACCTTCAATAGTTGGCGTTTAATACCAGCATACATTCGATTTTGATTCGCTTCAATTAAAGGGCTAATAGCCCGGGTGCTGCATCAACTTCTAAAAGCTGATAAAAACTAATTGTGTCGTGGGACACCAGGTAGGAACGAAGTTCCTTCGGCTACTGTCGTGCCTGCACGTCTCATTTAACGGTTTTATTCCACACTCACCTTTTTTCCACGCTTACGGTTTTACTATCACATATTTTTCAGTTCGGTCGCGCAGCAAAATCCCTACGCGCCTGCGCACGTCTCATTTAACGGTTTTATTCCACGCTCACCTTTTTTCCACGCTTACGGTTTTACTATCACATATTTTTCAGTTCGGTCGCGCAGCAAAATCCCTACGCGCCTGCGCACGTCTCATTTAACGGTTTTATTCCACGCTCACCTTTTTTCCACGCTTACGGTTTTACTATCACATATTTTTCAGTTCGGTCGCGCAGCAAAATCCCTATCCCCTCCAAGCCTGCCGTAAGGAACTTCGTTCCAAAAATGAAGCGGCTAAAACTTCTACAGCCTTTCCGTGCTGCGGAGGGCACGTAGAGCCGTTGGTCCCGGTCGGAGGCCCCTATAATACGGGGTTATCTAGTTTGAGAGTTTGGACTCCATTGTAATGATTTGTATCTAATGAGTTACTAAATAAATATTTCATTCGTTCATTTATGATTCTATCACTGTTAAGAACCATCGTCTGAACAAAACAAATACATTGAACATGAACTCAATCTATCAAGTCTTTCACATACGCACCAGCGAATATTTATGATGTATGGATTTTCGTTCAGTCCTAGAATTTTGATGAGTACTCTTCATGTGAGTCCGTTATAGCAGCGAATAATAGCTCGTTGCGTTAGGTATAGACATTATCTATAACTAGTAAACCCGCCGTCACTTTAGGACACCTGTCCCTTAGATGTGATTCTTTAAACATAACTTTTTTATTTATGAACTGATTGAAATAATACGAGTACAAACACTAGATTGCAATAGTAAATGCAGTAAACTACAATGCAGTAGTAAAACGCACCCAAATCGATTAGTTAGGCCATTTCTGAGATTAGCGCGTACTATCCCACAGACAAATAAGGCCCGCAATAATAAATTTTCTCATATATTTTCTATGTACCGACAGGGATTAGTTACATTTTTATTATATGTATAGGTTATATAGAGATACTTAAAGTAAAATCGTAACAAGTCAAATCTACATAAAAACATCGAAGTTTTGGGAACGATAAGTGTTGCGAAGACTTCACGGAAACATTTTCCCGAATTACTTTCAATTTTTTATAAGGATAATTATGCGCATATAAATCAACTTCTCAACTCATTACTGACCAATATCTGGGTGAGTTATTTTTCTTATCTCAGGTATTGATAGACTCAGGTCAGGTTCGTTCAGGTATCATTAGGTTTCTCTTATAATTTTTCATTTCAAATTGCCATTTAGGATCTATGACATTTTTAAGTCGGGTAGCAGACTTATTACGTAGTCGGGATTTAAAATTTAAATAAGGTTCACTAGGAGTAGAGAAGGTTAGCTTTGACTGGAGATGGAAAAAGCCCCCTACTCCCCAAAAGTTGTATCTCTAATTAGTGTACTTAAAAACATGTCGGTACATAGTGTACTTAACCATGCAACGATACCTCTATAAACATGGACCAACCGTTTTATTAAATTACATCTAGATAGATGAATCTCCTAGAAGTTATGGTCGGGTCAAACTGCAATTTGTATTGTAAACACGTGTGGGTCGTATGAGTTCTGAGCTGATACGTCTAATAATATAGGCTCTTAATCTTTACGGCTGATCCTGTATCTTTTGTGGAAAAGGTCGCATCTCTGAATATGTAAATTTTCAGTAGAAAGTATTTTAACTTTCTCAGTGGTTACTATTTTAGTTCAAAGAATATATTTAGATATATTTGATGTTTGTACAACGTTCTCGTCAATAAAGACTTAATTAAAACGAACGACTTTATTTTTGTTTGCAATCAGATTTTTTTTAAATAAAATAATGCAAATAGTCGCATTTTCACCATGTAAAATACAGTTAGAATTTACTTGTTTTGACGACATGTATGGGACACTCCTAATTATTAAAAAAAATGCATTGTGCCTCAGTGGCACGTGGATTAATAATGCAACGCAAATCGTTGCAACATCTTACTACATTCATTCATACTTAAAGGCTAAATATCTCCTTAAATAATAACAACATTTATATTATTCTTTCAGAAACATAATAATTATGTATTTTAAATGCAAATGGGTACTCACGATTTTGATGTAACGAGGTATATAATAAAATAATGGTAGGACAATTCAAAATCGTGAATACCCGTGTGCATTAAAATCGTTTAGTATTCGCGATTAAATAATCATACATAATATTTATAAACTTGAAATATTAAATGACTTAATTCTCATTTTGAAAAATAAAACTTACGACCTTTTGTGTAGGAGTTGGGTACACAATTATTTAGTAGATAGTGTATTTTTGATAAGCCTGTCATTTGTTTTGTGTAATTCTGCTTTTAACTAAGTATACAAAGAAGAAAAGGCAGAAAAAATACAATGCTTTTCGTGAACATTTGGTAAGCGTCGCGTATCCTCTGGCTTTAGATAATTTTTTTATTTGTACATCAGGTGTAAAGATACGTATTTAGTAACAGAATACACAGGAGTATAACAAGGCTGTAATCTACTAATAATAAATCTCTGTATCTATATCTATATATCTATATCTGTATCTGTATCTATACTAATAATAAATCTCTAACTGGCCGCTGTATGATATTATATGAGAAAAACTTTTACTGGGGTCTATATCAACACAATATAACTCAAAAAAATATTTTTTAGAATTTTTGTCTGTTTGTCTGTGGTTTTATAAGCGCTAATCGATTATTACGCGCATTATTTTGTACGCTCTATAGCTAATTTTGTGCGGCTAATTCGATTTGGACGCATTTTTCACTAATATATTGTGGTAAGCTTCACTTAATTTACATTTAATGTGTTTTTATTTTAATCGGTTGAAAATATAAAAAGTTATGTCAGTTTAAAGAATCACCCCTAACAATTTCCTATTAAAATATCAATTTTAGCTTAGGTATGTTCCTCACCATAACGAAATGTACTTAGTTGAATTTCAAATTAATGATGCCAATGAAAACTCACGGTAGATGTCATTGTACTTACATACAAAGCACCTATATGTACATAAATAGCCGAAACTTTTTTCGGTAAAGTCAACTATTTGACGAGAATGCCTCTAAGCCCGTGTGCATTTAATAGCAATGATTCAACTTAATTCTCATTTAATGACATTATTAATCTTGAATTAAAATATTAATAAAAGTAAATGAACCAGCTAAAGAACTAAATATCATAGGATTATATAATTATATAATATGAATATAACCGAAAGCTTAGAACCCAAAAATTTTGTTCAACATTATTTTTGCATTTGATGTTAGCACCTGTCAAATTACTCTACGGGGTACAAGAATTTAGGTTTATTAAGGACGACTAAGATTTTGATGCGATATTTACGCTCATCTAAGCAATTTATTACAGGAGCTTTTAATAAAAGCTAAGTACATTAACATTTTATTAAAAGATAGTACAGAAATCTCCATCTTACTCCTAACGTAGCGGGCGGGTACAGTTAATAAATTACATTTGATTTTAATTAAAGTAATTTTAAGTTACTCGACATCATTTTGTAAAACACATCAGTTCGTTAGGATAATTTTAATTAGAATCTAACTTTTATCTAAAATGTGTATTTTCTGTTAATTTTACTGAAGACTTTATCGTATATTGGTGTTTTTGGAGATATATTTATAGTTACTAATATTATATTATGTACTGTATGCGTTATATATTATACAGGTACACGAAGCGTTCATAGCCCGGCAGCTGGAGTAGATCTTAGTGATTGAAAAAGTTAGCAACATTGACAAACGTGGACGAAGTTACAGTTAATGATTGGCATGTTACATTTCAAACGTTGATAAATATTGTTCATCTTTCCCAAATGAATCATATTTTAATACCGATATATTTTAAGTAGAAAGTAAATGAAAAATAAACTTGTTATTGCAGAAATATGAATGACTATCACTTAGGATCGACGCAACGGTCTATGAATGAATGTAATTTATTGGTAATGGTAAATAGTCTATAAGTAATGCAAGTATAGTAATGCAAGTATTGAATACTTGCATTACTTACGTATGCAAAAATATATTTGGTTTAAATTCAAGTCACTTTACTCAAAATTGCAAATTCTCCAACCTTTCTAAAAGACGGACTTTCTCAGGTCATAGACATGAATGCTCCAGAGGTTTCCAAGTGGTGTAGTTTTCTTATAGTTTTATAAAACTTGATCCTACTTACACCTAGTTTCTCTACAGGGGCCAGCTGTAAAAGCGCAGAGCTCTGAATGTGTTTCACCAACTCCCAGAGGAGTCGGTCTGTCTGTAACTTTGAGAAAGCCATACTCATATCATATTTCATAATGTCCATAAAGGGAGAATAGGTATGGTGTGAAATGTTTTAGACAACGTGATTTATAACTTTCAAGAAAGTATAGCAATCTCCTCCACCAATCCGTTCTGGAGCAGCGTTGTGGAATAAGCTCTACATAGCTAAAAGGTTTAGAGGTCTTAAATATTTTCATAATAGGTTTTTAAGGTGACTGATAATAATATTAATAGGCTTATACAACGAGGTTATATACTATGTACTTAGTAAAACTAACCTAACCTAAACTGTCATTGGGGTTATGATTTTCATTGGAACGGACATTCACGACTGTTTAAGAATACAATAATCGTGAGTACTTACCTGTTACTGAGAGTGTACAGTTATTGATATGCTAATAATGTAAGGTTTTTAAATCGGTATTATGTACTTATAGAAAAAAATATAAACCTTTTGGTCTGTTTTAAAACATGGCCCATTCATAAATTGACTGCTATTTGTATAATCTTTGAATTTTATTTTTAGCTTCTGAAATATTCAAAAAACTTTACTCCGAAACTCCCAACTGCAGAGAAGTTTGAAGCTACGCAGCGTTCGTTTCAAATTCAACTTAAAAATTCATTTACTTTTAAAAAGACGGTACTTCAAGCGAGCTTCGAACAGTGAAGTAAGAGACTGAGTACTTTCAGTAAGCCAGTTCTTACTAACTCAGTTCTAAACTCTTTGTTGAGTGTTGTTATAGTAAGTTACCCATCCGTCTTCAATCCACTTTTTAACTTTGACTCTTTTAAACTGACTTTGACTTTTGACTTGTTAAAGTTTAAAATAAGAAAATACGTACTTAGTAGGTACACAACTTCCTGTTTAAGAAAAAATATTGCGCAACTTCCGTTTCCGAAGAAAAGTGACAATTTTTTTACCCTATAAAAAAATTCTCACGAGTTCATTGATGTAAAAGTTTCATTTTGACAAGTAGTTTTAAGTAAGATGACAAATAAATAAAAGGTAGGTGACGGTAGTTACATTTTTATTCTTCTTATTCCGCATTCTACTATTGTGATGTTCATGGATGAACCCGTGGACAAACACCAGATGAAAAGGATTAGAATAGAAGAAAAAATAATCTAAACATTGATTTATGTAGGCTTTTATTTGCATTTAAACGGAATTCAGGTACAAATACCATTCACAGGAAATTCGGACTTTATGTTATTAATACTGTAGTGTTTGGGTATCTATATACATAGATATACTCTGTCTCGGGCGCACGTCGCACAAACTGTCATGGCGGTAACACGAGAGCCGTGGGCGAGAGTGGTCGTGTCATTGTTGTGTGTGCGTGCGTGAGCGAGCCAGTGTGTTCATTAGTGACAGGAGGTCCTACATAATGGCGACGAGTAAAAAACTAAAAAGGTAAGCAAAATTATCGTAGTTTTTCGAAAAGGAAGGAGGAAACTTAGATTCTCGTAATCCACCTACCCACATTAAAAATATTATCTACGATGTTTGAATAACTACTCCCAAATCATTTACCAGATATATTAGATTAAAGACAAAATTACATTGGGTTCCTACATCAATAAATAAGCATTATATAACACCATGAAATGGATAGAATGAGAATGATATTCATTAAGCTTTTTGAGTTATATGCTTATATGACTGTTTACTATTCAATTAAAATAATAAATTGAATTTCATTATCATATACTAGTGACCTGCCCTCGCTTCGCTTCCGGAAACTTATCACTTCTGTTTGCCAAGATTTAGATATAATGTTGTGGATAATTCACACTATATCATTATAATGTGTTGCCTATGTGTTATTCTGATGTGTAAACTGTGTTGTTGTAAGGTTTCAGCAAAATCCATTCGATGGTTGCGCGGGAAGGAGCCACAAACATTGATACATCCATACAAGCTTTCGCATTTATAATATTAATAGGATTATAAAGCACTAACAGCTTTATAATAACATACCTGCACACATTCAAACAAAATTAGGAGAATACGTTTGAAAATTACACAAAATAGTCGAATGTGTTAATTGATTACACACATATTTACAATGACGAACATAATGATTTAATATTTTGTTATTATTTTAATGTTCATGTAAGTGACTAATGCAAGCCTTTATGGGAATAAATATCTTTAAACCTAAACCTATATCAGTTGACAATATTCTTTGTTGTTTCAATACGCGATAATGTTATTACAGCAAACAAGCATAATAGTAAGCAATAAGCAAAGCGTAAAACATAACGTGTCAATTATTTGAACTGTAGATATTATACTACATCTAGCATGAAATGTAATAAGATATGTAAACATTTACACACAAAGCAGTTATAGCCGAGTGGTTAAACGTTGGGCTCCATAACCGGGGGACCCGAGTTCAAACACCAGCACGCACCTCTAATTTTCAAAAATTATGTGCGGATTAGAATTTAATTGTCCCCTGCTGTGGTGAAGGAAAACATCGTGAGGAAACCCTGCGCACCTGAGAGTTCTGAATAATGTTCTCGAAGGTGTGTGGAGTCCGCCAGTCCGCACTTTGTCGGCGTGGTGGACTGTGGCCGGTGCCCCTCACATTGTGAGAGGAGCCCGTGCCCGTGACCAGCAGAATGGGACAGTTATTCACCTGGGTTTCAAGGTCTCCATAAATTGGAAATATTTGCGATCTTGAAACATCCATTAAATTGGAAATAATGGTTTTGAGGCCTCCATTAAATTGGAAATAATGGTTTTGAGGCCTCCATTAAATTGGAATTATTGCGGTCTTAAAACGCCCAAGAAATTGGAAGTATGTACAGTGGTAGTGAGATCTCCATTAAATTGGAATTATTGCGATCTCAAAACGTCCATTTAATTGGAAATATTTATACGAGTTTTAAGATGTCCATTAAATTGGAATTATTGCAGTCCTAAATGCCATTACACCGAGAGGGTTTTGGACTATTACAAATTAGGCAATAATGCATCGCTAAGCTATTCGGCGTAACTCCGAACATGCTCCCGAGCAAGAGAAAAAGGAATATCTTGCTGGAGTCCTGACATGAAATAAGCCCACAATTGGTGTATGGTGAAGAATACCTACATGCACGAAAATGCATAGTACACAGAGTAGAATCGAATGTAAAACCATACAAAAGCCCACACCCGGCCTACCTGATGCCGACACCAGAAGCTGGTATAAATAATCTTTAGAAATTAGCTATTCAGAAAGCTTGATGTTGATGATGGATGTCAATATGAACCGACAAGCAAGCCTTGGTTTGTTTACGAGAAATAACTGGTTGATGTTTGGTTTGGATCATATGTTTTGGAAGAGAAATGACTATTGAGTTCCCGGCACATCATATTATTATAATACAATACAAACTATTGTAACCAGAAAGAAAGATGTTTGCTGAGTCCAGCCACAAAAGAAAGCCTGGAAGTACTAAGAAGTACAAGATGTCTTCTGGATATCACGGTACACAAGTATTGAGTGAGGATGTTACACGAGTTCAAAGAGAGCTGCTTCACTGAGAGTTACATGAGTTTGCATCAGCTGCATCCAGGAGTAGCTATCCACAAGTCCACGCTGAAGGGTTTGTCAGGTATCTCAGTATTGTCTTTATTTTATTGATTAGGTATTTGAGTACCTAAAATGTGGTTTAGTTATTGAAAATACTTGATTGCTATTATTCTGAATAACTAAGTGGTCAAGTTAAGACAATTATTAACCGGAGAAAATCTCAATGCAATGTGTCCGGGATAATAATTAAATTTAATTACTATTCTTAATCGTTTGTTATAGAGATAGTCATGATAGCATAATAACAAAAAATGTACTAAGTACATTATGTAGTGACTTGATTAACCTTATGAGTGTATTTAAGGGTAAGGTGATTAAATTAATGGCACATAAAAGAAATATTTTGTTTTGAACAAAGTAAGTGAATATAACTTGGTTCAATCTGATTAATCTGTTAACTATTATTTTGATAATGGATTATAATTGACTACTCTTGAGTTTGAGTACTTTTGAGTTGAGTTTGAGTAGATAATGGTATCCATTGGTAATAAAATAACATTAAATTGATCTGGACAGAATAAAACTTTATAACATTGATAAAGTTAATAACTTTGTGGTAATATAGTACTAGGTGTATAACATTTAAACTACCTACCCATCTTTGGTTTTATCACACAGGGTTTACTGGTCATATAGGTAGGTAGCAGATTAATGTGATAGTTGGATACGGTCATAGGTATGGTTATTAACTGCTGCATCAATTTAATAGTTAAAGGGAGAACATGGTTGTAACATGGGGTTATTTATAATATGGCTTAGTAAATTAGACGGACTAATTGATGATTAATTCACAGTAATTACATTTCTTTTGTTTTAGAAGATTAATAAAATACAGCCATTTTGTTGAACGTAAATTATTGAAATTATTACTTTGAATAGTAATGTTGCTACAAGTAATTTGCACAACCTTTATACAGAAACCAGATGAGGTGTTCAGTTCTTGAATAATGCTGAGGGTCAAGTAACAAGTAACAATAGACATTGAATCTAATTAAAATGATTGTGCGTAACTATTAATTTTGGTATCGTCGGTGGGTCAGAGACTGCACCAGAGCAGCAGCTCTGGGTAGTGTAGTCGGGTCTAGCCTTGTAGCGAAGACCGTAGAGTCAGAGGACGACTCTGCATTCCTTAGTGGAAGTGCATCAAGAGGAAATGTACTTGCTTGACCCAGCGTGTGACGAAATCAAAAGCTCAGTTGTTGATAAAAATTGATCAGGCAATCAAATTATTAAAATTGATTGGATGATAACCCGAGTCTGTCGTTGTTGCTTGGCCTCAGACAAGTAATGTTAGCTGTTGATAACTAAATTGCTGTGATTTTCAGTATTCTTCTAATCGTTTCGTAAAGATAGTAAAAAAAATGTTTGTGTTAGTACCAATGAAACACTTTTTAAGGGAGAATATTTTATTTTGGAAATTGTGACAATCTATGATGACCAGTTAATTTAATTTGAGTACAAGTTAGTTTTGTTTACAACTATTTAGTTTTGAGTTGACGTAAATTAAGAGCTAGAGATTATAAAATGAGATATACCACAAGATATACCACAAGCTTATTGGATATGAGGGATATTGTTTAACCAGAATGTTTGTTTGACTTTATACCTCTTAATAATCGGGGTTGGTTTGATGAAAGACTTTTGTTAGCCGTGATGTGTTGATGGAGGTACCTGAAGGTCAAGTTGTTATTACTGAATTTGATGTGAAGATCAATTACGAGGAAATTAGGGCAGATGGGCCTAGAGAATGATCCCCTGTTTTATGTGGCACTGATGTTATAGCTTGAGAGAGGCTATATTTGAAGCACGAAGCAGAGTTGGGGAGTTTAGTCAACAACATCACCGATGTTGTTGACTACAAGTTTGTTTAATCTGAGTTAAATGACCTTCAGCCATTTCTGTTCTTGGGTGAACTAGCTGTGACAAATTTGGTATACATACTGGTCGGAATTGGAACTTGTAGTGGTGTAAATACTGGTTTGCTAATAGCTCAATGTTTTATACTTGTTTATCATACGTGATGGAGATTTTAATATTTTGAAACCCTATGACTCTTCTTGGATGGTGTTTTAGACTACGGACTGCTCTTTTCCACAGTTCTCCAGTACTCGGCCAGCTAGGGATGTTAAAATGCCATTCTATTCCCATGCTAGTTATTTCAGTTAGCAAACATCGCTGAATACTTATTGTAGCTATTCTGTTAGCTCCAACGAAGTTGGTACCATTGTCGCTATAGACATGTGCCTTAGGGCTCGTCAAGCAGCTATTCTTCCAAGAGTTTCTAAGAAAGCTGAACTATCTAAATCGGACACCAGTTCTAAGTAGACCTCTTTCGTAATGATACATATAAAAATCGAAATATATTGCTCCTTTGGTTGTTTTGATTCCGCGACCTTTATTTACCTTCACTTCTTCGAAGCCCGTGTAGTCTACGCCGCAATGGTAAAATGCGTTTCAGGGTTCATCCGCCACGTTGGTAGATCATCCATGAGCTGGTACTGTCTTACGGGATTGTATTTTTGCAAATAACACATGGCCTAATGACTCCCTTGTTGCTACATAGCCGCCAATCATCCAATATAGCGGCGAAGGTTGGCCAAAGTTAACCGCGCTCCACCATGGAATATTAATTCGTTTCTGGTTTATTAATAATGTGTTATTAGACGATGACCACGTAAATAAACAAATATTTTTTTTAAAAGATGTGCCGAGGAGTTTTCTTTCGCCGTTTCTTTTTCTCCTCTAAGATTTAAAATTTAAAGGCACCTTAGCGAAACGGTGGTAAATGCAAAAAATGACGTTCACATTCACAAATGTATGCAAATTCCTACGTGAAAAAATGATTTGAGTTTTGAGTTTTGAAATAAGTAAATAAATAAATAAATAAATAAAAGGAAGAGATTTCCATGAGGAATAAGCAGAGCCTATGTATAGAATTTAATTATAGCTCTCTAACGTAATAAATTCGTGTACATGATCTGTGAAATAAAATAAAATAAAATAAATAAATAAATAAAATAAAATAAAAAACAAACTTTAATATAAAAGGGATGTAGTGTTTGGGTATCTATATACATAGATATACTCTGTCTCGGGCGCACGTCGCACAAACTGTCATGGCGGTAACACGAGAGCCGTGGGCGAGAGTGGTCGTGTCATTGTTGTGTGTGCGTGCGTGAGCGAGCCAGTGTGTTCATTAGTGACAGGAGGTCCTACAAATACCAAAAACATTACAAGTAAAATCCTAAAAAGTTTATGATCCGAAACAAAAAGGCCGAGCAAGAATGGCCCAATAAATATAAGATTAGGAGAAACGACCGAAATGCGACCAATATGGGCCACCGGTAAACATATCACGTAAGTTAATATTGTCCTGAAGGTATCTGGAAAATTTATTTTGCCCGAAGGCTTTGCATTACACGCACGGGTGAGAGCACATAAAGGATTGTGATATGCCATGCGTTATTCACATTACTAGTAAAGCGGAAGGTGATCCTATTTCACAACGGTTGATAGACGAAGTTATAGGGGTTATGTGATAGACAAGCGTTTTTGAAGAGATGGGATCATGCATGACAAAGACAACGATCGTATTTGAAGGTTTCGTGTAAAGGATCTCAAAGAAAGAATCAGAAAACGGATCATTGTAGGATGTATTGGAAACAATTTTTGTTGTCTATAGCTTTGTCTGTGGCATTTTACTCTATAGTAAGTATAGTGTGTTACGCTATTGCTTGCGTCAGTGTCCTCGTCTACGTATGATGTGGAAATAAAGATGACGTATCACTGAAGATGCTACTGTTAACATTACCGCCTTCTTTGGGGGCCATAACAAATATTATAAATAATACGTACAAATACTTTCCCTTACCTTTGGCAGCAACCTTTGGTCAAACCACTTCGAAAAAATGATAATCGTACCTAAAGGATTTGAGACCTATTATCGTTTTACCAACTATGTCCAAAGTCTTAGAAAAGGTGGCGTGTATGCAATTAACGTCAAACTTAGAAGCTAACAACATCTTGCCAATTACTCATGGGTTTTAGAAAGCGAAAAAGTACGACTACCGCTTTAAACTACCGCTTTAATAGACATGGACCATCTGTGAACTGCGCAGGGTATTGGAGAGGTAACGGTGCTTGTTCTCTTGGATTTCTCGCGGGCATTTGTTTCTTTAAACTTATCCTTGTTAAAAGCTAAACTTTCTTACTATAGTTTAAGCGTCGACGCTGCTAACTGGTTTAATAGATTGTTTTTAGCGACTAAATAAATGCTTTCCTTCTTTTTCTTTCTTTATTAATGTGGAAAATGAATAGACGTTTTCTAAGTTAGTGCGCTCAATATCAAGGACTTACTTAATACATGGTTGTGGGGTTATTTAGGTTAAATAACTCCATAAACATGCATCATTTTCCTCCCTTTTTTTGAAATGAAATGTGAAATAATTTTTGTGTTTCAGTCACAATCGGTTTCTGCGTCTTGTTTTGTAGGCAACGCATCGGTGATGTTTTTCCTGTTACTGATGGCCTTGGGCGATGGTGACCACTTACCAAGTGGTTAGTTTTGTTGGTCAACTATTTATTTAAACGAAGATAACAGATGTTCGTTTGACGCGTCCAATTTTGTGCATACTCGTATCTCCTAAGTGGAAAAGATAAAATTTGTTACACATGATGAATTTTCCGACCTCACGAGGGAATGCTTTAAATAACGAATTTTGGAGGGTAGAGTAGAAAATTTGTAAAATGTGTCATGTGATTTATAAAAGGTCCTTACAGGCCTATAAAGTATAAGTTTTTTTTTATAATTTTAAAATAATGTTTTAAACGAATAAGGTTTGTAAACATAAAGCGGGGCAAGGCTGCCAGCCAGCGTTTACAATGCCCCAATCAGGGTTTTAATGATAATTATGATGATACATTGTATACATAATTTTAGTAGTTTTATTCTAAATTATTTCCCAATAAATTTTTTTTATTGGTATTTGTAATGAATAAGGTATTTGTAATGTATGAATATATTATATAATAATATTATTAAATTGATCTGAAACTGAAGTTCGATTTTGATGTGAAGTCAAGAGTGAATAGGCTTCTAATTTAGTGTGTTTTACCACCCACGACCACATCGCTACTTACTAGCAGGTGGGATTATAGTCAAGCATTGAATAATACTATGTAAAGAAAAGTTATCGTATATATTAATTCCTTCTCTGTTTAATAGTTTTCAACCTGTTCTTAATTTTTACCTTCAAAGATTTTTTTGCAACAATTCTAATTTCCCTAAAACTTAATGGTGTTACGTTTAGAAGGGCGTTCATTTTTGAATCAGATAATTAAATAGATGGATGAGCTTTTGAGTGAAAAGTCAAAATGGCGGATGATTTTATTGATAATTGAAAGTGATTGATGATTCTGGCTTGATATCCTAAATTACATTGACCTCTTGTCGGAATTTTCTTGTTCCTAAAGGTTCTTTGACAGTGAATTGATAGCTCCCAATGGCGCAGGTTTGTGCTTGGAATACTAATGATTGCTTGGTCTTATTGAGTGGTGGGCATTTCACTTCAATCTCCTTATTTATTGTTTAATATTATTTAATAGGTTCTTTCAGAGGTTTTCAAAGAATTCTAAATGTTGATTCGTTTTTCGCGAAGGTACCTTAACTGGCGAAACTTTGCGGACACTAGATATGCTGTATAATATGTGCTAATGTACCGTAAAATTATGTACTTCCTTTAGTTAAAGCAAAACATAAATGTAATTTAATTACATGGAAACATTAATAGTGATTGAAAACTTTTGGGCACATGCGATGCAGCTAAAACTTTTGACCGTTCGGTACTTAATTAAAAACCGCAAAAATATACGAACATGATCGGCCGAGGACCAAAACCCACCGAAACCGCTCTCCAGGCAAGATCACCTAGTCACGTTGTATAATAGCTGTTAAATTATGGTCAACAAAAGTCGCCTCGAACTGAAATAAGTAGCTCAATAAATATTCTTCCCGTAACTACACTTGATGTCAGTGAAAACCCGACAAAAGAAGGATAGACGAATTGGGAACGTTCGTGTTTCAAATATCAATATTAATCTATCCGTTGGGTCTTGTTGAACTTTGTCGAAGTACCCTCAATTTCTTGAATTTCCCCAATTATTCAGTTATAGTTCACTGAATATATTTTGCTGAACGATGAAACGATTTTTCACTTAACTAGCTGTCCCAGCAAACTTCGTACCGCTCTATAATTAACAAACAAATATCAACAGCAGCGCCATCTACCGGGTCCAATTGTGAAACCATTCTCGGTTCGATCTGAAGACACACAATGAATTTGAGCAAATCAAACGCGCAGAAGAAATATACATATATACTAAATAACTAAATAAATAGAAATATACTAAGATTATTATAGGTATAAAGCCTTCCTCGATAAATGCACTACCCAACACAAAAATAATTTTACAATTCGTCCCAGTAGATCCTGAGAATGTCCCGTTCAACCAAACAAACAAACTCTTCAGCTTTATAATATTAGTATAGAGTTAACATGTTATGTGAATTTCATGGTATTTGAACGAAATTTAATAACGAGCTTTCGCCATACCGCCGGGACAATCCTAATAAAAATTAAATTATATTAATAGTATTTAAAATTATATAAAACTAGTAAACCCGCCCTCGCTTCGCTTCGGAAAACTAGTCCCTTAGTACCCTAACTCCAAAATCGTTAGACGTAACGCGCGACGACACACGAATTTATTTTCACGTGCGTTAGTGTCATTCTGCGATAACTGCTAAGATATTCACTTAAATTTTGTGATGTAAAGGATTATCATAATCAATCAGCCTGAAAAGCGTAAGTTGACTACCTAACGTATTTAAGTCGATAATACTGAATCCCTCTAGATACTCGTAGCTTTCCAATTACCGCAATGTACCCGACCATTTGTTTGGAACTTAGAATGAGTGTAGTAAGCTATCCTTCAAATATCGTAGACATTATTGTAGACCTTCACTACTAGTGGTGAAGTGGTAGATACATAATTATGTAGAAATAGTTGAATATTAATGGTTTTTAATGTGTTGTTTTTGAACAACAAATTACTAATGAAATATCTACTAATCTCGAAGACTCAATGTTGATTTTTCTCCGTATACAATTGTCTACTCCCTCCACTAATTTGTCATTCAGTCCGCAAATAAATCAAGTGGCCGACTAGATTAAGGTGTACGGTGTACCTCACTCGTGTCCCGGCACAAAATGTCACACGGTGCAGAACACTCCCGGGACACGTGACGCGATTTATGGTATGCGGCATTGTTACATGTTACCTACCTGTTGTTACGTGTGAATGTGCTTATAAATTACACTAGCACACTTTACACTTTGGTTGAATATTCAAGCAAGAATGAATAGTATTTTACTAGGCTGGGAATAAGTCTTAACTAAATCTATAATTATGTTAAAAACGAAGGGATACTTAATATATATTTTTTCATTTGGTTTAAAAATTTAATTAACTTATGATTTTGAACTGATTTCATCGCAGATACTCAACATTTTTAATGTAAAAAGTGAATTCAAAATCGTGAGTACCCGTTTACATTAAAAAATAATAATTAACTTCGTCTCTTATTTGAATTTAAATGTAAAATTGTATTATTTTCGTATTAATATACTTATTGTAATAAATATATGTTTTGACTATTAACTATTAAAATTACTTTAACGACCAATTAATATTGAGGTATTAAATAATTGTTTTAAATTATTTCATCCCTGAAGTGCGAAATAAAATTGTGTATTAGGTAGAACCAAATTATGCGCAACGGATAAAACTTGCTTTATCTTAAAAGAATTATCTTTTATTGTATGCCAGACATTCAATATTTGTCACCAAATAAAAAAAATATATGACATGTTGTAGCCAATTTTATTCTGAATAGAAAATGCGAGATTGAAAGTATTTAGTATTTTCACGTTTTTTTTCGTGTATAGGAAAATGTTTTGGAGTTTCAGAATGTTCTTGAACTGTAAATAGTGATGGTTATTTATGAATATTACAATCACTATCACTGTGATATATTTTTTCTAATTTGTATTCTGTACAGCGCTATGGTTACAACTAACATTCTTAATTAACACCGTCTGCTATCTAGACTAACCAATTATTAGTCCAGATTTGAGTTCTGTGTCAGTCACAGTTGTCATGAGCGGCAGCGGAAGGGTGGTGCTGCATGCTCGTTTGCTATCTTAAGATTATCATTGATTGAAAAATGCTGGACAGTCGTCAGAAAACAAATGTTCTTAAAAAAAAGGGTAATTTGAATCTGAATCAAAACACTAGTCGTTACGTTGATGTCAATTTTGATGTATAGGACAGTTTTACGTCACTAAATAAGTAACTATTTGGAATTTACTAAATGTTTACTGCTTTAGTGACGACACACAAGCGAAATCAAGGCGGACAGTGTTTTCTTGCGTTCAGAAGTTATTTTAAAGTAATATTTTGAAGCTTTAAATGGCTTTACAAAATAAATGAATAAAATAAAATAAATAAATAAATCTTAAATTATTCACCTACTTTTACTATATATTATGGAAAACTTTGAAGCAAATCAAAAGTAATGCAAAATATATTATTAACTACTTTTTCATCCAATCAAAAGTAAGAAAAATAGAAATCTGTCAGACCCATATAACTTATGACAGCCTGGTACCGACACATGGAAAAATAAATCGCACTAGGGTTCTGAAACAAAAATCTTATTTCAAGTTTGTCATGTGATCGAATTGAAATATAATATTTAGAACTAGTAAGTCCCAAACACGTTCTAACAGTCACTCGAATTATCCAATGTCACTCCCGAAAACAGATTCACTTCGTTACAAATAAATTGTGTTGTTGTAATTAACGTATTTAATAGATATTACAGTTCCATCTGATTATAACATTGGTGCAAAAGAAATAGAAAAATAAAGTAAATATCACTTACTCAAAACAGAAATTACTAGACTTTGAAAAATACCTACTAACGTAATCCCAATAGTGATAGAAGCTACAGGAGTAAATAGCTCAAGTTTACATAAATACTGCATTAGGATAAATTCAGATATACTTAAACATACATATAATACAAAAACAAGCTGCCATACATACAAGTGCCATAATTAGCAAAAGTTTTAGGAAATATAATATTTTCTGGGGAAACCGAATCTCCTCTTCCCTGAGGGTTTCAGGGTGGGAGCTTCGGAAATACACCGACCATTAAAAGGTGGAGCATCGGAAACCCATAAAAGTAGTATAGTATATGTTTAGAATAGTACTACAAATACATCCATACTTCCATAATTGTGTGGTATACTGGGTGATTTTTAATTCACTTGACATACTCGAGGACATAACGAACATGGTCATAGGTAATGATTAAAAATATAAAGTCTAAATTAAACACGATAATTATTTCAAAAGTATAATGTATGTATGAAGTCTGGATTTGTAGAACTGTTTGCAGTTTAAACATGGATTCTGGATTTCATATTCAAAAAAATTCAATCAACGACACTAAAATATCAACAGCCATAAAAACACAGATGGCATTGGATTAAAGTTCCGATAACATTATAGAGGGTTCCGTATGAAATTGTTTTGTAACGTATAACTTACAATGACATTATGATAAATGATCAAAAAACCGGTCAATTTCAAGTCGGGCTTGCGCACGTAGGTTCTGTACCACCGAGCGATACTGACTGTAATTATTTGGTCATATGAAACCTGCCTGAATGAGGCCGTTCAAGTATTACGTAAGCAGATTTTTTGCAATTTTTAATCCCCCCGTCCCCCTCGTCAGCAAAAATAAGCAAATTACTTCCCCCCCCCCATGTTTACGCAAACATTGGTACTTGCATTCAATGGTTTCTTTATTGATTCAAGAGAATTTTGAGAAAATCTGCTGACGTAATCGCCATATAGACTCCCCCACCCCCATGTCATTAAAAATAAGCAAAGCAAAGACCCCCCGCCCCCCTGTTGTGCTTACGTAATACTTGAATGACTCCAATGAGTAGAAAAACTGTAGGAAAACTCCATATTTTAGATTACATGTGTTCTCGCTTTGGGATCTAACTTTTTTACTTTTCATTACTTCTTGTGAGAGCGGCCACAGCATCATTCTGTGAAAATTGCAGGCGTCTACCATTTCCGTGCAAGAGATCCGTTACAGACAGCTGAGTCATGTTAATAGGGTTCCGTTTGTTACCCTTGGGTACGAAACCCTAAAAATCGAAGAGTAATTACGAAGTTTTTATATGGCTTTAATATTCTAATTTATTTTTAAATAAATGACCAACGTCACCCATGGACATTAGTACCACCAAACGCTACACCGATGCGTCATTGACCAGAAGTTATCATGAAAATTACAATAAAAAATAGGCTAGATACACACACACACACACAAACACACAGCAGACGGCATATCGTTACGTGACGATTTCTACTAAATCGCACTACCCGTAAGCCGCGTTAAGGAACTTCGTTCCAAAAATACCATTAGAATTTTAAACTCTAAAATAACGCATATTGTCGTTTTTTAAGTGCGGTTTTATGAGTAGACCGGAGGAACCCTAGAAACGCAAAATAGAAATTGAATTTCAGATAACGAGTTGACAGTATCCAAACACGATTTAAACGTGATGACGAATGTTTATTTCTGAAATTGAAATGGCGTGCACTCCCAACGGCAACAAAAATAACTAAATCATATCTTTACATACATATAATAAAACTGTAACTGATCGCTGTCTGTACATGGAAAATGTATTTGAGTTTTTTTTACTAGGGATCTTTATTAACTCAATTGAATAGTTAGTTAGTTCTGTTTGTTGTTATTAGTAATAGTCCAGTTGGTAATTGTTAGTAAGATTCTCGTTCTAATTTGGTCACTGTTACTTTGCTACCTGAGGACTAAGATAGTCGCCTCTGAAAAGGTGTAGTCGTTGTACACCAAAACAAAAATGCAGACTAGAACCACGGATTTATTATTCTAGATATTTACGAAGTTTGATAATAAAATATGCGTAAACTAAACACAGGATCTGTCTCACAGATATATACATTTTTCTTGTTAAAATTCTCAGTGAAAGCAATAAGATTAATGAAAAATCAGGACAATGGCGTCTCGATTAAGGGTGAATTGGTATGTGTCTACAGACCCCGAAAATGAACGCCCTGGGCAAATCGCACACTCATCCACGTTCGACGGGCAGATTGGACATTCATTAAGACATTACTAACGACCTTAATAAGACAACAAACAATCTGTCGAATGTCTTTCTCAACCTTGAATGGAAGGGACATCCGTTGCTGCAGGCAAGGTCCCTTCCTGGCTACGAGGTCGTCCATTTATTTTTATATAGACGCAGCGTTTTTAATTTTTACATACATGTAATAACGTTAGACATTCACAGTTATAGCCCTATACTAGGATTAGTGTCGTGGGCACCATGGACAACACATAAAGGCAACGCATAACCAGAGTGAGAATAGAAATTTAAGGTCATCATTCAAATTTCTGCCTCGTAAGGAATCGAATCCGAACTTGGAAAGGCAGTCGCGTAACAATTGCGGTATACGGATTGAATGTGTTAGAAAAACAAAACAAAAACATTGTATTTTTATACAAGAAAGAAAGAAATAACATTTATTCAGCTAAAGAAGTTTTCCTTTTAAAAACTAAAAAACACGCTTTTACTCGTATAATGCTGTAAGTTTTTTTTTACATGAGATAAGTTAATGCTTGACAACTATCCCACCTGATGGTAAGTGGCGATGAAGTCGAAGATGTTGGTCGCACTAACTTATTAAAAGCCTATTCACTCTCCTCTTGAAGACTCCCACATTATACGCAGGTGGGAACACTGTAAGTACGAGTATAGTTTAAATGCAAACCAATGAATACAGTCACTGTGATGTTAACCGTTGAGGAGTTCCCCTATTTGGAGGCAATCTCCGGCCATGCTTGTCATAAAATTGCATTGTCTTTTGAACTAAAGGCGTATTCCAAATTTCAGCTCAATCGGACACTGAGAAGTGGGTCAAATTTTACTTGCAAGATTTGCCCCACGCTAACTAATACGGCAAGTTAAATAAAAGCTTGTTTATTAAATAAAATCATTTATGATAGAGATAGATGTTCATCTGTCAAAAGGGAAGTCAAAGCGTCTACATCAGTTGTGGTGAAGGTTATACCCTCTACTCCATTTATGGCCCATATATATACACGTAATAGGTTACAAGGCTGGGCGGATTCTGCGCAGTTCCGCCCTCAACTGCCTGCCTGTGTAGACACGGACTCCCCGCTTAACGCGTCTCACCCTTCGTATATATGCCGCAAATCCGAAAAACTTTGAAAGCGTGATTCAGGAGAAGTCAAGTTTTCATCGTAATTACTAGGATTTTTGCAATAGTTTATAAGTAAAGTATTTTTAAAACTATCTTAGATATCGTTTTGAAAAGATAGAAAAAAATAGTTCGTTAAACACAATATTTTATTAATAACATTAGTAGATAAATAAATAATTAATCAAATATATTATTAATATGCAAATAATATTCAGGAAAAAAAGTGGTGTATCCAGGATTTGAATCCACGTGCGTCGTTCGCGTTCGGTAGACTAACATTCAACGACCTATACTTGTTTTGTAATTTGTTCTACATTTATATAATATTCCTGGGACTAATATGCTACGAATTTATTGCTTGGTTCTTATCTTGGTTCAGAGTAAACGTGAGGAAACGGTTTCCCGTGAGGTATCATTACAGTTTTATAATTAGCACCTATCACTACATATTATAAAACGCGTCTGTCTTGATGATTTGAATTGATAATTTAATTGATTTGGTGATTTGAATGGATGCAAACCTACGACAGAAAAACCACTACGCATAAAATGCTCCACTACCCGTGCGAATTTGGGGTAGGTGGCTAGTATATTTTCGATCTAGGCTATATTAGATCTAGGCTAGGGTTCTTAAACTACTAAGTATACTAATTAATCAGGATATACATGATAATTGCTGTTATTGCCACGAAGTTAATATCGCCCCTGTGTAATGAGCACAGCTGTGCCCCAATATTTTGGTAAGGCTTGTATCAAGGTTAGGTACATGAGATGGTATTTTGTTCTCGCAATTTGTTTGTGGAATAACGATTATTAAGGTAATAAACTCTTACATTTTCTGCACGATTGTACCCCGCATTATTTCTTTCTTGCGTCGAGTCTTGGGAGAAGCATTAGACACAAATGGGACATCACAATCGCAAATTCATAACGCAAATAGGATTTTCTACGTCGCGGGTGGTATGGACACAAACTAAAACATCACTAACAGCCAAAAACAGAGAACAAATACTTAACTGTCTGTGATAAGTTTGACCCGGGAATCGAACCAAGGACTTCTTGCGGGCAATATCACCAACTAAGCTACAGCGCCGTAATTTATTAACATTTCATTTTTCGAAAATAGATATTACAATAAGTTACTAGCCAGTTACTAGCCATTTAACCAAGACCTAATTAAAATAGCACAGCTATCAGACTGAATAACCTACTTATCCATTCATTCAGTCAATGATTGAGCAGTAGACTAGATATCCGTCGCTCTAGATACGGAGAGAACAATAACAATAATTAAAAAGTCACAACTGTACAAAGTTACCTAGTTAAGTAGGTATTTAGGGTACGGTCAAACAGCCGACGGCGACGCGGCGACGGGGCGGGACGGTGACGCGACGCTAGCGTCCCCGTTGTGCTGCGCGCGACGTGACGCGACCCGCCGAATGCGACGGCTCTGTGTGACATATTCCATACTTGCTCGTTACAACCTCTTCACGTCCCGCCAGCGTCGCGTCGCCGTCACGCCCCGTCGGCTGCTTGACCGTACCTTTACGCGCGTTTAACATCATAATTTCTTTGTTCAATAGATTCTGTATTTCACAAACAAACCAACGCTTACATACTAGGATTCCCTGTGCCCGCAGCACAGTTGTTACACTACACAAATAACACACCACTAACTCCCGAGAAAAAATATTGAAATAAAATTGAATTGTCTGTTTGTAATATTAAAATAACCGCTTTTTACTAAATGCATATTATGGATGTGATATATGGATATACCAAAATAACATTTTTTTCAAATTTTATCTGTCTGTCTTTCTGTCTGTTTGTTTGAGCTAACCTCTAGAACGGCTGGACCGATATTGTCGGGATTTCACTGGCAGATTGCTGATGTTATAAGGAGTAACTTAGACTACTTTTTTTTTTTTGCTAATTTCCACGTTCCAAGTCTCGGGCACTGCTCGTTAATAAAATATGTAGATTCTTATTTATACATACCTTTATTTTATCTGTAGTCAATTAGTTTATCTATCTTAGTGATAGTTATTTTAGTATGGAGGGCATAAAATTGGGCAATCATCGTACAGAGTCGTAAAGTTTTGGCGTAGTCAGACGTCGTGAATTTTATATCTATAGGTAATCAACGCTGGGGTGAAAATATTGGAAAAATGTTTTCGCTGTGAATGAACACTTTTATAAAGTTATGGTAAACTATCTTCTTAATACGCAGTGATAGATTGTGAGAAGTTACTTGGAAGGGGAGACTCGGAACTCAGCAGTTTTGGTATTAAATAAAATACATTAGTTTATAATTTTGGAGGATGTTTTTATTTACTTATTTGATCTAATTCATTCTATGTAATAAAATCAGTTTATCTTATGGACAGAAGTTTCATACTGACTTTATCTACTGTTCGTTCATTCAACGGAGATTACTGTAAGTTAGGTCTACCTGACTTCTATGAAGCAGTAATCGCATCAAATTCGGTTTATTGTTTTTTGACATCAATGATAATGAACTGACACGAATAAAATAATATTAATGACAGTTGATACATTTGAACTCAGGCCATCCTATCATATATTGGGACTCTAGGGTCCAAATCACTTGGGTATCACTGCTTTACATAATTTTACCTAACTTAAATATTTACCTAACTTAAATATTTACCTAAATACATGTAGTAGCTGCTTTTATATTTTAGATTTTAGCATGTAAAAGGGTGAATCAAATAGGTATAGGTCGTTATTTTTATTTGCTTATCAACGTCCAACAAGGATCACGATCGGCCTCCAAACATCCAATTTCCCATTTCGTGAGAATTTAATGCGGTACGAAATTCGTTCACAATTTTCAAGGAACAAGAGCTACACGCCAGAAGAAATAATTCAACCTTAACACTAAGGAGTACAATGGGTGGACTTAATGCCTGGTGGCATTCTCTACCAGTCAACCCTGGGAGCTGGTGAGAAGGTGTAGTAGGCGCAGATAATGCTAAATAGTAATAATGGCAAAATAATAATAATAATAATAGTAAATGGATGCAAATAATATCATATAATAATTTATATCTATCTATATACATATATATATACTAGAAAGTACAGAATATACATGATACATTAGTTGATTGCAACAGCTGATCTTATTCCAGTTGTTTACCCATTGACAACACCATACATAATCTTACAAGTAAAAAAACAGACTTCAAAATAATGCAAATTAAAGACTTATATATTATATATTTCTCATGGATGCCATTGTCAGAACTGCACCACCACGGGAAGCACCAGCTTACAAATAAAAAAAAATCATCAATATCGGTTCACCCAGTCGAAAGTTCTGAGGTAACAAACATAAAAAAAAGAACATTTGAATTGAGAACCTCCTCCTTTTTGAAGTCGGTTAAAAATGGACAACCCTGTCTTTGTCTTATTACGAGTATTAGTTATTAAAAATGTGTTTTTGTATGTAAGTAGCCAGCCAGGATTTAGCTTTACCACCAAGCAGGGGCCAGCTATTGTCACCTCTGACGACACCCTGGTCTCCTGGTATGGAGGTCATGGAGAACCTCTAGTATGGTATCCGCCCCAATACGGCTTAAACAAATGACCTGTCTATTGCTTACAGCCCTCTCCGCCGTCTGGGTATGACGGTTTGGCTTGCCTGCCTATAGCAGAAGGGCTCATCAATAATGTGGGCTTGGCAGCAATGCTTTGACTGGCGCGTTGGTACAAGTTACGCCTGGTACAATGATAGAAAAAGAAGTATGTCTTTAGCAATAAAGCGTATATGAATTCATATTCCAAGTGTAAGTCTCGCTTTTCTATACCACCCGTTCAATATGGTTGGCACGTACCGGCGTTGACATGGAAAAATACACGCATTGCTTTATTCATGACAAATTGTGACAATTGTAATGGTAATTCTATTTACCTTAATTTTGTTGGCAATACCAAGAATTTTGTGTCACTTAAGCTGGCTTCTTGGGACTAATAATAGTACCATAACTATATAGAAACCATTACAAAAATGATTAATTTGACTCACAACTAACAATATAACAAAAGCTACTGTATTGTCGGTCAAACTTAATGGCGTTGTCAGGGGATCATTAATTTTGTGTTATCATGATCTAGTTCTCGGTGATTTCTTTTAAATCGCGGCTAATGATGGCTTCTCTTACTTTACTTCATGAATAAATAATGCTTTAAATCATTGATTACTTTGTTGATGTTGAAGTGGCAAATGTATGGAAACGAAGGGAATGACTGTTTCGGGTAAGGTATTATTTGAAAATAAGGTTAATGGAGGAAACGAGGCTTAGGTGATTTATTGTTATCGTCATTAGAATCCATAAGTGTCTCACTGCTCGGTTCGGGTCCCATCCCACAATGTGTGGGGTATGGGCCCCTAGCTCACAACGTTGGCCAAGTGCGGATTGGCAGACTTCATAGGCTTTTGTGATCATTATGGTACTCTTAGGTGTTCAAGTTTCCTCACGATGTTTTCCTTAACCGAAGCAATTATAATTAATTTCCGAATGACCTACTTAAATTAAAAAATACAAACGGGAACATCTATGTAACTTTGTGCTACCTTGGCAAGACACAACATGGCAACTTAAAATTAAAGATCTTTAATTAATTAAAAAAGTTCCTGAAGCCATACACATTTTCGGAAATAACTCGTTAACTTATTTTGCTTACGACTAAACAATTGTCGTTTAATTTTAGCAACTAAGTTACGGCAAAAGGGTTGAAAGTCCACTACCGATTGAAACGGATTAATCAGTCCGCAAATGAGTTGGAATATAGTGCCTACTTGATTGAGAGTGCTCTTCTCTGAACAGTTTCGTAAACAGGAAATCCGTCGTTATTCAAATCATATCGATGAAACGAACGATAGGATGAGTTTTAATGGTTGCGGGTCCCGTAAGAAAGAAAGAAGGAAGGGAAAAGGATTTATTCATGATAATTACACCTACACATTCACGAAAACTAAAATGTTAGCACAACTTTCAGAAGGCAGCATTTTTTTCATGGTAGAACACTGAACCCGACGATTTTTACGGTAAAAAGGTCCAGCTCAACACTATACTAACATGTCTACATGATTATGAGTGACGACCCGGATAGCGCAATGGTTAACACGCCGGATCGCCGTTCCAAGGGCTCTAGGTTCGATGCCCAGCGAGGCGGAAATTTAAGTGATGAATTTAAATTTCCGTTCTTGGTCTGGGTGTATGGCATCCACGACACAGGGAATCCTAGGGTGGGGCTATGAGTGTGTAGCGTTATTTATTTATCATGGTACATAATTTTTTTTGTGAAAAGTCAATAAATGTTTGAAACAGAAAGTGGTCATCGCCGTCTATGACATTGGTGAAACCTCACTACTATGCCTAAGTACGGCGGGATTTGACTGGTATACAGTATATGTTACAGCGCAGATAGGGTTGGTTTCAAGGATGGATTAACCTGGATGTGAGCGCGTCGTGAGTGTCGAGCTGTAAGGCGGCCTATTCGTTTTTAATTTCAAGCTTATCTCCACTGGTGCTCCTACCCTGCGCTGATGCCTTTGGCGTTACGTATGCTTAAAGGCTTACCTATGCTAAACGTCCCTTCATAAATTTCCACTGTTTTCGTCTGCTTTTGTTCGTTCTTCTTAAAAATTGTTTTTGACAAGGATTGAAACATTAATCTTTGTCAGAGACAATTTAGATGGATTCCTTGAATGGAATTTATTTGGATTTATCTCTAACCCTAATAGGTGGTACCGTTTTGACGCTCGCGTTTTTAACGCATTTTTAGAACTAAAAAAAGCGCGGGTTCATATGTATGGGTTCACACGTCTTAGTTTTTATAACTTAAAACGCCAAGTGAGTAGGTACTAACTAAAAACTCGACGAAAACTGTAATTTCGAGATAAAAAGATATCTTTCGAAATTACATCAGCTAATGCGGACCGCTAAGACCCGTAATCCACTCTCCTAAGATAAGATCTTCAACTTAGTTCATTAAGAGTTAAGTAGCAAATGCAATAACATCAGGAATGTTAAGAACGAACGCGTACTTCGCGCGGGAGAGACGTGACTGTCATAGTTGAGTGGTAAGATTATGAGTTTAGAAGATCTAGGATTTTTGAAGTCTATTAAAGTTTACTTCGATTTTTCGATGTTTTCGATTTTTTATATCCTGGGGACCACGTATGCTAATTTATAAATGCTTCATTCGAAGCATTTAGTTGCAGAGAGTGAGAGCTGTAAAATTTCTATCTCAAGCTATTTTCTATGACTACGTTACTACTACTTCACAGCGATCGAAGAATTTCGAACATTTCTCAAATACTTGCAGCTTGCGAAGGAGATAGCATTGATAAAACGATATTTTATCGCCGTGCCAAAGCTACTTTCAGGATTGCGGATATATTTTGTTCGTATCGAAATTTTTCCTGGAAATGTTTTTAAAAATGTTTTCAAATATAATACTGCGTCCCGTTCAAGTATATTATTATATCAAAATAAGTATGTAAAGAGTTCTCCATCGAACAACCCGACGTACGCCGAGCATCCACCCATACATTGTGAACATTCTGCCAATACGGACGAAAAGATTTACGTCTTCGTTCTTGGTGCGTATGCGAAGGATTGGAATAGTTTGCCTGCGTCGGTGTTTCCACTTGTGTATGATGTGGGAGTCTTCAAGAGGAGAGTGAATAGGTTTTTATAAGTTAGTGCGTTCAACACCTTGGACTTCATCGCCACTTTAGGTGGGATTGTAGTCAAGCATTAACTTATTTGATATTAAAAAAAGAGGTGAACGTGTGCCATTCGTTCTTGATTCCAAGATTATTTTAGCTTGTGATACTACCCGACACTGACGCCTGGCATTACGTAAGTTTTTTATTTGTACCAAATTTCCACTTTTCTTTTGCTTTCATCCGTTTATTTTGAAAATGGATGAAGTCACGTTAAATTACATTAGATTTTAGTTTATTATAAATTTACTACTATAGATTATTAAGGGTCGCGAACCCTTTAACCGATTGGAACAAAAAAAACGTTTTTTCATGAAAAAGTTTAAGGAAAATAAAATAGAATTCTGAAAGGTAACAACAGTATTCCGAAAGTTTCTGGCTTTTCTCGTCAAGTAAGATGGCATTCGCAAAACTAATCTGACATCACGATTTCCTCAGCTCGGATAATCGGATAGTTTGTGATTTTGTTTTTCCTCGTAAGAATAGTTTGGCAGTACAACTTTCATCTCAACTTTACTAAGATCATTGTGTTTCTCTTACTTGAGCTGAAGTGCTGTCAACGTCAAGAATGTTGTTTGAGGATATAAAAATGCTGTTTTTGTGTTCAGATCATTGACCTATATAATAGGGACACGACATATTGTTGTACTACAAATGCTACTGTCAAATGAGGCCGAAAATCCGCCATGTTTTGTGTCCAGATGACATTGTCAGTCAGTTCAGCCGAGTCAAATCAGCCATCTTTAACCATACACAGGTACGCTATAAATAAAATTAAAAATATTGGTTATTGTTAACGTTGCCGGGAAAATAAAGGAAGATTTACATTATAATTAGCAAGGTTCTTATGTGCAGTTATAGGTCATGAGTAGTTGATGTCATGACTTATAGGTCAGCACTAAAGCCGCCATGTTTTGTGTCCAGTAGACATAACAGTGCCACGCATTTTTTGTTGACATGTCACTTCCATAGGTTTCATATTTCTATGGTTTAGATTGGTGGTCAAAACGACACACTTTGTCATAACCCGATCTGACCCATTTGGGTCGCAGCCTAGTAAAGAGTATAATTATGGTAGTTACTAGCTTCGATAAACTTAAATATTTTGATACATTTTGGTGTTCAAAGAGATTTTTTAGTTTTTTGTCAGATACGGTACGAGAGTCGCGTTGCTCAGCGCAAATTCGCTCTGTGCGTCAAGTGGTAACGTCTAGTTGAAAACAAATATGTGTTTGACGTTATTAGGTTAGGAAAATGTGCTGTAAATTGTAGTGATATTATTTGCATTTGTTTGCAAATTGATGTTGACGTAGACATGACGCTTGTAGCAATGATAAATTATAAGTATAAAAGAAATACTTACTCGTAGATAATATCCCTAGCGGCTAGCGTGCGAAAAGTGGGGCAGTCAAATTCGGCTGATTACTTTTAATGTAGGCCATCTCTTTCTAGCTTCAGGAGTTCCGTAATTATCTTTCGCATCGATATAATTCTGTTACAATGATGTTATCGGAGCACGTCCAAGATTGCAACTAGCGTTGCATGAACTTAACGCATCTATAGTAAAGTTATATCTTTAGGCTTGTCGTATGAGCGAGTGATACGGGGCCCAAGGGTTACTTTTAAACTGTGACGTAAAACACACACTTAATTAGACGTGAAAGGATAACGTGACGAGTATAATTAATTTTTTCACATAAAATGGAAAATATACCTGACAGTGACGCGTAATGATTTGCACTGTATTCATAAATATATTAGTACTATCTGTACTGTTTTTTGTGAAATTTGTACATACTCACTGTCGCGTCACGCTTCACAATGTGACCTTTAACAAGCAATTTCCTCTAAGCGACACCAGCCTCCAATTTCCGTTGCGTTCTAAAGAAACCATTGGTAAATAAAAATAAACGAATCTTTTTAAAAATATTTTTTTTGTATCAGTGATGAGCCGTGTGGTTGAACGTTGGACTGCCGAACCGAAGGGTCCGGGTTCAAACCCCGCACGCACCACTAATTTTTAAAAATTATGTGCGTATTAAAATTTAATTATCACTTGCTTCGGTGAAGGAAAACATCGTGAGGAAACCTGCACACCTGAGAGTTCTCCATAATGTTCTTAAAGGTGTGTGAAGTCCACCAATCCGCACTTGGCCAGCGTGGTGGACTATGGCCTATACCCCTCACACTGTGAGAGGAGACCCGTGCCCAGCAGTGGGACAGTTATGGGTTGTGATGATGATGATTAGTTTCTGTTGCTATCCTAAAGAAAGATATTAATAATTCATAATATTATTCACTCGTAGCCTTTCCTTATAACTAATTCAAAATATAACTTTAGTATTATAACATTCAGTGAGTTGTCTGTTCATGAGTATATCGCAGATTTTGATGAATTTTGTGTGTGTTTGAGTGAATTTGTGGATGAAAAGGTGGCGCTGGTTCGATTTACTATGATATAATGACGTTTATAAAGTATTGGGTATTGCCGACCCCTAGACTACGAATATATTCGTATAAGTATTGACACTGCGGTGTTAAAATCTTTCCTCAAGTACTACGGAGTGTAGGTTTCCTTTAATTCATGAAGTAAATTGTAATATATTTACCGTAAACCTACGAACCCCATATATAAAAAAATGAAAAATCAAAAGTGCACAACTCACAGGCTTTTTAATATTATAAATTGAAAAAAATAGTGACGAAAATTTCTATAGGAAAAAACAGAGAATTTGATCAATTTGCATTGATGACTTTTTACACTTAAAAAAAACTCATTAATTATGAACAAAGAGAAAAAAAAAATTTACGACCGCGTGGTCTAGTTTGTAGTGATCTTTCCAGGGGTTCCGGGTTCGATTCCCGGCGGAGGCAGATATTTGACAAATAAATGTTAACTCTCGGGTCGTTATTTGTATTGTCCACAACACACAGGGAATCCTGACTGGCATTGAACTGTGACCACTTACATACCATCAGATGCCCCGTATGCACGCTTCACGGCTATTTACATAAAAAAGTTATGTGTTAAGTAAGTTACATGCCAAAGAAACATTTTTACCCGAAGTCATTTGCATTTTTTACCGCGGTGTAGGATTAAGCAATTAAAAGTCATTCCCTTGACGCGGGTGCAATAAATATTCAAAAGCAGCCCTTCAGCGAATTCCAACGCATTATTTCCGAATTGGAGCACTCTGCTCATTGAATAATTAATTCGGAAGGTTTCACAACTTGATCTAATTAAAAGTGGATAGCGGGGCATTGTGCACACTACAGTTGGAGAAAACAAAATTCTTATCAAATGTTTAATTTAATTTTAATTTATAACTTTTATTGTACATCAAGAACAGGACATTATCAATTATATAAAATAGACATTTATAGAGTACAAAAGGCGGTCTTATCACTACATAGCGATCTCTTCCAGACAACATTAAGACATGGAGCAAAGAACAGAATGATGAGTTGGTGGGGATTTCCGGGAATTTAAATCTAGCAGTGCGGACTACGTGGGGATTTTTGGAATAAAATTTAAGAATCACTATAATTCATGGGTGTATAATAAATACAATGCTGCTAGAGTTAAAATGTTCTTCAAAAGATTTGAAACTTTTATTCAATTTCAAGTCAAATTTTCTTGTTATTTTTGCTTGTTACGACTATTTACTTTAAGCTTCGATTAAAGTTTATTAATTACATTACACAGTTTTTTGGTCCCTGGTATTAAATCAAAATCGTCCGTGGTCAAAAAAGGTTGGGAATCATTAGCATATACGATTGATACCCATGTAGCGTTTAGTTACATGATTACTGGGACAATTAATACTCTATATTCACTATGATACGGGTAGGTAGGCACTAATGATAATGTATTTCGTAAGCCGATATTTCGACCCAGTTAGATGGATCGTGGAGACGGCTGAACTCGGTCAATAACCCGCCCTATTGAACTGATTAATTGAATTATCTATCTACGTTCTTATAACGACTCCAATGACTATTTAATTGTTGTACTATTTATGTGTAGGGTTGTAATTGCCTGAATCCATTTTTGAGTCAAGTCCACGTATCCTGCTCGTGGTGCACTGTGCCTAACAACAGCCGAGGTTGCGCCCGGCCCCTCTTTGTGGCCATCCATTAATTACGTCACAAGAATTTCATAATTTTTTGACCCCTCCCCCGTCCTTGTCACAGCTGGTCACATTTGTGACACTCCCCCTACCTTGTGATGTCACATATTTTGCAATTTGCAAAGAGTTCCAATTATTTAATGTTATTCTATAGTAGGTTTGTATTTTAGATTAAATTTATTGTTTTAATACTTAGATATAGAACATTATATTTTGAAAATGTGATGTCACAAAATTTGGGTCCCTTCCCCACACCTTGTCACACAATGTCACACTTCGTCGACCCCCTCCCTCCCTGTTTGCTAGAAGACTGCGTAAACCTAGTCTCGTTTGGAAACGAACTCAGCTGCACAAATAATAGATTACTTTTGCTTTAACTAATCCGTCCTCTCTTAACCTATTAAGGCCTGTTTTATAGGATTTGTTTCGGCCGAGATCTTTGAATTTTATCAGAAGCTTTGTATTTGTTAATTGACTTTAAGGATTCTCATTTAAATTGAAGGAGGCAAATTTGTATTCTGTTCGCACTTTAATTATTCGTACTAGTGGTTACTTCGGGAAACAAAATTAGGTAGGTATATCTTCTATACAAATAAATAAAATTGGAGTGTCCGTTTGTAATATATAAGTAACCGCTTTTTACTAAACGTAAAAAGTAGTAAGCGTATGGATGGATACATGGTACATAATTATACTACGAGTAAAATATATTTTTTACAATTTTTGTCTATCTGTCTGTTTGTGTACGGCTAATCTCTGGAGCGGCTGGACCGAATTTGACGGGACTTGAAACTGGCAGATAGTTGATGTAATAAGGAGTAACTTAGGCTAATTATATTTTTTATACATTTCTCCATAACAATAAAAATACCACGCGGACGAAGTCGCGGGCACAGCTAGATGTAAAGTCAATAAAATTGTAATAAAAAAAATTACGGAACGTTGATTGTTAAGGCGCGCATATAATTCATTTAGTATTCATTTATTATTATATTTTTTTTAGTTTTCCAAACAATTAATTAATTTAGTCTTTTCCTTCTGAGTCAGCAACGCATCGGCTATGCCTTTGATGTTATTGATGTCCAGGGCGATGATAACCACTTACAAACATGTGAATAGTATGCTCGTTTATCGGCCATTTAAATAAATAGTACAGCTATCAAAATTTCAATAGATGCTTATTTACCGTACAAAAGAACATACCTACACCGTTCACCAAACGCGTGAATTTAAACAAACATATTGTAAAAGCGTGTTTTATATCGTTAGGTTGGCACACATGCAATACATCACTCTGCAGATAATAAAATGTATCAGCGAAACCCTTTTGTAGATCTATATTTAATCTATAAATGTAATCATTACAGGTTTGTTATCTCGTAAAATTTAAGTAAAAAATGTTTAGAGTTGATGATTTGCTACGAGATATCTGAGGAGTGACATCGAACATCGTATGTGGTGTGCGGCCATCACAATACAGTTTTCAGTACATATTGAGCTGGTAAACAGCTAGTGTTCAAATTTGGGTCGCGTTTAAATTTGGTACAGTTAGAGTGGTACAATTAGAGTTCACCCAATTCGCCCAATATAGTACCACCGCCCGCCACAGTACATAGTACCATTTCTAATTGTTTTAACAATAATAGTGTTCCGGGTTTAAAGTTGTGGAGCCTGCTACACTGTTTACAGGCGACCATCTCAGTCCTCGAGGGTAGCAATACATCTGCGAATCAGATGAGACTCTTATTAAGAATTATTAACTGGACTATTACTAGCAACAACACCGTCTGCTACGTACGCTGCTGTACGTTCAACATTATTTTCGCAGTTTACATCACATTACAAGTTTATACACGTTTCACGATATATGTATGTACATATATGTTCCCTAAATAAGTCGTGAAATATGTGTCCAAGTTTGTACGAGATTTGTTTTAATGTTGCTCGTTGTTCAGGCTAAAGGATATATCAAGATGGATGGAACCACTTACACCACAACAAATTACACCTCCAAACCTAGTTAACACAACCTATCTCATCAAATCACCGAGCAAACCCCAAACATTGCTCCGACATATTTACAGCATTGTAATTGTACCAGCACATCGATATAAAAGTAAAATAGTAAAAGTAATAAAACAACTCCCAATTTTATTTTATCTCTTCCCCAAATACTCAGTAACAAGCTCCAAATAGCTACAGGATGTATTTATTTCCCCCACGACCTCCCACAAATAACGGGGCGAACGATAAAAGTCTTGCGTAAGGCGTTTAGTTCGGGAAATATCAACCGAATCGTAAATTAGTTCGGATAATGGACAAACAACATTATCATTTAGTTTATGTATATATAATCCAAATATTTGAACATATTGATGTACATAATATATTGCTCTGATTTATCGTTATTTCAGGTTTTTCAATAGAATTCCTATGAAATACTGCTAGTTCAATTCAATTCATGCCGTCTGTCTTTGATGTTGGTTTTTATAGGCAAGATGAAATGAGGGAGGGCGTTATTCAAGACATTGATATCAAATGAAAAGCGTGGGTAAAGAAATTAGTTTCATATACCTTTTGTCTTTATGGTATAAATAAAGTATGATTTGAAATAAAAGGAAATAACGTAGGAGTAAATAGTGTAAAGGATGTTTGTATAAAGAGATCAAAGGGTACAAACGTTATATTAATCGCAACCCATAACTGTCCCACTGCTTGGCACGGATCTCCTCTCACAATGTGAGGGGTACAGGCTGGCCACCACGCTGGTCAAGTGCGGATTAACGAACTTCACACACCTTTGAGAACATTACGGAGAACTCTCAGGCGTGCAGGATTCCTCACGAGGTGTTCTATCACCGAAACAAGTGAGAATTAAATTCTTTTCTATTTTATACTTCGCTGCGGATAACGTACGTCGTGTTTTTCTATAGAATTTTATGATTGCCGCAGCGAACGTTTTAGGTGATAAAATAATTGGCTTAAAGCTTGATGCCATTTCTGACAGTATATTGTACCAATTGAAACCAAAAAGGATAACAAGAAGAAAAGAGACGCAAATAGTCACGTATTTGATTAAGATTGAAAAGGGATGCCTGCGGTGTTCGAGCTATTCATGAAGTGGGTGGAAGAGGCATCGATAATTTACGACTCGAAGAAAGGGCCCAATAAGAACCCGTAATCAACAAGGGTGAATTGATGACAATTGATGAAGTGAAATTGATGGTTTTTATCATCTATCTATTAAACAAAATGCTTTCGGTGTTTGACTGGCAGACCATGTACAGCTTGGAGCAGCAGCCAGCTATATAAGTATAATATAGAAGCCCGGAACTTTTTATACATGTATATTTATATACAGCACGTGGCCAAAATAAGACACAGTATCCATTTCTTAACCAATGCTCAGTGTGCGTGGTGGAATTTTTTTATTAGCTTACTAACCGCCGCGTATGGAATATAGGATACCAACATTACCAAAGGTTTCACAGATGCTATAACTATTTTGTTTGAAAATGCTGTTAAGTCAGAAAATACTTACCTAAATCTGAAATTTTCCGTAATTATTTGGCCACAGTTAGTAGTATAAGGAAGCAATTTTTGAAAATCTCCCAAAGAGGTATAACGGAGTGCAAAAGTTTGAGCGAGTATAAAAATAAATGTCTACCGACCTACTTCAAACTTGGAATTTACTCTTTCTAGCTGAAATATAAAAAAATGCAGAATGTTCGAATTAAGCGTTACATTCATACAACGCGAGTTTTGCTCCGCTCCGATGACATTATTGTAACTTAGGATGCGAAAGATAAATGTGTGAAACAGAAAGAAATTTACTGCCTTACTTTTTGCGCATTAGTGACATACATAATTATAATTATATTTTTGTTTATAATGTCTGTAGATAAAATAAAGGTTGAGACTTTGTATGAGTATTTAAGTAGACACTGAGCACAATACTCGTATAATAATTTAAAAATGTTGAATGTGTAAAAAAACTTAGTGTTTTAATTATAATAAATAATCATCACTTATTCGAACACATCCACTGCTGGGCACCGGTCTCCTCTCGCTGTGTGAGGGATAAATTATAATGGAGTTTAAATAATGATTATTATTAATTTTGATTTTCTTTACAACGATAGGTAATTATACAATGTATAAGTATGTATAATGTTATGTTAAGAAAATCATAACTTCACAGAAAAATGCTCACACAATATCATAACAATAAGTGTTTATTATATTTCAACGAAATCACAAAACACAATAATTACATAACAAAAATATCTGAACATTTATTAAAAAATATATGGCCAAGTTGATTTTGTCGAAACATTGATTTGAATTCTGATACTATTTGTTAACGTAAGGTATAAGTTACCCGAAACGAAGCGACGCCGAGGGCGTGTTTACTAGTAAAAACTATTCGGCCTTTTCCTTTGATTCCATACTGTGCCAAATTGTCTTGTTTCCGATAAACGGTACATTTGTCATGTGCAGAAATCAGATTTATCCAATTTACCCATTCTTAGGTAAAACCATTAATTTATAAAAAGGTGTAAAAAATCGTGTGATCGTAACACCCTTAAGGCATTTTATAAATTTACTGACCTTGTGAATGCTTTGTTTTCTAAATTATATACTTCACATTTTCACATTTTCAACTCAATCAAGTTAGCCATACTTCCTAGGGAGTACAGGTTTATCTGTACAGTTGAACTGTACAGGTAAACAGAGCGTATATGTTGAATTAATGAACATCAATAACTATGATTTACCGGCCACCAAAGAGAAGAGAGGGGCCCGCATGGCTCTCCAACATGTCTAAAACACGTACAACACCTTTCACGGTAAATAAATCATGATTATTTAATATTTTTGAGAAATAAAATTCCGAAATTACTGTCACTAGTCACGTGATAGCGAACGCCACTACGACGCGTGACACGTCACATGTTGCAAAACTAAACAAACTTGACATAACATTTTGGTCTTTCCGCTCAACCAAATAGCTCTTCCTTTTACAACATATGACGTTACACGAGTCGCCATGACAGTTTGACGCGTTTTTTTGGGGAATCGTCAAATAGTTCATAAAAATATAAAATAAAATATGTAACAGTTTGTATTTTACTGAAATATTAATATTTCAGTTAAATTAGACCATTTGGCAAACTATGATTTAGTTTTTCAAAATTAGTCAACTAGCCTATTTGGCTTCTACGCAAAGAGGACGGAGCCCCTTTTAATGGGGTTACCATATTATTTTGTTAAAATAATTGTTTTATAGAATTTATTCAATTACATTAAAAATTAAATACGCAATATACTTAATATTGTCATATCGTTTAGCTTTCATTGCCTTTTCTGTTTTTGTTTCATACCGCGGAACCCACAAGACGCGGGTTCCGCTCACACTTAATCGGTAGCCCGTACTTAACCGAGGTATTTAAATGTCAGTGAAACAATTACCTGTCATGACGAGGGGCGGGTTTTTGCGGCAATTCGTTATGTCGTGTTACCTCGCTCTGTGGCTTTTTGTGCAAATAGGGCAACATTGTGGTTTAATTGTTTCAATTTTGAAACCAATTTTACTTGTGGGCACGGTGGTACACTCGTGAATACGGTAAGTTTTTGAATTGCTATGTTAATTGAAATAAATACAGTTATTCCGCGGATACTTTCAGTATAATTTACCCATTGAAAGCCTACTACAGGGCATGGGTTTCTCCTCATCGTTGAGGTGGCCTAGAGTATACTCCACCACGCTGTCCCAGTTCGGTTTGGTGGAGGGATTAGTGGCTAACAAAATGATCGGAAGATTTTAAGCCGCCCGAGGGCCACCGACATGGTTAAAGACTGCTATACAACGTTAACAACGGAACCGATGGCTTCGGAAGTTTTTTTCAACTAAATTCCTCCAATCATTACAAGACGCTAAGTTGGTAAAACTAAATTTACATGACGGGTGTAACAGGCTAGAGAAGTTTGAATTCACTTTATTTTAGTTCAAGATATTCTCGAACTGCGTTTTATCTTGTCTTTAATTAAAATGGTTGAAGTGAACAAGTTTCAAAGCAAATTTGTCGTCACTATTCTGTAGGCCATAACTAAAATGGTTTTAAGTTAAACTACTTATTATTTTTTTGAAAAATGTATCAAATGGATTTTACTAGCAACGTTAGAATTCTTTCCTAGAAATTGGATAGTACGCTGGTTATTTATTTATTTATTTATTGGAACGAAGTTCCTTACGGCAGGCTTGGAGGGGATAGGTTTTGCTGCGGCGACCGAACTGAAAAATATGTGATAGTAAAACCGTAAGAAAAAATGCGTGGAATAAAAGCGTTAAATGAGACGTGTGCTGGCGCGACAGTCGCATACACAAGCGAGTAGTGTATAATACCTTTCTCTTTCTCCCTCTTTCTTTTCGTTCGCCGTTGCCTTCATTAGCCGAAGGAACTTCGTTCCTACCTGGTGTCCCACGACACCACATCATTTTTTATTTATAGGATACCCAACACAGATTACACTTAATACACAATTATAGAACATAAGTTTGAATAGTGTCCAATTTTTAACCGACATCAAAAAAGGAAGAGGTTCTCAATTCGACTGTATTTTTTTTTATGTTTGTTAGAACTATCGACTGGGTGAACCGATTTTGATGATTTTTTTAGTTTGAAAGCTGGTGCTTGTATGGTCCCCTTTCAATTTGGTCCAGTTCTGACATTGGCATCCATGAGGTAACTATATAAGTCTTAAATTTGCATTATTTGTAAATCCGTGTGTATATCACTGAACTCCTCCTAAACGGTTGTACCGATTTGGTTGTCAAATTTTTTGTGTGTCTTCAGGTGGATCCGAATGGTTTAGATTCACAATTGAAGCCGATAGGTGGCGTCATTGTCGAGATTTATTAAGAGATCAGCTATCGGAGATCTCGAAGTGCTGGTATTGAAAAGGTTATCGTTTCAAATTTGAGGTATCTCGGTTAGAATATAAAATATGTTGCATAACAACGTTTGCCAGGTCAGCTAGTATTTAAATAAAAATGGTAGTAATAAAATTTATTTTTATAATATATAGCACCCCTGCATTCTTTAACTCCCTAACCACACACAATCTTCGGTTTTTAGTTTAATTCCCCCCCATTATTTATATTTCATAGATAGACGACGTCTCTGAATTAGCCCCTTAACCTTACCTACGAGCTGTGCTACGAGTACGAATGTACATGTTACAATTTGAAACTTCTCCATGAGCCCTCTAGAATTAATGACCCCTTAAAGGAGTGCGCACATTACACCAACTCGACGTCAACTCCACTCCGACTCCACTCCGTTTCAACTCCGACGTTCCGTTCCGCGATCAACGCTTCATCGACGTCAACTCGACTCCGTCTCCACTCCGTTTCAACTCCGACGCTAGTTACATTACGTCATTGTGTCGGTCGACGCGTGGACTACTCGTCTACGGTGAGTCGTCAACGCAACGTCGACGCGTTGGTCTCGAAACGGAACGGCTATGGGTGTAGGGCGAGCCGTACAGGGCTTTTAAGTATAAGTTCGAAATTCAACCTTACCTTCAAAGATATAAGGCTCATAATTGAATGTTAGCTTTGTCAAGGTTTTAGTCGCGTTGGCGTCGGTCGGTCGTGGAGTCGTTGTAATGTGCGCACTCCTTAAGACTCAACTTAACTCGCGCTCATTCTCAAACTTTCAAGTTTAAAATTTTACATTCTAAACAAATTTGCTTTCCAATGCTCTTAATGTACTAATATGATTTGAAACTCCGAGCACACTCCAGTTTCTAGCATCCGCTGTGCAAAGTGCTTAATGGATGCGATATCCGATCCAACGATAGTTTTAAACGAATTTCTGATTTACACGTAACTTGTGTGTATGGATCTAGAAAGATATTCTAGGAATCGTTTATTTTGTAGAAAAAGTATGGACTAAAAATTTGTAGAATCATTTATTTATTTAATAATTTATGCACACAAAGGATACAATTTATATAATTTGCATTTAAAGGGTACAAAGGTACCTACTGCTTATTCCTAATGAATGAATCTCTTCCAGCAGACCTGAGACTGGAGAGTGGTATAGCTAAATGTTAGAAAGATCGTGTATACAAAATATAGGTAGGTACTAGAAGACAATGTGTGTAATATGAATACATATTAATACAATAATGTATGTTATAGGCATACATATTGTACGTATACAAACATATTCGACATGGTAAACATTTTTTTAAACAGTTAATCTTTTGTATGTTATGTATGTTGGTGTTTTCTATGTAAATCGTCGAGAATATCTAAAGAAAAAAAAGTGAACTACCAATGGTTCGGTGACAATTTCTACTCTGCGACAGTTTGACGATAAAACTATTTGTTTGACATTGAGAGTGTTAACATAAAAAACATATTTTCTAAGCTTTCTGCATTCGTTCCTAACCTAAGGTTCCTCAGTGTGCGCAATATGCTAAAAAGGGAGAACGTGCTAAAAAGGAGAATAATGCTAAAAAGGGGAGACACAAAGTTTCCTCTCCACATTAATTATCACGCCACGTCATATTATAAGCTGTTTGGGTCTTATTAAATTGTTTACCTATATAAATCATCATTAATTTGCCCTCGTTAGTATTAATTAGTTCCTTAGGAGTGTTACACAACGTTTTCGTAAGTAGGACCTTTAAACATAAGTATTTTAGATGTATAGAGTACCTACTAATAATATTTTTCAAATTATATCAATGCTGTAATTAATCATGCTTACAATTTGTGTGATAATATTTGTATTATTTTCGCTTTTAAATACGAAATATGACGCTTAAAGACGGAATAATTACATTCGCGTTAATTTTAAACTTCTCCCAGGTCGGTTCGGCTGATCTATTCACGAAGACTTTAAGATTATGTAAATTCGAAACTCGGAGACAGCAAGAATCAGATTTCCCCTTTGATTAAGTAAGTGGGCTTTAGCGAACGATTAATGCCTAATCAGGAGTTCCTCAGAAATTGGGACAATATTTACTTTGTACAGCGAAGCGCCAATACTGGGGAACCGGAGTTTGCTATTTTAATTACACGAAAGTTTTGGAACTTAACTGTTACTTTATTATTTGCTTAGTGAGATTTTTAGGACTATTCTACGAACAGGTTAAGCGTTTGTGGATGACTTGATATTTTTTTATTAATGCTGCCAGAACAGCGAAAAATAATACCAGCTTGTTGTGCCAGAGGAGTAGACATGCCACATCAGTAATACCAATGGCGTGCACACAGAGAGAAGAGAGAAATAAGAAAGAAAGTCTGGACGATTCATTATGTGATCGATTGAGATAACGTTTTCGGTTGGTTGATAGCAACATTTATAGAACGCTTCCGTGTTCCAGAGAGCACGTTAACCTAATGTTATTTTTTCGGTTACTAATAATGATAAGGTTTTATTTTATACGTATGCTGTGAATAAAATAATCTTCTACGTTTTAATTACAAGAGCGTCGCAATAATGACTTGTCAAGATTTACCACGGCGTTACCGTGGCTTCTTGACGACAGTGTAGTTGCTGACGCGTTGACGCGTCATTTCCCACGAACCGACAATAACTAATTGTATTATTTTTGTAGTTAGTCTTGCACCGGTAATTAAGTAGTGAACACATGTTGTAATTGTCATATTGTGAATTAATTAAATAAATTGTTTTTAAAAACGTAATTTCCGTCCGCCCGAAATTAACTTCAGTCGTAAAATAACAATAAATAGCTAAATAGTTTTTGAGGTACCTACACCACCAAAAAAATATTTGTTTTATATTTTAGTTACTATAATATCAATCTGATACACAGAACAGAATTTCCGTCGTAAGGCAAAGCATACATAACTTCCTTCCCCGGCCAACTCTCTCCATAAATAAATGACGCAATGATCGCAACGCAAATCACGGATAATACATCTACACAATCTAAGAAAAATACACCAACTATTCATGTTGAAACGTTATTAAGTGATTTAAAATTCTACTTAAAATTCTTAAATACATTTATGGCTCAAAATCAAATTTCGTCGCATTACTCAAATAAGCGAGTGAGTACATTTATATCGAAAATTTGAAATGAACCTCGGATGTAATATCCGTTTCGTTCGGAGGCGAGCGTCAGTCTCACTACCTCAATCAAGCACAGCATGGCAATTCTTGAATCTCTTAGATCAAAATCATTGCTCATTTCACGGCAAGGCTTCCTTACCAATACCTTTAATGTTATTTCAAGACCAATTTAAAAGAGCTCTTGAATTGATGAATTTCGAGAATCGATGGATTTACTAGCTAGTAGATATTTCAGAGTTCTGTCACACTTCGAACTCCACAATTCGCTCGACTAGCTCTATGATAGCATATTATGGAATTGTCATCGGTCATAATTACTACACCATATTTTATCTACTATTTAACTAAGTGAGAAATAAAAATATAAAATGTTTATTTAAATTCTCAAAAAATCATAATCAGTTTTATTCCTTGGCACTTAAGGTCGACAACTGAATAAAACTTGCGCTGTACTGAAATTCTGTAGTTTCATTTAAATACACCAAAATCGACTATAACGAGCTCTCCAATGTAGTAACTTGACACTATAAAAACTGGTTTCCATTAGGTCCAAAATCGCTCGCTACAATACAATATTGAGTGTCTCGTGGAAATTGTGCTGCGTAAATCTAAGGAGCAGAAGGTCAGTGTGGTACAAAAGTCTTGAACGATGATGAAAAATACGCAGAAATAAGCGCATCTTTACTAAGTTTCAGTCGTACTTGGGCGGCCTAGAAGGGTACGGCGTAAGGGTTGATTGGTAGAGAATCCGTTAGGCATCAAGTCCGCCCATTGTAATTCCTAGCTTTAGGTTTTTCAATAAAGAGTGAAATATATAACCACACCCCCTAAATAAAACACCAGGCCCATGCCCGCCGACCAGCTCCCTTCCCCATTCTCGTAAAACAAACCAATCGTTAAAATCGCTGAAGTTTCGAAGTTTTTCAATTGAAGTTCTCTCCAAAGTTGCTATTTACGTAAATTTTACGCACTCCGATAGGACTGTGTAGGTGACTCAATAGAATCGGAACTTAACGGTTTCGTACGATTTGTTTCCACTCAAATTGACGTCATTTTAATGTGATTCAAATCATGACGGTTAATGCATGTAGTGTTATTAAAATAGTATTTAAAACTATTATTTCATGTCCATTAGGACATAAAAAAGAAAAAAATGAGATTTTTATAACATTTTTTGTACGAGTGCACGTAAGAAAAACTTGTTTGTGGAATAAAAAGTGTAAACCCGAGCTAACTACGTATATTACGAAAATTTTAAGTAAAATTACATTGAGTTAGAAGCAAGTGAGCAGCATAGCCAGCGGGGATGCAGCTGAAAAAAATATCCTGTTGTAAAACAGATCGGCCGATTATAATAATGGACAACTGAACTTCTATTCCAAGCGTAGTCTTTGACATCCATTAGCGATAGCCCTGCGGATGTTTCAAAATGGGTACTTCGTGAATGCTTAGTTGCCAACATTTAGGAGCTTACGGCTGCTCTTCAATGTAAATATATTCAAAAGTCTTCATTGCAACTATTATTTTTGAACGTCGTCATATTTTTTGATTTTTATAGAAATATGTACTTTATATAGGTAATATATGTATAACCTAAGTAATATAATTATTAATAATAATTATTATAATATAAATATTTTCATTGACGTTTGGACCTTCTTACCTTTTCAAATATGTTCTCGTTCTGGGAATGTGTGTTCTTGTCTCGTGTGATCTATGGCACCCACGACACATGGAATTCTAGTGAGGGACTATAAGTATGTGCTGTTGTTATTATTATTGTTAAATAATGCCAATTAAATAAGGATCCAATTTTAAACGACCAAAATATGATAGATTAAGAAAAGATAAAACATTTATGTTGTTTGTTGTAAAACATTCATAAAATAAAATGATAACATTTCTATTTTTTACACGATGCTAAGGTAATCCTTGACACAACATTCATAAAATAAAATGATAATATTTCTATTTTTTACACGATGCTAAGGTAATCCTTGACAACAATCCCACCTGATGTTAAGCGGCGATGATATCCAAAGATGGTAGATTCCTATTCAATTTATTCTATGATAATATCTGTATTTTATTTTGTTGTGTCTTTACAACAGAAACACAAAAATGGAATTACTCCTTTTTTACATCTTAAACCCTTATATTACTTTAAAAACCTTTCAATACCTTCAAATAATTATGGACATGTTTTTAGAAGTTTCTACTCTATTTACTATTTTGATGATACTAAAATCTAATGATGTTAATACGAATATTGCTATTAACAAAACAATTTTATGATAACTTTCTAATTTCATTAAAACTTTGGAACACACGATGATGCCTGACCCATATTTGAAGCACCACGGGATAAGAATACCTGTAATAATTGACGCTCTCATACTGTGAAAGCCTGGGACCTAAAATAATATTGAACTTCACTCATTTAAGGGGCGAAATGTAATGGAATATTTAAGTATAGGTACCTTCACGCTATTCACTTTTCTGTCGGTTAAAATGGCTGTAATGCGAACTGTGAATAAGCAGAGCCGCATAATATAAATTGAATAGACGCATTTCTGTTTGCTAGATTGTAATGCGCAAATAATAAGGAGAGGAGAAACAAAAAAGAACTGGCTCTCAAAAGCAGCCCTTGACGAGATGTTTTGCGGATTTAGGGTTGAAGCTAACTATTGGTTTTATCATCATCACAACCCATAACTGTCCCACTGCTGGGCACGGATCTCCTCTCACAGTGTGAGGGGTATAGGCCATAGTCTACCACGCTGGCCAAGTGCGGATTGGTGGACTTCACACACCTTTGAGAACATTATGGAGAACTCTCGGGTGTGCAGGTTTCCTCACGATGTTTTCCTACACCGAAGCAAGTGATAATTAAATTTTAATACGCACATAATTTTTTTTGAAAATTAGTGGTGCGTGCGGGGTTTGAAACCGGAACCTCCGGTTCGGCAGTCCAACGTTCAACCACACCGCTATCACTGCTTGTTATACTGTTGGTTTTATACTGAAATACAATAGAGAGATATCCCGTAACCGCTAACCGGGACGAAGCATTAATGATGGACAATCTCTTCATTACTTGTGCACTAATGATCTAGTCGATCTAGTTAGGTCACTATTAGACCACTAATGGCCTTGCTATAGGACAGATACAGTTAGAACCCGTAAACGAAATGGATGTTATGACTAAATCCAGCGTTAGCCCATTATCGACCCATGGGAGCTTATAATCATTAGTGTTCATTTGGTATCGTCGGAGAATGATACTGATCGCTGTCTGTACATAGAAGATGTACATTTACTGTACATGGAACTGTACTGTACTGACATGAAATGTACTGTACTGTACATGGAACTGTACTGTACTGACATGAAATGTACTGTACTGTACATGGAACTGTACTGTACTGACATGAAATGTACTGTACTGTACTTACATGGAAGATGTGAAAAAAAATCAGCTTTAATAACGTAATGGAACCCAAAAAATGTTCCGAGGTCGATACTAGTTGTGAATATAAATTGAACACAGATATAAGATACATCTACACATCTAAATTATTTTTTCAATCGTTAATTTAAAATTTATAATATATTCGCTTTAAATAGTATGTTATGTGTACTTTTAAATTATCTGACTCTGTTTTGCGAATGCGATGCGCGGCGCCACGACAAAATGAAATGATAAATGTGCCCGAGGGTACATAACTATGTATTTTCATACAAAGCGCCCGTCAGTGTTACAGGGACATTTTATAATGTAACACTAGATAGGCATTTAAAATTAACATGGCTAAAAGAATTCACATTTTTAAATTCTTAAGTTCACACACATATACACACACACACGCACACACATACACAAACATTCGCATAGAAGTATCCCGAAAATAATATAAAATTTTTAGGAACCTAAAAATGTAATTTCAATATCACATATAAAAGTTTTACATTTTTCTTACCTTTAGGCAAAAAGTAGAGCAAAATACACACTGATTTTCCAGCACAAATAGGTGCGATTATAGCTTTTACCTAGGATTTTCCGTCACAAGTAAATCCTATTAAGCTTCCATACACTCCTGCACTCCAACGCTAGTAAACTTGAGCTCTTTTTACAACAGAATATTTTTGTTACCTCACATCAAAGCAACAAAGACACAATTGTTCTTGAACACTGAATCAAGGCACAACAGTCATAAAGAAGTCATAAAGTTTACGGCTCGAGTAAGTTGATCATCCCCGAACTTCCCGTATTTCTTTTACGTGACAAGTTTGTAGGATGACGGAGCTGAATTTTTGGATAACAAGAGATCTAATAAAGCATAGTTCGCTGAAAGCCAGCGCGGAGTTTTGATTCATGTCACACTTTCAGGGAAATCGATGGAAACAATATTGTCTTGCAGATGTTCAGTTTTATGAAGAAGGGTGGTGTTAGACTGACATTTTCTATCTCAACCGTAACTTTGATAAATTAATTTGATCGACTAGAACCGTAAGTAAAGTAAGTTAAATATTTACAAGCTATTCCGTCATCTTCCAAAGAGATTAGGTACCTGCTTGTCGCTGCAGATTAAATTAAGATTAAAGATAAGAAAGATGTTGAACAGATTGATAAAGATTTTTTTTCGTAACGCTCTCAGCCCAGTGGCTTGCTTCAATCGTTAGTGAATTAGTGATCGACCGTGTTAAGCAACGGCGTGCGCGGTCGGTAGTTGGATGGGTGACCAATAGAGTCAAAAGTGCTTCGAAGGTCACGTAAATCTTTCGTTCCGGTTTTCATCGTTAGATATCAATCGTTTAGCCATGTCGGAGCGCTTTCGACGCTAACCTTTCCACCAAACAGTATTGTAAAATATGTTTTAACCGTCCTCAGTTACGAGGAGAGAACCATGCCCATTAGTGGGCCATTAATGGGTTGAGGCCACGTTCGAACAGTTGGTTGTTTAATTGAAGCCAAGAATTAACAGGACTAACCATCACTAACAGTCCCTGTCCCAGTCCTCATACTTACTAACAGACTAACCAACTAACTTACAACACCGTCTCGTAACCGGACTAATTTTATCTTTCTCATGAAGAAGGGTGGTGCTGCAGGCTCATTTACTACCTTAATTCCATAAAAAAAGTTAAAAAGTCAAAATCTAACCTTATACCCAATTTAACACAATATCCTAAAATACCCTAATATTCGTTAAGTTATTCGTAAGTTTTTCCATAAAAAATACCGGTTACAAAGGTAAGCGACCACATAATTAACGCAGTCATAAATTCTATACTTTATTTGGGGAAATGTCACTCTTTTGAGATTGTATGAAAGGAAAAAATAATTTATTGCCACAGTGATTTATAATGACATGGCGTCAACCACAACTGGCAATAACCTTTTTCAGACTACTCGTCATTCTCTTCATCTCTCTTTCTCTCTCTGCTTGTAAAAAGGCCATCATATTGCTTCGGGGTCGTCGTGGATGAATTAGTTACCAACCTACATATCATTACTTATTTCCCGACTAGAAAAACAGGAAAAGTTTCTCAATTCGACTGTACATAAACCGAGTATATTATAATTTGAACGAACTATGGCAATTTCTTTTTTCAAATAGATTTTTTGTTAAAGTTATTTTCCCCAAAGACATTCGACGTGGCTTAACAACTATTATCGAAGGGTAGCAGCTGAATAAGCGGTTTGCCATAATTGGAACAATTTTGAATTGACATCGCACTAATGAGTGCCAAGTTCAGTACGTAAAGATTGCGTGATGATTTTTGGCTGTCAATAAGCGAAAGGGAAACGAATCAGACGAAAAAATGTAGTGTCAAAAATGTCACCTGTCAAGAGTATTTCCTCGAAAATGTAGCCTCATCGTGATTTTCATACGTAGGGTTCGAAATATGGGCAGTTATTTAAATATTGTATATTACTGACATAAATAGTGGTTTGGACTCAAGATTACATTACACCGCTAAAATTAAATGTAATCCGCAATATAAAACTTTAATTTATGACTCTATGGCACAATGGTTACCACGCCGGACCGCTTGTCCAAGGGCCCTGGGTTCGATTCTCAGCGAGGGGGAAATTTAATTAAAGAGTTCAAATTTCTGTTATATCAAATTTATGTTATGGTCTGGGTGTGTTCTTATCTTAGTGTTTTGTCCCTGGCAACCATGACACGGGAAATCCTTGGGTATAGATGCGTTATTTAATTTATTTTTTTACTTAAAAAACTTAAAATTATTTAATGAAAATAGTTTACTTGTTACTTGCCAAATAACTCACAAAGTGTATTATGAGTGAGTATTGTAAATTTTAGAACCAGGTCAGGGGTAATGGAGCGTTATAACACGGAAGTGCATTTGTATGTTCAGTCGCCATTGAAATTACTACTGAACTTTATTTGCCATTTCACATGGGTACGACCGATGCATAGAAAACTTAAAATAGTTTCCTAAAATGATATACCAATATTACAATTTCAAAATGGTTTAACTGATGTTTATTTATTCAAAAGCTTTAATCTAACATAACATTTGGTACCCAATTGGCTAGTTAGTTACAACTACGTAATGTTACACAATTAGGTACATATTTAAACAATTACACAGTTATAACACGAAAGAAAGAAAAAAAAACAATTGTTATATTATTTTTAAAAGATGTCTCTTCGCCGAAGCAAGTGATTAAATTGCAGTGCAGATTTGTACCCGGGATATCCTGTGCTTGAGTTCAACGTTCAAACCAAGCTATCACTGCTGTTATTCCTATTGTAACACTTTTAAAATATATTTAGACGTTTACAGTTTTATATTAGCATGGATAAGATTTATGGCGTCGAGTGCCTTGATCAGCGGAGTGTACAAAAGCAGATTTTGCCTAAGATAGACCGAATAAAACCCTCAACACTCCTTTCATATGTAAAGGTACGAATACAAATAAAGATATCAGCTGTATTCCAACAACAAAGAAAGAAGGTCGATATCCGGATTCCACTATTCCCTTGTGAACCTTTTTGTGGGTTTGAAGTACGACTTTTGATACATTAAGCCAGGAAACGTTCACCAGCTCAGCGTGGCCTGATCTTTCGTTTATATCGAAGCAAAATGAAAGCGTAGATAACTTTCGACGGGTCGTATTAATTTGGCCGAGGCTACAGTAAATAGTTCTTTTGATAGCATTTCTAAACTAAGGCAATTATATTTTTTCCTTTGGAGTTGTTTGAGATGCGTGGGTATGGGATTAATAATAATAATATGTATGTACTGGGATGATATCGGTGAATGAGGTATTTTATTTATTTATATATTTATATTTATCTTATATATAAAATTCTCGTGTCACAATGTTAGTTACCATACTCCTCCGAAACGGCTCGACCGATTCTCATGAAATTTTGTGTGCGTATGCTGTGATGATGATGATGAATTACATTTAGAAATCATTAACTCTGTTATATTAGTCACGTGTCACGATTCTGTTAAAGATAATTTAGTTTTCTTTGTTTTCCTTTTGTTTTCAGTTTGTTGTAGTTGACGTTAATCTAGTTACACATAAACTTCGAGGTATATGTAGTGTCAATAACAAGCACCGATGTTCCTAACATTACTTGGCAAAGTAAGACAAAACGGACTATAAAGGTCGACGATCCGTATGCCGCAATAGTTACCATGAGGGACTGACTACCTTTCAAGGGGTCCTGGGTTTAATTCCCAGCGAGGTGGAAATTTGAATAATGAGTTGAAATTTCTGTTTTCGGTTTGGGTGTGTGTGTTCTTGTCATGTGTGTTGTCTGTTGTACCCTCGAAACAGGAACAATGCGTCAGTAATTCTATCTGTCTATTTAACTGTCTGTCTGCTACCTTTTCACGCTTAACCTACTGAACCGATTTAGATGAAATTTATTATGGAGATAGTTTAATACCCAGGAAAGGACGTAGGATCATTTTTATCCCGCAGATACGTTCCTTTGGGATAATTTAAACGTTATTTTTCTATTTACTGACTCCAACGGGGGCAATGACACGGTCATACAGTAGTATACGCAATAATCTCGTCGAAAAAAGCGTTTACACACCCATGATTAATATCATAAAAACCAATGTGGAATACCTTTTTAAATCTAATTCTCTGTAACATTTATATTCGTTTAAAAAAATATTTTCCCGCTCTGTATCAAGCTTAAACATTTTGGAGGGGAATTCTGTGTCAGAAACCAAATGTAACTTCGTTTGGCGAACAGCCGACTGTAAACGGATCTCCCGAATGAAGTCTTGGTTTATGTATTATATTAACTTGTGAGTTTATGTGAGATAGCGTTTAACAGTCGGTAAACATGTGTTTAACAGACACTTTATGTGAATTTGTTCCTAGGTATATGTGGCGATCTTATATTATACTAGCACCCTAACCCGGCTTCGCACGGATGGAAATTTATTTTTTGACATTTGGTGATATATCGACAGCAGCGCCGGGTCCTTTTGTGAATCGAAACCATTCTCGGATCCACCTAAAGACACAAAAAATCGAACTTCGTACCGCTCTATAATTAATAAACAAATTTGGTGTCATATCGACAGCAGCGCCACCTACCGGGTCCAATTGTGAATCTATACCATTCTCGGAACTACCTGAAGACACGCAAAAAATTTCAAGCAAATCGGTACAGCCGTTTAAGAGTTTAGACCATTTGAGACCAATAATAGTATTACATTTTTCAAGTTAACATGTTTCAACCCCCGTATCTTTTACACCCTTATAACTATCGACTTGCAACCACCATAGTGCACGACGGGAGACTTGTACCTATTGCCACATACAAACACAATTCGTCTGCGATGCGTACTTTTGGCTGCAAACTGAAATATAGGGACACACACCTCCAATTTTATATATATAAAATAGATATCTATATTATATACTATACCTCATAAGCTATATTACTATAGAGTTTCATCTAAATCCATTCAATAGTTTTTGGAAACATATATACTCATACATCTTCACAAACTTTCACATTTATAATATTAGTTTGGATAATAATATCATCTATAGGGCGTTTTATAAAACTTAGTGTGACGTCACATGCCCTATAACCAGCAGACGCTCAAGATATTCATAATGACATCTTATTTGTTGGATTATGATAAGTAGTTTAGAAGTTCTACGGGAACAGATGAATGCATACATACGGGCTGAAATCATAACCCTCATTTTGGCTTTGCCGTACACTGCGAAATATAATACCCAGACAGGCAGCACGTACTTTTTGTAAGTGGATTCAAGGTTTAAGCCGATATAAAAATAAATGGCCTGTGCGACAAGATAGATATTGCTTCTAATAAAAATCTCATATTCCTTCCGAAACTGCGGCCATATTAAATTTTATAAGACCGTGATATAAAAACAGCGTGTTTTATTGTGGCCAACGCCACATTAAACACACCCTTTGTTTAAGAGGTCTGGATGGAATATAACTCTGCGAATTTGTTTATGTAGGTTTTGGTTTCTTGTTTAAGTACGTTTTATTATTGACTAGTAAAATCAATAATATTTACAATATTCATCATCGTTATTCAACCCATAAATGACTCTTTGCTGGGTTTGGGTCGCCTTTGACAATGTGAGGGGACTGGCTATAGTTAACCACGCTAGCCAAGAGCCAATTTTAATTTTTTATCACCCATTTTGCAAATAAACTCCGTATAATTATATTAGGTATCAGATTTTGTAAAATATTTATTAGAATAGCTATTACAGCAACCAAAACTTTATTTACTTAACTCTTAAGAGAGTTTCCATGCCATTATATAGTTCCCGCGGGAGCAAAACACCCTGTATATTTCATGAATGCCTGCGTTACACTGTCGGCACCACATCGTATACATTATTCAGGGTTAATGACCACATACTGTATTAGATTCGAACACCGCAACTTGAATAGATTTCTGATCCTGCATATTTTAACTGGTCTGGACGTAGCTATTGAGCTACAAGACTCAATGCCCGGAGCTTGTTTGAGCTCCAATGGTCAAACAACAGAGGGTATTAATGTTTTAAACTTAGCTCACAATAGGATACTGCGGCTGCGGTTTTGAGTGATAGATTAGACCGTATATTTTTTTTCAGCGCTGCAACGACGGATAAGTTTAAGTTACCGAAAAAAGAACAAGATTTATGCTTTAGTTGGCTTCTCTAGCACTTTAGTACATAGTTCCTATCTCCATGGTTTCAGCTAATAACTTAAGACAACTTTTAATAAATTATAGGGCGGTAAGAAGTTCGTCGGGACAGATAGTAATCTATGTGTATAAATGTACATAGCAGAAAAGTTCAGCAATACGTTTTAGCCTGGACTACTATAATATTAAACACAGTCCAAAGGAATCTTCTTGAATCCATTGAGAATACTCAGAATTGACCGACAGAGCTCGACCGCAATTATCCAAGACTGTTGAATATGCAGATGCTATCGACAGCTAACAAAATCCAGGTCAGACCAGATCGGCTTTTGGAGCTGAATGGTTGAATAATTCAATTTAAATATTGACAGGAAGGAGCTTCGTAAAGTTATATCTTCTAAAGTAGGTGGGTTGATATGGACCACTTTTCGCTCATTACACACTCGATAAATTAAAGTTTTGATTTCCGACAACTATATTCAATGTCTTATTATAGGTATTTAAATATGTGTATTTTTTTCATATCAGTATGAAGGTTTTTCATTGAAAGTCATGAAACACATATAAATTTTTTTTTTCGAAAATCATCCCTTAATGGGGTAAGAGGGGAGTGCAACGTTAGTATGAAAGTTCTCTGATTTTATCAACTTTTATATACACGTTTAGGGATTTTTGACGGGCGTAGCTGCGGGGGAAAGCTAGTTCATCATATAGAGTTTAGACCTAAAAATCGAGTTATTTTATTATATGTAATCATCTGGATGCCCGAAAGCATTTTGAGAAAAGATAGTCAGAGCGTTCTTGGGGGAATTCATTTCCAGTCCTCCAGACTCATACGTAATCCGTATTCGTGATTACATATTCGGCAAAATGCTCCAGATTAAATTTTAATTTGTAATCATGATTAAATTTTGCTCATCTCTACCCGTATCATAATAAAATGTGTATTATCCGAGATTAGTTAAGTTTACAGTCATATCCTAACGTAAAACTAGTCAAAGAAAGCACACAATAACAGTGACAATATGATTAGACTTGCGCGCACAATTACAGTAACGAGAATTATTGATAAACGTTTCTTGACCTCATTCTCACTACCAATAACTTCGTGTTGACCAAATCTTTTACCGCGCACGTCATTCAATATCAAAATTGGTAACTTATTCCCTAAACTATTACGGAGGGGACAGAAAAGAAATAATAAACAAGATAACATGTCATCAACTTGGACGAACTTGTATTGGGCCAACAAAAATCTATCGAAACGGGCAAATTGGATAAGTTTTCAATAAACAACTTGTTTATGACACCTTTGTTGACAGGTTTTTGTAACTTTTTAGGATTCTGTATCCAAAGGGCGACAAATGGATCCCTATTAATACGTCTTTGCTACCTGGCTCTATTTCTATAACTAAAATAGATAGATACCTGAAATTTTAAAAGAATGCGTGTTACTGTGACCCCTATTACCACAAAAAAGATTAAAATGATTTGGTGTCGTGGGACACCAGGTAGGAACGAAGTTCCTTCGGCTACTGTCGCGCCTGCGCACGTCTCATTTAACGCTTTTATTCCACGCATTTTTTCTTACGGTTTTACTATCACATATTTTTCAGTTCGGTCGCCGCAGCAAAACCTATCCCCTCCAAGCCTGCCGTAAGGAACTTCGTTCCAATAATGAACAAGTAAAAAAGTTTGATCCCAAAGGGAGTCTCTATACAAGTGACCTTCAGAAGAAAAGCGGTTTTTCTACACTCCATCTTGTTGTTGACTAAATAATTAAAATAAAGTTCTCGGCGGTACGGAATCCTAAATAAGTGATCGACTCGTAGTTGACCAATTTTTATTATTTGTTATTGGCTACGAGCAGGAGAGTTATCGAAAGGGAAGTAAAATATCATTTCCCTGATCGTGGTGCATCCTGCTGTACAATGGACGAGGTAATGGCACCAGGTCCCTTATGAAAGTTGGTGTTTGTTACTGATGTCTAAGGACGTCGGTGACCACTTACCATCAGGTGGCTCGTCTGCTCGTACATTGTCTACATACATAAAAAGTATTTGCATAGTGAACTTCAGACGGCCCTTGCATCATTTATTTTCAATCAGTACATCTAATTAAGTTCTTCAACTTAAATAACATGGAATAAATTTTAAAGTCATAACGCTTACGGGTATACGAAATGAGGGAAATTACAACGCAACGAAATTATGAAAATGTAGCAATGTAGGAGCCGTAAATTTCTCTTATCTAAATTATATACGTTCCTATAATCAGTCTGTCTGATGTGAGTCGTGATTGTAGTGAAATATATTATGGCCAATTGTAAATTTTATGTGCTTGCGTTTTGGGTATGGTGTCGTCAACTGTAATATTTTAAATGAAAACGGTTTATAGTTTAATACTGTTGCGTAAATTAAAAATAAAATAAAATAAAAGAAAAAGAAAATTTGAAAATAGAATTTATAAAATGTTTTCGACGATAAATTAAAAAAAAACCTTTGAATTTGGAATGTTTGAAATTGGTGGTATATAAGGCGATCCCGGCCAAGGCAGAGTCAGTCGAGTCTTGGTAGCGAGTCTGGAATCGCGCCAGTGGGAAGAAGAAATAGAAATAGTGAAGTGCCGTTTCACAGTACAGTGTCGCGAGTGAGAAGTGAAGTAAAGTGTACAGCAATGTGTCGAGTCACCGTGTCGCGTGTGTTACCCTTTACAGTGAAATAAAAGATCATCTATTGAAGCCGGCCTTATTTCTTCCCATCCCCTACCCACGGCTGTGACAATACGTATATGTAAATTGTGCATAATTTAAATTGTTAAACTCAGTAATAAATCGGATCCAACTATCAAACACTTATCATATCACCCCGCACTGGGATTCCCTGTCGCGGATACATGGACAACACAAGTAAACGTCGCCACACCCACGACTTAAAACAAACATTTTATCAGTCACATCTGTCTTCCCCGGGAATCGAATCCGGCACGCCCCTAGGTAGGGTCACTCCAACTAGGCTATAACAACTTAGTTGTTTCTTAACTGTGATTTCTTTCAATCGTTTGCATTAAAAATCTTTCACCTAAGCAAAACTTGGCCAAACACATGACTTATCTATATTTTCCCACTGAATACAATGTTCTGGACCAACCCCATAGTTGGTATATCTCGAGGTAGTATATCAACAAAGAAACAGGTTATAAATAACATTTACACGGCAGAACTCACAGTAGGTACTCGTGCTCAAGACGTCTCGCGGAAACTGCTCGCAATGAATACTCCTGTTTCTAGTTCGCGTGCGTTTCCTATATAAATCATCGGTCAGTACCAGTACGTTTGTAGGACAATAGTTTTACTGCATTGACTTATTATTACTATGGACATCTAATCTCATACTAAAATCGCGAAAAAAATGTCCCAGTCAATTATGTCATGTCATGTCATGCAGTTAACAAGGTAATTTAAACACTAAATCATACGGTTTAATTTCGATTGGAGTCGTGAACGCGGCATTGTTGCTCTCCTTGCGTTTTGTTGTTCATTTGGGTCGGACATTTTTTAGCGCGGACCCGACGTCCTTAGTAATAATAAGTCAATGTTTTACTGGCATGTTTTTTATTAAAACATCTCGATGCATAACATAAGCAAACCACTTGCAATGTTGCGTGGCATATTTTTTTATCAAACTATGCCACGCTAAGAATATGATAGTAGAAGAATATGGTATGTATGAAGTAGAAGAATATGGTAATATTTTTAACAGTGTAGGTACTCTTATATTCCTATGTTGGTCCTTTTAAGGCGCTTTACAGTCTAAACGAGTAGGCAGAATTTAATGATTATGTTGAAATTTTGTTTTAATCTCATTAATGACATGATAGTAATAAAATTAAAGTTAAAGTTAAGAACTAAAAATTAAAGTTTATGATCTAAATTTAGTGGGGTATCATTGGATAGGTATTTGAAAATGTTTTTAGGTTCCTCTTAACACTTTTCATTTCGAACGATTTCATTGTTACCAATTTCAAAAAGGAGAAAGTTCTCAATTCGACTGTATTTTTTATGTGCTGACAATGATATCCATGGGAAAACCATATAAGTCTTAAAATTGCATTATTTTGAAGTCGGTTTTTTCACTTGTAAGATTATGAATGTATAACGATTTCCATTGTCACTTAAAATATTTTTAACTTATATCTTGTACTGACTGTATTTGACACTGTAGCACTAAATGCGAAAGTGTTCATTTGTTTCTTCTTTTACTTTGATCATCAACAGTATTATTAATCAAAGTCCATTCACGTCAAAGCGGAGCAACTGGTCGATATCATTTTGGATATAGAGGTAGTCGAAAGACCAGTATTTTTACTCCCCAGGGAGTTAAATCGCCAATTTTTTTGCGTAAAAATATCTCATTTCTACAGAGAAACACGTTTTGATCAATACTTAACTACTAGACAAATAAATAATGACTGAAAATTACACCTGAAAAATATCACGAGATACCGCAACCAGTACCTACTTACATATATAATTGTATGTACTTGTGCAATTGCCCATTTTCAAGCAGTCAGACAGTTGAATAAATTTTGCAAGAACGAAAACTAACTTTTCCACGTCGAAGCTTTTTCTTCATAAACTGTACATGTTAACCGCAGTACGGTACGGTCAACATAAATAAAACAACAAAAGCGCCTTTGTAGCGTAATGTTTTGTGAACCGTACTCATCCTTCTCATTGCTGTGTCCCCTCATTCATTATTCAATTTCTTTATGGCCTTCCTAGACTTTAAGCGTTAAACGAGTTGAGTGTGCGAGTGAGTGAGCAGCATAGATAGATGAGATTGGGCTAAGAAGGATGGATGGATTAGTAAGCGCCTTCGCTTCGGGAAGTAGGTTTCTGTATGTTTTTGTACTTGCACGCGAAAAAAGAGTTAAGATTAACTGATTCTTTAACATATCTTCTTGTTCCGAAACCGATTCAATTTTATTTTAATCGATTTTAACAAAAAATCTCACATCAATTTCGCTACAATACATCAGTGGAAACCATATCCAAAACGGTTAACGCGTTTTTGATCTGAAAAACATACCGACAAATGTGCATAATTCTAAAAAACAAAAATCGAAATGTGTGCTGGGACACATTATAGAAGAGAAACTTCGTAGAAGTGTATAAATCCACTTGACAGAGTCACTTCTATCTAGCTAGTGTCTCTCTTAGTTCATCGTGCATCGTACCCAGTGAACGTCAAGCTCTGTCCACTGTCCGAACATCAGCCTATACAGCTACTGTTTAGTTTACTGCCACCTTTGTAGAGGTTTCATTTGATTTAACAGATGCGGAATAACAATATTATGTGATGAAATGCCGGGAATCAACTGGCCTTTATGAGTCTACGTTTAGGTATTACTTATCAGATTTATTGGAAAGCTGAACGTATTTGTTTTGACGTTTAGCAAGTTGTTTGCAAAATTAAGCTCATTTTACAAGCTTTTATTTAAATTGAAAAGTTCGTATGTTTGTATGTTCAGGTCAAATATTGCAAGCTGAATTAGAACTACTTCCTCTCACTCTACGGACTTAAAATTTTGCGTATAGCTTTGCAATTTTGTGACAGGCTTGGCTCCAGACAAGGTAACAACGATGACGACAAAGCAAGGTTTACGACGAAGGGGAATGGGAATTAAATCGCAATTCCTATGTTTCAGCATGCTTCAAATGAGCTCACCTTACTTAGCAGAGCACACGCATGCTATTTAGCACCAAATGGCTCTTGTTACAAGCATATTATTATCAAGCGGGACCATCGCTTCTTTCTGCCGGCAACGCGTTGGTGACGCCCCGGGTGTTGCTAATGTCCATACATGTCCAATGGGCAACGGTGATCACTCACCATCAGGTGATCGTCTGCTCGTTTGTCTGTGTATAAATATATTTATACCCCAACTGTTCCCATTCTTTGCATGAAAAATGTTCATCATATTTACGAGTGAGGCTTTATGGCACATTTCCCATGGGTGATGGCATAAAAGGAGATAAAACACCTACAAGCCGCGAAGTCATTATACAAATGCGTCTCCATAGAATTTCCCCGTGACATTTGGGTAGGATGCAAAAGATTTGAGTAATGATATGAGCGTCTTATATTCATTAGGGAACTTTTACGTAAAAGGCTTAAAGGTACCCACTACTTATTCTGGATGGATGGTTGGATGGATCCTTATCGTTCTACCATTGTTTTCCACTGTCCTAAGATTATTGCGGTATTACTTTAACCATTAAATAAGTAATTTATTTATTTACACTGTAAATTTTACATTAAGTAAGATTCAATAAAGAACAAAACATTGAAAAAGTAGGCTGGTGGGGTTTAGTTTGTTATTATGTCATCTGCTAGCCCCTTGGTAGGGTATCTAGCTGGACTAAAGAATCCAGAATTCGATTCTCAGCAGAAGCAAACATTTATTGGACATCATACATTTTGTTTCCATCAGGGTGTGACAGTGTGTGACCGTATTTGGGTGGCCTATAATACTGACACCAATTCCATGCCGACAGACCAGGGTGTCATGGGTGACAGGTGGTCTGCTTGTTTGCCGGTTGTACATTAAAAATGTATCTAAACAGGAAAGTGTGACCGTGTCTCAGGCTCTCCAGATATCCACAAAGAATATTACTGTGACGTTTTTAATACCGTAGCAATATGCCCACTTAATATGGTGACAATGCCGCGTACGTGACAATAATTTAGACTATAAAAGATGTGAAGTGTGTCAGGGTGCAGATTTTGCCCCAGCAATTGGGTCGAGGCCTCGGATCCCGTAATAATCCCGTTGTTTTGATCCGTTGCCATTACGGGAACTTGTCTCACAGTCAGGTTGCAGCTGGTAAGATATAATAGACAATGAGCGAGCTAACGTGGATGTTATTGGTAAGCGATTACGACAAGGCGATCATGCGATGCCGGTATGTTATGTTGGTTGGTTCGGTGGGTATACTGCTACGAATGCTGTGCACAATATTTTTTAAAACCTTTTTAAAATGTTAATTATGTTAAAACAATGACTTTTGAGTCCTGGCCTTCATCTGCCGAAGAATAATAAATACACAGGAGCAATCACATAGGTTCTCATATTTGTGATGGCCAATAATTTGCTCTTAAGTTTATTGTTTTTGAGTTGCCCTGTGGGCTTTTTTGTGGAGAACAGTTTTGTTTGGGAGTGGTATGTGAGAGCTTTTAATTTACTGTTTATGTAAGGAAATAAATATTTGTAAAATGTAATTTCAGTTTATCGCTTCAAAACATCTCGCTGCTGGTGCAGCAGGGTTAGCGATATGCAGATTATCCCTCATCTTGGAGAATAGATCTCCGAAAATTTGTAATGGATTACATAGGTATCCGTATTGATCTTTTGATGCCGAGATTAATTAATGAAGTGCCGCTAATTTTACCAACTGGTCAAAAATAAAAAAATAAAGGAAAGAGGAAAGAAAGAAAATCATTCAATATTCCAAATCAAATCACCTTAATACACATTCATCATTATTCATCAAAAAATGTATGTGAAGGATTCTGAGTTGATCACTCGTGAAATGCATAAGTTCTGTCCCAGTGCGATGGTTAATTAATGTGACTAAAGCTTAAAGGAATAAGAATAATAGAACTAAGGCTAAAAGGAATAAGGCGAATAGGACTAAGGCTAAGAGAAATAAGGCTAAAAGGAATAAGGCTAAAATGAATAAGGCTAAAAAGGTGTACTTTAGATATAGCGCCTTTGCCCGTCCATTGTTCAGCATTAGGCAGGAAAATAGATTTAAACTAAAACGTGAATATCTATTCAATTCCATATTCCATCTAGGGCTGAACGAAATATTAGCAAATACAAAAGAATGCAATGGAAGCGAACTCAGCAACTAACTATGTGAACAATGCAATTGTGTCTATACAAAAGTGGATTTTTCAACAGACTGGTTCGTATGAAACCGTATGCGGTTTCTAGCTACGGCCTACAATAAGTTTCTTTTTCTATTGAAACAAACTAGCTTAAAATTTACGTTTAGTTGATGAAACACGATATATTTTAAAAACTATTCTAGACTGACTTACTAGAGCTTTTTACAGACTTTTATTCAACTTGCAATGTTTGTTTGCTAGTAGTACCTTGCAGTCAGAATTAGGACTGTTTCCACTTATTCTACTGACTTCAAATTTAATTTAAATATGTTACTGATAACCGCACTCAAATCACTTAAGCAGTTTCTGAGATTAGCGCACAGAAACACAAACAAACAGACAAAAATTCAAACAATCATTGTTTTGGGTCTATTGTGTTAATAAAGTTTTTCTCATACATTGTAGGTATATAATTATCTTCCATGTAGGTGCAGACAGCGAACAGTTAAATTTTTATTAGGTGTCGAATTTTATTCGGTATGAACGTAAATGCCTTAACTTATGAACTGTACGTATAATATGTTTTATCATTTATAATTCCCACGACCTTACAATCTGATTGCCATACAAAAGGTTCAGAGGGCAGAACCTATTCATGGTAAATGAGGGTGATTTTATAGCCGCCTTGTCATCTTCAAATGTCTTTTAATATTGGTTTTCGTTGAATCTTTTGTGTAGAAGTTATAAGCCAATGGTTTTGACGTGCTGTCTTTGATTTAGGTAAGTTTTTTTTATGTTAATAACTTACCACTAGGCAGCCGCTAGCCGCTAGCCACCTGATGGTAAAAGGTCAACATCAGTAACACCAATGCGTTGTTGGCCAAGAAAGAAAGGAGAGGATATAAAGAGAGAAATACTGGCTCTCAAACTTCCAGCGACACGACAAATAGTTTGGCGACTGACTCAATTCATATAGCTAGCCGGCGTTTTCAAAACTCTACCAACAGCCTGAACAAAAAATAAATTAATAAATAACGCTACACACTCATAGCCCAACACTAGGATTCCATGTGACGTGGGTGCCATGGACAATACACAAGTCAAGAACACACCCATCCAGTCCAAGAACAGAAATTTAAACTCATCCTTCAAATTTCCGCCTCGCTGGGATTCGAATCCAGGACCCTCGGACCCTTGTTCAGCAGGATGCACCACGAACAGGGGAGGTCGACTTGGATGCAAAGATAAAAAGTATGTTCGTTTTAGAAATAAGTTATCACTTGCTTCGATAAAGGAAAACATCGTGAGGAAACATGCATACCAAAATTTTCTTTAATATTCTGAAAGTGTGTCAAGTCTCTCAATCCGCACTTGGCCGGCTTGGTTGACTACGGCCTATACCCTCAAACTAAAAAAAAACCCGCGCCCAGCGTTGGTACACTTATTGGTTGCGAAGAAATCTAATACTAAGTCGTTAATCTACCTATTAACGTTCTAGCTTGAATATACATATAATAATGATTTTCTTCTTTAATATTTTCTTCATTATCAACGGAAATGGTAATAGCGGAGCGCAACAGGCGCATTGCACTGCAGATAATTCCTAGACACGGCGGCGAGATGAATGCAGATAAAGTTTTAATCTCTCTACTCGTGGAACATTTCAGATATTTTAATAAAGACGGTAAATATTGCACGTAATAGTACTTTTCTAGGTTTATACCTACCTTATAGTATATACTTTGTATTTTAAATTGTATTGTATCAGGTGTGTACTTATATAAATACACTAGTCAGCTGATGGTAAGTGTTCAATGCCGCCCATGGACATTGACACAAGAGGTAACACTGATAATTTGTTGGCCAAAAAGACGAGACAAGTAAGAATGAAAGTGCTGGCTTTCAAACCCCTAGGTGGAACATGTTCGGTCGTATAGATCCTGGCTCCAGCAAAAGGTTGGTAGCCAGGCAAGAATCACGGAATATCATAAAAAATACTGAAACAAACAGTCACATGATTATTAATATCAAGCACTTCGTATGGTCTCAACAAAAGAATTTCGAAAAATATTGATTGCTCGAAGGACCAACGTATATTTTTAAATTGTCTTTCTAGTACTTTAATTGCCTATACTTACGTACGGTACGTACAGAGGACGTAAGTACTCAACATACTCGTAATCATGTAATTTGCAGACGTTGTTAACTCTTCTACGAATTAACACAAGTTAACGGACTACAACTTGGCTGTAGACTTAAAGAATAATAATATAGATTAATAATAATAATAAACACACGAAACGCTTAAACACTTACACGAGGTTTCCCTGTGTCACTGATAGCATGGACACAAATAAGATATCACTAATACCACTGCCCGAAAACCTACGTTTATCTGTCACATAAGCATTTGCTTTGGCCGGGAATTAAACCCGGGACCCCTAGTTTCACAGGCAGGGTCACTACCAACGAAGCTACAGGTCGTTAAATTAAATATTAAATGAAAAAAAAAAATAGATTACCTCGTAAATTGGCTGTTAATGGCTTTTCACCTTAAAAGGTGTCGATGGTGAGTAACGAGGGTACGTTGGGGTGACTGTAATCGTATTTAGGATAATAACCTGTAAGCCAAAATCCTTGGCCATAATTTAAATGATTTCGCAACCCTACATTAAATCGAAATCGCCAAACCCTACATTTCTTGGATAATTTTCAGCATATTTTGCATACGAGTTTGGTGGCGTTGGGAATAATTGGACGAATATTATAGTTCGCTAAACATGTTTTTTATTTATTGAAATCTATGACTTATGTCTACAGGAACTCATCTTAATATATATAATTCGAGTGTGAGTGTGTATGATACTGAACTCCTCCTAAACGGCTTGACCGATTTGGTTGAAATTTTTTGTGTGTCTTCAGGTGGATCCGAGAATGGTTTAGATTCACAATTGGACCCGGTAGGTGGCGTTGCTGTCGATATATCACCAAAACATTTTTTAACGACTGGACCGATTTGGATGAAATTTTTTGTGTGTGTTCAAGGGGATCTGGGAATGGTTTAGATTCACAATTGGACCCGATAGGTGGCGTTGCTGTCGATATATCACCAAAACATTTTTTAATTATAAAGCGGTACGAAGTACGCCGGGACAACTTGTAATCTTATAAATCATAACCCATATTATTATAATTTAATGTATACAGATCGTCTACACAACTCAGTTCTTTTTATTATCATGGTCAGTTTGACTATATTCCAACAATAACATAATCGTTCATATCAGAATTGTTCGTGTAAAGGCGCATCACGTCAAGGTTAGATATAGTAGATAATTATAGTACCGAAGATAAATATTTAAATGACAAAGATGTATAAAAATGACCAGCTTTACAACTGACTCGCTGATTTTCCTCGATTTCGTCTTCATTTTTAAGTGCCTTTGTGAAACGGTGGTAGAAAAAAGATATCTCTGTAAATAAATTATTTTTAATTGAAATTTGAATTAAATTTCTCAAACAATTAAGGGATATGACCAGGCAACAAACAACTTGAGTATGATTATTCAACTGGACGATATCTTTAGATAAGCGATGCCACTCTGAAGATCTACAGTGTTGACGAGCCTAGCTTTCAGTTTCAGGTGTAAAGCAAATCCTAGGCACAGATGTTCGCTTTGTGTACAAAGGATTTCAATATAACTGTTTCAGACGTGGATCTAACTAGTTTTTGATGTAAGGATACGTGTTTCCAATGTTTGGTTTGTCCTTTATTATTTTAAATTTCGAATTCGAAAGGGCAGTGGAAGGGATATAAAACTCAACATAATAATTCTCATCAGATTGCGATAACATTTGGGATAAATAAAATACTTATCTTTATCACACGGTGACGTCATGACAAGCCTGAATAACGCTATCGAAGTTTACTACAGCACCGCTCACATTTAAACAAGATTACAAGTTCCGAACAGGTTCAGTCTGAGCTCGGCCGTTCCCCAGGCATGACGCTTCGCCTGACGGGAGATCTCCCGTGGTCAAAATATGATTTTAAACTTTTACCATTACGGACATCGACCTACTCCGATACTCTCCGACACATACTACTTCGATAAATGATATAGATTCTTAGTACCCGTATAAGTTAAAATAGTTTGAAATAGGTAATCTATATGAAAGACGACGCCGCGTGATGTCATTGCCGGATAAAACACACGTCATGTACGTTGCCAAGATACCGGAATCGATAATTCCCACCAGCTTCCAAAGCTTTGCTATATCCTTTTCAAATCCTCATTTACATAAATGAGGTACGATAATATTTACACTGTGCGAGGATATTGGGGTTTCCCGTTTAGTATTCGAACCATGTCTATGCATAATAGTATGACACAATGGTAACCAAACCGGACCGGTTCGGTCCTGGGTTCAATTTCAGCTAGGCGGAAATCTTAACGATGACTTTAAATTTCTGTTCTCGGTCTGGGTGTGTTTAAGTTGTCTTTGTGTGTTGTTAACAGCACCCACGACACAGGAAATCCTAGTGTGGGGTTATGAGTGTGAAGCGTTATTTGTTATTGTAGACTTTAACAACGGAATATTTATTGACATCTTATCTATTGTTTTTGCTATCCGCTTTTTATCCTTTTGGATTCATTTTGGACATGAAGCTATTTGAGTAAAACTATTCCGAGTCATCGTCTTCCTTTCAGCTACCTTCTTCCCTTTGACGTCCCTGTTTCTTGGGCGACCTATAAATTAAATTATACTCATTGTTATTGTTCGCATTCATTCGCCTTAATTAATTCATTTATTCGCAAACATGATTGTTGAACAACAAATCAAACAACGATTTTTAAAATTGTTTACTCCTAAAAAGAAAAAAGATATATTCGAACCACTATTTTCATAACCACTTTCGTTGTTTGCTAACTCTCATTCGACGTTTAAAAGGTCAAACAAAGTTCCACAGAAATGGCAAAACAGAAAATCTCACAATTTTATTTACCCGAGCTCAGAGAAATACGTTAAAAACCTGCATTTTTTCGCAACCAACTCAAAGTGTTTACCTCTGTGGTCTTTGTAATAAATGGAAATAAACTCTGTGGCCCTCTGGGTAAAACGGAATTGTTTTAAAAATAACCTACTTAGTTTAACAATTAAGCTGCTATTTGTAGGTAATACTTTTACTTAAAAACCGTGCACTATTTTCTGGATACGTTGTAGGATATGCGAGGCTTACTTATCTCGTTCACCGTTAGTGCAGGGCTTACTGGGATTTAGGAAGTTTTTTTAACTTTATATTCCATCGGATATTCGGAGAGCTTTTGTCTAGTATGGATGCGATGTATGTGTGCCACCAACCTAACAAGAGAAATTCGCGTTTTGTAACGCAATCCTATCGCATGTTTTTGCAATGACCACAAAAATCGTAGGTCAATATGAATTAGTTTCATTAGGGCCACCTGATACACCCTCGACTCTCATCACAAAATTATGCCAAAACTCTATCCTTAATAATAAATCTGTAAGTGGTCTAGTCGTATCGATTTGGGTGCGGTTTTCACTAATATATTGTGGTAAGCTTCACTTAAAAAGAGTATGTTTTATTTCAGTCAGTCGAGAAATAAAAAAGTTATGTTAGTTTAAAGAATCACGCCTAAGAATTTCCGAATGTGCATACTAAGGGACATGTTTCCCGAAGCGAAGCTAGGGCGGGTCCACCCAGTAGACATCTGGGTGACAGCCTTGTCCTTGCACGTTGTTCACCAGGGTGTACAACGTGCAGAGCCGGTCGGTTCGAAGTCAAAATTGATTGAGCTAACCTAAACTTCGCACCTTCTTTGCCTATTCAAGGGTTTAATGCATAAAAAATGTAGTAACCTGAATTTGCTGAATCCTCGATTCCATTACAATGAACAGGAATGACCTCTCGAATATTCATATCGTATCCCAGATCGGAAAGCTTAGTCTTACCCTCAGAATATTTCACGTCAGTATTAGTGAGAATATTGGTATCTGCCCAATATTGTAGGACTCTCCATTATGATGTTCGGAATGTTATTTCACAATGATGGCCAATTCGCCTGAGTTATTTCGGTTATAAACAGTTGATAGTGCCACAATAACTATAAAAGTTATAAAAGTTTTATTTAGATGGAGGGTTCGGCGTAGTGTTGGGAATTTATCGTGTTTATCATACTCAATAAAAAGTTGTCATGTTTATTATTATTTTGTTGCGAATGAAAATGTTATTACGCGTATGGCGAATTATTATTTGTTTTACAGCTACTTGGGGTTTATTTAACGCTATACTGTTATGCCTTTTATTTAATGCAGCAAATATTTTATAATGTCCTATACAAATGTTTGAAGTTTAAAACCGGTCAAGTCCGAGTCGGACTCGCACAGTAGGGTTCCGTACCATCGAGCAGTATTAACTCTAATTTTTTGGTCAACAACCGGATAGAATGTCGAAAAATTCATTTTTTTATGTTTCCTTATACGTACCGCGAAGGACTGGAACAAATTGCCTGCGTCGGTGTTTCCGTTCGATTACAATGTAGGTGTGTTCAAGTCAAGAGTGAATAGGCTTCTAAGTTAATGCGCCTTACCACCCACGGCTACATCGCTGCTTACCATCAGGTGGGATTGTAGTCAAGAATTAACTTATTATAAGTAAAAAAAATGTGAACCCGTGTTTGTGATAAACTTTTTTATTTTTACCAAATATAAATTAGCGGATAATATCCAAGTTAACCTTAAAATAATATTAGAATAATTAGAATAGTATGCACAATCCGAGATTAGTAAAGTTTAAAATCGTATTGAAATAAATATTCATTTCCGATACTTTGTGCGAAATTTCAGAACGGTATGCCGTTTTACCGGTTTCGAATCCAATTTGAATGCCTAACGATTATTTGAATATGAAAGCATATTGACTAGTTACAACAACTACCTCTATCAAAACGAATTCTGAAATGAATTTCCTCGGAGCGTCCCTGTAACTCGGTTCTTGACCCTAGTTGCGAGGGTCCCGGGTTGAATTACCGGGTGGGTAAGACTGTTAACACGTTCACTGCGTCACTATTTTTGATGGACTTTCAGCCAGTGCGGATGAGGTCTTTTCGAGGCAAAGTTGAACTTCTTTCCAGTGCGTTTGAGGGCTTTTCGACCTCACAAAATATTGTTTCTAAAAAACGCCTTAAATATAGCTCAAAATTGAAAATATTTGCTTGAAACTTTACCATTATAAACTTAAATAGTTTTTCAAGTTGAATCTAGCTTCGTACGTAGGTGTGACATTTCGGTATTGAATAAATGAAAAAAAGAATTATGCCATCGATTCTGCCTCACAACGCACTGAAAAGAAGTTCGATTTGTGTCTCTACTAGTGATGGGAATAAAATACAAATGCAGGTGATATAACATTTATTTACTTAAATTAGGATTCTAAAGTGCCATACACCTACCACACATACCAATTTTAGTTTTAAAGTATGTAAGTCAGTTTATGTGTGTGTATATGTGTATGAATGGATGTGTGCGTATTTGTGTGAATGGGTGGGTAATTGTGTGTGTTGTGTGTGTGTGTTTGTGTTGTGTGTTTGTATGTACTCTTACTCATTGAGTATAACAGCTATGACCACTGCAGACACGAACAAAAGAGAAGATATACTTCCTCAACTAAAGGAATCTGGTATTGTAAACCGGAAATATAAACTATACAGAAGTTAAAAATACGAGTAGCTATTTATCAAATATTTCAAACCACATTCATGTTGTAGCAATATACATTTGAAAACACCCACACCTAGGGTAGGAAAAAAATAATAATATTTAGAGTATTAAATTGATTTTCCTCTTTTGAAATATATTTATCATTATTTGAGTATTGTGTAGATTATAAAAGCAAAATAGGATTTGCGACGATTAAGGATTTGTTAGTGTAAGCAGCATGCGTATAAATGATGAGTGTTAAAAAATCGTGCTAAAAAAATTATCTTGAGTACAATTAGTTTAGTTGTCAACTAGCTAGCTGTAGCTTGGCTATTAGTAGGGGTCATTTTGGTTAAGAGGGTGAAACGAGGTCCGATAAAGTGGTACCAGACTGTACAGTAATCAATTTTATATTTTATATGAGTCATCTTATACGCTTTATTATGATACAAAACTTAAAATTGTAGCTAGTGTGATTTTTTTTATTGAATTTTACAATTTACTATCCTTACTCTTCGCCGTAATACTTTACGTGAAAAGGAACGTAACCAAGTGCAGTAGTGAAATTATTAAGTAAAAAAATCGATGTTAATAAATCCAATAAAAATACTTTTACTTTTAAATGGCTATTTACCGAAAGATTTTAAATGCAGTATATTATGAAAATCGATATTACTTGATGGCTGTTGGTTCTTTCTATTCTAATGTCAATGTCAATCTGTCAAAGTACTCAAATCAAAGTCAAAAATAATAAGTCAATGACGAACAATAACAAAAATACTTAAAAAATAAGGCGAGTCGCGCGGACAAGAAGTGCGCTTCCGTATCGAAACTTGTCGCATCACTACGCGCCGCCCGCGCCCCCCGCGCTTCACTCCGTGCGTTTATGAGGCCTACAACTTTTGAGGCAGATTAGACCTCACTTCGCACTGGCGCATATTTTTTTCTATTCAGTGCGTTTGAGGGCTTTTCGACCTCATATCTTATTAAATAAGCCATTAGGCTCTACTTCGCAAGAGAAACAATTTTATGTATTTGTCTCTGTCATACTCAAAGAAATGTTAAAATTGTAGCCTCCCGCACGGAGTGAAAGAACGCGATTTTGATTGCCGCACCAGCGGGAAGTCGTGCTTGAGACATTTCGACCTCATAACGCACTGAACGTGTTAAGTGGTAGGCAAACGTCTGCTCTTCTTTCCTGGGTGTTTGTTTATGCTCACCCGTAGCCCGGGAATTCTCCGAGGGCAAGTGCGAAATTCATTTTCGCAACAAAAAAAAAATAATGAAGTAATTTCTATGCGCGATAAAGTAATTTATGGATAGAGTAATCTTACTTTGTATTATTTGTTTTTCCGAGATAGAAATGACTGATGATGTTTGTTTATTACACATGGTGCAATGGTTACGAGGCCCGACTGGGTTCGATTCCCAGCGAGGCGGAAATTTGAATTAATTAATTTTAAAATTCTGGTCTTGGTTTTTATGTGTTTTTTTTTGTTTTGGTGTGTTGTTCATGGCACCCATGACAAAGTTAGGGCTAGTATGGGGCTATAATGTGTGTAGCGATATTACTAGGGGGGATCAAAAAGTAATGAGAATCGGATATTTATAGAGCATATAAAAATATGAAAAAAATTGTTTTTGCTTCCTCATATATCTACTAGTTCAGCATAAAAATATCATATAAATAGGCCACGATTTCCGTGAGGTACATTCATTTGAATACGAACAGTCGGAGAGTAAACATCAAAATGGAGAAAAACGAAATCAGAGCTGTCATAAAGTACCTCTGTTTGAAAAAAATGTCTACCAAAGACATACACTGCGACCTAGTGGAAACATTTTAGGACTCTGCTCCTCCATATTCCACAGTTGCGCGCTGGGCAAAGGAGTTCAAGCTGGATAGAACATCCACAGAAGATAAACATCGCAAGGGACGCCCATCCACGTCCCTCAATGCGGAAATCGTTAAAAAAGTCGCAAATGTCGTGTTGGCAGATCGAAGAGTGACCATAAGGCGTGTAGCTGAGGTCACAGGGATTTCATATGGCAGTTTTCAAAGAATCTTTGCGAACGAACTGCATATGAAAAAGGTCTCTGCGCGTTGGGTGCCGAGAATGTTAACCGAGTAGCAAAAGAAAAATCGTGTCGAAATTTCGAGGGCGAATCTCGTAAAGTTCCAGACGGATCAGAATTTTTTTTTGTCTCGTGTCGTGACCATGGATGAGACCTGGATCCATCATATTGATCCGGAAAACAAACAAAAGTCAATGACTTGGAAACGAGCCTTTCACCGATGCCGAAGAAATTCAAGGTGTCAAGTTCGGCAGGAAAGGTTATGGCGTCCCTTTTTTGGGACGCTGCAGGAATTATAATGGTGGAATACTTGAAAAAAGGAGCCACTATTACAGGCTCTTACTACGCAGACCAAATAAGAAGATTGCGGGAGGTCATCAAAGAAAAAAGACGATGCAAACTCCGAGCTCGAGTGTTGTTTCAACAAGACAACCCACCGTCTCACAAAGCCTCCGTTGCGATGGCTGCCATTCAAGAAACGGGATTCGAATTGCTCGAACATTCACCCTATTCGCCAGACCTGGTTCCCAGTGACTTTTACCTCTTTCCTCGGCTCAAGGAATACTTCCGAGGCAAAAAATTTGACGACGATAGCGAGATGATGACTGCCGTGGAGGCGTTTTTGGAGGGTCAAGACAAAGAATTTTTTTCAAAGGGAATTATGGGTTTAGAAAAAAGATGGACTAAATGTATTGACTTGCAAGGAGACTATGTAGAGAAAGAAATTTTTTTTTTAGTTAAAATATCCTTATTTCATATTTATTATCATTACTTTTTGATCCCCCCTCGTATTATTTTCAGAGACCCGCTCTGCGCTTGAAATTGGACTATAATTCATTTTGCCAAGGGTTACTTCACATTGACACAATGAACGTAAGTGTCAGTGAAAAGTTTTTGCATGGCGTAGGTTTAGATATTATTCTCTATTTACATAAACAAGTTTCATCGTGCGCCGCAACTTAAAACAAAATCAAAATTTCTTCCATTCAAAAATGTTCAAACGCGAATTGAAATCCAATATAATTTAGTAAAGTATCACAACGACAGAATGGATTCTTCAATACAGATACTGATTGCAGACATTAGAATTGAACTGTGAAATGATTATTGCTGTTTAACTCAATTGGCAATACGGCTAGCAATCCAACGGCTTCAATCAATCCGCTACGGACACTAATTCGATTGGAGTGCCCGTTTCAATATTGACAACAGGCGCAATGCCCGGAGACAGGGAATTAAATTGAAATGAAATTTCTACCACTCTTATAATACTTTAATAACGCCGTGATAAAACTAACGAACGAACGAACGTGATAGACTGCCCAACAGATAAAAATTAAACCGATAAAGAGGTAAAGCATCAAACAGATCAATTTAATTTACACTACATAGGTATACATTATATATAAGTATCTGAGGAAATACTACATTCAATACAGCTGAATACTACATATTTAAATTAGCAATTCATCTCAAAACATCCTAGGTAATAGAACTTAACTTGACTTGATTCTTGAAAGATTGCTCCGTTTCCATATTCGAATAACGATTCGTTTTATTACGGGTTCCTACGGATAGTAGAACTATCTACGAGGCGTGATTATAGTCTTTCTATAAGAAAAGATTATAAGGAACGACTACGACTCGTTACTTGTTACTTGAAAACGATCAGTTTAACGACTGGTTAAATATAAGAACCGGCAGTATTATTAAGGACTGAACGCGATGGATACCTTAGGGTGATATTTGCAAGATTAAGACAAATCGAGGTATGAATCTAAATCGGCCTACACGTTTGGTCTCTAAAGTATCACAAAGGAATAAAGGTAATACCAATGAAAGTATTATAATCGTAAACCATTATGAGGGGTACAGGCTATAACATTGTCCACAATGGCCAAGCTTGGCAGACTTTATACACCTTTAAGAACATTAAAGTGAACTCTCAGGAGTGCAGGTTTCCTCACGCAGTTTCCCTTAAAGTGAGTGTGGCGACATCGCACACACGTCACATGGTGACGTCACGACAAGCCTGAATCACGCTATCGAAGTTTTCTACCGCTTGTATATTATACAAGTTCCGAACGACATCACTCGGAGCTTGGCAGCTCCCCGGGCATGTCGTATCGCCCGGCGGGAGATCTCCCTTTGCCAAATGAGTGATAATTAAATTCTAATACGCACAAAATTCTTGAAAATAACTGGTGCGTGCAGGAACCCAGGTTCCCCCTTTGAGAGTTCAACGTTCAAAGTACTTGAATATCACTGTTAAATACTCGTATAATCTCTTTGTATAAATAAATGGGTAAACAAAATACAAGTGTGCATTTATGTAAGGAAGCTTAATTATAATTGAACGAACCCTCAGTAACTCAATAACAAAAGATGGAAACGGGAGAGGTTATTGGATTAACAAGTATCCAGCTGATTTAACGGCAATTGATTCCTTGGGTAAATATATGGCCTCATATACCTTTTGTGCCATTTCGATTTGATCATAATTATTTATGCTTTTGAGCAGTGAGGTGGAATCTTGTGTTCCCGAAAACTGGTGACACATTTAGTGTACTTATAGTGTATTGTTCTAAGTTGGTCGCCCCATTTGAGTCTTGTTCTAAGTCGGTCGCAATTGTCATGGGCGGCAGCGGAAGGTGGTGCTGCATGCTCGTTTGCTACCTTAATTCCATAAAAAAAAACATTTCTGTATAAAACTTTTTGTATTTCAAAATTATTGTTGGTCAAGAATTAAGAAGAACGAAAGAAAGTGTAGCTCTCAAGGCCCCATTAACTATACTTATACTCTGTATAGTTACCAATACTCTGCGTTGACCCGCTAATTGGTTACAAGCAACCAGTAATTCTTATATACTGTCTCTTAACGAGACACCAATTAAAGAGAACTTTTATTAAACTACATAGTTGTGCTCACAACTTCGTTCGTAGGAGATTTTCCCGCGTAAATCCAGATCTCTTGGGAATTCCAGGAGAACTAGTAGCATATAGGCATGCCCTATAACCTCATCTATTTTCCAGTGAAAGTCTCATTAAAATCGGTCAAGTCGTTCTTGAGTTATAATGGAGCATACAGACAGACAAACAAAAATGGTAAATTAAGTCAGTGAGTCGAAAATTGAAGTCGTGAGTCAAAGTCGTAAAACGAATATTTATCATGAAATTTGTTAAAAAAACATTATGTACAGACAAACTTTACAGATTTATGTAGTAGTATAGATAAATTAAATTGAGAAGCATTGTTTGTCAATACAGCTGAGCAGACATCAGCGTATTAATTGGAAAGTATCGACGGGAAGTGGGAATAATCCGATTCATTTGACTTTAACGAAATTAAGTTCCGTAACGTTACTTCGAATTTTTAATGAAAATTCTACAGCGAGTTAATTAACGCTTTTTACTCTTGACCGGTTTCGTCTAGTGGTTTAAAAGTTTTCGACTTCGAGTTCAAAATACAATTTTAATTTTGCGAAGTTCAACTTAAACGTGGTTTTAATGTAATACGGTCGAATTTTTATTGTAGAGCCTACTTGTTCTTATAATGTTAGTTACTTAATAACGCAAAAACAGCTGAAATCGTTTGGAATTTGGCACACAGATAACAACAACAAAATCCTCTTTATTGTACACCAAAATGTTACATGGATACATTATTACAATACATAGAAATTAGTACAACAAGCATAAGACCGCCTTAAGAGGGGGTATAAAGCTAGGAAAAAATCAAATTTCACCCGCCCGTCTCAATGGAGCAACGGTACTGATAAATGGAACAGAGCATGTCAAAATCCTAGAGCTATAAAGATAAATGTATTTTATTTAAATAATTCGTAAATTATAGATTTGATTTAGAAATCGATCTACAAATCCCTCCGTGATACTAATTAGCATAATATATTAAAATATTGACTCAAAAACATGCACCATATTGAAAATAAATTGATTTTAGTTGAAAATTAGACCTAACTTTGTGATTTTTTTCTATCGAGAAAATTTAATTTTTTTATGTTTTTGCTTCTTGCATTCACTCAATAATATGATGAAGTATAACTATGTTTTTCTTCAGCTTCTAGAAACTTGATCTACTACTGTAAAAATTGAATCTACGATTGCCAATTTTGCTTTATACCCCCTCTTAACTTACACTTAAGTACCGCCTATCGACGAACATTTTTAAAGCACATCAACGTGGCAAAGCTGTACGAGTATAAAGAGTTCTTCTTCAGAGCCGGCGTAGCACCGGCGACTTTCCTGGTGTTGCCCGTGTCCATAGGCGACGATGACCACTTACCATCAGGGGGCTTCTCTGCTTTTGGTGCATGCAAAAATGGTGCTCCTTACTATTCTCCATGATTAATATATCAATGCAATTTACCACATCGTTTATCGTTTAATGTTCGTATGACAGACGCTCGAGGCCAGAGGTAATCTATTTACTCACCGGAGAACGGCTGCGGTTTTAAACTTGTTAGATTCACTTTGTGGTCGCACCGGAGGTGCTTTGAGCAGATTTTAACAGTAATCGACTTAGTGGCCTAGGTTTTGATGGACATATTTTGAAGTGAAAACTTCTTTATTGTCATTGTGATTTGGAATTCGATGAAACGGAAATGACGCGCAATTGAAACGAAACGGAAACAAAAAAGACACAGACACATTTTAACGTTGGAGAAAATGAGATAGGAACGTTAGCAAGAGTTATAACAATAGTTATGACATCTAACCAAACAATTAAAACAATGCAGCGTTAGATCGCTTATAGTTTATTGTACTCACGACCAAAACGTTATATTTTGTTTGAAGATTTCACTTCTAGCACGTGTGAATTGCACGCATTTTGATTTTACATTTGACTAATACATCGTTTACATATTAGAAGTTATTGGGCAATGATTTTACAAGAAGCATCTGTTTATTAATTTAGGTTTACTTATTTCAGAGAAATATAATATATTTCCAAGCCAAGAAGAAGATATATTCTTCTTGGCTTGTCCGCCTTTATCAATCCACTGCTATTTTTTTATAACCTGAAGGGCTGACGTACGAAGCAGCTGAGCCACCTGAAGGTAAGTGTACACGAGTAACAGCAGGGGAGTCGCCAATGTAACGCCGACCCTGAAGAACTCTTTTTACACCTTTTCTGAAGAGTCATAGCGCTTCGGAAATACGTTATAAGGAAGTTTAGTCCACAAATTGTACGATAATCAACCGTAGAGGTCCTCTACGAGGCCAATTGGGGCAAATGAAACTTCAATTTTCGGCCTGTAGTGTGATGATGGAAAGTAAACACCTCAATAAACATGAAATGTAAGTTTGGTATCATTCGTAATTCAAACATGTAAAGGCACTTTGGAAAGTATATTGGCAAAAGCAAGTGAGACTTTCCAATAGTAACTATCAAAGGCTTTGAGGGAATATTTGTGGCCTTTCGTCCCAAATTTTCGTTCACAATCGAGGTAGGTACGACAATATAAACCCTCTACATAAGTTTTTTGGCGTTCTGAACGTAATTGAACACACATTGGAAATCGCACGAAATGTCGGAATCTTTCGATTTTATTACGGTAAAAAAATATAAAGATAAGCCGATCCACACCCAGACCGAACATATCAGAAATTTAGACAAATACAAATTTCCGCCTCGCTGGGAATCGAACCTAGGACCCTCGTAACGGCGATCCGGCATGTTAAGTCATTGCGCTATACGGGTCGTCCAAGGGTTGAAGTGGGTCAAAAATGCTCAAAAGTTCATAGAAAGTTTAGAAATTCGTAGCTAACTAACCCGAACATTTATACCGAACATTTGGTTCTAACACATGCGTTTGGCTATTCATAATTCATTTCCATGGTTAATTAAAAACGTGAGATCCACAGACAGCAGCATGGAGAGCACTCTAGGTCGTTTTCAATCACGTTAACTAAGTACTCGTGCCCTGCAGTGATTGAATTTGAAGCCAATTAATTAAGCAGTTGAGGGGAAAAAAGACCCAGGCGTAGGCTTCTCAAACTGTTCGCTTTATTTTTTATTAATTATAAAGTAAAAAATAAATTAACCGCCCCGCACTAGGATTCCCTGTGTCGCGGGTGGCATGGACAACATATTTATCTGTCACATAAACATCTGCCCCGGCCGGGAATCGAACCCGGGACCCCTCGCTTCGCAGGCAGGGCCACTAGTCTACGGGATCGTCAAAGTTAAGCAACAGGGGGTGCGATCGGTAGTTGGATGGGTGACCGCTAGTGGCAAAATTCTTGGGCGCTTCCGTGCTTCGGAGAGCACGTAAAGCCGTTAGTCCCGGTTGTTACCATTTGCAGCATGTCGTTAAGCCATGTCAAATGCCTTCGGGCGTCATAAAATATTGCGACACTTGGGTTGGCCACTAACCCCTCCATCAATACGCACTGGAGCAGCGTGGTGGAGTACGCTATAGGCCTCCTTCGTTATGAGGAGAGACCCTTGCTCAGTAGTGGGCCATTAATGGGTTGACTCAGCCTTAAAACGAGCAGTAACAAAATATTACAATTTTTAACTCAGAAATAGGTCGCTATATAGTCTTAAAAATAACGAATCAAGTTCAATTAAAGTAAAATCAATTAAGTCAATTAACGTAAATTATTAAGGGTTACAATAATTATTGTAGATCACGAACCCTTACGATATATTTTCGAAACACTTTGAGAACCTCTGCCCCTGCCTAGAGGTTCGAACACCGTTTCCCTACCTGCATAAAGATGTTTCCGATTATGTTTCCGGCACAGATTATGGGGGATATAAATATTTATTCCCTATGTTTGTTATTTATCATGTCGGAGTGTTCATCTTGTCCACACCAAAAGCAAGGGGAAAGTAATATCTATAAAGTAATTTCAGCGAAAACAAATATTAAAAATGGAATATTCCATATTGTAGACTCTTGATTTAAAGTAAGTAGGTAGGTAATGTAACGCACTCGTTATAAAAATACTATTACCTCGTACATTAGTATGTTAAACAGATATTTTAAAGGTCTTACCGCTAAAGAGCGATCTCTTTTCTTTATATTCCTTCCCGATATTTCGATTTAGAAACACAGATATCACTTTGGAATTTATAGGGCTCCTTCTCTTCTAAGAAACTTCTCTTTCTTTTCTTTCTTCTTAACTTCTCCTGCTAAGACCTCCTGATCAGAGCAACAAATTGTACTTGGTGGTGGGTTTCGTATTTTCCTTCTTAACATAGTCCATGTAGAATGAACCATGGTATTTTTATAACGAGTTTGTGTTGCAGTAACGGAGTGTCAGAAAAAACGGTTTTCTCGTGTTCTTCAAGGTCAAGACAACACGTCGTTAAGGACTTTGGTGTTACAGTCGTAAATCACCATTAGCACCTACTGTTTTATCATGTATACCTATACAAAAAACTATGCTTAGTACGGTATCGGACTAAATGTGAATAATTTATTTATATTATCTCTTAATTGGATTCGGGATGAACGATTGGCGAAGTGACATGAAGAGAGAGAGAGAGAGAGAGAGAGAGTTACTAATACGTTCGCGTGTTTTATTATATGGCTTCTGCGAAGAAAATAACATCTGTTCACTACTAGTTTTAGAAGACTTGAATTGTAATGTACGGCGATAGAGTATAGCTTTCAATAATTCATACAATGTTCTTACGAGAATTCAATCCTGGTTCAGTAACAAAGATCCAACATTTATCACGTAGATCTCAAAGGATTTTGTATTCTGTGTATTTAAGCATAAAGTTCAATATTCGTTGGGTATAATATTAACTTTACTGACGCGAGTTTATCTAGGCGATCCGAAGAGACAGGATCTTATGGTGTTAAAGTGTCTCATCTTAACATTTTAATGCCGTCTTACAAAGTTTGTAGATAACTTTTCTCCTAGATTTTGCAGAGTACAGCTGCAACACTTCAGGGAGTCATAACACTTTTAATAGTAATATAGTAACAGCCTTCGTTTCGCTATGGAAAATCTGTCTTACCCACATTAGAAGAAACATTTAGCTGGATCATTTAAATTGACACAAGTTGGCCCGTCGTACTTCGTACCGCTTTATAATTAAAAATGTTTTGGTGATATATCGACAGCAACGCCACCTATCGGGTCCAATTGTGAATCTAAACCATCCCCAGATCCCCTTGAACACACACAAAAAATTTCATCCAAATCGGTCCAGTCGTTAAAAAATGTTTTGGTGATATATCGACAGCAACGCCACCTACCGGGTCCAATTGTGAATCTAAATAATTCTCGGATCCACCTGAAGACACACAAAAAATTTCAACCAAATCGGTCAAGCCGTTTAGGAGGAGTTCAGTGACATACACACTCACACTCGAATTATATATATTAAGATATTCTTTTTATTAGTTTGTGAACTGTTGACACAAAAACATTAAATGCTACCTTAAGCTTACATTATAGCAATGATTTTACATGACTGAAATCGCGAAATCGTGATTAAATTTTGGGCAAAATGCACCAGATCAAATTGTAATATGTAATCATGATTACATTCTGCCCATATCTGCACACCACAGTCATGTCTACCCAGCCGGGACAAACCAGTCAAAACAGATTAGGTACCTACTCATTCATGTTCCAAAGTGTAATAGTCAGTAACTTCGAGAAAGCCTAAAGTTCAGTAATAACAAAGCTAATTTGCTGGTTCAATGCCTTGTGTAAAAACAGCCAAGTGCGAGTCGTATGTCACGATTTGTTCCTTACATTTGTTTAGGACATTAATATGTTCAGTACAGTAAAACTAATTAGCACTAACAGTCCCTGCCCCAGTCACGGCAAGTTTTGATTCTATCGCCGTTTCGCAAAGGTGTTTTATAATTCTTTATAAAGGACCTACCATCTTCTGTATAATGGACGAACTATTCTAGTCCCGACTTGAGTCGTGTTCTGGGTCGGTCACAGTTGTCATGGACGGCAGTGGAAGGGTGGTGCTGTATGTTAGTTTGCTATTTTAAATAAGTACAAAAGAAGTTTTTCGTAGAAATTGGTATCATGAATTTATTGCCATAATGAATGAATGATTAAAGGAACTTAATGAATGAATTTGGATTCGAAATCAGGTGTATAACAATTTATTAGTCATTCTACGCCGTGCGTCATTATGAACTGTCGATAACAGAAACAATGTCATCATTTCCAAATATTGTCTTTGAAGTAATCATCTTTTATCATTAAAGTAATCACTTTATGATAAACAAGGTTTGGCCGCGGAAATATTGCGCTTCCAAGAGCGAAATAACATAAGTCATAATTATTATGGGTCACATAAGGTGCAACATAAGTCATAATTGACATCTTTTATGTTATGAGTAGCATTGTTTTTCGTGTAGCTGGCAATCGATCTTGAACGTCCACTGGATTATAAATAACTTTGGACATTGGACTTCCCGTTAACATGAACAACAAAAGTTTGTGAAAAACGGCGATAGGGTGTTTAAATAAATTGTTTATTGTGACAAATATAGTTGTCATTTAATAGCTGGTAAGCTTAGAAATAAAAAAATACGGAACCCTTCAAAGGATAATAAATTTTACTATCTATAATAAGTCTGTGACAAAACAGCTGATCGGCAGAATATTTTACGTTGTTTTTGCCAAAATTAGATAAGTCATGGATAAGAGAGAAAATGGTGTCAAATAGGATTTAGTGTCCATTTTCCTATAGGACAATAATATCGTATGTTTTCTATTGATTTCTGTATTATATAATTATAACGGACTTCACACACTTGGAGTACATTACTGAGAAGGGTTCAGGTTTCCGCACAATGTTTTCTTTCACCGAAGCAAGCAATAATAATATAATTAATTTAAAAATAGTTGACGACCCATATGGCGCAATGGTGACCAGGCCGGACTGCCTTTCAAAGGGTCCTAGGTTCGATTCCCAGCTAGACGAAAATTTTAATGATGAGTTTAAATTTCTATTCTCGTTCTTGTCTATGTGTATTGCGACACAGAGAATCCTGGTGTGGGGCCTATTAGTGTGTAGTGTTATTTATTTATTTATGTTATTGGTATGTTGTTAAAATTAATAAAAAAAAATGAAAATTAGCGGATGCAGGATTCAAACCCAGGAATTGTTCAGGGCCTTCAAAAGTGTATCGTTCAAACCACGTGACTATCACTGCTTATAAACTAAGAGATAACTCTATTGATACTAATACCCTACGCGTCCTAATATCGTTTAAGTTTATGTAATCGTTCCACTGGGTAAACACGCTCATGATACAACGAGGAACATATTTAGATTACAATATTGTGTAAGAAACAGCTTAAACGTAGTTTATGTGATATTGGTACAATGTAAGGACACATAAGGACACATTAACGTAACATTATGTATGTTATTATTACACATGTATTATGTAAACAAAATAATGTAGATGGAATTAGAACATAATGTTGTCTATCGAAGCGCTCATAGCCCGGTGGTTTGCGTCGATCTTAAGCGACTGACAAAGTTAAGCAACAGCGGATGCGGCGTCTATTTTTAGTTAGTTCGCAATGGCCATCAAGGGCTACGTGTGCTCGCTCTTTATAACGCTATCGTCTTCCCATCAAGTATCATTAAAATAAATTAAATTTCACATAGATATAAATTAACAGTAAAATAGTCTACTTAATCTCTTGTTCTCTTCTACTAATATACTGAGTTAATAAGAGCTCGTACAGGTTAGTTAATGTCCACAATTGCCATTGCCACAATCTTCCGTGTCGGCATCAATCAAACAAATTTATTATTATGTATGATACTAGTAGAGCCTGAAATCCGCAGTCAAACGCTGAAATTAAAAACGAGCAAATCAGGGCTTTATGTAATTTTTAAAAATACCCTCACTAATTACCATTTTTTAAGTCACGTAACGTTCCATTGCAACAGACAAGGGTCCAAGGAAGAAGGGTGATTTTTTATGGGGGTGAAAAAGATAACTTTATTAGCGGGGTGCGTTAGAACAACATGATGTTGCATAATTAGTTTTTAGGTTGAAAGGTCAACGGCTAATTAGTCTTTAGGTTGAAACAACATTACAGATGAGTTTTTTGGGTTCCGTTTAGCGGAGACAAACGGAACTCCATTAATATGCCGCTGTCTGTCTGTCACAGGGATCTATCTCTTGACCAGAAATAGGTAGACACCTAATTCACAGAATGCGTATTACTGTGGTCAGCATCACAACAATTATTATAAAGTAAATAAGTTACATCTCAAAGGGGGTATTGTTCAACGTTTAGTTAACATGCATAAGATGTTTAGTATTTAGTTTAGTTGATCATCACTAGATGGCGCTGTTCCATTGGCTGAATCACGCTATCAACATTATTTTGTAGAATCCTTAAGTATGGGCATAAATAAATATTATTCGTACTCGCTTACACTTGTGTTTCATTGCACACTGGGGACCTTGGACATATTTTTGGGCCTTACGAGTCGGATATTAGACTTTAGTGCCATATCAGTCCGGTCCTAATTTTTTTGGAAACATACGGCACGCATACCGGTGGTGGATCGTCACCGAAGTGCTCAAGTGCTGCATACGGAGCAGCACTCAGCGCGCCAGCGGAAAGAAGCGGTACCAGCAGGGCGACGCAAATACTGCGAGTCAAGACCGTTCCGGCAGAGGGCGCCACAAGGAGGTTGTGACTACTAAGGAGGCAGCCCCAGCAAGGAACTGCGGGGTGCGGAGGCAGGTGACGTCATTGGGTGGAAGTGACATCACACCAACAAGTGAAGTTAACAGAGGAGGTTTGATTTGGCGGCAAATATTGTGAGTTGACTTTGAATAATTATCGTGATCAGTTAAAATTGGACTTAAAAAATTTCTAACACTTGTAAAATTTTCTGTTGTTTTGTAGACTTGTTAAATTAATAGTTTGAATAATTTGGACTTAGAATATTTAAGCTAAAAGCGGTATTACGGGGAATCCATGCCCAATTTTCTATCTTTTTATTTGGTTTAAAACACTTGTAAAATTTTTGCTCTTGTTCTTGGACTTAGAATATTTGTGGTTTAAAACACTTGTAAAATTTTTGCTCTTGCTCTTGGACTTAGAATATTTGTGTATTTTCTGTCTTAGGTTTAAAACACTTGTAATTTTTTTATCCTTTTCTGGGACTTAGAATATTTATGTAAAATTCTTTAAACTTAGAATATTTGTGTTTAAATTGTATTATAAGTTAAAGAACTTGAAACAGCTTAACAATCAAGTATGGAATCATTAGTTAAAGTTCAGTTAGAAAACAAAAAGATAATAGAGAAGGCCAGAAATAATTTTAAGAAATCTCCAAAGGATAGATTAACGCAGGCTTACATAACAACACGATTAGAATCACTTGAAGATCAATGGCAAGATTTTGTTAAAACACATAAAGAAATAATAGAAGTTAGGACTGATAAAGATTTGAGAGATACATATTTTACTACAGAGATTTACGACCAAACGGAGGAAATTTATTTAATGTATAAGACAGAGTTAAAGGAGCGTGTTTCAGGCACTATACCTGTAAATAGTGATAGTAAACCAATGAAACCAAACATTACTAACGTTAAGTTACCAAAAATTTCCTTGCCGACTTTTTCGGGACAATATACTGAATGGACTTCATTTCGTGACTTGTTTCTATCACTTATCGACAAAAATGAAGCATTAGATGATGTTCAAAAGCTTCATTATTTGAAGAGCCATTTATCAGGAGAAGCAGAACAATTGTTACGACACACTCCCGTAACTGCGTCTAATTATAAAGAATGTTGGTCGATTTTAACAAAACGATATGACAATAAACGGTTTTTAGCAAATTGCATGTTAAAACGTCTTTTAAATCAACCAACAATTACGAAAGCGTCCTCAGCGTCTATTAAAAACATTTTAGATACTACTGTAGATTGTCTACATGGTTTACGCACGCTTAACATCGATGTTAGTTCCTGGGATACCATTGTTATATTTATCATAGGTGCAAAACTAGATCTTGAGTCGCGAAGGTTATGGGAATCCCAGATAAGCTCAGGCGATGAATTAGCTAGTTTCAGTCAATTTAAGGAATTTTTGGAATCAAGGTTTCGATCGCTAGAGTTTTTAGATGCTAAGTCTGTAAAACCTACTGTTAACCAAACCAATGCAAAATCATTCCATGTAGCTTCTCAAACATGTATATTGTGCTCGGGTGATCACAAGTTATGCCATTGTAAAGAATTTGCAAAAAAAGATACTGACTCTCGTCGCGAATTCGCTCGTATTAGTAAAATATGTTTTAACTGTCTCACGAAAAATCATAATGTTTATTCTTGCCGTCAAGCTACTAGATGTCATTTATGTAAAAAACGACATCACACGCTACTTCACCCAAAGTCCCTCAACTCTGCTGCAACAATTGATACATCAGCCGACAAAGCTGTGGTTGCAGCAGCAGCCGCGTCGTCAAATCAAGGCGAGTCTACCACTAGTGTTTGTTGTTACGCAGATGTTCACAACCATGGCCTGTTAGCCACAGCCTTGGTCAACGTCGAGTCAAAGACTGGTACCACCATTGTTTTAAGGGCCCTGATGGACCAGGGCTCTCAGGTCTCCTTTATTACGGAGTCCGCGGTCCAGTTGCTCGGCCTAAAGAAAACACCTGCTCACACTGACATTCTTCGACTAGGCGATGATGAGGGTGTCGCGATGCCCTCAAGGTGGATGGTACGTTTTCAAATACAATCACGCCTAGATCCCAATTTTGTTTTGTTAGTCAATGCTTATGTGTTGAAAAGACTCACATCACGTCTTCCTGAAAGGAAGATTGTTCAGGTTTTACCATCATCGTTTGCTTCATTAGAATTAGCCGACCCGTCGTTTGATACTCCTGGAAAAATTGACTTGTTGTTAAGCACTTGTGTAGTTGGAGAGGTTCTTCAGGAGGGTTTGGTTAAGGGTCCGCCTGGTACACCCATCGCTCAGCGGACTAAGCTGGGATGGATTTTATCTGGTGAGATCAACAAAACGGTGACTATGCCAGTATGTTGCAGCGTATTTGCGCACACAGATGTTAACGAGCTTTTGCGGAAGTTTTGGGAGTTAGAATCAGATGAATCTTCAGCTCGCAAGGTGATATTGACCGAAGAGGAGCAGAACTGTGAAGACTTTTATTCTAACTCCACAAAACGCGACGCTACTGGACGATATATTGTCCGGTTGCCCTTCAAATCCGAAGATCCACAATGCCAATATGGTAGATCAGAGGAGATAGCTCGTAAACGTTTTCACATGCTGGAGAGAAAGTTGATTAGAAACCCTGAACTAGGAAGGCAGTACAAGGCCGTCATTGAAGAGTATCTTCAACTGGGACACGCTGAAGTAGTTCCCCAGTCGGAGATGGCGAAGATTGCGGTATATTTGCCGCACCACGCCGTCGTGCGCGAAGATAAAAGTACGACTAAGGTCAGGGTCGTCTTCGACGCTTCTTGTTCGGGATGCAATGGAGTTTCGTTGAATGATGATTTGATGGTAGGCCCCACCTTACAACCCGATTTACGTCATATCATTATGCGATGGCGATGCCATCCAATATGTCTGATTGCGGACATTGTGAAGATGTACCGACAGGTAAAGGTGTCTGATGAGCATGTTGATTATCAACGTATCTTGTGGCGCGGGAATCCTAATGCTGAACTGCAACATTTGCGATTATTGCGTGTCACATTTGGTACGTCCTCAGCTCCATATCTTGCGGTACGTACTCTGCAACAATTGGCGCATGACGAAGGAAAATATTTTCCTTCAGTCTCAAAACGTGTTTTGCAGGATTATTACGTTGATGACCTATTGTCTGGTTGCGAATCGGTTGCGGAAGGTGAGCAAATTTATCGGGAAATGAATGAGTTGCTCGCTCGAGGCGGTTTCCAGCTTCAGAAGTGGTCCAGCAACAGTAAAGAACTTTTGGCTAATATACAAAATGAAACATCAGAATTAAATGACACAGAAGTTTTAAGTTTTAAGGTAGATTCTTTGATGAAAATTTTAGGTTTGACGTGGAATCGAAACTCTGATGAATTTCAGTATACTGTCCATCTTCCTCCGCTGGAAACACCCGTTACTAAAAGAAGGGTGATCTCTGACATCGCCCGACTTTTCGATCCTCTCGGTTGGATTGCACCAGTCATAATAATAGCCAAGGTGTTTATTCAACGTCTGTGGCTCTCCGGAATTGAGTGGGACGAAGAACTACCCGATCACTTGTTGAAGGACTGGTTGGATTATAGAGGTAATCTTCACAATCTCCAAAATTTTCATTTGCCGAGGTGGATTCACACAAGTCGCCATGACGTTCGTCTTGAGTTACAAGGGTTTTGCGACGCCTCTACAAGCGCATATTCTGCTGTTGTATACACTCGATCCGTTGATTCCAATGGTCATGTTCATGTTAGTCTAGTGGCATCAAAAACTAAAGTGAGCCCAATCAAACAGGTGTCTATACCGCGCTTAGAATTATGCGGCGCTGTGTTGCTTTCAAAACTTCTGTTGGAAGTTTCAGAGGCGTTACAAATTGAAAAGGATTATGTGCATGCCTGGACTGATTCGTCAGTGGTACTCTCCTGGTTGAGTGGCCATCCCAGTCGTTGGAAAACCTTTATAGGAAATAGAGTGTCAGAAATTCTCAGTTCCATGAATATCAATCAGTGGTCACATGTTAAGTCTAAAGACAACCCCGCCGATTGTGCCTCCCGTGGAGTGAATCCGTGTGACTTCGTTGAACACGAATTATGGGTTTCCGGACCTGATTGGTTAAGAAACGAAGTAATTGATTATAGCAAGGGCGTAATTATTCAAACTAATTTGGAAGAAAGGAAATCCACTTTTGTAGCTAATGTAGTATCAGAACGAACCGAACAAAATGAATTTATATCAAGGTTTTCAACTTTGCACAAATTAACTAGGGTGACTGCTTACTGTAGAAGGTTTTTAAAACTTAAATCTAAAACTAAATTTCAACTTAATTTAACATTCGAGGAAATAGATGAAGCTTTGGTGTCATGTATAAGAAAATGTCAATCAGAATATTTTGTAGAGGAATTAGAAAATTTGAAGAAAACGGGCAAAATCAGTAGAAAGGGAAAAATTATATCATTAAATCCTTATTTAGATCACGATGGGATTTTGAGAGTTGGTGGTAGATTACAACGGGCTAACCTTCAACAGGACATGAAACATCCTATTATTATTCCTCACAAGTCTCACCTCGCTATGCTTTTGGTAGCAGAGGCTCATGAACGTACATTGCACGGAGGACCGCAATTGGTACTTAATTACTTGAGATCCAGATATTGGATCATTCACGCCAAAAGTGTTGTACGGCAATATATACATAAGTGTGTGACTTGTGTGCGATACTCAGCCCGACCCAATCAACCTTTGATGGGACAGTTGCCTGCTTCAAGGGTGAATGCTAGCCGACCTTTTCGTCAAAGTGGCGTGGACTACGCTGGTCCAATCAGCGTTAGACCTACAAAGGGTCGCGGTTATCACTCCACAAAGGGATATATTTGCTTGTTTGTGTGCATGGCCACTCGAGCCATCCATTTAGAGGTGGTAAGCGATATGACATCGCAAGCCTTTATATCTGCTCTTAAGCGTTTCACAGCTAGGAGAGGCCATTGTGACGAGTTGTGGAGCGATAACGGCACTACCTTTGTAGGAGCTAACAAAGAGTTAAAGGTTTTGTTCCACACAGAAAGGTCTGGTGTAGCTTCTGACATTGCCGATTGGCTTGCAATCAATGGCACCAAGTGGCACTTTATTCCACCCCACTCTCCGAATTTCGGAGGGCTTTGGGAAGCCGGGGTGAAGTCCACCAAGTACCATCTCAAACGTATCATCGGCACCAGCACCCTGACGTTTGAGGAAATGACGACAGTCCTCGCGCAAATTGAGGCGTGTCTTAATTCGAGGCCGCTCTCTGCCATCAGTTCCAGCCCAGCAGATCCTGGCCCACTTACTCCGGGACACTTTTTGATAGGGGAACCCTTATTACTTGTGCCTGAAAATAATTTCGAAAACTCAAATATGAGCACACTCAAAAGATGGCATTTGACTCAACGTCTGGTCCAAGACTTTTGGCGCAGATGGTCCCGTGAATATCTGGTACAATTCCATCACAGACATAAGTGGTCCCGATGTTCTCCTGAGCCTAGCGTGGGTGATGTGGTGTTAGTCATGGAGGACGATTTACCCCCTGCAAGATGGCTTCATGGTCTTATTGTTGAAAAACATACTGGTTCGGATCAGGTCACGAGAGTCGTATCTTTGCGTTGCAAAGGGTCGATAATAAAACGACCCGTTTCAAAATTAATTTTACTGCCTATTGCAAATTAAATTATTATAATTTCAAAGATTTTGTTAAATAGTCTAAGTTTAATTGTGTAATTGCATGCCTTGTTTATTGTTCCCTTTTTGTTATATTTTTCACTTACTAGATTGTTTTTTATCAATTGTATACAGTCCACTAATTTTAAACGCCCCACAGTTGATGTTGTTTCATGGTGGGCGGTAGATTTAAGATATGTAGTTTAATTTTTTGGCAATGTTTACGGTTATGGACTTTTCGTCCATGGTGGGCGGAATGTTCAACGTTTAGTTAACATGCATAAGATGTTTAGTATTTAGTTTAGTTGATCATCACTAGATGGCGCTGTTCCATTGGCTGAATCACGCTATCAACATTATTTTGTAGAATCCTTAAGTATGGGCATAAATAAATATTATTCGTACTCGCTTACACTTGTGTTTCATTGCACACTGGGGACCTTGGACAGGTATACAAGTGAATAAAAAAATGGGATATTTCTACATTTTTCTTGTTATTGACAAAATAATTAGTGTAACGGAACCCTACGTGTAAGAGTCTGACTAGCACTCGACCGATGTGACGTAGTTCTACTGAATTTGAGAATTATCACAATCATGTTCCTACCTAAAACTTTCCTTGTTATATATAGTGATTTAGTTTTTTTTATATAAATAGTCGTCAAATGAACACACGAGCTACCTAGTTGTCCCTCGTCCATGGATAATAGTTAAAGGCATCACCATTAGTATGGACGTCGGGTCCGCGTTATAAAATGTCCGAGCCAAATGAGCTTTAAAACACAAAAAGAGCTACAATTCCGCGCTCACGACTGCAATCGAAATTAAACCGTGATGTAATGGTTTTAGTATTTAAAAACTAAATAATTTGGTGTCGTGGGACACCAGGTAGGAACGAAGTTCCTTCGGCCACTGTCGCGCCTGCGCACGTCTCATTTAACGCTTTTATTCCACGCATTTTTCTTACGGTCTTACTATCATATATTTTTCAGTTCGGTCGCCGCAGCAAAACCTATCCCCTCCAAGCCTGCCGTAAGGAACTTCGTTCCAATTACCTTGTTAACATTTCCACTCTTGTGATGGCTGTGACTGGGAAACTTTTTGCGCGATTTTAGTATGAGACCCGATATCCATAGTAATAATAAGTCAATGGGCATCACTGATATTTTACCGGCTAATAAAGAAGAAAGAGACTGCCTTGACCGCCTCAAGCATACTAAGCTCGTTTCAAAAGTTATCATTATGCCATTTAATAAATTACAAGAAACTGTTCACGTCTGATAATAATAGAGTCATAAATTAAAAATCAAACTGGACTATAAAAATGGTATAAAACTACCGAACTAATTTTAGTGCTAAAGTTATCGCATTACAGCGAAAAGTTGATAGGGGATTGGGAAAAAAATTGTTGCTGGATCTCACAAGATTGCAGGGGTATTTTAGTAGATTACATTTTTAGCACACTGCCAGAAAAGGGGGAAATTTTAATAGACGAATAAAATCGATCGGTTTTGTGTGATAGAGCGACTATTTCCAATCTTTTCTATTACGATTATACCTAACATTTTGTAATGGTAGGGGAGCCCGTGGTGCTAAATGGGGATTTACTCGAGCGTCACAGAGACCTATTGGGTTGCAAAGCTTAGATGATAAGAAGAAAAAAATGTTATATGATATATACCTTTTCATCGGTGGGGGAAGCGGCTATAGATTTTTAAATATGTAAAAAAAAACTGATGCATGGACATCCTCGAGCGCGTCAGATATTGATAGCATCAATGACCTACGTATTTTTAATAATGTACGTATGTTAATCTGACCGTTTGCATGGTGGGGGTGGTTGTATGTAAGGGTTGAAAATGAAAAAAAAAAAAATTTAATCGAGCGCGTCAGATTTTCTAAGGGAGTGTTAAGTGCACCAAAAATAAGCTCTCATTCACTAATCTGACGATTTCGATGGGACGCAAACTCGTGGCCATTCTCATAATATGCAAAAAAAATTCGCCATTTTGACATACTCAAGCGCGTCAGATTAAGATATATATGGTTCATCTTTATGTTCTAAACGTACTGTCTCATAATCTGACGATTATCTAGAGGGATTCGCCTAATCTGACAAAAAAAACGGTTCACCCTAAAGGCCATCCCTGCAATTTCCCGCTAATTCCATTCCTGGGCGCTTAAAATTGTACTTATGACATTTATTTTGAGCTCGCGGAGTTCAAAGAAATAATATTTCTATGCACTTGAGCTCTCCCAGCTCAAAAGTCTGATAGAAGTTTCATAGAACACTATTTTTGGAATTTTCAAACCGCAATAACTTTTGAATGGATCAACCAATTTTCACGCGGTTGGCGGCATTCGACGCAGTTTTATCATCCTCATAAGTAATTTAAAAGTTTTAATTGATCGAACCAAAAATTTCGGAGTAATCCCGAAAAAACACTTTTTCGGGTTTCTTTCGTTCACGATATCTCTCGAACTAATCAACCGATTTTGACCAACTTGGTGGCGATCGACGTGGTTTTTCAAGCTCAAGAGCGGATTAGTTTTTGAAGTTGATCGATAAAGCCGTTTAAAAGTTATTCCAAAAAAACCCCTTTCTAAAAATTTTTTGCTGGAATATGGTGATGGCGTCATGACAGCAGAAACTAGAGTGGGGACGGAGTGAGAGAGTAATAGATAGAGAAAGAGTGAGAGAGGAATAGAAACGCGGAGAAGGAAATATAGGCATCACGCAGCTGCACGCATTTAACTTTATCGACGATTTTTTTGTTGTTTCGGCTTGCGGAAATCGTCAGATTATATATTTTTCGTTATTCTTGAATTATTTTCTTCAAAATAAAAAAAAAATTAACTACGCTCGAGAATGTCAAGATGACGTTTTTTTTTACAACTTTGCTGCCCTCCCCTTTCTTTACGTCACTCTCAAATTGTCAGATTAGTGGAATATACACTTTTTAGGAGGTAATTAACTCACCCTACCTTAATCTGACGCGCTCGAGAATGTCTGATGATCAATTTTTTTTTACTAATCTGATCCTGTATCCTTCACGGGCGGCCATATATATGGGGCTCATATTTGGTGGTGGTACTTAACCGGGTACAAGGTATCCCCCTGTATTATTAATCTGCCGCGCTTCAGTAAATCCAGAAATCCCCTCTTGGGCTCCCCTACCATAAAAATATTCAATATTATATATTTTAATTTTATTATAAAAATAAACAAGTAAATAAGAATGATTATAAAAATGATTTTGAGCCTTAATTACATAGACATGCGTATGTAAACATTCAAGATGGAGAGAGAAAGATTGACAATATAGACGACAAAACATTTTAAGGTAAGGAACATCCAAACGCGAAAATAGGCCGTATTGACAACACGCGATTGTCCATTAACGCGTAAAACCTGGTAAAATGGGGCGATACGGGTAAACGTTTCAAAAATGGCACTTGATGAGAAACGTCAGTGATTCGTCAATGACACTGTGGTAAAACACCATTTTAACAATACAATTGGAGTATACCAAAATAAACCTTATTCTTATTTAAAGACAGTCTACATGATATGCTGTAAACATTGTTGTCAGTGGCTAATGACAATCTTAGGATGACTGACATCTGACCGGGATCATTTGCTTACCATAATAATATGGTCAGAAGAAGGTGGGTAGTAGAGGCAAAATTTCTTGAGTAAGTTAGTGCCCCAGAAGCACTGATCAAAATAGTTATCGACAGATGTGAAATTGTGCGTCGTCTTTGGGCAAAATTTCGACATAATATTATGGGTTGTTTATTAACCCTACTTGTAATCCGCACTAGCGCCAGCAGTTATCTGTATTTTAAAATTGGTTGTTAGTATTTACTTCAGGCTTTAAGCAGGGAGCCTATAGGCTTCAATGAAGAGCGGTTGCATAACCTATAAATCTCTACTCATAATTGCATATCTAAGCTTTTAAGCGGTTACTGACTAAAATACGGGACTAAATCAACTGAAGTTTTGGCGTCATTCGAAGGCTTGTGACGTGAGTTAATGAGTGCTGTGTAAAGTATATTTATTGGGACCAAATGCTTATTTTTGTCAATACAGATGTTACTAGTTAGATGTGAATCTTCTTGAACGCGGCTCCGAGCCGTCAACTCCATGGCAAGCAAATTAAACCAGGAGAGACCGAAAGGGGGAAAAATGAGATTTAAAAAGAATTTCTGTGTCTACATGACGGCTTCGGTAAGAGTTGAGAGCGCTTTTACTTATCTCATTTACATCAAGACGTCTTTGTGAGGTGGCTGTCACAGTATATTTTCATCTAAACAGATTTGGTTTGGTGCTGTTTTTAGAGTTCCGCTGGTACATACATACATGCCATATTATATTGATATTTATATGGCAGGTATCATTGACTTATTATTACTATGGACGTCGGGTCCACGCTAAAAAATTTCCGAGTCAAATGAGCTACAAAACGCAAAAAGAGCTCGAGTCGACTGCAATCGAAATTAAACCGTGGTGTAATGGTTTTAGTGTTTTTAAATTACCTTGTTAACATTTATATTCTTGCGATGATTGGCATTCACGACTGCAATCGACATTAAACCGTGATGTTATGATTTTAGTGTTTAAATTACCTTTTTAACATTTCTATTCTCGCGATGGCTGTGACTGGGACATTTTTTTCGCGATTTTAGTATGATACCCGACGTCCATAGTAATAATAAGTCAATGGCAGGTATTTAAGAAAAACTATCAATAGGGATATTATTGCCGCAATATAAAACCTAACTGTGACTTGTACATTTCTGTCTGTTTCTGTGTTTTGTCATTGCGTTTGTTCCCGTAATATATTTTAGTTAGCACAATCTAGTTTTATTTTATAAAAAAAAATCACAAATACAAAAGTTTATACCTTATAGCATCCCGTCTGTATATTTTTCGGACTATGGGTAATAAGGCCTCCCAACGCAAAGCGCTTATCTACCTACTTATAATCTAATAAAAATATTCCGCCCTACGCCACCTGATTCCCAGTTAATAATTAACGCCCTTTAATAGACAAATTACGAGCCCAGAAACAGTATTCAACTAAATCTTGATATGAATCCCGTCATAATAAGGGTGACGTCAGGTGTTTCCCAGTGTGGGTTGGTAATTAATGCGTGCCACGAGTAAACGTTAAAAGGCACAACTAAATAACTAATGTGATGATTATGAAGGTATAAAGTAATCCTGCCTCTGGTAATGTAGCTTCATTCGGCCTTTTGTATTTTACACGAGCTTTATGGCCTGTTCAGATTTAAGCGGTATACCGCTGTGGGTAGAGAAGAATAAGACGCGATGGCCCGAGTACAGAAGTTGTTGCGAAACATCCAATGCCGCCAAGGCGTATTTTTTCGCCGGACGGCGCTAAAAATTAAGCGTCCACAGTTCAGTGTCGTACACAATAGATTCTTTTGCCTTTCGCCTTCTTTGTATAGAGTTGACAGAAATCAATAAGGTTCGCTATCATAACAGTAGCAATTTTCCAGAGGTCTAATCTGAATACAAGGAATTCGGTTTTCCATTTGGATTCCGTTACCCACAGCGGCAGCGGGTACCGCGTATCTGAATAGGCTCTTAGAAATATAAATAGGTATATTAAGGCGTTCTTTGTGAGCTTGAATACTGAATTTTTGCCTATTTTTACATCATCTATCATTTATTTAGACCGTCAACCGTCACCGGTTTCAGTTAAGATACTGTTTATGGTAAGTGGTCACCGTCGTCTATGAACACATTAGCATCACCGACGCATTACCGACCTAAAAGGCACCTGGAGTCCCGCATTAGAACTGGTTTTACGATACCTACCAATTATTTCAAATATTTCGCTTGCACAGGCGCAGTCACTAAGTTGATGGGTGACCGCCAACACTTTTTAATTGCACTTCGAAGAAGAAATACCTCAGCGTTATAACAACATTGGTGACTTTTATCCTTAGATAATAGTCGTGGATAATAGTCGGCTATCCGATAGTTTCAGTTAGGGTTACGGAACTCCATAATACTCGTATACCTAATTTATTTAAACACCTTTGTTGCAAGACTAACAAGACACCAGGCTCCGACCTCTTGTGCGGTAGCGTACAATTTATAGCACAAGAAGAACCAAAAAAAGACCGCAGCGCATCTTTTTGGTGAAAAACATACGAGTATATAAACAAAAAAACAAAGACATCTTATTTTCTAGTGGGTATTTTTACTGATGAATCAGAGTTAGATATCAGGTTCAACTTCTTATTGCACAGTGTGAAGATCTCGCCGACCTATTTTCTAAAAGCCATTCGTATGGAAAGATTATCTAGGGTCGTGGAGATAGCATCGTGAGCTTTTACACTGGTTGGTTGTCACAAGGCGCGAGATTATGCTGTTAACGATATTTTTTGTAAGTTATCGACAAACAAGAAGTGAATGATAATTAGTGGTCATTATCAACCATGATCGACGTTGCCAGCCAAGTAGATTGAAAGAGAGTACTTACTGGCTTTTTAATTCTGATATTAGTGATAAGTGTATTCCGTTATTTTCTATTGAATCTTAAACAAAAAAATGTATTTCTTTGTATCACTTATTAAACTATCATCAATGCAAAACAGTTTTTAATGAATGTAGATATTGCTTTTGAAATATATCAAGTATGATTGTGTCGTTTATTTTTCTCTAAATTTTTGTGCATTTTATTCAAATGTCTTGCAGGGACAGCATAATGTCGCCCAAAGAGTTAATGATGAGTGTGAGTTTAGGCACGAGTTTATGTGAAATCAACCTGTGTGAATCGCATCACGAATACTGATAAATTGCTGCTGGGTCCGGATTCGATTTCCGACGGAACCAAATGTTTGTCTTAAGTATGTTTTTTTTTCTTCTATCCCGTTAAACGAAGCCATATCACTAAATGTAGCGCTGCCTAAAAGGAATAGACCTATTTCCGAGCGAGGGCCAATGACGTCATCGGTATTCATACCATGTTCTTTCTTTATTATCTGTCAAGACGTTGACATTCAGTGGTCGTGTCGATAAAAAGAGGCAACTTTAGATGGTGAAGCGCGTTAACATAGAAAAAATTAAATGTGGCACTCGGAGACTGCCGCGGTAAAGCTATTGCATAGCATTTTTTATCAACTTATGCAATTATAATTATTAGAAGTTATATAGTTATATCAGAACAGCGCCATCTAGTTTGTAGAAAACATACGTACCATACCTTAGTATTAAGGTACTAGATGGCGCTGATTGGGGGTGTTAGGTTTTTTTCGTTACGGAATTTCTGGATTCGGCCTCACGCTCAAGGCCCGCGATAAAAGCTATGCAATAGCTTAAAAACCTATTAACTCTTCACTTAAAGGCACCCATATTATAATCGAAAGGTAATACGGCTATTTCCATAAAAAACTGAAATGGTTCAATTTATCCAGCAACGTATCAAAATTATGCGTGCCTCTAAACATACGGTGTTCAATTTTCGTTTTGCAAAATTGTTATAGCTCACATTTCATAAAGCGCAACAGAATTTCAATCTACACACGATATTCAATACACGTGAAATGTGTCAAACGGGTACAAAATATTCGAGCTATTTTTTATTCAAATTTATATATTTTTTATGTGAGTTTTGGGTGAATAGTGCTGTGAATACAGGCCGTCAGATATGTTCGTTTTAGTTAAATATTTGAAATGTTAAGTTACGAGAGAAACTTTCTGTTACTCGAAATGACCTTTAACAGCGATTGTGATTGATAGGATTGAATAATTCAAATAGTGGACAAAGAGCCGATTGACCCAGTTAGTTTACTTTAAGATCATTACACTTTAAAATGCTAATGCTAATAAACAGCAATGGATTTTTGCAAAATGTTAAAAGTTTAAAGATTCTATACCTACATGTCATATGCAGAGTTTTTAAACAGTCGGAAAGGTCTGAAAAACTTGCAAAGAAAGTTTAGTTTTAAATAAGGCCACCAATGATAAGTAAAATGTGTGAGATGCATCGCGTATTCGATTAATACGCTCGAAGGACCAATAATTTTAGAGGGAAATTACTTGAACAGCAATAATTATGTTCTTAAAGGAGTCACAGATTATGTAAAACACGGAATAGTAATGTTATAGTGGGTTAGTATAAGTAACGTACTTTAACATTACTATTTCGTGTTTTACATAATCTGAATCTAAGTGATGTATCCACTTCACTGAATTTTAATATAATACACGACTGAGTTTAAAAAAGTTATAAAAATTAGCCTTTAAAGTAGCGAAAGATGAAAATGGAAAATATTAAAGTTTTGAACGCAGCAAGCTGCTGATCTGATTATGCTGTCCACTCAAAGGGAATTAAGTGCTAGCGTCCTGAAGACAGAATCGTTGTTGACAAGCCGGTAAAGCTGTAAGGCTCAAAACAGACTTTCAAAAATGTTTAGTTCTATTATTTTCAAATTCAAAATTGAATCATGAAGATAAAAATACTTTATTGATCTTACCTTATTGACAAAAGTCAACACACTTATGTACTCGTATTTACTCCTGGGTACTTAAATTTTGGTTTCAACGTAGACTGGAATTTGAATGGGCACATAATATACAAAAATATTAAAAGCAATAATATAAATTAAATGTTATGTATTATGTATTTATATACTTGTGGTTTTTTTTGTAGTATTTTATATTGTATATGTATTATGTATGTAGTATATGTGTTTATATTTACTGTAAGTACTTAGATTGTAATGCTAACGGATTGTAGTACGCCTTGGCGCTAGTTGTAAGTGCTACAAGCATATGATAAATATAAATAAATAAAATACTACAAGAGTTATAATCCTGTCAGAACTCAAATTTTATTTTATTTATATAAGAAGGAATAAATATTTGTAAAAGTGGCACAATCGTAGTTGAGCCTTAAATTCTGTTATTCACAATGCTACGAGTAGCAACTGGAGAAAAGTAAGTTGTATTTATCAAACAGCATTTTTCCTTTGTGCGTTCTTGACAACGGCTTAATACATTCTTTTCTGTTTTCCATTAATTTTCCGCTTTTTAATTTGCAATTGTCGCTCGAAATGTGTCCTTTTCTGTCTATAAATGGTTTATGCAAAACGCAAAAGTGTTTAAGCGGCTTGAGTAATGACAGGGTAATTGTTTAAGCCTATTAAAAACCCTATGTCGTGGAGCAAGGTCTGCGAAAAAGGGAAATTATTTTTTAAGTAAATTTATCAGCTAAGAATTAGCAAATGACTATTTAGCATACCAAAGTAATATCTTTGGTATGCTAAATAGTCATTTGCTACTAATAGTACTAATAATATTACTAATAATAGTACTAATAATAGTACTAATAATAGTACTAATAATATACTAATAATAGTACTAATAATAGTACTAATTATAAGTGTCTCAAAGGGGCCTCTACGTGTTGGACCTGTGTCCCCACGCACGCCTTCCAAATGACCGGGTCCACTTACATCTAGGACCCGTGAAACTTTAAGTTTAGAGTACTAATATTAGTACTAATAATAGCTAATAATAGTACTTGATCCAAATGGTGCCTCTTTTCCATACTGCAACCCAAAACACATTAAAATATTTTACTAACGATTTCGAAGGACGATGGTAACTTGGCGAGAATAAATCTCAATTTTTAATATTTATAGCCGCAAACGAGCCATAGAAATAGCCACCTGATGGTATAAAGTGGTAATCTGCAGCTTGAAAAAATACAAAAGTATTGTGTATATAAAAATCTTATCTCGTGGAAAATATTTTGCCTAATAAGTGCGAGTAAGTATAAAGTGAAGCGAAGAAAGGTGGTTACTAGTATATAATATCAACATCGTATCGCACGTATAGTTTAAGCGAAGCTTATCGTTCCTTTACCTATACTGTGCATTGTACAATGACTTCGGTACAGCCAGCATAAAAAATCAAATTCAAAATAATAATAATTTCTGAAGCCCTATTTATGTTTTTAGTACTTTCGGGTGGTTTTAACGTTTACTCCCGAAAAGAAGCCCGAATACGATTTTTAATCTCTAATTTTCAAAAACCTTTATCCGAAAACCAATGCTTTAATTTTTTGCAGGCGTTTATAAATTTCATGTTTACCTTATTTTATTAATGTAATGCAATTATTGCAAACTTTTCACAGGATCTCCGTTTACCTATAACAGAATACGTTTTAATTTCTACATAATATCAATAAATAATGTCTCCCTTCATTATAATTTCTCAAGAATATCCAACTTTACCTTGCTACAGCTTTATTATTAGTGACGATAAAAATAATTAATAATATGGTTATGCTGATAAATTTAAAGTGCAGTTTTCCTGAGTAGATGTTTATAAACTTAATTATTACGTTTATTGTAAAGTTACACGGTAAAGTTCTGTTGTGCTGCGCAGTTAATTTTGATCGTCTCCTTGTGATGCTGACGGTACACAAGCGAATCCGTACATGACTTGCATTTCGGATTACCTACAATATTACGATAGTTGACTATTCATGGGACTTGCTTAGGCAATGCATGGGAATTGCAATGTTGTATTTACTACATCAATTCCCCTGGAGTGACTTGCCTTATATATGAGCCGACAAACGAGCAATCTAGCCATCTGGTGGTATGCACCGTCAGTCGTGGACATTGGACAGCATCACCAAAGACTGCCAGCTGGGATTGTGGTCAGTACTTCAGGACGCCCAATACGCACGAAAGTGGTTAGAGTAACACTAATAACACTTACATGGTTGGATTTGATTTAAGTAATAAAATGGAGCTTCAAAAATGATCATGGCTAAATTTACATACGGTATGGTTAAACTTAAAACACTGTTATAACATTGGAAAGTTCACTCCATTTTATTTACGAAAACTATAGAAAATAAAATACAGATTTACGAGAATGCGACGGCCAAAATTAACGTATTCGTACGTAGTCGCAATTTCACGAGTGCTTTTGACACTATATATTACTCCATTACACTATTTATATATTTATTTATGAAGATTGATTTAAGCTCAAGACACTCGTTTATTTTAAAAGATAGGTTCGGTTAGTAAATTTGAAGCGTACCGCTAGCGGCTCCGTGGCGCAACGGTAGCGCGTCTGACTCCAGATCAGAAGGTTGCGTGTTCAAGTCACGTCGGGGTCAAATATTATTGCAATATTTGTATTTTACATTTTTAACACACTTCCAAAAAGGAGCTTCTCAGTTCGACTGTATGTTTTGTATGTGTGTTACCAGATAACTTTTTACTGAGTGTACCGATAATGATGATTCTTTTTATATTCGAAAGCTGAAGCTTGTCATGTAGTACCATTTAACTTTAAGTGAGATCTAGCGAGTAGTTTTTTACTATAAAAAATGTTTTGAAATAAAATACACATACAAATATCACTAGTACTAACTGAAATTCAGGCTTCGGAATAGAGAAAGGAGAATTATTTTCTGATCAAACGCAAACGTTCAAACGTACTGTTTAGGTTTTAAGTGTGTTTATTGATGGTAATTAACTAAAAATGTATAATAATTACGTCAGTCTGTACTTTTTTCTTGCTATCTTGCTTAAACATAACTATATTACACTTATTTTTTACAATTCAATAACAATTATTTTTATAATTATTCAATAACAATATATTTACAGCATTTTAAACTTTTTGCAGTCAAAATATGCTCTGTCCTGGATTATAAAATTGATTTTGAATGCTTGTAAGACAATACATATTAGTTTAATAAATGAATAGTTTAAAATCTAATAACACGATTTTATAAGAAGTGAATTTATACCATTGCATACGGGTGGTCAATATCGAAGCAAAAAGCGGAAACTTTGTAACCTGACAATTTTTTATTCGGATTCGGAATCAGAAAAATATTCTACGATGTGCGCTCTAAGTTTCGCGGCTCTACGATCAATAGAAAATGTTGTACGGCATTGAAATTAACCCTATTTTCATTTATATATCGTATTCTGAAACCTCAAAAGTTCACTGACTTTGAACATTTTTTATTTTGTTAGTTACAACGCTTCCCCTTTTTTGCTTTGATATGTTAAAACAATATCTACTACTATGTATGATGCTCACGTGTAATAAATTATAGACCGTAAATAGACGTAATAAATTACATTTCACGTACACTCGCTCACCTTGGCGAACGTGTCGTAATTACCTGTGTAATGAAGGATTCGCAGTAAAGGTGTTAATAAAACTGGAGTAATTGCCCCCACTTTCTTTACCTTACGTTAGTCACACGGGTAAACATAATTATGAAGCCTTCGCTTTATTGCTACGGTGCTGTCTTGACGGCTTGTCGTGTCTTAATTTGGTTACCTTTACCTAAACACATTTGTAAGCGAGTAGTTATAGGGTTGCGTATCCAAAAGGGTTAAGAGGGGGTATAAAGCAAAATTGGCAATCTTAGATTCAATTTTTACAGTAGTAGATCAAGTTTCTAGAACCTGAAGAAAAACATAGTTATTCTTCATTATATTATTGAGTGCAAGATCTAAGCAAAAACAGAAAAAAATAAAATTTTCTCGATAGAAAAAAATCACAAAGTTAGGTCTAATTTTTCACTTAAATCAATTTATTTTCAATGTGGTGCATATTTTAGAGTCAATATTTTAATATATTATGCTAATTAGTATCACGGAGGGATTAGATTAGCGATTTCAAAATCAAATCTATAATTTACGAATTATTAAAATAAAATACATTTGTAGGATTTTGAGTATTTTGACATGCTCGGTTTCATTAATCAGTCACCATTGCTCCATTGAGACGGGAAGACTGCGTCAGTCTTCTCGACATGTGAAATTATTTTTTGGTGTACATTTGTGACTGAGAGCGTAGTTTTTATTACAAAAACAATAATTGTGTGTGTGTGTGAACTAAAGTTAAAAGACACTAAGATCCAACATGGGTAACAAACGGAATAAAATCAACATTAAAAAGGGATCATAGAAAGCTGAAAATTCAAGTCATGGCTAGTTGTCAGAGGTAAGTTGACAAGTACTATTTCATATTCAAAATTAGACCTTATTGTTTTAACTTTTGTGCTCACAATACAATGTTGATGTTGATGTTTGATCGCTGAAGCAGCATAGTATATACGAAAAATTCACATTGTATGTATCATTAATAGTTAGTATAGGTATGTACTTTCAAACAAAATATACAGCTTTATCCAAAAGCAAATTTAATTTTGAGTTAATTATTTCCTCTTTGCCCCATAATTTTGTTTTTAAAGCAACACCTATATTTCTGGTAGTCAATTTGATCAATCCCTACAGTAGTTGTTACTTGTGTGTGTTTGAAACTATTATTGTATTTTCATTTCAGAACAAGATTTAATCCAAAATCAAGATATGAGAAGAGAGAATAAGAAAATATTCCAAAATCTATTGATGATGACGGGAACATTACACCAGAGAAGTGCGTATCAATTCATCTGTCTATGTATTGTTTCATTTATTATTTGCTTGTTGTTGCATTGTAACGAATCTACAAAATAACACATAAACTAAACTTTTTTTATACTATACATACATGCATAGTTAGGCAAAATTACTTTAACAAAAACATAAAATTTTGTATAAATGCATTTTTAAAGCGACTTTTTTATTTACTTTTTAATTGCTAATTGTGTTTTCTTAAAGAAAAAATATATATTTTCAGGCTTACTATTTTACGCTTTTACAAAATGTAGAAATTTTAGAACATACAGATCCAAATGCAGACGAATTTATTGCACCGGAACGACTGGCATTAAAATAAAGTATTTATGTAATTTAGTCCTATCTAAAACTTTCAACCGATTATAAATGGCGCAAAGTGATACCTGACGTCATCAGTTTCAATGTTAGGGAGTATAACAGTGTTTGACTTTTTTTTTAATTTCAGTAACATCAATCCTCGTGTTTATGAACGGGTCAAGATAAATATCAAGACAAACGACGATACTTAATACACATGTGAGACAAGTCAACGGCTTATAATAGACAAGATATATTTTTTTGAACAATTAAAACTTCCAACCATGCATAATTTTGGCATTTTATTTTTTCTAGACGGATTTTGGAGTTAGTGAATTAAACTTGATTTCGAATAAATTCATTTTGGTTTTAAGTAAGCTTTGTTCGATTTTATGCTTATTTTTAATCTTCAAAAAATTGTTTAGTTTGATGACTTATGTGTTCTTACCATACCTTAAATATTTTGAATACCCATTATACATTTTTCCTGTTCTCACGCATCATATTTCACACACTGTTTTTTCCCTATATTTTTAAAGCTAACAATTGTCGCTCAAGAAGTTAGTGATTGTCATCTTTTTTATGATATTATTGTCATTTAATTAGTTTCCTTATAATAACGGCAGTGGCATTTGTAATTTTTCTGTTTTCTGGCGAAGGATTTCTTTCAATTTAAATAAATTTAAAGGATAACTTACTTTATCTTTTTGTAGCGAAAAAATGAAAACAATGTTATCTATAATAATAAATGTCTGAAAAACATTGTACGTGTTATTTATTTACATGTTATACGGCATACAGGTGTCATCACGTAAAAATAGAGCAGATATTCTGCTTTGCGAGAATTTAAATGATTTAATGGTCACACCAGTACGAACATTATACTGCCTTTCTTGTCATAAAAGTGATTTAATCGCTCCCTACACTAGGTTTCCAGCGCTATGGTTACATGATGCGACCGACACTACCTATAAATGTTATTAGTTTCAGAAATACAGATAGTTACAGCGAGAAGAATTGCTTTAGATTAATAGATACCTACATAATAATATATTCAAAATTATTAATGACACCTAATAATGTGTTGTCTGCCATTCACTGGCTCTCTAGCTATTAACATTGTATAAAAATCTAACCCTAATAAAGAAAAAACAGCTTGCCATTTTTGAGGTAGATGATTCTACATTTATTGAGCCGAAATTTGTCTTATTTTTACATTATACTGTGCCGTATTCTTGACTGATAACATGTTATATAATAGCGGCTGTACACTCTCGTGCGAGAGTACTCGCTATGTCTCGTGACGCCTCGGCCGAGACGTCATGGGAGCGAGAGCAGGCGAGACCCCCCGAGACATCACGAGGCGAGGCGAGCGCTACCAAGTACATTCTCATACGAGTGCACACGTTTATAAGTCTCGCGAGAGTGTACAGCCGCTGATAAAGTCAGATGCAACCGGACGCGCAACTGCTGCGGCGCATCTATTTGACGGGCGGGGCGGGGCGCGCGGGTGAAATTTGATTTTTTCCTAGCTTTATACCCCCTCTTAAGAGAAAATACCACGCGAACCCTTTTTCAAATTTGGGATTTTTCACTCAATATCTCTGTCGCGCTTGCGAGCGGCGTGTATGTCAGTGCGATAGGGACAACTGCAGCTCCGTGTAAAAACCAGAGGCAAAAATCATCAAAATCGAGGTTCCGTTCTCGACTAATCCCCTCGCCAAAACAAAAGCAATCTTAACGAAATTTTGGAAATTGAATGGGAAGGAGATATTCTGTGTCGGACCGTTTAGCTTTGTGTGCTAATTATTATACAATTTGTGTACTAGGCGTTTGTTTGCAGCATATTTATTTGGCCGTTTTAAGCGCTGTTTGAAGTAACCTAAAACTTTTGAAAACAAAAATATCAAAAAAATCAAAACGTACCGACATTGATAATGATGATATTATTCTTGTGTAAAAAAATTATTGATCTAGAGTCAAAAACCAGCGAGGGATTAGTCGAGAACGTTTGTGTGGAAAAATGACCGGTAGCATTTCATATGACTCCGGTGTCTGTCACACGGCTATCCATCGCCATATTAACTTGACCATATTTCCATGTTACCTTAATTTAAAACATTTATAAAACGCATGATAAAAAACAAATAAAAAAAATCAGATGCAGTTACTATTTGTAAACGCAATCATCAAGATTTCAGAAGCAATGCAAGGACGAATTACTAGTTAAAAATAAAGTTAAAATACTATTTTTTTTCTTACAAGTTGATAGGTACGTATGTATATCCACGGCTTCTTTTCTTCATATAAGGTAGTGCTTGACAACAATCCCACCTGATAGTAAGTGCTTTTTCAGCCGGCAACGCGTCGCGGATACCTTACCTTTGTCGCTGGTATCCATAGGTGACTTACTATCAGGTGATTCGTCTGTATGTCGGCAGTTTACATAAAAAATAACGATAGGATCCTAGACAATATAAGTCACAAAACCAATTAGGGTGTAATGTAATGTGAAGATGCCAATTAAGATGTGCAGAGCTGAGTTAATCTTCAATGTAGTTCAGATAATTTATTGAATACTTAACCTTTGGGCCATAACAGACCCAAAGATTATTAGGTGGTATCATGGAAACATCTTTACTTATAATAAAAATAGGGTCAAATATAGCTATAATTATACAGGGTGTAATCGTTAAGTGTGCACAGGCGATTATTCCGTAACTATTACAGATATCAAAAAGCTTTAAACTGATATCGAAAGCACTTTACTTAATGAGTAAAATTACAATAATAATTTATTAAAATAAAAACGAGAAATATCCAAAAAAATTACATAAAACTCTACACATTAGTATGAGACTCTACATTTAGTATGAGATAGTAGAAAGGTTTTACTTTCTTTATTTAAAGTGGAATAGTACCTACTCATTTTACCCTTATCATTTTATAATTATGTATGATATGATATTGATGAATTTCAAGTAGATACACACGTGTAGATTAATTATCTTACCGCTTCAAATTAATAATAAACCTTGCTTCAATATCGTATTGATTGGAACTGGCTGAAAAGCAACATACTAAATAAAAACAAAAAGAAAGATACTCTTTGGTGTTCGTTCTAAATTCAAATTCTTTATCGCGGGAGTAGGTACTATTCCACTTTAAATAAAGAAAGTAAACCTTTCTACTATCTCATACTAAATGTATGGGACAGTTTAATGTAATTTTTTTGGATATTTCTCGTTTTATTTTTAATAAATTATTATTGTCATTTTACTAATTAGGTAAAGTGCTTTCGATATCAGTTTAAAGTTTTTTGATATCTGCAATGGTTACGGAATAATCGCCTGTGCACACTTAACGATTACACCCTGTATATTATATTATCTATACAAATAAATAAAATTGGAGTGTCTGTTTATAATATTAAAATAACCGCTTTTTACATGGATGTATAAACTCCAAATCAAAATAACATTTTTTACAATTTTTGTCGGTCTGTCTGTTTCTTTGGGCGGGACTTTTACTGGCAGATAGCTGATGTAATGAGGAATAACTTAGGCTTATTTACTAGGCTAGTCACGGTCACGGCTAGTCTTATTAAACTAATACCTACCATTCCAAATCACAGGCCTAGTCCCTTCATCAAACATAATAAGCCTTTGAAATAACGCTATCTATATGCGAAAATTGGCTCAGCTGCTAATCTAACTTTACGATGTCATACAGGAAGACAATGCTGAAGGCGCAGCTGTCATGCCTCAGAGCAGTAATTATTGTAGAGAGGCTATTGTTTCCGGACCGTAGACAGAGAACAATATAGACAACTAGTGAGTGTGGCCAACGAGAGATAGAATGTTAAAGGACATGTATGTGGCACAAGAAAAATTAGACGGTCTTTGCTTGTAAGTAACTGTACTTTCCTTGAAATAACCGGCATACATTGCGAAACGAAACATAGTATCATTCTTCCTCGTTTTTAGAGTTCCCTAACTAAAGGGTAAAAAACGGAACCCTATTCATATATTATTATGCCTCCGATGTCTGTTTCTCTGTTTGTCTGCCTGTATGTGTTACTGTAGCCGCTATAACAACAAATACAAAAAAGTAAAAAAGTTAGATTAAAAAGGCGATTTCCATACAAGTAACCTAAATAAATGCTTTTTTTAATGTCATGAACCTTTACAAGTAGACCTTAGAATAATTACACATTCTAAGAGGTAGACACTTAAATTTTTTACAAAGATTGTGGGATAGATGACTTCCATTCGTCTATACTATTTTCTGTCTACGTTCCGGACGTATTATTCATGGAGGTTTTACACGTGATGGCTAACAGCGTGACGAGAATGTTAGAAAGGTCACGTGAACAATTAACGCGGTATCGCTAGAGAGTTGTGGCAAGATTTAAAGTGAAGCTAAATCACACGTTTAAAGGTGTTAATCGTAAATAATGCGTAAGAAAAACATTAAATGAATAAGAAATATTACACACACTAATAAGGTACTTCTTGTACACTACCATGCGTTTGACATGACTTTGTGATATGACGTTTGAAATGTATACGTTCATAGCGTCAATAAAAGTTAATGTTTATACAGAACAAAAACGGTCGAAAATACGAGAGCGGTCTATTAGTTAAATATGAGGTTTGTTTTGAACGCTAGTCTCCCAAATAGGCTTAGACCAAGAAAACCCTTAATAATTGTTTTTTAAACGAGGATATCAAATGAAGGGTCGAGGAGTTTTTTTTTATAATAATAATGTTAATGCTTGACCACAATCCCACCTGATGGTAAGTGGAGATGAGGTTTTGGGTGGTAGAGCGCAGTAATTTAGTAGCAGCCTATTAACTCTTCATTTGAAGACACCGACATTATAATCTGGTCCCCTTGTCTAGAGTTCCCTCGTCTGGAGCCAATCCTGAGCGTATCGTCATGCTTGTCATAAAATGACATTATCGTCGGATTTAATGCGACATGCAAAATTTCAAGTCGCTTCTTACTTTAATCAATAAGCCATAACAAAAGATTCTATTGTAATAAACAGTTACTCTAATTATAGCTGTTTATGGAAACTATTGAGATTACATCCCACTTCTGACCTCAATCAACAAAGGGATTCATGAGTCTTCAAAGTTTAAACCTTAAGAGGAAGACTCACAACAACTTACCTTCATAAGCTAAGAGCATTAATCCAATCAATAGGTATTAGCGGTCACTATTGTTTCCTTATCGGACGAGGTCAATATTTTTAGTTATAAGTTTGTAAATAACTACGAATTTCTCAAAGGTGTGTGAAGTCCACCAATCTGCACTTGGCCAGCGTGGTAACAAAGACTGGTATTCATAACTTATTCGTTTATTTAAGTTTTTTGTAAAATTTTACAAAGGGTAGACTTAATGCCTAGATTCCTATAGCGGCCACAGTAATATGCATTCTGTGAAAACTTCAGGTGTCTATTACCGTTTAACACGTTCACTCATCATCAAAAATAGTGACGCAGTGAACGTGTTAAGAGATAAAGCTCTGAGACAGACAGACAAACGGCGGAGGCATATAGGTTTCGTTTATCGCCCTACGGTACCTAAATCGCTAAAAAGGACGTTTTTCTACTAAGCTAAGCTGTAACAAAATTGTGTTTGTATGTGTATGTAAGGCCGCTTGTTGTGTGTGTTGTGTGTTGTAATTGCTTAGTTGATTGCTTGTCTTGTCTAGACATCATAAAAACTTATGTTAATCAAAACAACGATCTAGGGACTGCTAATTCAGCTGTATTGTCAGACAATGCTTACAAATGTGCTTGAAACCGATATCAAACAGAATTGTTTTTATTTGAGGTTAATGTTTCCGTTAATTGCAAGATTATATTATTCCTTAGAATCTACGGCCTAGATGGAGCGACACGATCACAGCGATTGAAGAACAATGTCCTAACTAATTTAATTTAAGATAATGACTTAATAGGTCATCATATTAAAAATACACATTATAGAAATAATTGAAAACCTCTTTTTTAAGTCGGTTTAAAATAAGAAAGACAAGTCCTCAGCAGTAAGGTAATGAATTGAGTCAAAGTTTAGTTGGTTCAAGTATTTGAAGCTCATAGCCAACGGCCCCGTGGCGCAACGGTAGCGCGTCTGACTCCAGATCAGAAGGTTGCGTGTTCAAATCACGTCGGGGTCACTTCAAATTTAAGTATTTTTTTTTATATGTTGAGTATACCTAGATTGTAATGCCCTAGCAAAAACAAAAAATATTTAATTTAAATTAAAATGAATTTTATTCGTATTTGGTTTTTACACTTTTCGAACTACGAACTACGTAAACTTCACCATCTCGCTTCAAAAAATCAAAAAAGGAGAAGTGGCAAGAAGCTCCGAAGGGGTTTTTTCCTATTCACACTTTTTACTACGTAACTACGTAAGGCTATATGTCAAAGTCACGTTTCAGTTACAGTTTGTTGAGTGTAAGTGTTTGTGAGTGTATGTGTGAAAGAGTAGGTAATATTCGGATTATACTGGGTGATTTTTAATTCACTTGACATACTCGACGACACGAAAGAACATGGTCATAGTCATAGTTACCTATGATTAAAAATAAAAGTCAAAATTCTACACGATAATTATTTCAAACATGGCAATCAAAATTACCTAAAAACACTCAGAATGTATGGGCAACAGCTGTCTTGCCTTAGCGTGGGCTCGAGCGGCGGGGGTCAATGACCTTTAGTGGAGTAGTTTAGACTGACATACAGCTAGACAGACAGACGGACTGACAGACAGCCCAGGCATATTAATAAGGATCCGTGTTCACCCTTTGGGTACGAAACCGTAAAATCTGTCAACGTCTTGCAACAGCTTTTTAACTTAATTTGCGACGACGCCGACGCCAACGTCGACGCCGACGCTTTAATCCTCACAAACTATCGTTACTCTTATTACTTTGTTTGACAAACAATTCAAAGTTCGCACAAAGGGTCAACAACAGTAATTCCGTATCGGAACAATCCAAACTTGTTGATTAGAACAATCACTTCTAACAACAAAGTTGTAATGTCTTTGTGTTATCCATGGAAACATGACTAATCAGAAGAGCTGGTAGCTCAGTTATTTAAGTACACGGGGATTAGAAGATTGGATTTGGTGATGTAATATAGATTGATGTTTGGCCACGAAACACGCCTCACTAGGTTTTAAATGCTAAAAGCGTCACTTCAATAACAATAACGTTACACCCCCATACTTATGAATAGGGCTACGGCCCTACGCTAGGATTCCCTGTGTCATGGGTGCCATAGACTGTACACTCAGACCAAGACTAAAAGTTAAAATTCATCGTTCAAATCAAACCTAGCACCTTTGGATGGTCGGTTTAAATGGTCCGGTATGATGACCTTTGCGTCATACGAAAATCGCATAGAAATTCAATGAATATCGCTACAATTTGCAGCGAGGTTACATCTAAGGTCGGAAGCATACATTTGTTCGCTCGACATGCGCGGACCCTGATGAATAACGTATGAGACGTTTGGGCGCCTGGTTCCCCTTTTTAAAATACTACATCACCCAGTTTTACCCCGACGGTACTCGCCAACCTATTAATAGCTCCCTACTGAACACGGGTTCTCCTTGCTGAGGAGGCTCAGAACATACCACCACGCTGCTCCAGTGCGGATTGGTGGAGCGGTTAGTGGCCTACCCGAGTGCTGGAAATTTTTTAGGTCGCCCGAAACTATTCGACATGGCGTAACGAATGCTACCAAATGATAACAACCGGGACCGACGGTTTTACGTGCCCTCCGAAGCACGGAAGCGCTCAAGAAATTTTGGCCACTAGCGGTCACCCATCCAACTACCGACCGCGCCTGCTGTTCTATCAAGGGACCCTTAATATTACCCTCCCGTTCTTCGCAATCCAGTAAAAATCACGTTATAAACCAATACACATCAAATTGTAACTCTAAAACATTTAGCAGTAACGAAAATCCTCACAAAGACAATGAAAGCGAATTACGGCAGACAAACGAAAACAATATCCGTAAACGGGTAAATCCGTCAGCGGCGATACGGACGAGATCTCTTCCATTTGGCAACCCAGCGCAATCAGGGCGGGATTCATAAATAATGTTGAACGCGTCTTTCAATATGTGCACGTTTCTTTTACCCTGGTACTCTTATGTGTACACGTGTATATTTTGTATAACTTACTTTAAGTACTTGTACTTTAAACTGTACTTTACATACATCTGTACATACTTTTATTTAATGTGTACATGTAGATGAAACTGCTTGAACATGAGTTGAAAATATAGCCTTAAGTAGTAGTAAGTGTTCTGTAAAATAAAATAAAAAATAATTAAAAAATCCTCGGGCATTTCTTGCCGTTTCTTCTCCCAAGACTAGTACTTAGGGTAGGGACTTTTTCAAGTCATGGCGTAGTTCGACTTTCAAAAAGTGTTTGCAAAAACCAACTCGAGTAATGCGACTCATTCATTTCATTTCAATAAATATCTTGTTAGGAAAAAAATGACACAATTTTCAGAACGAACCAATCTGACGATATCGTGAGAGCTTAGCCGTCCAATTTCATGCAAAAGTTTTTGCGTGATTCGAGAACAGATGAAATGGACGGACAGGAATTATGAAAAATCGTGGGAGTCCTAACAAGTGTTGGAAAATATATTTATTTTTTGTCGACGTCGTAGCGCTTCGGGAACCAATGCCTTTGTCACACTTCAAAAAATGTTTATATGGGATTATTTACATTGAAACAAATTTTTATGTATTTATTGAGCTCAATCGAGCATGTTCATCACCATAATATTATCATTACCCGGTCTTTTTTGTCTTAAACATTTTTTGACATCAGGCCGAATGCAAATTGCATTTCAAGTCCATATAATAAGAGGAAGTACAGTTTTAATTCTACTTGCAAGATTTGACCCGATATGTTCGGGTCAAAACTCAGATATTGCAAGTTAAAAAAAGCTTGTTAGAAGTCGAGGGGTGTAAGTTTGCTAATTTATAAAGACTTCAATTGCGTCGTATTCAAATAGTTTGACATATTTCGTATACAAAATGTGTCAAAAACGTGTCAAACTATTCCGGGACGACGCAATTAAGGCATTTATAAATTAGCAGATTTGACCTCTGATCACACAACATATCGACAGAGTTAATCAAGTGCCGACGAGCTTTATCGTTAGATAGCAATCGTTACGATCCATCGCAAGCTTTGGGGCGACATAAACATTTCCGTCATTCGGGTTGCCAGCCCTTTTGTCATTTCACACTAGAATAGCGCGCCGAAATATGCGTCAGCTTGTGTTGAACAGACACCCGCGTTGCTTCGAAAGAATGTTCAAAAAGATAGAAAAAGATAGAATTAAGGTTTGCGCACATTACATCAAGTCTACCACAAGTCCACTCCGATTCAACGTAAAGCATTTAAAGATGAGCTTTACATGTTATTATTGTTGTTGACACTCGTTTGCTATCAATTGTTTAGCAAACGAGCATGCAACACCACCATTCCGCTGCCGCCACAACTGTGACCGACCCAACACATGACTCAAATGGGAATAGGATGGTTAATCCAGTTAGCAGACGGTGTTAGAACATTAGTTGGTAAGTTTGTTAATGAGGACTGGGACAGGGATTGTTAGTGATAGTCCGGATAGTTATTGTTAGCAATAGCCCAGTCAGTAATAGTTAGTAAGAGTCTTGTTCTAATTCGATCACAGATGCGTTGCTACCGTTGAGGAGTAAATTGGTCGCTTCTAAAAAGTGGAGCCGGCTTCACTCCTTTCTAACTGGAGCACAATTGCTGTTAAAACAATTATTACACGGCAGAAATGGTACTAAGTACGTACCTACCTTGGTGGGCGGTAGAACTTTAGGCTTCTACTTCCTATTGAAATTTAGAATTTTGTACGATGGTTTTATTTTTTAATTTGCGTGATAATGACAGTTGCACCAAGGCTGTTTTATTCATACACGACACTTAATTATGGCTTGGCCATGAAATACACGCCCCCTATTGGCTTCTTACACGACAATGTGAGTGTTCATTCGCAAACATAATTCAAATAATATCGCTACAATTTGCAGCGATATTTCATGGCAATATAAGGTGGTAATTTTCTCAAACAAATATATACATAAAAAATATCTTTTTAGCTTGTTCTTTCCACAAACAATTTTGACGTTCGTAAACATTCACAAAGTATTTTAACCAAAATTAAAAGCACAGCAAAATCTAAGGAAACGGAGTAAATGTAACAAAACACGAATTCCATAAATTAATAAAAAAATCCATAGATACATTCAATGAAAATTTAACCGTAAGCAATACTCTTAAAGTCTACTATCCTCTGTCACTATGTTAAGAATTCCGTTCGATGTGAAAATACAAATTGTAAGTGGCCCGCCGTTGTAAAGTGCACTTAAATTGCTTGCAATAAATTTCAATTTTCAACGCACCTTGTTTTTTGGATTGGTATTCATTATTTTTTCTTCAGATGCGAATTGCATTTTTTGAAAATATGAGAAAAGTTTCTTAAACGTGATACTTAAGTACGAAATAGTACCTACATAGTTTTAAAAAGAAAAACTTCAGTTATTTTCTTTGGGTTCCGAACTACTTTGAAAGAATCATTTTTGTATACAAGGTACGCGCTTAACTTAGATTAGTTTTAATCTAAGAAAACCATAATTTAATTCGTAACGTAAATTCCTATTATGTATGAAGACATTTATTTAAATTGGCAATTGTCTGGTCACACTGTGGAAGATAGGTCCTCGAGTGGAAACCACTTCTCGGAAAAAGGCGCATAGGACAACCCCGGACTAGGTGGATAACCACCTGTAGAAGAAAGCCGGCTTCTGCTGGATTCTGAAGGCTCAGGACCGAACAGAGTGTAACGCAAGTTAAGAGAAGCCTATGCCCAGCAGTGGACGCACAAAAGTTAAGATCAGTTCAGTAAATACCTCACGCTTTGCATCATCGTTTTTTACGCGTACCGCGAAGCAATGGAATTACAATGTAAGGCAAATGTTATTCGCAAACACTTAAATGTCACTAGGTACCTTAGTTCGAAGTTATCCTATTGTTCTTTATACTTTGACTCAAGACATCACGACACCGACCAGGAAACAAAAATTTATCTCCGATGACTCTGTAGCTTAGTCGGTACTGACCGTGTATACAAGGCAAGGAGTCTCAGGTTCCATTCCCAGTAGTGGCAGATACTTTTGTGTCAGATAAATGTAGCTGTTGTTCATGCAACCCGTGACACAGGGTGGTATCAGGGTAAGGATTCATTTTATTATATATTTATCTATTTATTGTGTAAGTCTTTTCATGTAGGAAATATTCGTATATTTATACGCTGCAATCGTTTGCAGCGTAGTTTGCGTTTTAAACGCTTCTTATCTGCAAGCATGACTCACGATGCAGCGTAAATGAAGGTTAGTAGGTTGCACAAGCATAATTTTATTCTACAATATTATAAAACTGTAGCAGTTCGTATAACAAAGATGATTTTAATATATAACTTTATGTCAACTTTCTTGAAATTCGTACAAAAAAGTACGTTCTGACACAAGAATAATGAGAATGTATTTATTTAAGATAAATGAATGAATGTATTATGATTCTTAAATCTTGCAAGTAGGTATCAAAATGTAATTTAGTTTTTTTTTAAGTAATGTCGCTATTAAAATTAATTTAATTAGCTATAGTGAACGTAAACATCGTGAGGTAACTAGCAAACAGTTCCTTATACAACGCAAGCATCATAAATAAAAATGTCACAACTTGCAATTTTCAACAAAATTGTCAGAGCGGTTTTCTAGAAACCAATTAACTAATAAAACTAAACCGCGCAAGATTAATAGCTAGACTAGAAAAGCGTGCGTTCACAATTATATAGTTACTAATTGTCCCAGCGAACTTCGCACTGCTCTATAGTTAATAAACAAATTTGGTGACACATCTACAGCAGCGCCACCTACCGGGTCCAATTGTGAATCTAAACTATTCTCGGATCCACCTGAAGACACACAAAAATTTTTAACCAAATCGATACAACCGTTTGGGAGGAGTTCAATTACAACGAAAAGTGGCATTGATTTTTATATACAGGGTGTAATCGTTAAGTGTGCACAGGCGATTATTCCGTAACTATTATATATATCAAAAAACTTTAAACTGATATGGAAAGCACTTTACCTAATGAGTAAAATGACAATAATAATTTATTAAAAATAAAACGAGGAATATCCAAAAAAATTACATTAAACTCTCCCATACATTTAGTATGAGATAGTAGAAAGGTTTTACTTTCTTTATTTAAAGTGGAATAGTACCTACTCATTTTACCCTTATCATTTTATAATTATGTATGATATGATATTGATGAATTTCAAGTAGATACACATGTGTAGATTAATTATCTTACCACTTCAAATTAATAATACCTAAACCTTGTTTCAATATCGTATTGATTTGAACTGGCTGAAAAGCAACATACTAAATAAAAACAAAAAGAAAGATACTCTTTGGTGGTGGTGATGGGGTTTTTTAATAGAGAGATGATTCAAGAGGAAAGTTTATAATTGTATAATATATTAAAGTTAATATCGCAAACAATTTTGGACTTGGGTACTAAACTACTAAGGGACAGGTTTCCCGAAGCGAAGCGAGGGCGGGTTTACTAGTTGTAGAAAAACTCCAAAAAGCATTCGGATTAGGTACAAACGGAACTGAGGATATTACCCGCTCATGCTCCATACAGCATTCCTCCTGGGATGCCTTAGCTTTAACTCACTGGAGAATAGGAGGGCAAATGAACAAATGACAACGGCTTGCAAAATCTTCCGACGCATGATGGATGCTCCTTAAATTTGAGTGCCCCGTAAATTAGTGTAAGTGATTTATGTCGTCCTAATTAACAATAATTTTGTCGTGGTTGGCATACAAATAAGTCATGATTAACACCCGCGACTAGAAAACATTAATTTATCTGGCACATATGTGCCCAGGAATCGAACCCAAGACCCCTTGCTTCAGAGGCAAGGTCACTACCGGCTAGGTCACAAAAATTTGTTACGTACCCTCTGAGGCACAAAAGCGCTGCTCACCTGTAAAGTAGCGACGATACGTTCAACATAATTATGACGCGACACAAATACGACTCGCACAGGATCCACCATAAACAAATTACGTGAAAATGCGGCTTCAACGTGAATAGACACGAAAATTTTGTGATTTATTCTTCACGCGTGGCAAGAATACGAGTAAAAAACATTGCGTGCGTGCAGAAAAAACATTTCTCAACCTTCTTAAAGGTTTTACGAAATTGGATGGAGTTAATAGTGGTTTTATAAAGAAGTATAAAATATACTAATAGTAACCGCCTTGGTTCGCTTCGGGAAACCTATAATGTAGTCTAGTATGCACACTCGAAAAAATGTAAGGTGAAGAACTCTTTAAATTGACACATCTTTTTACACGCTTTTTATTAGCTTCACCTGTATGTTTGTATGTTTGTTTGTAACCGACTTCTTTGAGCGCGATTTTGACCCACTTTAAACGGCCAGATTTCGTTCAAACTTTGTAGATTTATTGAGGACCGATGACAATACACTAATTTGATAAAATTATTATTCACTTAGCACTATAAAGCGTGTTTTTAGTTTTTATAACTATTCATTATTATTTATTTGTTTATGCAATCATGGAATTGAAAAAAACGTTACCCCTAAGCACACGCACTAACGCACATATAAACCGACAAACATATTAACAGAAAAGATTATATTCTAGTTGATATACTTAGTATTAAATTATATTTTTGTTTTAAGTTAATAAGGGACATCATTGTACAAAAGTACTAAATACTTTGGTTTTTGATCATTCATATCAAATTAAATAACAAATAACGAATGCACCCTAATAAAAATGTAAAAAAAATTGTTAAATGTTAAATAATAATCTTAAAATTGATCTGTAATTTGGGATTTATTATTGTCGAACTCGATGAATTTGGTTTTAATCACGACTCATCGAATCATCTTGTGAAATTTTAAACACACTATGATTATTCGACTAATAATCGCATCGCAGACGCAAAGAAATCGCAATCGAGAGCGTGTAATGGCCTAACTTTGCGCACAGCGCGCGTTCTGCCCAACGTAGCAACAGTACCGCGTAGACTGCCCTACGAGTGCTACGTTTTGCGCTACGGGTACCGGTGACGCATACAATTCGTGCATGTAAATATTTTGTGAAAGTGTTTGAATATTTTGTTTGGTTGAAATGTTTTTTTTTGATTTATTTTTTATTGTGTTGTGTTGATGCAGAACGAAACTTTTGCGGCTTGAGGTTAGTAATAATTATGGTTATTGTTTAGTTGTCGTAATTTTTAAGTAGTTATTATTACAGAGGAATTTATTAATTTATTTATTTATTTATTTATTTATTTAAACTTTATTGCCCACAATATAAAATATTACGGTACAAATGGCGAGCTTAATGCTAATTGCATTCTCTACCAATTTAATTGCATTTTAACGTTTTTAAATTATCATTTAAAGTTTTTATTGTTAATAATTGTCCGCGATCTTTTTTATGATTTCATAAATTATAATTACACGCTTCAACTTGGTTATTTTTGATGTTATTTAATTTTTTGTTGTATATAACTTAATTTTTTAATCATTTCAATAATTAAATCAAATTAATTTATTATTATTTTGACATTATAATTTTATTGTATGTTAAACTGACAATAGTTAAGCTGATTGAAGCGACTTATTAAAATAAATTATTTGTATCATCAAAAATAAATATTGGTTTTAACTGCTAAAAAGGGAATAAACTAGTGTTTGTTTTATAATTGTATATAGCTTTTTTAATAGAATGAATAAAAAGTGTTTTGAACAAAACCTGTAAACTGTTCCTTGTAAGTTTTCGTGGCTTTTACCTACATTAAGATACACGAGTAATTCTTAGCTACCGTTCGGTAGTATTCAATTCCATTGTAATATTCAAATGTTTAATATTATTATCTTTAATAATAATATAAAAAATCTATCAATATAAATTTTGTATGAAAAAAAAATCGAATTTGTTCTTTTAAATTGCTCATGTAAAAATCTGTTTTTTGTTGTAATTAAGAATATACTATAAATATTCGTTTATCTATTTGGTGGAGTGAGTTACAGCGTTGTCGTCATTGAGGATGACTCTCTTCTTGGGCGCTGCTTTCGATCATTTTCTAATATTACACAATTGTCACGAAATGATCAAAGAAAATAAAGAATCTCAAAAAATATGGCATTGATTTCCCCTAGATTTTCCTGCTACTTCTGCCCTTCTTTACTTTTGTTGACTATTCTGACAGAAACATACCTACATTTCAAATTTTCTTTTGCGTTTGGGCTATTCCGATATATCGAACTTTCATTGCCTGTGACGACATGAAACTCAACAGTGAAGTCAGTTATATTTTTCAAGAAAAAAATTATTTTTCGGCACCATTCCATAAAATAGCAAATGTATGGGTAAAAGAGAACATGAAAAAAACTTAATAGTATGTGGGACTTTTTGTGTGAGAATTAAATTACTTGAGAGCTAAGAAAAATATATGGACAGACCGACAGAATGTTAAAACAGCATCCCTAAGGTACCTCATATTATTATCATGTCTTACAATGTTCTGGAAAGTGTGCGCGAGCATAAATGTAATTTTCCTATTTGCTTCACGTCTACTTTTTTCGTGTCTAGAGAATTGTATGAACACGCTCTAGTTAAGAACCGTGTTTGCAAGGCTTGCTGCGAAGTAATGCTGCCTGGGAGGGATAATTATACTAAAGCAAGTTGAAAACTTGTGAATTTGAAAATAGAGAAATAATATTATGTTTACTAGTCTTGGTATGTTGGTCTTTGTGGCGTTCTAGAGGACAAACGAGTGGATTTTAATGGTTCTTATGTCAATCGATTTGTATTAATCTTGTAACAATGAATAAATACATGACAATAACCATAATCAAATACGGAAATCCAGACATTGCAAAAAAAAAAAAAACAAAGTCTACGTACTATGTTAAATGGGGTACAACCCAAATATCGGTAGTCTCATGCCGCCCGAAGCCTTCCGTTTGGCAATTTGATAGCAACAGGGACAAGTAGCTTTACGTTCCTCTCTTTACACAATTATCATACCTACTAACCATCTAACCAACTAATGTTCTAACATCGTCTGCTACCTGAAATAATTAACCTTTTTTTTATTGATTTAAGGTAGCAAACGACCATGCAGCACCACCTTCCGCTGCCGCCCATGACAACTGTAACCGACCCAGAACAAGACTCAGATTGCGACTAGGTCTTGTTCTAAGTCGGTCACAGATGTCATGGGCGGCAGCGGAAGGTGGTGCTGCATGCTCATTCTCTGCCTTAATTATTGGATAATGGACTGATGTCCATGGGTGTCGGTGACCACTTACCATGAGCTCAACTGCTCATTTATCGTCTGTGTACCTAAAAAATCTGCCATGTTCATAAATACTTCTCGTTTATGAAAAACAATTAGTTCCCCGAAAAATTGCGTAACGCGAGCTTTTTTCAATCTATATTGGGAACGATACACGCGTGAGCTGATCCTGTGTTAATTGAAGTGTTTCAAACGAGCTCCGTTATTGATGCGTATAATTTCGGTTCAATTTTCAGCGTTCGCTAAAAAAATCGGACTGGTGATTTGGTTTTATGTTGATCATATTGCTTTTTTATTTTAATAGCTAAGTGTATTCGATGAAAAAATGGCACGTATTTTGAAACGGAAGTTGAGTACTGTGTACGTTTTCTAATTAAAATTAGAAACGTCACGGCTTAAAGAATTTAACAGTAACAACAAAGTAAACTGGGGAAGAGTACGGTAAAGTAGGTGACCCAGACGGTTGGGTACGGTACGGTAGGGTACAGTACAGTAAGTTTTTATTTCGTACGCGTGTACACTAACATGCGCACAATTTTTACAATTTTAATAATAAAAATTCCGACTAAACATTTAAATTGGACATTAAAACAATGACGATTAGATTGTGGTGTCTAGTAAAAAATAAAAGCCAATTTATACATTGTGTACATTTTAATACGATACGGGTACTCACGATATGTACTTTGTACACTGGTTAACAATGTCTTTATTATCGACGAGAGAAACGAACGTGACTCGCTGGCACTGCCTCACGTGGTTACTTCATTCCACATGCATGACCTTTTCTGTAAAAACAAGGCCAGGATTAACTTATAAATATGCGTGTTAGGAAGTTAATGAATTTTTTATTTTATATGCCGTGTATAATAGTATATTTTAATATTTTATTTTTACAATGTAGGATGTTATTAGTTTACTTGTCTCTCTGACACTGCACTGTGAAATAGGTAAAAACTTTTCAGTCGATTTCAGAAGGGTATTTACCTATTTAACACTTTAATGTTTGTAAATCATAAAAATAAAAATACATACACATAATACAATACAATAACATAGTACAATATTAATTAATTATGTTCTGGTTGCTATCTTACTAATATTATAAATGCGAAAGTTTGTGAGGATTAATAATTAATTAATTTATTTATTACTTACATTAACAGCTTTTCATTATAGTATTTTTTAATATAACATAAATTACCCGCACTTAAGCCAAATTTAATTAGCCAAATTAAACTTATGCATGTATTGATGTGATATAGCGGGTGTGTAATAAGAACTGCTGTACTGTTATAATATTTAAATAATTGTATTCAACATAATAAAATGATTACGAGTAGCTGTCATAATTACCTAACATGAACAAGTAATTAACGTCACGCAAAAATGTAATGTGTACTTAATTCTAACAGTTTTAGAACACATATTGGATTTACACTTGGTTGGCAATTAATTTACCCTTGGGATATATCAACATTTTTATTGTTAATCATTAAATTTTACTAGGTACTTAGTCATTCATTAGGCTCCGTACACACTCAACATGTTTTAGTACTAGTAACTAGAACATGTTAAGCCCCACCTCATAACAATATGATAGGCATCGCAAGAATTAATCAACCAATTTATTTATCATTTTTAAAGCGATGCCTAGGATTTATTAATTTTATATCTCAGGGTTTAAATAAATTACGAATATAATTTGAGTGTTAACAAAGTTATTTAAATTTTAACCTTCTTATTCAAGACTTTAGAACTGTTTAATTACCTGCTAATTGGACTTGTGTGGATCTTTTATTCATAATAAATTATTATATACTATACTAGGACAAAACTAGTATATAACGTATACAGTTTCTATGTAAGCATTGCATAATCATATATTATGAGCATATTAATTTCACTAATTCTCTAACTCTCACTAATACTCTTTTGGTCACATAGTAATTTAACATAATAATATGTTGTCCTAATTACAAGTTATATCCACGCATTACTAACTGCAACATAATGGTTTCTATTTAAAATATAGAGGTTAGTTAAACTACTTCCGCCCACACTTAGGGAAACATGCGACAATATCACGCACACCGCGGGTAACAGTCTAGTCAGTAACGTTAGCGTATGTATGTTCAGTATCATTACCGTTTACAGTCCCCACAGGTCTGGTTACAGTCCATTAGCAGTTAACTACACTAAATGGGTCATTACACACAGGAAGTCGGTAGCTTGGCGGGACCCTGATGCCTCGCGAGCGAGGAAGGTGGTGAGAAGATTATAGCCACCCCATAACAAGATTATTTGACTTCATTTAATTGCAATTGACGACCTGTATGGTGCAATGGTTAACTTACCGGTTCGCCGTTTCAAACTTGGGTTCGATTTAATAGTATACTAAAGATAACAAAAAACTTAATTTAACCTAAACGCGTATTGTGTGAAAACACTTTTCCCTTTTGTAATCCTTCGGCTCCGATATCTCTGATTCGACACGCCACACGCCATGCCTTCTTGGTTTATAAAACTTTGGTATCGTTTTGTTAACAGTTGGAAACTAAAGAAACGAACTAGAGGCAGTTATGTCATGGGTACATTGTTGTTTTTATAAGCGTTGTATTTTAAAATAAATTTGCATTCTAAAACATAACTCCTTAACTGGTCAGTATCATTTTGAAACGAGATTCTCAAAACTTTTTTAGTGATCTACGTAGTCGGTACACATATGAGGGGTCTGATGACAAATTGTCACCTTCATGGACACAGTAACACCGAGGATGTTATTATCATGCCAATCAAAATCGATTGAGACTTAAATTCACGTACAAAGATCAAGGGTCAGTATCGAGAGATTTATTATTCGTCTCTCCTTTTATAAATATCAGAAGTTCTGATATAATATCTAACAAGATTACTCGAAAATAGGACCTCAAAAGGTATCATACGGTTGGAAAAATAAAAATAAATTGCTTCTATAAGCGTGTCTGTTGCTCTTTCTTACGATTAATAGAAGCCGGGTAGGAGCGATTGATGAAAAGAAGTCATTACGGGATCTTTTCGAATCACATGAAATCGAAAAAGATTCGATAACAAGTTATTATAAGTTGTACCTTGAAGATTTAGTTGGTAGATAGGATAAAAAAACGCGATTGCTTCATTTAGGTGACAAGCTTAGCAACTTAAAACCGTTAAAGTTCCTACGGTAATTCAAATTGAAAAAATATAATAGTTAAAGAAAATTAAAGATGACTTTCAAATACATACCTATTCTTTGATACGACACTTGAATATTTCATTGACTTTAATTTTATTTACTTAATATAGGTATTTAGTGCCGCGCAAATGGTATCGTGTAATAAACGCGCCCCTAGGGATAAGTGTTGCTTTATTATTTTATAATCCTTCCTATCTCATTTTCTCCCACGTTAAAATGTGTCTGTCTCTTTTTACTGTTGCTTTTTCGTTTCATCGACTTTCAAATCACAACGATGCTATAGAAGTTTTCGCTTCAAAAGCTTGTAATTCGTAGATATAACTTTAGTCATGCTCCCAAGATGATGATCAATCGATTGACGTAAGAATCCTTCTAATCGGCCCATGAGTTAAGTCTGTAGAGCGCTACAATAAAACAAACGCACCTACATAGGTTGTTAATAAAATTACAGTCGGGTAAAATGTTACTGCGTGAGTATGTTTACAGTGACACAAAAATAACTAGCTAGAATCATGATATTTGCGCAGTACTTCACATTGTCGCATGTTAAATACAATGTAGCCAATAAAAATTACATTCATATTATTTTTAGCAATATTATAAATGCGAAAATAACTCTGTCTGTCTGTCTAGTCTCTCTGTTTGCTACGTTTTCTTAATCCGCTGACCTGATTAGGATGAAATTTGATATAGAAATAGTTTGGGACCCCGGAAAGGACATAAAGGATAATTTTACCTTGATAATACTAATATACTACTTAATAATAACTAAAATTCGTAATCAAAGTTTGTCTGGTAGTTTTGTGTAACATGCACATAAAGATTGTCTTTCTGTGTGCACAATAAAAAGGTTTTTTATTTATTTATTTACTCATAATGCCTACCACTACAGGTTTACACCCAATACGATAGGCACATCAAACCAAATTTAACTAAATATTAAATATTAAAATTGCAATTTTATTCCATGTATCAACAAATATATCCACCCTATCATGGATCTCATTAACAGCAACCACAGCCCGTGTCAGTGGCGTTTTCTTTAACAGAACAGTTCTGACCACCGGCACAACCAGCAGTTGCGGTTTCCGGTGTCTCCCTAAATAATTATACGGTATTATAATTATACGGTTTTATTACGGTAATTTCTCATTCTCCGAGAGCCACGCGAAACTGCTGGCAAAAACTATTTTTTTATATCTATGCGCATTGCTATTCACTTTTAATAGTGTGTTCATTATAGAAGAGTCACGAGTGAATATTATTCGAAGGTTGTGCACAAACCATCCGTAATATTTAAGCTCGGGCGTGTATGTGATGTCATGATCTAATTGGGTTAGAGATATTAACGCAAAGCTAATTATTTGGCTGCCAAGGCTCTTATTGTGGGGCGAGGGTCGGTTGGCACGAAATTTGAAGGCTGTTAATGTTGGTGACTATTTGAAAATAATATTACGCAAGCTACTTTTAATTATTATGTAAGATTGTAGTGTACACATCACGCTTTCGTAATTTTCCTATTTTGTGTGGGATAATTATATTAGTTTCAGTTACTTGTGTCAGGATAAGACTATAAATCCTAAATCTACTTAACAGTGACAGTCTGACAGACAACAGACTGGATTAGTGGATGTAGAGAGACATACGACTATAACGTTGTGTAGGGACTTTTGTAAACTATTTGAAAATTCATCCTCTAAAGAGGTAAAATTGAGGGTTAACAGTTTAACTATAAGTAAGTCGCAGTCATGAGCTAGTAAATAATGGACGTTTTTAAAATTTTCTGAGGATTTTCTTTCCGTATTTTCTCCTTCATTATAAAGCATTTTAAAGCACCTTTGCGAAGCGGAGGTTAAATAAAAAAAATGACGTACATAAATGTACCAGTGACTTTTAATATGAATTTAAGCAAAAAATACTCCCTGCATAATTTATTAATCTTATACAAAAAATAATTATATTTCATATCATTTCTACCTTCAAGTGCTTTCCTTCTTTATTATCGCTTTCATTATTTTCCAGCTTCACTGGCAGAGAATGCTTTTTTCAATTAAGCTCATCTTTTGTTACTTTACTTCAGGGCTAACAAAGAAATGAAATTAATTATAACCATTTCATATTTATATTGTGTAAGAAAAGTCAATTTGTATTATTTTTGAACATCCTGTTGGTAGTGATACTGCCGGAGTTTTTCCGATTTCGATTCCCAGCTAGTGGCAATTTTGGGTTGTGAGTGTGTTATTTATAATTTTTGTTATCATGAAGCGAGGATGTGAATGTGTGCGAGTATATTTTATTACTCAAACTATGAGTCTACAATTTTTCCAATTTGAGTAAGTATTAAGACATAATAATTATGTTTCTAAGCCAAGGCGGTTACTATTTTTATCTTAAGGTATTGCATTGCCGGGTTCTTATGAAATATTCGCATTTTTTATAATAAGTTAGCAAACGAGCATGCAGCACCACATCTGTGAACGATCGAGAATAAGACTCAGATGGGTAATAAGTCCGGTTAGTCCAGTCCAGTAGCAGACGGTGTTAGAACATTAGTTGGTTAGAAAGTATGACGACTGGGGCAGGGACCGTAAGTGATAGTTAGTCTTGTTAGTTAGTTGTCGTTAATAATAGTCCAATTAGTAATTATGAATAAGAGCCTCATATTAATTTAATCACAGATGTGTACTTAAGACCTAAGTTTCCGAAGCGAAACGAGGCCGAGGCGAGGGTTATTATTTCTATCAAGGAAGTGCATCGCCGGGTTCTTATGTAACATTCGCATTGACACACCCTTGCCTCGTTACGCTTCTTGAGATATTAATAGATACAGACGACTGTCGTAGCGGCATTAATTATTTCGTGACACTCTCTTATCTTCTAGCTTCTTGTTTGTAAACTTTAAGGACTAACGAAATTCCTGAACTGGGGGGTTAGGGTTGGGGTCCTGAACGTCTAATTTCCCAAAATTATGTGCGTATTAGAATTTAATTATCACTTGCTTCGGTGAAGGAAAACATCGTGAGGAAACTGGACCTGAGATTTCTGCGCATCTTCCGCACTTAGCCAGCGTGGTGGACTGTGGCCTGCACCCCTCACATTGTGAGAGGAGACCCGTGCCCAACAGTGGGAGAGATATGGGTTGCGATGATAATCTGTGATGCTTCGATGTTGCTGCTGTTTATGGGAGAAGGTAAGTTCTTGAAATCATTGTTTTTATGCTGGTTTGTCGGTTCCAGACATTAAAAACTACATTTATACAGCAACATAATAATAAATACCTAACGCTACACACTCATAGCCCCACACTAGGATTCCCTGTGTCGTGGCTGCCATGGACAACACACAAGACAAGAACACACACCCAGACCAAGAACGGACATCATTCAAATTTCCGCCTCGCTGGGAATCGAATTCAGGACCCTCGGAACGGCGATCTGGCGTGTTATCCATTGCGCCATCCGGGTCGTCGAATATTAAATAAAGAATATAAAAGTTTATTGCTAAAACACACTGGAATTACTGGAATCATTCAGCAATTTCCTTTCAACGCGTTCAGTTAACGGCTACGTAAACAGAAGCCTCACCTTCGATTCCGGTTAAACAGATTATTATTACAATAATAGATTCAAAGAAAACAAGAACGTCGTACACTTGTTATGACTAGAGCATGTTTATGACTAGTAGCATTGTAACAACAATGCATTAACAATGTAACATTTAGTCAGTGATGAAAAAATTCGAAAATTTCAAAATGATGACGACAAAGTTGATAAATCAGTGACCAAAGAAGTGATTGCAAAATTCGAAATCTGCAAATATAATTTGGATCACCTTTTTACTTATTTTTACTCCCTTTTTTTCTTTCGGTGATTAATATTATACCATGCAACGATATTATAAGAAAAAGATGTATCTAACGCTTGAAAAGTGAATCAGTAAAATTGGGCCAATCGTCGTACTTTTGATGTAGCTTTCTCTTTCTGTCTTATATGTTCCGTAATTATCTTTCGCATCCATATTTTCGAAAATGGCCTGTTCGCCGGCTAGTAAAATTTTTCGGTCATTGACCATTAACATTTGGAAGATTCTCTCCTCGTCTCACTTCCTCTCTCTCACCGCTCTTCAATGAAGTTTTTGTAAAGGTATACACATCCTCCGTTACATAAATATTATGACTAAATTTGAGTAACATTGCCTCAAACATACATTAAACATATCTTAATATATATATTTCTTGTGTTCGTGTGTATGTGACTGAACTCCTCCTAAACGGCTTGACCGATTTGGTTGAAATTTTTTGTGTGTCTTCAGGTGGATCCGAGAATGGTTTAGATTCACAATTGGACCCGGTAGGTGGCGTTGCTGTCGATATATCACTAAAACATTTTTTAATTATAAAGCGGTACGAAGTACGCTGGGACCACTAGTATTATTTATAAATTCGTAAACACACGTTGTTGGATTACGAAGGCTCTTGATATTAAATTTGACATAAGCCTGCTTCGGAAATGAAGGAATGTTTAGTTAATAATATAACACCAGTAAGTAAATAAGAGGTAGTTAGAACAGTCTTGGTCCTCTCGGTGATGTTGGTACACCTTTGAGGATGATAATTTTCGAGACTAAGACCTTACAAAGGGTTTATTTTTATAGGGCTCGCTGGGAACATAGTAGGTAAGCTTTGCAAGAGAGATTATATAAATTTTATTTTATTTGTAATGTGCCTACCGCCTATTTTTGTGTACCATGAAAATGATTATTCATGTGCGACTTCTTCTTAGCCACATAGATTCTTTTACTTTCCGAAGTGGTTGTAGCATTTACGGGAGGAACTTAATAAGAATGCAAAATTATCCGCATAAGATGCTACATTATATTAGAAAATCTGTGAGCAAAAGTTCATCTGTCTAGGTCCAAGGGTGGAATGATTTCGCTCAGTTGGGTGTTAATGATTGAATAATTCAAGACTTCTCGTTTTTTTCGACTACTCGTACGTGTTTCATGTGGACGTTTTATGTTTTAACAGTCTATCTACATAATATATGTATGTATGCTACTTCGTCAGTAGGTATCATATCAGGACTGGGGCAGAGACTGTTATACCTGTTAGTTGTTGTTAGTAATAGGTATTCAAGTTAGTAAGTAAGTATGTCATTCTTATTTGGTACTCTCGATAGCCACTGTTGCATATGCTTATATTTTGTTCTACCTCGTAGTGGAGATCAGATGTTTCTAAGTTAATCACAATCAACAATTGTTTAGTGTCGTAATAATCGATAATTGAATTCGCTTTAATACTAATTGCTTGCCATTACGCGCACCATTGAAACGGAACCTACAATGCGTTCGTAACGCTATTTATACGTAACAATGGAAAACAGTTAATTGGAATGCGATCAACAAGCGTCAGAGTTAGTTTTACTTAAATGGTGTTGTAACATTTTACTGTGAAAGGGTACTCTCGATCTCAATTCTTTAACTAACGGTTTGTGATTGGATTTAAATCTAAACTTAAGTAACCCTTAAACGAGCAAACCTGGGTTTTGCAAGTACTAAATGACTTGTTTCAAATGAATATACAGGTTGTATTTATAAAGTGTAGTTATGAAAATGAGGAAAACCAGGCTGTTTTGTCGACAATGTATATTTTTTAGTTTTTATAGCATTTTTTATTTATTGATGAGAAGCAGATAATAATAAATCGTTTCAACTTTTGAACCAAGCCGACTATGACATTAAAATAAAAAAATACTACATATTATGATATCAGTAAAAATATTATTATCAGGTACTAATGTTACGAGTGCTTGCGTCAAAGTTTCAGAAAATGTAAGTTTAAAACGTAAAATCTTACATCGCCTCGAGCTCTGAAAGTAAGCAACATTTATGTGTGTTGGAAAATATGTTAATTAAGCCCTTTATTTAATACCCGACAGAGCAAGAGAAATATTTTTAATGTATAAATTTACATCCACAAGAGGGAGAGAGATGAGATAGAGATTTCCTTGTTTTACTGTTCTGTGAAGATTTCTCGACATATTTTATTTATTGTAACGTTAAACAAACTGGTTTCGGCGGGTATAGAATGCAGCAGAAGGCCTAGAGGACGGTCACCTACCCGATGATCTGACTTAGTAGTGTTTATTGTGACTTGGCAGTTAGTGACATCATCATCGCAACCCATAACTGTCCCACTACTGGGCACGGGTCTCCTCTCACAATGGAGGGGTACAGGCCATAGTCCACCACGCTGGCCAAGTGCGGATTGGAGGACTTCACACACCTTTGAGAACATTATGGAGAACTCTCAGGTGTGCAGGTTTCCACACGATGTTTCCTTCAACGAAGCAAGTGATAATTAAATTTTAGTTTTAATGTAAATTTTTAGGTTAATTGTTAGTGACATAAATGCCCTTAAATGTTTTCAATAATAAAAAGAACTACGTCATAACAGGAAATACAGAAATTTAATTGTTACTCTGTACCAGTATGAGGAAATTACTGTATCAATAAAAAGTAAAACTCTAAGAATAGACGAGAACAATGGATAATATATGTAATGATAATTGATAGTTATCTGAAATACGTAACAATTATAAGCAGTGATAGCCACGTGATTTAAACTATGGACTTTCGAACAGCGAGTCCTGGGATCGAATCACGCGCCTCTAAATTTGAAAAATTACGTGTGTAGTACGTGTGTACATTAATTTAACACTTGCTTCGGTGAAGGTAAACGTCATGATTCACCTCAAAGGTGAATGAAGTCTACCAATTAACTGTGAAAACCGCATCAAATTTCATTCAGTGGTTTTGGCGTGACGCGCGTACGGCGTACCAATATACATGCAGACAGATACAAATTCTAAAAAATATCTTTTAATCTTCTATTGGCCCTATAAAGCCCCCCCCCCCCCTTTTTTAATATCTCCTATGATAGATATAGATCAGTTACAGTTTAATAAGTAGATTTATGTTTGTTGGTTTATTTATTATGTACAGATTATTAAAATTCTGTTATAACCCATAGATTTATGAGGTAGCGACAAAACTATGGTGTAGTTTAAACGGAATTCCGTTAGAATGTGTCCACGACCGACCTCGTGTTTCCTGTTAATTGGAACTCCGCTCGAGTATGGAAAAGTTGTGTTGAACAATGTATGGTACTTCCTTTTGCAGACTGGATGTTATAGATAGAATTTAGAAATACTTAAATAACGCTTTGTTTCGATTTCAACAAACGAGCATGCTGCACCATCCCCCCGCTGCCGCCTATGAGAATTGTGACCGACACAGTAGACTCAAATCGGGACTAGAATGTCTCGCTGGGAATCGAACCCAGGACCATTAGTTCAGCAGTCCGGAATGGTAACCATTGCGACGTAATAAAATTGTAACTGATCAATTTTTTACAAAACAATCAGTTCTGTTCGCGATATGTATTTCGGTACAAAATACATATCGCAAGAACCCGTATCATAAAATTAGTCCTTGTGTTTGTCCGTTTGTTCCCGGTTATTTGAGAAACAGATTAATCGATATGGATGTGGTTTTACACTGTCGTATTTAATTTTACGAAAGCCTCGTATAATTTCTGGCTCTCTGTCACTGCCGCAACACGTAAAAATTTATATTTCAGGGAATTTTAGAAGCAAGGTTTTAGCCAGTCAGGCGATCTATACGACGGCTATCGAACGATGAATACTGCGATTTGCGGCTTAAAATGTGCCTACAACGGATAAGTTCACCCATGCAAATTCCAATGCCTAAATCTCAACAATAAACTTTTCATAATTATATGTAGTATAGATTAAAAACAATTTAAAATTTACCATGTTTCGAAAATAGGTCGTAAGTATTTATTAGTACCTCTATACAACATCGACCTAAGCTGTAATCAACAGGAAAATATCCGACCCTTGAGGACATTTCCGCCGTGCCTGGTACTTGAGGGTTAGGCGTTAATTAAATACGGAGCTAGGGTTCTGATGGACCAATAAATATGGAATTACATCCTTAACCCGATAGATAGTTAGCTAGTTTAGATTAGGTTTTTAATTGATTCGTACATTTCATAGCAGTTTCAAACAAAGGGCCTTTGTGTATCAAAAGGTTGACAAACACATCATCGCGACCCATATCTGTCCCACTGCTGGACTCGGGTCTCCTCTCACAATGTGAAGAGTAAAGACCATTGTCCAGCAGGGTGGCCAAGTGCGGATTGACGGACTTCACCACACCTTTGCGAACATTATGGAGAACTCTCAGGTGTGTCGGTTTCCTCACGATGTTTTCCTTCACCGAAGCAAGGGATACTTAAATTCTAATAACACATATTTTTGAAAATTAGTGGTGCGCGCAGGATTTGAACCCAGCCCCCAACGTTGGACTGAATCCAACGTTCAAAACTTCAAACCTCTCGGCTATCACTGCTACAAACACAAGCTCACCCTTATGGAATCCTAAGTAACCGCCCTTGCTTCGTTTGGGTTAACGAATGTGGGTTCGTGGGTTAATATTATTAATAATTTAACGCTTATGGTCAGTAGATATTTCTTTTGACAGAAATGTTGCCTTTTTTTACAATTTCTGCGATTCAATAGGTATATCCACAAAAAAATTTTAAACCGTGCCTAAATATGTCAGTCCCGACACCTCAATGCTTGTAAATTCTCATTCCCGTCGATTGATTTCAGTGAGAACTTTGTAATAGAAAGCATATAATTATTAACATTCTCTTAAATAAAATTTTCTATAAAACTTTCAAATCTATCTATAACACTTAACCGATGAATATACGAGTATTATAAAATTTCCAAGTCAAAATACGAAAGATGAACTGATGTATGTTTTACTTAGTTATTTTGACAAAAATAATGTACACTTTCATGTACTTACCACTTTCCTGCACTCGACGTTAGACTTGACGCTAAAATGTCAAAGCCATATAACACAAAATATAGCACATCATATTCGAGTACAAATATTTTCAGGAGAGTGTTCGATGTCGTGAGAGGAGGGATGGTCGATTTGTCTCGTGACACGGTTAGGTTACACGACACAAAATACAGCGTTCTTCCAGTTCATATTTACCTATAACATTCTATCTATCTACACTCATGGACATATTTAGAGGAACGCATGAAGAAGGAGCAAATTAATATGAAAACACATTTATTTATACAAAAGAAGCTTTTAAAACTGATAAAATAGAATCAATCAATTAAAATAACATTTATGATTATGAGAAAATTAGACTTAACAAAAAAACAAGCTAAGCGTCAGTAAAGGTATTGCCTTAATTGTGGGGAATTTTGACCTGACATAAAGAAAATTGAATAATTATTTTTCTAAACACTCTGGGAATCGAAGTCAATACTCTTTGAACAAAATAGTACAATACAAGTGCTTATAGCCCGGCGGCTGTCGTCAATCTATTGTATTGCAATGTAAGGTGCTTAACAACAAATTTCACGTCAAACAACAAAACGTCTCCCAACCCAAACACTAGACAATGTTATTCAACAAAACTTTTCCGCCAAACGCACCGAAATATCTCAAGAGCTCGAGATAAAATTTCGCAGGTAGTTAAGTTTTGCCGAAAAGCCTGTTTTTTCAGTAAAGATAAAAATGTCGTGGCCGGATGCGTGATAAGTGCGGATACGGGTTGCTTTCAACACCATAGATCTACTGAGAGTCGCCTTCCATCGTAAGCTTTTCATTCGGTGCTTGGGAATGCTTTTTATTAAAGTGGCGATAAGGTTTAATTTCTTTCTTTTATTTACCGTTGTCATTATGATTTGAACAAAATTTTAAGAATAATATTTGACAATAATTTTGGGATGACCATAACTGTAGTACGTATCTGACAGTCATTATTATCATTATTAATTATTATCATTATTAAGGTCAGTCAGACATTAATCTAATAATATAATTACTGGTAAAAATAAAATTGTGGAATGAACTTTCCTCTACGGTATTCCCCGAGCCGAGGGCTATGTCATGGGGTTCTTCGAAAAAGGTGTAAAAAGAGTTCTCGTTCAGGGCGGATGTAGTATTGGTACCCTGGTGTGCTCGTGTCCATAGACGACGATGACCACTTACTTACTACTATCAAGTAACTCTTGTGCTTTTCCGTCAGCTCAGGCTATACAAAATATTGACTTTTCGACTACCTGCCTAGTTATCACTTCTTCAGTCAGGTGCCTAACATCTCCTCGTGTCCCGGTTGCGTAAGAGCCAGTAATTACTTCATTTCTCTGTGGCGACATCGCACAAATAAATTAGCAAATAAATATGAATTTGAATTTGAATTTGCACGCACGTCACACGGACCGTCACGAAGCCTGAATCTCGCTATCGAAGTTTTCTACACCGCTCGCAAATATATACAAGTTCCAACACAGATCAGTTGAGGCTTAACTGCCTCCCGGGCAGGTCGTCTTGCCCGGCCGGAGATCCACACACTCTTTTTTCTTCTCTTTCTCCACATTTTTTTCTTGGACAATCCACCTTCTTGAATCAGCCGTCAAAAGACTCGAATGTTTCAGGTGCAGGCTTGAGAGCCAGTACGTGTACTATCTTTCCTTCTCTACTATTCTTTCTTCGCCGACATTGCATCAGTAATGCTCATTACTCGGTGTACATATTGACGTTGGACGGTTGTACATAATAGACGTTCACTAAAGTATTGGTCGTTGTACTCGTAATATCACAGTGTCGTGTCTCTGTCACACACGAGAACAGACGTTATGGTTAATAATATAACGAGTTGGAAACTGGAACAAACACAAGTGAATTTCATTACAGTTTAAGCAGAAGCATGCAGGAAGATCTTTTGTTCCGCTGATTAAATACGTGTTTACGTGCAGTTGAAGTTTGTCGCGTCTTTGTTTACTGGGAACTGCAGATGTAAAGCATTGTGTACAATTTTCGAGGTTCAATTCGACTTTAGTCATGAAGTACAATGAAGTAGAAAATCTGCCTGAGGTCACGTTTTCGGTTCCAGATCGGGTTTGAAAAAAAAAGGAAAGAGTTTGTGATAAAGTACAAGACTAATGACGTAGTATTATCAGTATTTGACTGTCTATAGGTCTATTTATGTATTTATCACTAAAAATTAAGTGTGTTAACTACCAGAGTATAGGTGCCAATGGTTCATGCTTAACAATAATTACAAATACTTTTATTTATAACTCTTACCTTCCTATTTCATCTTATGTTTAAATTGCTACTGATAAAAATAGAGAGATTGATATCGTATCATAATAAAATGACTTAAGACTTGCCCAAAACGCATAATGAAGTACCTACTCTAAAACATTACTAGTTAGTCAATGAAGAGCCTAAATTTTTTGTAAGTTTAGTATCTATGAAATAAACATTACATCAATGAGTGAAGAGAAGTGAGCATTACAGTGCACAACCTGTAATATCTTATCTAGTTTATTATGTTCGGCACCAACTTCAAACTAGTTATTAGTTTTGTACTAGTTCGAGCTTCCACTTTAAGGTGCTCCTGCACCAGGGTGCAATCGCCTGTATTGTAACTGTTAAGGCATTTCACCAAGGAGTGAGAAGAAGCGAGCATTCCGGTGCGCAATCTGTGATGTAAGGAACTCCATCTATTTTTGAGTCAAATCCGAGTTCCCCTGCTCGTAGTTCACGTTGCTGAATAACGAACGGCAACAGCATCCGGTCCCTCTTTTCAGAGGATTCTGGAGGCATTTGGTTCTGATAACTTTGGTACCATTCAGTTTAATCCCGAAAGTACCTAATCTAGGCTTGGGTGGCAGGGCTGCAGCCCGGCTAGCTAACTAGGTACCACCCTTGATTAAGCCGCCAAACTTGCTATGTTGCGGCTTAAGGCTTACGGCTTAAAAGTCAGTATTTCCGTTCTTTCCTCTTCCTTTTGGGCGACAACGTATCGGTAATGTCTTTGATGTTATTGATGTGCATGTGCAACGATTACCACTCACCACCAGGCGGGTCGTGTGCTCTTTTGCCGGCCATTATTTTTTATACGATGCTAAGTTAATCCTTGACAACAATCCCACCTGAACATTTATTTATGTACATAAAAAAAGAAAGCACGCAATGCTCAATTTTGATAATAATGTTACAGGCGATTGCTCTCGGTGAAGGAGCGCCTTAATACTGGGTTACTTTAGTCACTGCCTCGGGCTGCATCGTGTCTGTAAAGTGGTTTTAGCTCAAAGGCTTTATTGTTTTGTAAGGCTCAATCCACTGGACGATTGAATTATTGAATGTCATATGACAGAACCAGATCTAGATTAATACCCAAAAAAGAGATAAAAAATAAAAGTTAATGTAAAGATTTGTATATTTTTATGCAATGTAATAATAACTAGTCACGCGCTCTGCGCCCGAAATTCCACCGTAATTTACTCAATCAAACGGATACTTTACATTGACACTACACTACAAGGGGTACAAAGTTTTGCTTCATGTATTTACGCTAAAACACTCATACCCACGCGCTTGGATTACCTGTGTCGCGGGTGTCACTCACAACACATACCTAATTAAAATACATGACCTGTTCTCAGGTCATTTTTATTTTTATTTGTCATGTACCTATGCCCCAGCCAGGAATCGAACCCAAGACCCTATGCTTTGCAGGCTACTAGGCAACGGAGACGTCAAATATTTTCAAAAAATTTAGATAAGAATGTTATGGAGAATACATTATCTGGCAGATTTATCTTCACATTTATTTTCACGGAACCAAAACATGCTGTGTTGCTAGTGACATCGACATATACAAATAATATCCGCATGTTAGCCCTAGCCGTGCATTGAACCCGTAAATCAGAAGGCTACATCACTACTAACTGATCACCAGAGATGGGAAAAAAGTAATCATGATTAGAGATTACAATTACACCTGCAGGCCTGGAAATGCCCCCGCGAGTGTAATCGTAAGAAGTAATCGTAATCCGCAATGATTACATTTTGCGCCAAATGCTCCAGATATGAAATGCATTTAGATTTTTAATTACATATTTCACTGTTTCTTTTACACAGATATAAGGCGCCTTTTCGAAACCTTTAAAAAATTACGAGCACGAGCGTATGGTCAAAATACCTAGTTTTAAATTTAGAATTTTACATTAAACAGGATAGAAATATATTGCCATCATCCTATTCTCTATTTCAAGACATTAATTTTGCAAGCGGTTTTCCCCTTGAAAAAGTTTCCGCACGATATCCCTCACAGAAACGAAGGCGATAAAAATTTGATAAATTGCCCCCAAACTTTGGAAAAACTGTGACAGATGGGCCCATGCTCAGATGTGTTATAAGTTTAGCGAAACAAAAAATAACATGCCCCGAACATCGGTAAAGTGAACGGAAATCAATACTTTGATGACGTGAAAAAACGTTACATATGACGTTTTTTGTAATAAAAAACTGATGCTCAAAGTTCCAAGACACACATGTTGTGAAACTTCACACTATGGAATTCAAATGGAGGTTGGAATTGTTATTAAGTCGAATTTCCCATATATTCGCTGCTCCTTTAACAGTACTCTCTCGTGATATTAATAATAAACAAACCTATAAAATTTATTACCGCCCTTGAAGTTCACAAATAGAAGGGTCGCTTTGTAAATTTAAGGGGTCGTATCTATCGCTGGATCGCGAACAATAGATATGAAACTATGTCTATTTTATGTCTTTTAGATACCATTTCTGATTGCCTCGGAAGTTTTATGTCCGCCTATTGTCTCAATCCGAATTAGGATTATGAACGAGTTCTGATATTTGTTAGAATACCTATAAACACAAGTTTATTTTTATGTATTATGGTTTATTTGGACACTTATATTCTTGACTCTGTTTTAAAGCTTAATTAACTTATATTGTTGATTTAAAAGCAAGAAAATCTCATTTACACGCTGTTGCGCTTAATATGAAACTAGTTTTTAAGTTAGACCTCCGGCAACTACAACGGTGAAAACCGCATCAAATTTCATTCAGTTTTTGCGTGATACACGGACATACATACAAACAGACAGACCAAAAATCTATATATGTTTGGCGTCTATTGGTCCTATGAAGACCCTTTATACATAATTTCTCAAATATCTTTTCTGTGTTAGTATGCATATTCTAAATTAACACATTATCCTATTGCAAATAGTTGTACCCCGTAGGTAAGATTTAGACATAATACGTGGCCTACCTTCGAATTTTCTTTCATTAATCAGCCAATTTCGCAAACGGGAGTTAATCCGTTTATCTTCAGTTGAAAGGCTTGCGAGAACACTTTCTTGAAAGATTTCAACAATGAAGTTCTTTGGAGCGAATTTCTTTTAATGGAACTTAAAGCCCTTTAGTTCTTAACTTAAAACAGCTTGACGCGTTCAGACTATCTTAAGCCTTTATTACTTTTTATAAAATCAACTGTTATTTAAAGTAGGTCGTTAAAGTTTTGGGAATTTGGGAACGTTTATCATCGCAACTGTGCCCCAATTAGAATCGCTGAAGTTTAGAAGTCCTTTGATCGACGTAAAATCTTAAGTTGGTATTCTCGTATTCATTGTATGCACTTGACTTCAAGAGGATATAAACTCAGCAGTTTCCAAATAATTCATATTAATAAAGTATTTATAATTTATGTAAACTTATTCAAAAAAAAAATGTTGTTGACATCACCATAATTAATAGGATTTAATTGAAATACATACCTACTATGTTAAGTAATTTTATAAAATATTATTTTATTTATTATATAAATAATAATTATTATAATTTTCTATGCGCATATTGCTGTATCACCCAAAAAATAGTTAAATGTTTTGGATCATTTTTATTTTGTTTTGTTTCAATCGGTTTCTCAAATAAAAAATGATGATAATTTAACGTACCAAGGCATAGGTTCCTGAAGCGAAGTTTTCAGGAATGAACCTTCAATCAATCCGATTAACACTTGAAGTACCATGCAGTAGACTGACGTTTGAACTAAGGCTATAACTTAACTTCTTAAGATAGTCTTAACAACTAGTATTCTTATCTAATTATCCTAAGAAGTAATTACCAAAGTGCCATTTTATTTAATTACTCGCGATAGAAACTTATTCTCATTTGTTATTCAGAGGGTGCAAACTAATTACAATGCTTAAGGGCGTCAATTATGAGACCACGGGTTTATAAGGAATTTTAAGTTGCCTTAACTTCATTCGTATTATGGGCAAAGGTACGCTAGATTTAATTTTTTTATCTGGATTAAAATCCTGACCGCAGCAATAATTTTCAAAAATGACGTGCTTATTAAAAAAAATCATTATCACTTGCTTCGGTGAATGAAAAAATTGTAAGGGACCTGCACACCTGAGAAGAGAGAGAGAGAGAGAGTAAAGACGTATGCCCAAATGGTGACACAATCTGATAGAGTTCTGAAAGTGAGTTTGGGATTTTTCTTGGCCTATAAGATCTACGTGTGTGCCAAATTTCTTGTCTACCTATACGGTAAGTGCAGTATAAATTTTATCTCTGAAATTGGCTTTTGTACTATGTTGTATCCTTTTTGGGTAAATTCCAAGTTTTAGACATTTTCTTTTAACAATATTGTACCAAAACCTATATATTTTGGTAAATTTCACGTTTCTATGAAAACTGGTTGGCGCCAGGTGCTGAAAGTTGAGAACATATATTTTTAGACGTTTTTCTTTATTTCCATTGAAGGATAAAGAACAATAGAATTATTATATTGCCCATTCTTTATATAAAATGCTTCGTAACTTTGTTTGTAAGTATGCCAGTTGTTATAATTTCCAAAATTCTTAGTACCTATTAAATATTTTATTTCGTACTGTCACATGAACTAATTGATAAAGCATATTCTATAAACATTAATTTATTTTAAGATAATTATGTCGAGAACGAAGTATTTAAAAACTAAATGTGTTAGTTTGTGCAAAGATACTGTAGGCATGTTGGAATTTGCCCTAATATTTTTCTTTAGGGTTGAACTTCCTCAAATTAAACTAATGACATTCGTAGTTTAAAACGTAAAGCCATAACGTAATTCTAAATTTAAAGACACCGGCTGAAGCGAGGTTGGCTTAATTTCTCGAACGCCTTTAAAATATAAATCGTTTAATTCGTCAAAACTGCGTAATATTCAGTTCGTTCATTCACGCTTTGCATTTATCTGTGAGATTAGAGTAAAATGGTTCATGCCTATCTCAGTGAAATAATGCCCATTAAAGAATGACTATTGGATCCGTTGCGAGCAAAAATTTTCAAGATAGCCGCGAACAATGAGAATGATAATACAATACGTTTGTTCTGGTTTCTGTTTGTTCATGGGTCGATCTTTTGGGATTTCTACAATAACTTTTTTTTAATAGATAAACCTGGTTAGTTCCGTATGCTCTGGCCTAGTTCAGGGTTGATGCATATGGGTGCGAACGATTGCCACTTAACACGTAGGATCCAACCTAAATTACTATAGTACCGTTGTTACCGTAGTAACTGAGGCTAGTAAACCAACTGATGTATGCTTCAGCCGGCTTATTCTTTGAACCTTTCAATCAAAGTATCAAATAACTTACTTTAGACATTTCAAAGCGCGAGTATGCATCATAAAATTCTGATGCGACAAATCATTATTGTAATGTTTCACAAAGCAAACAATAATAGAATAAGTCAATACGTGTAACATGAAAAGTCTCGGTGTTTTTGACAAGCAATATTGTCTGAAGAACGCGGTTTTGCGCTACAAAAGACGTCATTTCCTTTAGTGTTGTTCTAGAAAGAAATCCTCTTCTTGATGCGGTTTTCCGTTCAATAAAACACAAAAGGTTTTTAATTTAAAATGAAGATTAAAAGAATATCGCATGAACATGCATGCATGTTACATTAGCATTTGTAAAGTTGTTGGAAGAATTCAAAATATATCTCATAAAGTACATGTAGGTTTTTTTTATTATGATACGCGTACACGCGACTACGACTTTTGTACGACTTTTGTACGCTGATATTTCGATCCAGTTGCATGAATCGTAGTCAGAGCTATACTGAGTTGAGTACCAGTATCATAATAAAATGTGTGCAATCCGCGATGGTTAAGTTTAAAGTCATAATTATAATACATGTAGATATTTATAAAAAAACTTATGAAAGTCAATTACTTAATAAAGGCGTCAAAAGCAACTATTAGTGCATTCTGAGAACAAACACTAGCTGCTCCAACTGGAATTGAACGCGGGAGACTAGGAAAAAGTTCCTGGTCCATAGGGCTATTGATATGGCTGGCTAGCTACCATTCTCTTGCTTGGGTCAGCCGTCAAATGACGTGTGTTCCGAATGTAAGCTTGACAGCCAATACATTATTCTTCTTCCTAGACAGGGTACACGTTGTTGTTGGTGGTGTTGAGTTGTCTGTTGACTTGTCTGCTGCATTGTCGAATATTTGCATAAATCTTCTTGGAGTCAGTACTTTTTCTCATAAATTAATACTTGTTCCTTTGATTATCAAAGACTTGTTCCTAAACTTAAATTACTACTTACTTATGACTTTTTCCTAAATCTTTCCTTTTCCTTTACTTATTATGTTTGACTACAATCCTATCTGATGGTTTATAATATTTATGATTATTCTTCTTCCTAGACAGGGTACACGTTGTTGTTGGTGGTGTTGAGTTGTCTGTTGACTTGTCTGCTGCATTGTCGAATATTTGCATAAATCTTCTTGGAGTCAGTACTTTTTCTCATAAATTAATACTTGTTCCTTTGATTATCAAAGACTTGTTCCTAAACTTAAATTACTACTTACTTATGACTTTTTCCTAAATCTTTCCTTTTCCTTTACTTATTATGTTTGACTACAATCCTATCTGATGGTTTATAATATTTATGTTATATATGTTATATATATATTTTAATAATAATGAGAAACTTTTTTATGCGATTCATAGATAGGACAATAAAAATACGTGTGGTAACTGTTATCGGTCATTTAGTCATTAGACGTCTTCGAGCCATAATCGAATGGAAGCCTTGGGAATTCTTCATTATTATCTACCACTTTGGGATGATATCATAAAGTGCTTCATAATTTATTTAAATTATTATTAAAACTTTGGAGTTTCTCCAGTAAATCTTTTATTTTACCTGAGTAAAGCGACTTTTTCCCTTTCAAAGATTATTTTTCTACACATTAAGTAATACTTCTGAGATCTGGAAAATTTTCAAAGACGATATTGTTATACCAAAGTCCGTTCGATATAAAAATGAAAATGAAACTGAGTAATGAATCTATCGGAACCAGAGAATCAAATCAATCATAAAGTTTTTGCTCTGGCATTTTGATAAATTACCTAAAAACTTACAAAAGAATCAAAGATTTTTAAATGTAAGATCCTTATAAGAATATACATAAGTATATATTTATTTGTTATCGAATTTATTTATCAGTATATATAATATAAAACTTCAATATATTATATAAAAATCTTGCATTACTGAGGGACTGACAGACAACGCAAAGCCTAAACTACTGAACGCAAGATGAAATTTGGTATGTATGTTTCTTGGGAAGTGTAGGGGAGCACTAAGAGAGGATTTTTGTAAATTCCTCCCTTAATGGGATAAAAAAAAAGAATAAATTTTAATTTTTTAAATTTTTATTTCTTCAATGGATTCACTTGTGACTTTGTATATAAGTTCCTAAAGTGACGTAAGTGAGCACTAAGGAAGGATTTTTAGTAATTGGAGGGCGAAGTCGGGGGAAAGCTAAGCTAGTAAATATATATTTCCTTATAATTGTGTACAGAAAATAAATTTCTTTTCATTGCATTTCCATTCATGGTTCGGCTGGAAGAGATTTTCATTGTGAATATACAGAATCTAACTACAATATTTCTTATCTTATTTAATTTGATGTATACAGTCTTCATGAAAAATTAAATATACCTAAATACGTACAAATAATGAAACTAAGTAATTCAGGCCGTACTGGAATTATGATAATTTGTTTGCCGTCTGGTTCGTTGACCGTTCCAAATTAACTGAGTCGTCGGCGTCTATTTAATTATACACTTACCTGTTTATTAATTGAGCAAGGAGATTATCGCTAACTTAATAATCTTAATAACTTAATTTATCACCGACCCTTGTGGCTAGGATAGTTGAAATATTTACCCTAGAGCTAAGAGATGTACATAACGCTCGAAGCGAATTCGTTCTGCGCTGCGTCAGCGTCGAGCGGTTAAAACAAATGTATCTGTTTGATGTAATACGGCCACGACATTAGGCCGCAAATTGTAACGTTATTATTTTAATATGTCGACAGTTTGACATGCCGCTCGTAGTGTCAAAAAGTTTTTAACAGACCGTGTATTTGTTGATATGAATTTCCATTGTCCATAGATGGATGAAACTTACAACTTATCGGGTACCTCGTCTCTTATAATATTACTCATAGCTATAGATACGAGTACAGACAGTGATCAGTTACAATTATAGGCACTGTATGTATCGATAGCAGATAGCATACCATAGCTCTATAGCAAAGGCAGTGTTAGGAAAGCCTAGCTTCAGAGCGGCATAGTTATTTGACGCGTATTGTACATAGATAACTTATAATAGTTTGATGTCAGTTTTGGAACATTTGAAGCACCGTCATCATTATGAGTACGGAATGTCCGCAACAATAGTTATTTATAGGTCAAAATGGACAATATAACAACACTTCTCAGTACATAATAGGTTAAGAAGGGGCTCAAACCAACAGTCATCCAAAAATAATGTCAAGGTCATATCGCTAAAATAGAATATGAGTGAGTACATCATGCGTTCCGATGTACGAGAAACGGATGTTTTGAGATTAAAACAGGGAAAAATATATTTTTTGGGTGTGTAAAAGTCCATAAAATTTTATGGATTACAAACACGCGCCCTGCTATAGGCTTTTTAACGCTACAAGCGTTATGTCAGTGTCAATTGGAATACAAATTCAAATATCGCTACAATTTGCGCGCGCAATTACGTAGCTATTTATATAGCAACCTTATGGTTGAACATACATTTTGTTGTCAATGCTCGAGGCTAACGCTTGCAGCGAAAAGCGAATTCGCTTTGAGCGTTGCAGCCCTCAGACCTCGGGTCATAAAACATCTTTCTTCTGTGTCTCTGTCAAACCGTTCGCTTGATGTTTTTCAACTCCTTTTATAAACCAAAAATTGGTAGAATTTTACTAATTTTAGTGACAAGGACGTGAATTATCAGTTGGCCGTAATTTCGGTAACTACTACTTGAATATTTCTGTAAAAAAGAATAATGTATTTTTTTAAGATGTGCTGACGAGATTCTTCTCCTCGATGAGGAGAAAGGCACCTTTCCTAAATACTAGAGACACAAACTTATGTGTGTATTCTTTCCTCTATTTTTTCAATTCAATTTAAAATCATTTGTTTTGACGCAATAGCTGAAATGGGATAAAATGTAAAAATATTGAAATAAACAATCAATAAATTTCACTCAAACAAGATTTATTGACAATTGAGTGAGAACTAGCTACTTAATATTGCTGACGTGTAAGATACTGAACCCGACATTCACTGCAAAATTAATTTTGGATGTAGGTCGAGATGCTGGAATCGATACTTCCCTGCGATCAAAGTTTGGTTTGTGGTTTGATACTAAGTTACGTAATTAACGTCTTGGTAAAATCCGATACTTGGTATCTCTATTTAGACATGTCAAATATTTTTAAAGTTTCAAGAAGACATTAAAGAAATAAATTTTACAACCAGATAACCTTGTTCTTAAGTGGGTTCCTTTTTAACTGACATCGCATTAGTTACGATTAATAGAGACTTACTAACAATTACTAACTGGACTATCACTAACAGTCCCTGCGCTCCTCATTTCTACTTATGAATGAACCAAGTAACGTTGTAATACCGTTTGCTAACTGACTCACCGTCCTATTTGAGTCCGATTTGAGTCCGATTTGAGTCCGATTTAAGTCATTGTGCTAGTATCAGTTGTGATGGACGGCAGCGGAATCATGGTCCTGAATCCTTGTTTGATCCCATAGATCTATAAAAAAGTAATGTTTTAGTCTTAGAATAATAACACTATAGAAAGACAGTCTTCATACAAGCGCTCTGTCTAAAGTGAAGCACTAAACCGAAACTTTCCCGAAAGCGGGGAATGATTCGGCTGCGGATAATCATATGTTTTTAGCAATAATACAAATAGCGTTTCAGATATTTTGTGACAAATCGTCATAATTTTTTTTTCCCGAGACACGTTTGGCGTGCGTTGACATGAGCTGCCCGGTGTTTGGAGTCATTTCGGTGCTTTAAAACGGCCGCGCGGACTTCGTTTCTATAGTGTAATTATTCTAAGGATTTAGTGCTATGTAGACCACATACCACCAAAGTTTTAAAAAGTTACAAAACAAGATTTTGTATACTTTAAAACTGTAGAAAGATGTAATGCAGTGTGGCCGTGTTGAAGGTTGAACCGAAATATTGAATCCCAAAATAATTTGAAAGGTCATGACCTCATGACCGCTTCATAGATTTCTTAACTTCTAAAATCTCAGAATACATTCGAATTAACGATATCAATATTTATTATTCCACAGACTGACTACAGGAACTTGTGAGCAGATGCGCCACGTGACCTGGTGTATTAATAGCTCTATGTTTGGTTTATTATTGTAAATTCCTTGGTAATGTACCTACACGTTATGAAACTCACATACACGTTACCAATACAGCTTATATTCCGTCTTGTATTGCCAATAGTATTAATTGATCGAGTTAGACAACAACGGGATAGTCAAAGGTTATTTGAGTGACTGCTCGTGGCAGCTTACAATCTGTGTAGGATTGATGGAAGTTGGGATTGACCAGGAAAATAGGAAATAATTAATTCATGTTTTTTACATACATATATGTTAATGTAATACTTGACAACAATCCCACTTGCTGGTAAGTGGCGTTGAAGTCTAAGATGTTGGACGTACGGACTTATAAAAGTCACTCTCCTTTTGAAGACTCCCTCCCCAATTAAAAACCTGCAGTATTTTATAGACTTTGTATACGCTACGCTAAATATGATATTAGGTACTTATTCCGAGCAATGGTTGCCTGCTGGATATCGCTGAATTAGGGATTAGGTCACTTATTAGGGATGAGTGTTACTTTATTATTTTCTTATCTTCAATAATATAAAAATGATAGCGATGACTAATCCGTTGCGAAACGGTAGAAGAAGCAAAAAATGTTGGTAGGTATATTGTAAAAATACCTACATGATTATATAAATTTGAATTGGAATAATTTGTATTGTATTGTAATAAACTATAGCAGTGATAGCCGAGTGATTTGAACGTTCGACTCCCGAATAGGTGGGCCCGGGTTTGAATCCCGTAAGCACGTCTAATTTTCTAAAATGATGTGTTTATTAGAATTTAATGATAATTATTATTAACACTTGCTTCGGTGAAGGAGAACATCGTGAGGAAACCGGCACACATGAGAGTTCTCCATAATGTTCTTAAAAGAGTGTGAAGTCCGCCAACGCACTTGGCCAGCGTAGTGGACTATGTCATGTATCCCCTTAATGGGAAAGGAGGCCCGTGCCCAGCAGTGGGACTATTATGGTTTGAGATTAATATAATAAACTGTACCTCCAATCAATCATGCCTTAAATGCGATTATTTAAAGTAACTTTGATAGGTTAATTTACTAATTCAAGAGTTAAACAAGCTTGTATGCATCAAAGTCGGTACGAGTACAAGCGTGTTAATGAGACTTGAGCCCCAATTAACGGCTTGTTCGAGCCTTTGTATGAGGAGAACCTGTGATACGACCGGTCGTATATACGAGTACTTTGAATTTCACACCGCATTCTGAATGACACGCTTTATACCTTAAAACAAGACTAGATGGATGACCGAGCCTTGCGCGGTATTTTTTTTTATAAATTGTGTTTTTTGGAAATTATATTTAAGTACGAATAATAATATTAAGAAAACACTCATTGACTTCGTGTTACTTAACAACGCCATCTATTCTGCTGTTGTGTCGTTAAAGCAATTAGTATTAGTATAGTAGTATAGTAGTATTATTTATAGTAGTATTTCGCCAATCGCCAATAGATGTCAGGAAGAGTCATATTTTTCAGTTTAAATTGGGACTACAAAAACACGAATAAAATGACATTTTCTAAAAATAATTCCTAGCTAGATCGATTTATCGCCCCTGAAACCCCCTATATACTAAATTTCATGAAAATCGTTGGAGCCGATTCCGAGATTCCAATTATATAGGTATATATATGTATATACATATATACAAGAATTGCTCGTTTAAAGGTATTAGATTAGATAGAGCTTCACACGCCCACTGGTGGTCACTGGTGACTTTGAATATCATCGTAAATTTTAACGAAAATGTAACCGAAAATCAAGCGTATACTCCACCACGCTGCTCCAGTGAATATTTGTGGAGGGGTTAGTGGGTAACCAAGTTGGAGATTTTTATGCTGAACGCAGACCTCCGATATAAACTGAAGGAATATGGAACATAATTCTACCTTAAATTTTTATATTAGGTATGGCTTTAGGAGATGCTCATCAAATGCAATAACTTTTTCTATGACAGCACTTAGATGTCTCCAATAGTTTGGCTGATCTCTTAGGAAATCTGGACAATAGCGCCACCTACCACTTCCGATTGTCAATCTAAACCATACAGAGACTCGGACAACAAAAATAGGTCTAACCATTTAGGAGGAGTTCAGTGAAATACACATGGACAGGAGAATTATTGCAGTATATAAAGATATATAAAAACATTAGCATTCTAGCATTAATAATAATATTATTATCTCCCCCTTTAAACACTAGCTTTCAGCAATCTCATTTATTTCTGTGTGGTACAAGCTTTATGAACCATGCATTATACCAACTTTTGTTCGGGTACGAGGGTAATTACCTTGAGCCGAGATTAATTGCCCTACCCATTTTATCTCATTAGGTAACTCACTGAAAAATCATTTTACATGTTTTAAATTCCCTGAAGCTGAAAATTTAAACTTTGGTTTATTAGCATTGATAGTAGAATTATAAATTTAATAGACTGGACTTTTGTAGCCATTTGCATCCGACAAAACACTTAACTCGTATCACGATAAATTCACGATTTCAAGGATATGGACAAGTCTTGTTTACTAGAATTGGCTCATCTAAGTTAAAAATTACATTATTTCGCCAAAAAAAAACTTGAGTGAAACATCTCTTAAAGTTAAAAAAAAAGTCTTTTTCGCGGGAATGTTAAAAAATCCTACAAAGTTATATCAGGCCTTATATTATAGGTATATAATACAAGGAATTAGCCCCGTATTATTATTATTACCCAGATCATTGTTAATATTGAATTTTCAGTAGATTCAATGCCCACAGCTTTTACATTGCGAATTTTCGATCAATTGTTCATAAAGTAAAGCATTAAACTGCACTCTTCTCGGAATTTAATCTTCTTTAGTGTGCAAATAAAACTGTAAAACGAGACCATTTGAGCGGTCTGTACGGTTAGCACTCTCGTACTTTTATTGTAATTGTAGAATCTTTTTCGTCTGCATTGGATTCGTTATCGATTTTGTATCGGTTAAGTCTCGGGATAGATTGCCTCCTCTTTTATACATTAATTAAATTAGTTTAACCTTGTGTCTCTGTTCTGTGAGTTTAACTCAGTTGTCAATGCTCAGTTTGAAATAGAAAACATTAAGAAATGAAAACAAAACATCAGGCGTTTGAGTATTTGAATTAAGTTTATTAATTATAATAATTTAATAAAATTACAAGTGCGTATATTTTATATATTATACATTATGTTATATATTATTTTATATATGATGTTTATATATTCTATATATTGCGCTCGAAATATTAAAAAGATTTTTGTAAGGCTCTTAAAACTATGTAGTTAATTATTTTTTTGGATGTGGCAGGCATATGTAGGTTCCCTCCAGCGAGACGAGGTCGGAATACTACTTGAATAAGTTTGAAACTAGGTTAGATATTGAGATACTCGACATCGCGTAGTTATATGGACACTTCGTTAAACGTGCGTTCGCACGTACAAGTATGTCGTGGTCTGATTAGAATTAACAATAATAAAGCCATGAGTTTGTAGCTAAGAAAACCATCACGAAAAAAGTTGGAAATTGTTGTTCTTTAGATACTTTTTAATAACCTTTTGGAATTTAGACCTGTAATTTAATAATAAAATGCCCAGACTGAAAAATTTGAAAAAAAATATTCTCATTGAGACTATTCTGATGAGCTCAAACAAACCTCTGCTGTATAGTGAGGAGGCCGTGTCCTGCTGAGTCTAGATGTTGGCTGCAACATTAGGATTACAATGTTTTGGCAAATAATTACCTACTACGCTACGGATCATTTCAATTTTCTTATTTACCGCTTAAATTCATTTCTTATTTTACATTACCTCCACCATTAGTCACTTTATATGTATGTATAATAAGTAGTTGACCCGCCCTGCGCTTCGCTTCGGAAAAAAATCTTTTGTATTAAAAAAAGTTGGTTTTTAAGCGAAATTTAATGAAATTATATTCTTAAAATAAACAATTTATAAAAGCAATGTCCATTTACCATTTTGTTAGTTTACACAAAGGTAACAGCCAGTGTTTACAAGTTTGATGTGTCAACAAGGAGACGTTTTCCCTATTGTGTACCTAGGTTAATTGGTTGTTGACTGTCTATATAAAATTAAACACGCAATCTTGGTACTGGGTTGAATAGCTCAAAATAAGGGTATTAAATATGACAAAACGGTAACAAATACGTGTATGGAATATGCTTCGTTTTAAAATTCCTACTGAGCTGCACTGCTATGAAATTCAGAAAAAACTTTTTGAATTACCAACGATTTTGATATAGTATAGACATTGTCACCTTAAGATTGTACAACAATATTTTTTTTTATTGTACTGAAACTGTATCCAAAGTAAAAATTGGAAAAATTCATTTGAGAAAGCAAATCCTCTGATGCTCCGAAAATAAACAAATAAAATGGATACAAAATTTAATAGAATAATTCTCTTCTTTTCCAGATTCGAGTTAAAAGTGAAGTAATAGTGAAAAGCGTAATATGACTTAAAAATTACGTGAATTAGGTCTTCAATTTGCGAACATGACGTGTCCTTTTCGTCGTGCGTCATCGCAACATCAGTTCGCAAATGGCGGCAGTTCTGGGGTTAAGAAGTCGGAGTTTAGATCGCGCCAGTCATCGGTGCACTTACCCGGTCCTGATGAAGACGAGGAAAGCAATACTCTCACACTGAAACATCTAAGTGAAGCGCTGAAGCTTCTAACAGCTCCTTCGGTAAGTATTAAAGTAAGGATTAATTTTTATTATTACAATGTAGGCCAGCAAAGATATTATCTTTAAAGAAGACGAAAATTGAAAAAAATGATAACAGGTTGAAAAATATTGGAAGCGGAAGAAAATATACCTAACGTAAAGTAAAGGCTAGTGGATACTATACATCCCATCAAAAAAAGTTAAATGTAAAAGTTAAATGATCTTTAACAGTTCTATAACATTTGTGTTAACCATATTCATATAACCAAAAATTATTCAAAGTTTACCTAAACAATATATCACGCCAATAAAGATTCGAATTTATTAGGGACAAAATGTGACTGACTTCTCGTTATTGTTTAAAAGTCGAATAGTGTCATCTTGTAGCAAAGTTTGGCTTTCTTCTTCCACAATAACGGTTAAGTATTTATCATTTGGTTAAAATCCTTACCAAAATGTATTTACACAATTTTCTCGTTGGGCTAAAAGGAACAATTTCATGCGAAACGGGTTCATTCTTCAAATGTCATCAATTTTTCACGCACATCCGTCGTTTGCTCCTCAATGGTGGTCCATTTTTTGTAACTTGGCCGATTAGGGTAGTAATATCTATGTCCTCGGTCCTTACAAACTATCTAGTTATCCCACATATTGTCATTCTTCATAATTATTCTGTGATTATGAAGAAAAAATTTATAACTTCAATAACCTGTCCATTGTTACAATTTCTATAAATATCGCATAAAAAATATCATTAACTTTGGCTAGAGAGAAGAGATTCAGTAACTTTTTAAATTAATGAAGATAGAATAAAGGGGGGAGAGAATACGCTACCCTGCAGAACGCCGACACTATAATCAGACCTATAAGAATATTTATCCTAGACCCGGATACTTTATCGGCGTTCGTGCTATTAAAACAATTAACTGCAGACGACATAAGGATAGTCGCATGCTGCAGGCAAGCCAAAAAACAATTATTTTTAGTAGTTATCAATTCAAAAGCAATGACAAAAATTGTAATTTCAAAACTGTTTTCCCATTCTCCTGAATAAATGGATTTTGATCTTTGTTAATGCTTTAATCCTGATTCGATTTATCAATCCCTCTATGGCTTATCTGAAATTGCTTTTGCCTTAATTCAGTATTTTAAAACATTTATAATCCGCCCTCCCTTTCCCGGAAAAGTATCCTTCAAAATAGTGACCGCCCCTACAGCAATTGTTAATTGTTATTGTCAGGTGTTTTATAAATGTTTTATAGCTTTCCAAAACCATGAAAACCATGAAAAATCTTGCAGTAGCTTACCTGTTATAAAAAACGAAAGTAACTTTGTCTATTTATGTATTTAATTAAATAAATTATATTTATTTCATAAATTTTTACATAATACATAATTTTACATAATGTATTTACATTATGATGAGATAGTTGGTGATACTGGAAATAACATATGACCGTGTTTATCCCGATAACAATTCCGTTCGGATATTTTTAACTGTATTTAGTCGTTTTGGACTGACGCGGGAGAAATCGCGAGCAAAAGCTAGTTGACATGGAGGCAAAGTTTCATACCTAATATGTATCTAAAAATGGGTTTACCACAGCAATGGCTTTGGATATTTACTTGAAGTAAGATCTAATTTATTCAAAAAAATAATATGAGTTGAGGGACTACTCGGCAAAAATGATGCATAGTTTTCATGATTGAATTAGCATTAGCGAGATTTATGATGTAGCTACTCGGTATCTGTTTTCGGTATGCACTATGGCGACTGAGAAAGAACATCCACGAAGGCTGATGAAAAATGTGATAAAACCTCTTCAATCCCATGATGGCCGGATGATTTTACTTGAAATATATTTATGATATTCGTCTTCTAAGTCGTTACACTCCTGGCGGAGTGATTTTAGTCATGGATAGTTTTCATGATTGGATTAGCATTAACGAGATTTATGATGTAGCTACTCGGTATCTGTTTTCGGCATACACTATTGCGACTGCGAAAGAACATCCACGAAGGCTGGTGAAAAATGTGATAAAAAAATCTCTTCAATCCTTTAATGGCATACTGGAGGGCACGATTATTTCCTCATAAATCAAGAGGTCTATAACATACTCCACCACTCTGCTGTTAAAACCAGCCCAAATGTTGGATATTTTTAAACCGTCCAAAGTATCTAATGATATCACAACCTGGACTGACTGCTTTACGTATCCTGCTGAAGCACGGATGCGCTCATAGAATTTTGCCACTAACGGTTACTCCGTTAAAGGATTAAAGGCTGATGGATTTATGGATAGAACGGTTACCCATCCAACTACCGACCGCGCTTGATGCTTATCTTGATGGATGACGTAGGATCCGTAGGATCAAAAATACGCACTAAAAATATTTGTATTTCCAACACAAATCCTTCTTCGAGCATTATTATTGCGAAACTCATTTTCCATAGCCCTTGCTCGGAGCTTATTTTCCTCACGAAAAGCTTCAGTAAAAAACTTTCGCATCATAAAAGCCAAGGTCACAGAAGTATAACGTTTTATTTGTCGTCACGTATCGTGCATAACCGCTGTTATCCTGTTTGCGATTGTAAACTCTCGCATGTGAGGGTCTCTGCTTCTTTATAGTGCCATTAAAAATTAAATGAGCCATGAATTCTTTTTGTTGGGCGCACTTTATTGGACCACCTCAAATATATCATGGAAACAATAACACGGGTTACGTGTTAATGTTTCACTCGCCATAACCTTGTGATAACATATTTCTATGACTAGTTTTAGCTGGTTACATTGGACAATGAGAATTTCCTAATGGTTTTTCATCTTTTGATCTTAAACTTTTTAAGAACGATAGGATATTTCATGTTCTGTTTTATTTGTATACTAGTACCTATTATTATTATTATTGCTTTAGTAGACTTATTTTTTGGTAAATACTTAGTACAATAAACTCAATTATATTGACATAATAATATTAATAATATCTAAAGAATTAATAAAAAAGGTATTTCACCTCAAGTTTTCCACAATACATCAGTCGGAACTACAACTTATATCCAACACAGTAACTGAAATATGCAGGAACAAACGCACAGACAAAAATTGTAACCCCTTAATATATTTTCTTAAATATCCTCCATGCTTACTGCCCTAAACTTAATAGGGTCTTAAGATCATCAGATTGCATCGTTTAGGTACCAAACAATGTAAAATATTGTTATGGTAAATTTGTTTACATATATTATATACGAGTATTTGCGGGCGACCCAACAAACACCCGAGTGATACAAATATTTTCTATCTTGTCATGAAGATTAATCTATTGAGAGCAATGTTTGTTATATCAATATTGTCATTTGTTATCCTATTTTCTAGACAGTGGATTAATATTTTTGATGTTTTTCATACAGAAGTGAAGGTTATTGGCAACAAAAATAATGGGTGCTCTGTTTGCGTCTTAAGGCGTCCTCTGCTAGTATTGTGTCTGGTAAAGACTAATGATGCAAGGGAACATAATTTCTTCTCTTTATTTATTTCTTACCTTCTAGTTTATCACTGTCTTAATATAGTCGGCCAATATATTATCTGTCATCGCATTAACATTACTACAATGTATACGTTTGCATTTGTTAGTCTGCTTTGGAAATCAGGATCTATTTTGATGTCTTAATTGATATCAGTATTTTCCTTTTTTTCCTTTTCTTCCTTCTTTCTTGACTGAAAAAGCGTCGATGATGCGTTTGGTGTTACTGATGGTGATGGGCGACGGTGGCCAATTACCATTACTTACTTACCACTTGTAATGCGCCCTCGCTTGCTTCGAATGATGTGCTTGGTTAAATAAAACAAAAAAATGTTACTTTAAGTACACCTACTACACGAGTATTTTAAAAATATTATACACGATTGAAAAAACATCCAAATCTATTGAGCCGATACTAAGATTAGCGAAAACAAACATCACAGACAAGCTGATAGACATAGGAGCAATTAAATGCCAAACAAATTGTTTTCCCCAAATATCTTCCATGTACAGACACAGATCACTTATTCAGTCAGTCAGGAAATTGTGTATAGTAAGTGTAATGGTAAAGATTCTCTATAATTCGTGTGTACATGCTCAATCGATAGACATTCATTCACTTAATGCCCTTTCTCAATCTTGTCTATCCAAATTTTTTACGTCAGTTGCCAAGCACCTGTCCAAAAGCCACATCATTACTATTACTAACTTATACGATTACTGCGATTAGAGATAGATTGAACTTTGAAAATGGCCTTAAATGACTATCCGTGCTTAGGAAGGCACGTAAAACCGGCGGTCTAGGTTGTAATAGTTTGCCAGCCGTCGTTAAGTCATGTCGGAGGTTCGGACGGCATAAACCTTTCGATGCTTGGGTTGAACACTAACCCCTCCACCAATCTTGCTGATGCAGCGTGATGGAGTATGTTCTTGACCTCCTCCTCCACGATGAGGAGAGATTTGAGGCAGACTTCTCAGTAGTGGGCCATTAATGGGTTAAACCAATTGCCAATACAAAGATAATGGCACTTAAAATATTCTTATCATGTAAATGATCTCCAAAGCGCCCAAAAATATTATGTAAATTCCATGCCAAACACAATAATTGATCCACATACAGCTCATTCATCACGACGTTATAATATAGGTCAAGAAAAAGAAATGACGCCATTCCTTACTTTCTCATTTAATAGACCACACATAGTTCTCATTCATACTCCGACCTCGTCTGAACGTGCCGACATGCTTGCGCGACCTTTGAGATGACATACGTGACGTAATTTTAAACCATTTAGTGACGATACGATGTCGATCGTGTATCGCCCTGGAAATCTTGGCCTTACAGAGTAATGAACTTGACCCCGCAATGTCACAATCGATGTAGGAAATCCTTTATTGTAAAGTGTTTTAATTTTCGCAAATATAATTTGACATTCGGCTGACTGATGAAAATATGATGTTTTCCTGTTATATATTTTTACACTCCTTCATCTTCAAATTAGATCTGTGGGCTCCATCTATCTTGCCTCCAGGTTAACCTCTTCTGCTTTTGGTAAAATGCTGAACATCGGACAAGGCTATCGCGAACGGACTCTCCTGATGGAGATCGCTGGAATCTGTACCACACCTCCTTCTAAAATCACTGTGAAATGATCTTCATACTTTACGTGTATCTAACAAAGGATTTAACCTATTTATATGCTATTTATCTATACAAATAAATAAAACCATTTTCTACTAAATGCATATGGCATATACGGTACATATACCAAAATAACATTTTTTACAATTTTTGTCTGTCAGTCTGTTTGTTCCGAGTAATCTCTGGAACGGCTGGACCTATTTTGTCGGGACTTTCACTGGCAGATAACTGATGTAATAAGAAGGCTTACTTTTATTTGAGAAACTTAGGCTACTTTTATTTTAGAATTTTAATAACTTTTTTGTAAAATTCCACGCAGATTAAATTGCGGGCACAGCTAGTCACTAATATACTGTAGTAAATTCAATTAGGTCCTAAAAACATGGCAATCTAAGAATCGCGTCTAAACATTTACTGTTGAATAAATAAATTTATAAAGTAGTTCATAGGTGTATGTAAACGTTTTGTTGCGGACTATTTATTTTTTATTAATGTGTTAGTCAAGTTTAAGTTTTCTGCCGCTGGTGGCGCTATGTACTCTTGTGAAATTGAACTAAAGTCAGTATTGTCACTTGTGATTGTTGAGAGAAAATATATCGAGTTTATAAAGAAATCTAATAAAGTTTCATTGAAATACTGCCTAATTCCAATAGGTTATGGGCCCAGGCACAAGGTAATTAAATATTTCAATAAAAACTTTAATTAAGAGCAAGATTACAACCGGTGTAATAGTAACCTACAATGGAGGTTACGAACTCGATGAAAATTGAGAAATTTGATGGAAGAAATTTTAAACAATGGAAATTCCAAGTGAAATGCGCATTAAGAGCAAAAGGATTGAACATAGAGAAGGCAAGACCAGCGGAAACCAGTTCGCAAGTGCAGTGGGATAAAGATGATGGCATGGCCATGTTCATTTTAACATCGTCCATGGATTTAAACCAGATATCCCTAATAGAAAACTGCGAGACTGCTAAACAAGTCATGAGAAAATTAGAAGCCATCTATGAACAGAAATCAGAATATAACAAAATGCTAATACATGAAAAATTTTACCAATACTCATATAGTGCCAGTGATACAATGGCACAGCACGTGTCTAAGGTGGAAAGCTTGGCAAAGCAGCTACGGGAGACTGGTGAGAAAATCAGTGACACAGCAGTCATGACTAAAATACTAAGTACTTTACCATCAACATATCGATCACTTAGACAAGCATGGTTGTCACTAGATGAAGAAAGTCAAACTATTCAAAATCTCACTTCTCGCCTAGTAGATGAAGAAGCCAGCCTTGCAAATGATGCCAACAGTAGTGAGACAGCACTTGTAATGTCAAAAGGACATTTTAAAACGAGAAATACAAATAAACAAAATACTACAAGTGATCAAAGAACATCAACCCATAGGTTTGTATGCTATAATTGCAATAAAAGAGGCCACTTCGCTAGGGATTGCAGAGTGCCAAAGACAAAGCACGAAAAGAAACCCAACAATATGTTGGCATTCAGCGCTGCATATAATGAACATGACGAAGAGGCATGGATCCTTGATAGTGGAGCCTCAATGCACATGACCTTTAAGCGGGACTATTTCTGGGAGTTGAATGAGTCTCAACAGAAAAACTCTGTTAAATTGGGTAATAAACAGAGTGTAAAAGTATGTGGTGAAGGAACCATACTGATGGATAAAAAGGTTAATGGTACGTGGGAAAGATGTAAACTTGAAAATGTTTTATTTGTACCTGATTTACGAAGAAATCTATTTTCGGAAGGTGCTGCTACTAGGAAAGGATATATGATAATGAAGAGTTGTGAAAAAGCAATGATTATGAAAAATAATGTTGTTGTTATGAGTGCACATCTGACAGAGAACAACTTGTATGAATTAGATGTCAAAACTATCAAACAAGAAAATTGTAATATTGTGCAAACAGATATTAAAATTTGGCATGAAAGATTAGGACATTTGAATGTCAAAGAGCTTCAAAATATGTGTAAGAATGGCGTGATTCCTGTTACATTGAGTGGAAATCAGGAATTTGTTTGTGAAGCGTGCCAATATGGGAAGCAAGCAAGACGCCCCTTCTTGAAATCTACCCGAGGTCCCACACAGCCTGGTGAAATTGTATACAGTGATGTGTGTGGTCCTATAGAAGAACCTTCTGTGTCGGGTATGAAGTATTTTGTTTTGTTCAAAGATGGAGCTACAAGTTATCGCCACGTTTACTTCATGAAACATAAGAGTGAAGTGTTTCAATGCTTTCTGAAGTATAATGCAATTGTGAAGAACAGATTTCAACGTGATTTGCGAATACTACATACGGATAATGGTTGTGAATATGTGAACCAAGAATTTACGTCATTTCTGGAGAATATGGGAATAACGCATGAACGTACTGCCCCCTATACCCCTCAACAGAACGGGAGAGCAGAAAGAGAAATGCGCTCCATCATGGAAAGTGCAAGAACGATGTTATATGCAAAGAATATTCCCTTGAACATGTGGGCAGAAGCTGTCAACTGTGCTATATATTTATTAAATAGAAATACATCGAGCCAGACGGGAGATGTAACACCATTTGAACTGTGGCATGGAGTGAAACCTAACTTGCAACATATAAGAATATTTGGATCTTTTGGTTATGTACATGTACCAAAACAAAAGCGAAGAAAGCTTGATAAGAAAAGTGTGAAGATGTTGTTAGTTGGATATGACCATGATAATTACAGGATGTATGATACAAATACCAAGAAGATTACAATATCCCGGGACGTGAAGTTTGATGAATATAGTACACTAGAAGAGAAACAAAGTTTTGTAGAAGTGACAGCTAAACAAGAAGATCATTCTATGAGGTCTACCCTACAGAATGAGTTTAAACATGTCATCGATCAACAAAGCAATGTACCTGAAGAAAGTAGTTCAGATGATAGTATGAAGAGTTTGGAAGAACTAGATGAAACTTATGTCCCTCCAAGACATATACATTTGGAACAGGATGAACAGAGAAACGTCACCTTACGTCCACGTCGAAATAATAACCTGGAAGTAAATTTCACAGAATTGGAAATACCCAATACTTATGACGAAGCGATGAATAGTCCAAATTCTCATCTATGGAAGAAAGCTGTGGCTGAAGAGCTTCAGTCACATGAAGAAAATCAAACTTGGATACTGACTGATCGAACGGAGAAGAAACCTGTATCTTGTAAATGGGTATTCACCATAAAGAAAAATAAAGATGGAGAAATAGTACGTTTCAAAGCACGACTGTGTGCACGAGGGTTCACACAAGTAAAGGGCTTAGATTATAATGAGACTTTTTCCCCTACTAGCAGGTACGATTCTATCAGGGTACTACTTAGCATTGCTGCAAGAGATGAGCTGCAGATCGAGCAATTCGATGTAAAGACGGCCTTCCTGTATGGTGAGCTCTCTGAGGAAATATACATGGAGGTGCCAGAGGGATTGGAAACACAGTCCTCAAAAGTATGTAAGTTAATTAAGTCCATATACGGTCTTAAACAATCATCTAGATGTTGGAATGAGAAATTTTGTTCCTTTCTTGACATTTGTGGTTTCAAACAATGTCCATCTGATAATTGTGTATTTGTAGGATATTTTAAAGATGTAAAAGTAATATTAATTCTTTATGTTGATGATGGATTACTACTGGCTAAAAGTAAAGGTGTTTTAATTGAAATATTAAATGTTCTTAAACAAAAGTTTGAAATTAAGATTTTAAATTTTAATTCATTTATTGGTATGGAAATAGATAAAGAAAAAGATTGTATAAGGATAAGTCAAAGACAGTATATTAAAACATTGATAAATAAATTTAATTTGTCAGATGCAAAAGGTAGTAATACCCCTGCTGATGTAAATGTACATCTGTCTAAGAATACAAGCAATGAGTCTATTAATTTCCCATATAGAGAAGCAGTGGGAGCTTTGTTATTCTTGTCATCTGTATCTAGACCTGACATAGCATATGCAGTAAATATTGTTAGTAGGTATGTCAATAACCCAGGTCCTTCACATGTTACAGCTGTAAAAAGAATCTTACGTTATTTAATTAATACTAAAGATATGTGTATTGTGTATCAAGGTAATGCTGAATTAGTTGGCTACTCTGACTCTGATTTTGCAGGTGATTTGGACAATAGGAAATCTAATACAGGTTATATATTTTTACTGAATGGTGGTCCTGTCACTTGGTCTAGTCGTAAACAAAATACTGTGGCACTATCCACGACTGAGTCTGAGTACATGGCTGCTAGTGAAGCTACCAAAGAAATTTTATGGCTTAGGCAATTTCTTTGTGATATTGGGGAGCCACAAGGCTTAATTACTCTAAATGTTGATAACCAGAGTGCAATTAAATTAATAAACAATCCTGTTTTTCATAGACGAAGCAAGCACATAGATATTAGATATAATTTTATTAGAGAGAATGTTGCAATGAAAATCATTGATATTAAATATGTTGAGAGTTCAAACCAATTAGCTGATTTCTTAACTAAAGCTTTGCCTGTTAATAAATTTAATTCAAATAGAGATAAGGTGTTGAGAAATGTTTGATGAGGCTTATGTTTAATTTTGGGTTTGAATAAAAAAAGAAACATGTTTAATTTTTTTTTAATTGTTAACTTAAAAGTTAAGTCAATTACTATGTCTACCTTATAAATTTAAGTGGGAGTGTTGAATAAATAAATTTATAAAGTAGTTCATAGGTGTATGTAAACGTTTTGTTGCGGACTATTTATTTTTTATTAATGTGTTAGTCAAGTTTAAGTTTTCTGCCGCTGGTGGCGCTATGTACTCTTGTGAAATTGAACTAAAGTCAGTATTGTCACTTGTGATTGTTGAGAGAAAATATATCGAGTTTATAAAGAAATCTAATAAAGTTTCATTGAAATACTGCCTAATTCCAATATTTACAATGAAAATTGATGTTTCTCGGAGCGAATTGAGAATAGATTACAAGTATATTTCCTTTAAATAGAACTTGCTATAAATGTCAGTCGGTATCATTGCAGCTAAAGTTTTAATCTTCAGCTTATGAGTCTGACAAGACCGACAAGACGATCAAAATTTCCGGAGTTGAAAATTCAGCGTCGATCCGTGTTTTCGGTTTAATCTCGTCCGAATTAAATTTTCAAGCAACGAGACTGAGCTGTGCTAACAGTATCTTGATATAAGTTATAGCCTGAATCGCGCCGATATGGAATGCTGAGCTTCGTTACAAATTGCGGATAAAGAGGAAATTGCTCACAGTTTTCCATTAAAGTTTCTGTGGGATGCAAAATCTGCACGAAGTTTAGGAGGATTTTGGAAGTCATCCCCTTTTTACCCGACTACGTGAGGCAAAGGAGATAATGTGTTAGTCTATGTATGTATGTATGTATGTATGTGTATTTGTTATTTTGTTGCGGTTGTAGAACCAAACGCGAGATCAGATTTTGATGATTCTTATGTCAATTAATATGCCTTAATATTGTATGTATCATGAAAAAAGACCGTTATCAAAATTCAATATGCCGACAGCAAGAACCAAGGATGTATTTAAATACATCCTTGTCCTCTTTCCAATTAACCATGGACATCTAGAACCTACTTAAGTAGATTGTAGATGTCCATGGCTAATTTCTATTTCATAAAAGAGCTTGTTGAGGATTTTAATATTTCTATCGTCTCCTCAATAAACACAAATCATATTCCAGTAATCCGTGAACCACAGCCGTAAGCATCCAACTTAATTATATTACAGGTCCAAAGGAAAACTATCTAAGTTTCATCATCATACGCCTTCGTTAATAAGCTTACAATGTCATGCGGGAAACTTGGCAAGTTGTGATTGGTTCCCAACTTAGTAACCAACTGACGGTAACCCTTGGGGTCGGCACTTATAAGTTTAATTGAGAAAATTAATGCGTAGTCATGTTGATTCCATTACATCACACACATTTTCGGTTTCTCCATCGTTTCGCTGTAGTTCATTATTTTTTTAGTTTATTTTTTTATATGTTTTGAAATTCGGATTTAAAAGTTTGTTAGCATTCTCATGTTTAAATATATGGGACCTACTTTGGAAATTCCTTTGTTTATTCTACATTACTACTTTACCCTTGCTTCGTTTTGGATAAATTATACTTTACCAGGAACAAAAGCACAGCAAAAGGACTTAAATCCGAAATCATTTTTATGGGATCTATTAAGTCCATAAATCCTCCCTTCAATAGTTTTACTCAAATACATAATTAAATGATGTGCTTAGTGACAATTATATGACTTGGTAATCAAATAATACAGGCAATATCAAATACCAGGCAGGCAAAAGATGACCACAGAAGAGAGAATAAGAATAATACGAACACAACCAAAGAATCTGGTATTGCACAGACAATAAATAAACCAGTGGCTTGCAACTCATCCGTAGACATACTTTTACATAAAGTCATCCATCAGATAAGACGTGTAGGTACTCACGTAACGTTATGTAACGCTTTCTTTGCTTATTGATGGTATTGGAGCCAAAAGCTTCATCATCGTCAATAAATTTTGAGAAATATATCGTCTTACGCTACCATAGATTTCCAGAACATACAGACAAAAGTTGTAGGAATACGATACGATATAAATATAATATTTAGCAAAAAATCGTGGTATGTAGTTTGTGAATATATTATGTAATTGAGAAAAATTTTCTTTGGTGTTACGGACATGTTTAAAGAGATTGAATAATAAGGGTGACGACAAATTTATTACACAATCCAAACGTACGTCATCTGGCGTAAATGTCACTACACGCACTATTTCAGCTACCGGCGCGGCGCCGTTCTGTTTCAGAGATGCAACAAGATAATTATGAATTGATTTCATAACACTATTGAAATTCTTCTTGCGTTCTCTGCTAGCATCGCATTCGAAGGACGATTTGTATTTTGTGTAATGCATGCGCTAAACGTACGACTTTTACGTTTAGCACGAATAGCTAATTAAGCAATATTAAGCAATACTGTCGATGGTGTAAAAACCAAAAGTAAAATTATAACTCTACAGTTTATAATTTTCATTGCATTAATAAAAAAGGCCTAAGTTCGTTTTGTTTCTATTATAATAAAAGCAAAAAGTGAAACTCCACTTTAATAAAGACACTCTTATATTAAACGGATAAAATAAATATCTCCTAGCTCTGTTTTATCCATTAAGCCTATAGATAATACGATACAACATTGAATGAGCGAGGAGCATTACCGTTTCAATTTCACCCTCATTTGACAAATAAACATAATTCAGAGTAAATTCATTCCATTCATTCAGCTTCACTGTGGAGAAATAAAGAAAATGAATACTGAATGTCTGTTTGTACTGTAAGCGGATCATCGATAAGCGAATTTAAAGTGTACTTTATTTAAAGTGTATTTACTCCCAAATATTCATTGATTCTCTTAAAATTCATGCTAGTAGTTTTCATTACAGATTCGGGGTTTCTCCACAATTTTGACTGAAGTCCGTATTGTCTTCAATATTCATATCGGTTTCAATATTTATTTTGTGTGTAATAGCTAGAGTTATTTAAGAAGGGCTCATAGGTCGGCGGCTTGCGTCGATCTTAAGTGATCGCTAAGTTAAGCAAAAGCGGGTGCGGTCGGTGGTTGGATTGGTGACTTCTAGTGGCAAAATTTCTTGGGCGCTTCCGTGTTTCGGAGGGCACGTAAAGCCGTCGGTCCCAGTTGTTAACATTTGGTAGCAGTCGTTAAGCCATGTTGGATGCCTTTGGGCGGCATAAAAAATCCGACACTTGGGTTGGCCACTAACCCCTCCACAATCCGCACTGGAGCAGCGTGGTGGAGTATGCTCTAGGCCTCCTCATGTATGAGGAGACACCCGTGCTCAGTAGTGGGCAATTAATGGGTTGAAGCCAAGGAATTTATTATTAGTATTATAAATTGTATATTTGGAAAGTAGCCAACCGATATTTTCATTATACCACGCAATTTTGTGAAATCGAAACTATGTGTTTGATCTTCTATTAAGGTATCTTTTTTTAAATTTTCTTTCTTTTTAATTTTCTCTATCGCTATTAGTCTATGATAGAACACATCCATTTAAGATGAATCTAACATTCTCAGACGTAAAGTATGTTTTATTACATTATTATGCAACGCTGGGTCTTTACAGGGACACTTTACGCCTATTTTTATCACGCAATTGAGTATTTAATTTTAAATGATATTTTTTTTGTGATAAATGAAAAGATCATAATTATATAACTTTTATAACGAAACTATTTTTTTTTCGCAATAATTCCAAAGTCAATCAAAATAAAAATTATGTTTTGAATCCAGTACCGAAGACACGCCGACAGCTCCCAAATAAACTCGAGCGCGTGTGACGTCATAACGTTAGTTTTCACTTATTGTAGTTTATATTGAATATTGACAAGTCACAATATAAACTGACGTGACTTGTCGTGTAATAGCCGTAAACGCTGTACTGTTATTAAATAGCTGTAACATTATGACGTCACAACTACGGTCACCAATTGTGGCGCGTTCATAGTCACATGATTCTTTAATAAATTTGATCAATTTTTAATTATTTATGATTAATAACCTTTTTTTCAAGTTTTTCGCATTAAATATCAATATTATTAATAATAACGTTTTAAAATACATAAAAAAAACTTTTTTTTTTCATATACTCAATTGTTCTGTTATGTAATTTGACTGTGACTGGCGGTGTGTTGGCTTCAACTCATATTAATGGGTCGAAGCCAACATGCCGTGCTCAGTAGCGCTCGTTTAACGTTCGTAACGTAACGTTAATCGTCGTTTAACATTCTGGTTTATAGTTCTTTCATATAAAATAAATGATCAAGAGATTTTCTTCCTTTTTTCTCCAGCTTACTCTGACTTACCTAGGTAATTTTAGGTAGGTATTGTTTGTCGAGATATTAGGTCTTACCATAATCATCTAATTTCTAAATCAGTAATTTATTTTAAGTTAATTTAATGTAGTGTAATTGAATAATTAACTATGTGTTTAAATTGTTAATGTTTTGGTGGATTTTGTATATCGTTAAGTGAGCTGTAAGTTCCTCAGACGAAATAATTGATTTGAATTTGAACAAAGTTTATACCTAATTACGGGGAATAATGAGATATGCATTAAATGAAGAAAAGAAAGAATTCGTAAATTACACGTTCATTATTATATTTTACAAACGACCCTAATAAATCTTTTTCGCGGCCACAATACGTAGGTATGGTCGGCAAATCGTTCCCAGTAGAGCCGGTCATTGATAAATTGCTCTATTATTCGCATTGATTGATACAGCACGTTGACTGATTGAGCATGTCATACGCGAATATGATTGTTCCGAAATTATTAATCGTGCAAACTACTGTTTTATTACCCGCTGTTTTTTTAACTGTGCGACGCAGAGAAGGGTAATTTTTTTATCAACCCATCTATGTATTTTTTTTTCTTTGTGGCCTATCCGATTGCGATGTGATGAGATTTGATTTGTGATGGTTCTTGTGTCAATCATTATCACTAAAGATGTGACAGTAATGAAATTCAATATGACGAAACTAGACGCCATAATGGAGACAAAGAAAAAAATGAAAGACTGCGAACTAAGAACGATTGTACATATTAAGATATACCTTACTGTTAATTAAGTTCTCATCTAAGTGACTGTAGTCTTTTAGATTCTTTAAACACAACTAAGTACGTTAGGAGGTGTTAGAACATTAGTAGGTTAGACTGTTAGTATGAGGACTGGAACAGGGAATGTTAGTATTAATTAGTCCTGTTAGTTGTTGTTAGTATTAGTCCTGTTTTAGTTTATTTATTCTTTCTACGTCGCGCTTTATTTTTGAACTAACTTTTATCTGGATGAAGTATATTGATAGTTATTTGCCTCATTAATAAGCGCCAGCGAAAAGCGCTGACTTTTTATATTCGATGAGGAATTGTTAGTGAATATAACATTATCAAATCATCGATACTACGAGTTTTATCTTGCACATCATTGTCCCTAAAAAAATGAACTATTATTCTTATTAGAAATAACCTCGCGAAGGAAATTTTCACGAATCAATCGACCTTATTCCATAATTCTCCATTACATTTTCCAAGGCGTAAAAGGTTTGTGATCTTTGCAGGATATATTTTGAGAATCTATTGACTTTGACTCTTGTTAGTTTGCAAGAATTTTCGATTCTAGCAGTGCGTAACTAGACTCGCATTATTGTAGAAAAATAACGGATATACAATGTTTTGGCATCTTTGGTAACTTAGCAAAGGCATTTGACACGATATCAATTGTTCACCTCCTTTCCAAATGGGAAGCTTTTGGTTTTTTTTTCTTCTTCTTTTCCTCACTCTTGAAATTTCCTATGATTACTCACGAGACCTAAATGTAAAAGATATAATGCTATACACAGCTATATCATTCAAAATAACTTTGCCGTACATTAAGGCTCAATTTTAGGCCCAACTTTAGGTATTGTTCATTATTATGATTAAAGAAATCTTATTCACATTATGTCATAATTATATAAGAAAATATCACCGCATTCTTTTTAACATTGATGAAGTAGAAATAAGGAAGTTGCTTTATATCATTCATTAGAATGATAGAAGATACATTGAAGTATTAATAAAACTTCAATTCAACGGTGTAACGTAACAGCTCCTATTACCGCCAGTTTTAGCTGTCTTAGGATTCACTTTAAAAAAATAGATATAAGCTGTATTGCTAGGAAAGATGTTATAATTTATAATTAATCTCAACGAAGTATTCTTTGCAATACAGTACTTAAATTCAATATTTAATAGCACATTAGTTACTAAATAATTATTTAATCCAAAAGAGTAGTTAATTCTATTACCGACCCATACAATGCGGTAAATTCTATTAACGATTTTTCTACTTCTATTACCGACCGCTACGAAGTTGGCAAACCAAATAAACCTACTTACATTTATTATTTTATTTAGATAAAGATAACTTCAAGTGCTTGTGTAACGTTAATCGATTAGGTTACGTTTACGGTTCAGAAGTAGAAGAAGTATCTCTGTAAAATCGATTTATTCGATAAACTCATGTGCTACAAAATAATAATAAATAAATGTATTTATTATTAACATTATGTTTTATCTTTAAGTTATGTTTGTATGCAAACTGCACACAAGTGACACAAGGCATATTATTTATTTATCTTTTTTACATTATCCTATTTCACAATTGAAATGTAAGTTAAATTTTATTATTTAGAAATTAATGATATTATTTAAGACGAATTCTTCATTGAATAATCGACGAGTTGTTAATATTTTATTTCTAGATACAGTACGCGCTAAGTAGATAGGCGGAATCGTTTTTATTCTAATTTATTTATTTATTTATTTACTCATAATGCCGACCATTACAATTATTAATAATTAATTGACTGTTTAGCTATGTTGGATAATAAATACATACGTACTTTTCATGTTAACACACATCGATTAATTTACGATTAATCGATTGCATTCTCAACAGTGTAAATCAAATTATCAATAACAACAAATGCTCGAAAACTGGGAAGCGCCTGAATGGCAAGAGCGAACATGGCGGCCTCTTTTGATGCGCGGCGGCAAAGCTGATGCCTGATAGGTACCTATAACGTTGCAAACTATTAGTGTGCGTTTCTGCGTTGTGTCTGTGTGGGTTTATGACTTTGAAGATTTTATTTTTGAATTTATACCGCGACCAAACGATTTTAATATTGTAAGCAGTGTAAGATTACCTAGTTTGTATTTTCATGAGTACAGCTACGTAGGTGTTATTTTTAAAGTGAAACTTTTATTTATTTCTAATGCTTTAGATAAATATTGACAAATTCCTTATTAATGACGTTTTTTAATTATGTATTTTCTCTTTTCAATGTAGGTATGTTAACTTAGATAATTCGGTATTGGTAGGTAAATTATTCTTTAATAGTGTTGTTATTGCCAAGCCACATTCTGACAGTGTAGAATTCAGATTAATTTGTTGTCAGAGTACATTTGAGCTGGGCAGTGTGTTTCGTTAGGTATCAAATTCTACCATAACTTACGTCTAATCATTTTAAGGTTGTAGGTATAACATTAATCGTAATGTTCACTACGAAGATTAAGATTAAGATTAAATAATTCTAACATTTTCATCGCAGAATAAGATTGATTTAAAATCAAGTACCAAGACAATTCGAACCGTGACAAATTAGAGCGCTACCTTGAGGTGTGCTTGAGGTCTACGTGTAGGACTGAATGGGAATAGTAATTTTCATTCGCTGTAGTTCGGATGGGCCGCAAGAATAGTGTCATATTTCGATATTTAAGAAAAAAAATTATTATGTATGTAATGTTACATTCCATTACATTATGTGGAGTATGGAATGTTACATTCCAAACTCTGTGGTGCCCGTTGGTGGGAAACCCCAAGCCTGGTTCGACAGAAACTGCTGTAAGGCTAGTAGCCTGAAGCAATCTGCTTATCAGGATTGGGTAAAGGCGCGCAAGCTCGGTTCTACAGACGCATCTCAGCTGAAGAAGAAATTTAATGCTGCCTCCTGGTCCTCAAAAAAGCAAATCACCAAGGCAAAGTTCAAGCACATTCACAGAACAGGCAAGAGACTTCTGGGCTATCCTTGTGGTAGTCGGGCCTTTTGGTCTCTAGCCAAAGCCATACAGGGCAATTTCTGTGAATCGTCCCTTCCACCGTTGCGCAGAGCAGACAATACCCTGGCCCATACCGCTAAAAAGAAAGCCGATATATTACGATGACGAGGGGAAGGCACCACCCACCATCTTGCGGTGTGACGAGCTGATGCCTGACGTGCGTTTTAACCAAACTGCTGTGCGTAAAGCTCTCTTCTCCCTCGACATCAACAAGTCGAGTGGGCCGGACGGTATACCTGCTGTTGTGCTAAAAACGTGCGCTCCGGAGTTGACCCCGGTTTTAACGCCATTCCAACTCTCTTACTCTGCCGGCATCGTGCCGTCTTCCTGGAAGGTGGCTCTGGTCCACCCTATTCCCAAAAAAGGAGATAGGTCTAATCCATCCAACTACAGACCAATTGCTATAACCTCCCTGCTCTCCTAACTAATGGAGCGAATAATAAATACCCAACTGCTCCAGTATCTAGAAGATCGCCAGTTAATTAGTGACCGTCAATACGGTTTCCGCCACGGCAGATCGGTTGGCGATCTTTTAGTATACCTAACTCATTGCTGGGCAGAAGCAATTGAGAGCAAGGGAGAAGCATTGGCTGTAAGTTTGGATGTCGCGAAGGCCTTCGACAGGGTGTGGCACAAGGCTTTGCTGTCTAAGCTGCCTTCCTACGGAGTACCCGAGAAGTTGTGCAATTGGGTTGCCAGCTTTTTATCGGAGCGGAGCATCAGGGTCGTTGTCGACGGAACATGCTCGGACACTAAGCCCATAAATGCTGGCGTCCCACAAGGCTCTGTGCTGTCGCCCACACTGTTGATCATGCATATCAATGATATGCTTGATATCAAGAATATTCATTGCTATGCTGATGACAGTACGGGCGATGCCCAGTATACAGGCCATGCCAATATGTCCCGGATGCAGATTGAGGAGAGGAGGAAAAAACTTGTGTCTGAAGTCGAGACATCTCTGGAGCGGGTCTCAGAATGGGGCCGACTAAATTTAGTCCAATTCAACCCCGAGAAGACACAAGTTTGCGCGTTAACCGCTAAAAAAACCCCCTTTGTCATAGCACCACAGTTTCAGAACATTCCCCTTAACATCTCTAAGAGCATTGGGATTTCCTAGGTGTCGACATTTCGAATGAAGTTCAGTTTCGGGACCACTTGGTGGGTAAGGCTAAACTGGCTTCAAAGAAGTTGGGAGTGCTCTACAGAGCTAAGCGGTACTTCATGCCTGAGCATAGGATGTTGCTTCATAAAGCACAAGTCCGACCTCACATGGAGTACTGCTCCCACCTTTGGGCCGGGGCACCAGCTTGCCAAGTGGATCCTTTTAACCGAATCCAACGGCGAGCTATTCGTCTTGTCGACGATCCCATGCTCACAGACGGTTTAGAATCACTCGAGCTGCGGAGAGATGTGGGCTCTCTGTGTGTTTTCTACCGTCTGTATAATGGGGAATGTTCTGATGAACTGTTTAACCTAATACCTGCGGTTAACTTTTGTTACCGCACATCACGAAATAAAGTCAGGTTCCACCAACACCACCTGGATACCTGGCGTTCGTCCACAGTTCGGTTCACACGTCACTTCCTGCCACGTAAACTGTGGAACGAACTACCCTGTAGAATTTAATTCTTCCAAAGAAGCTTTAAAAAGTTACATTGGCCCCATTCTGTCCCGCCATTTTTATTTGAAAACATATGAAATATAGCCAATGCCATGAATGTAACTGGATAGCAAATATTATTTTACATTAATAATAATTATGGCCTGTGACAAAATCTATCAAAAAGTCACGTATGCAAGAAATCAGCCAATTTGTTCAAAAATATACATTTTGTATTTGTGTACTGTAATATTACCAAAAAATAATATCGTTACAGCTGTGAGTCGGTAATAGAATCAAGTATGAAGGTTACAATATTCTATTAGCGACCAATAAAATTAATAATAAACAGATAAAATATCCACTTTATGGGATACTGTTAAATTCGATCTCATTGCTATATTATTTCTTTTAATGACAGTTAGTCTTTAATTCAGATAATAAAGGTTATTTACAGTATAATATCCTTATAATAATAGGGATATTGTCTAACGTTGAATCGAGTTTTACACAAAAACTTTAAGAAATAGCTTTGTCGTTAATAGATCTAACGAAGTAAAATAATTTTAAGAGTTGAACAAGAAAAAAATTAAATCAAATGAGGTAGTATATAATAGATATTATTTTAATATACTAAATGTTCTCAAAATTTAAACAACGCCATGGGTCGTTATTAGAATCAGGTTTTGAAATATGGATTCTATTACCGCCTTAAATTAAAACATGATTTTATAACACAAAACCCAATAAAAAGTATTATATTATGAGTTAGTTTAGAAAACTAATATATACGTTACATTTGTAATGTGATAGCAAGAAGACAAATCCATTTTTAGTGTGTTATTTTCCTTAAGTAATATTTAGGTCTACTTACGTGGCCGGAGTCGCAACACTATGAAACATGCGTCCGCTTCGGGCGCGTACCACTCACTTTCAAATTATTTCTTTCACTGGCTGTTTAAACACACAAACTTTACTCTATTTGTTGTCCAACAAAAATACGTAACTAATTTTTAAGGTATGACTTTTCTGGAACCCTATATTATGTCTAATATGAGTGACTTAAAAATTAGATCGGTAATAGAGTCACATTTTTGGGGGTCGTTAATAGGAGCTGTTACGTTATTTACATAATATGTAACATTTTTATTGCTTTCCACTTTATTACAAGGAAATTTAACTGAAAATTTATTACAAGGAATTAAGCACGTAGCGTAATGATTATTTAATTACGCCTACTCGCAAACAGATTTTTCCAACACATTGACTGATTGCGTAATGATTGAATTTGATTGGTTGATCAGAAATTCTACGATATATTTTGATACGTGCTTAAAATGTGAAATGGAGTTTTAAACATTGGCTGAAACTTTATTTAAATTAAACAAAAAACGGAATATAACATATTGGTTGTAAAATATTGGTAACCAAACTTTAAAACATTATGGATAGCATTTTCAAAGAAAACAACATAATTTACCTACATCAAACTTTATAATCAAAAGTTATAAAATACATGTAGATCTGTCATTGTCCATAATTTATAATTTGAACCGAACGGTTTCGTATGTATGTAATATATAACCAACTTAAAAAAGTAACAAAAAATTGTAAAATAATAAATCAGGGAATATTTGTTTAAGGTCGATGCTAACTCATACAGTATACTATAACTAATACACTAAACTATACAGTATACTAAACCGGAATATGGTTTATTTGCTCGCTTGTCAGCTATTTACGGAATTAAAACAATTTATTTACCAATAAACTATTCATGTTATAAAGTACAATCACCGGGTTATTTAAGTCCGAAACTTGACGCAGAATTTGTGCTGTTATAGAAACTTACAAACTTTTCGATGAAACGTTCACTCTGCACTCTGCAGTCTTATCTGAGACTACATTTACTTTCAAATGAACAATATCAAACTTTCTCGAAACTTACATAAAGTAGGCGACTAATTGAATGGCATTCCTTCTAACCTACTCTATGATAAAAACGTAGAATAAATACCTCAACGATTTTCATAATCAATTACGTAGATTGTTTTGTATTTACTTTTCTAATAGGTCCATTTTGATCAATCAGAGCTATAGTTCGATTCCTGGACAAGGTAGTGCTGACGTTTGTTTTCTGGAGTCTTTTGGGCCGTAAAATCCTTGTTACAAGACCTGCTACGACAATAAATATTCCCATTACTATTTTCTCAAATTTTCCATGATTCCACGTTACATTTTACTTGCTACCTACGTTATTATTACTTTCTATTACACAAAAAAAGAACGTCAAAAGTGTCCTCATACTAAATTAAGAAACGGAAATCGCGTTGAAACGCTTTCGAACGTTAATTTAAAAATGATTTAATGATTATATCGAAAGCAATATTTCATAAAGATAAACCATAAGATTTATCTTTTGCCCCACTTTGACACCTACCCCGGAAATTCCGTTCAGACCGGAGGAAGTCCCCGACCATTAATCCTGCAGGAATGTTATTGAAATAGTTGAAGTACCAATCCCCCTCAAATAAAAGAACACATACGAATTGTTTTCTGTTACTTTTAGAAACTCGAGTGGAAATGTTGGCTACAGCTAAACTTTACAAATTATTTACGAACCACTGAGTCAGGTTATTGAATCGTATCGTCCCGTATATTGTTACAGTTATTATTAACTTGGTTTTAATTTATTTAATTTAATTCTGTTGAAAATTAATGAAATACTGGTGGGGCTTCCCTAAATGTATAAAGTTTCCTGTGGGTTTTGAAATTACGTAGGTACCGTCAGTAATTTTACAATGTTTCGAGCAAACTTTTTGTTTGCAAGGACAGTTCTGAGTTCTACAAATTAATGACGAAATCATTATTGTATTTCGTATTGTACATGTATTATATTTATCATTATTGTATTTTGTATTTCATATTATAGAGTGCAAATAGCAACATAGTACTATCAGATTCTCGTAAGAATCCTAAAATAACACCGAATCTTTATTAGACATTGCTTCAACTGAACCATGCCATTGATATTTTATTGGATGTTGGTTTCAGGTTTCAATTAGTTCCAAAGTTCTATAACTGGTTCAGTATAAACAGTAAACAAGAATATATGTGTTCTTTTGTGACGCTCTAGAGTCCAAACAAGAGGATCTATTTTAATAATTCTTAACTTAATCGATTTGTCTTAATCTTGCAAGAATCACTAACGACATAACTGTAATTAAAATTAATATGATGTCAAACAGACGCCATGTCTTAAAAATGGCGTGATGAACCATGGTCATTTATCTTATTGACATATACCTAGTAGACTCGGGCGTAGCTACAAATATGATTTTTATATCTTCAAACACATTTATCTTATTGCAAATGGTATTTTAAATTTCACAAACTAGAAAAGGCTCGTTTTGAAAGGTTAAGTCAAGAAATTTGAAGCCAGCTGTTACCTACATCGCAAAGTACTTTGCAAAGCTTCAGTAATATTGAAGACTCTGATAACATAAAATTCTTTTGAAATTTTGAACAAAAGTTGAAAGACTTATATAAACTTCAAAGTAATTTAGTTAATTTAGAGAGAAAAATGAGCCGTAACGGCATTTATGGGATGCCAGAATTTGTTTTATTTACTCTTTTTATACGATGTGAACCGAAGCCAATTTTCATCATCATCATCGTCATCATCATCATCATCATCATCATCATCATCATCATCATCGTTTCAGCATACTTCTGTTACACTGCATTACCGCGGGTAGCATGGTCATTCCAAAGCGATGCAGAACATATATCCGTTAAATAAATGTCTTCCCCGGCCCGAACCAGAATCCCTTCATAGGCAGGGTCACTCACTATATTTAACCAATTTGCCCGGTTCCTGTATTACGAGTAAAGCAACCGTTAAACCAATCGTTTTTGATCAAGTCTAAAAGTATTTTCTCTTCCAATAAGTTGTCTATACATTAGTCACGTTCCAAGATTCGTATTTATCGTTATAACAAAGCAATTATATTCAAGCTACATTAGTCAAATTGTCGTAAGTACTCCATAATAATTGAATGAACATTGGAAATTTCTTCACATGGTAAAATGCACTCTAATAATATACAGACATAAACAAAAAACCGGTAAATTGCAAGTCGAACTCGCACACATAGGGTTCCGGACCCCCGGGCGAAATGTAATTATTTCGTCAATAACAAGATGGAATGTAGAAAAACCCATTTTTAAGGTTGCTTATATGGAGACCACCTTCAGAATCTAACTCTTATATATTTTTTAGGATAGCAGCAGCAGCAACACGCAATATGTCAGGTGTCTACTTCTGTTCAATAGATAGAGCGCTGTGTCAGAAAGTCAGCGGAGGCATTTTAATAATGTTCCGTTTATTACCCAGTGGGTACGGAACCTTAAAATGACAAATTGTTTGGAGTATTTTCGTAACCATGGGACCTCATTATTTCATTCTTATCAGGCGCAAAGTTAAACAGCGAATAGGATCTTTTATAACTAGCCTTTTAGGAAGACGTACAAAATGGAGAATATTTTAAATGTGACGGAATTTTTCTGTGAGTAGGATTTATTAAAAAAAACTTAAAGGCGCTTACAGACTTAACATTAGAATTATTTGTAATTTGTAGGTATTTTAATAAATTACTCCCGCACTAGGATTCTCTGTGTCGCGGGTGGCATGGACAACATAAATAACACGTCACTAACACCCATGACCCGAGAATAAACTGTCACAACATCTGCCCTCGCCGGGAATTGAACCCGGGACCTCTCGCTTCGTAGGTAAGCTCGTCCGCAGCCTAGTTGGTAATCAACTAGGCTACAGGGTTGTCTAATTTTATCTATACTAATAATAGCAAGTAAAAATAATAGGCGATATTTTTTATTTCCAATTCAAAATAAAAGAAAAACCTTAACTCGACAGAGTTTTTTTCAAACATCTTCCGTTCGCCCATCAATAAGGTTCGATTCATCACACGTACAGTTTAGGTAATAAAATCTTATAACGCAATTTCGCAACATCATAACAGACTTAAATCCTGGCCCATTAGTTACCTGACACCCGCACTACATATCTACCGTTCGCGTTGGTCGGTACACGACCGTCAAAGTAGGGACATTCTCAAACGCTCACGCAATATGATCTTTGTTGTCGATCACTTAAGGTGTTCTGTTTCAAGCTTTTACCGCCAGACTTTTATACAGGCTTACAAATAGTCGAAATGGGGTCTTATTCATCTGGCTTCATGGCTTCAACCCGTTATTTATTTCACCATCGCTACCCAAAACTGTACCACTGCGGGCACGGGTCTCCTCCCACAGTGTGATGGGTACAGGCCATAGTCCATCACGATGGCAAAGTGTGGATTAGCAGATTTCACACACCTTTGAGAACATATTGCTGAACTCTTAAGCGTGCAGGTTTCTTCGCGATGTTTTCGTTCACCGAAGTAAGTGATAATTCAATTCTAACACTCACATAACTTTTGAAAATTAGAGGCACTAAATAACCGGGACCTACGGCATTACGATCAAGAATTTTTTGCCACTAGCGGTCACCCTTCCAACTCCCGACCGCGCCCGATGTTGCTTAACTTTGTCGATCACTTAAGACCGACGTCAGCCGCCGGGCTATGAGCGCTTTATCTTCAACTTTACTTGTAAGAAATACTTATAATTTATGATAAAATGCTACAGTAGAATCATCTGCTTTTATTTTTGTTTGCTTTGTATTTTACAAAATAATTAAGACCAAGGTCGTGGGCGAAATGAGGAAATGAGGAATAAGAATACAAACAAACAAGTAAATGAGATTAAAACGATCATTTGCATTCTACGAATCTAATTTGTTTCCTTGCTACATTAATATCACAAAACACCTTTTGTAAACGATTCTCTTATACTCTCCTATACATATATTATAATAAATTTGTAACTGATCGCTATCCGTACATGGAAGATACAAATGAAATTTCGATACTTCATTGAGATTGTTTTGAGTCCAAGTCGTGTATCATTGACGATCAAACAAAACTAGAAACACTTACTGAAGCATGAATAATTCGTGATATCGTAGTCAGGTGATTCTAATGTGCCGTCGGATGAGCAACTAGTCAGGCTTCCCCGCAAATGTATAAGTATTGATCGCAATGACCAAGTGCCAAGTTCGTAAGCCGATTATATATGGCTCAAAATTTCCTCTAAAATTTATAGACGCCCATTGCAACAATACCCTTCACGTTGTAAGAAAACTAAGTCCTACAGTGGACCTGTACTGGGTTGCTGCCAAATAACTTGTGACAAAAAAATCATGTAAATTCAATTTTAAGTTGCTTATATAAAGGTACATAATTTTCTTAGCCTACCTAAATATACAGCAGTCCAAATGTTATAAGCATTTCTGATTAATATAAAGTTAAGTAAGTTAAGTGCAGTACTAATCTTATATTTTCGACTTTTCTTTAAATTCAATATACTTTGCCTCCTAACATGATTGCATTGCACATTTCATACATTAGGTAGGCACCTAATATCAATTTAAATATTAACTTTATTTAAACTTATGTAAATTCAAATGATTTGTTTCAACATTAGATTTTTAGAACTATTTTTGATATTGTAGTTCTGGTGCTAATGTCTTCAAAAATTTCAGTGCAGGATTTTTCAATCCAATGAAAACATAGAACTTTGTATTACTTTACATTATTTCTTAATAATTGTTAATCTCTTTAAATATTTCCGGAGAGATTTTCTTATGTTTGAAATTGGTGTCTTTTTTACGTTATTATAACACACATTTGGCAAATTACCTGCATATTCATTTTGTAGATATTATTTATATTACAAAGGGTTTTAAGAGGCTTATAGATAAGTGCAGAACAGTTTTCAGCTGAACGGATAAGTAGCACGAAGCTAAGATGGATTATAGCTTGTTAAGCTTCAAAGTATGCATTTATCTTTAGAAAAATATAAATAGATGAAAAGCGGGTTTAGCTACTTAGCTTATAATAATATTTATTTTTGCTCATGTAAGGGTTCTAGCCTTGCGGCTAAAGCTTTGTATTCCCTTGATGAATATCCGACGAGGTTAAGGCGAAAGGATATTATACCACCAAGGCGCAAGTTTTATACAACCAAGTTTTAATTATAGTAGAATGGACCTAGGCTACCTGGCTAGCTACCACACTGTTGATTTAAAGTGTGTTGAGTTTTTCTTCTTGGATTTCAAGGTATCTTTACGTTTGATGTACTCGTATTAAACTGCACAAAACTCCTCCTTATTGATTTGATACATTTTTTAATTCAGTTAAAGTAATAAAATAACATATTGAATACAGTTATCCGGAATACAGTATATAAAAATTTATAACAAGCGTTAGAACGACGCGTTCCAACATAATTTTTTCTTAACTTTGATTAAATACTACATTTCAGAAATCTTCTGAAGTCTTGTTTTTGGCAGCGCTGAATAAATTTCAAGAAAATTACTTTCTTCACTCTTTCTCGCTCGTCTGTCTTGACTAGGTATGTCTTTGATGTTACTCATGAACACAATGGTACCCACTTATCATCAGGCCTCTGCTCTTTTGTCCACTATTATTGTTATTATTGTATCTCTATAGTCTGGTGGTTCCTAGATGTAAATCGGGCGGGTAAATCCGGGCATTTGAAAGGCTCGCGTCCCCCGGGGACACAGGTTACACGCGTAGAGGCCAACGAATGGAGCCCTCATTACCGGAAAACCCTCTAAAACCCCCGAGGAAACCCCTCTGCCCCCAATTATGGCTCTAGCGGATCCTCTCTGGCCGGCTTAAGGCAAGCACAGAGATGGGGGCCTGTTTCTCAATCTCCACTCTATCTACTGAAATAAACAGGGGGTTCCCCGAGAGCATTCGGAACTATGGTGTCACTATTCACCAACAGCTCGCCAGGAGCTGCCCTGTAGGTTTATTATTATTATTTACATAAAACAAATTAAATCCCTGTTCATTGTTTCAGAACGAATGTCTTCACGCAGCCGTGACGTCACTCACAAAGAACCAGACGGAACATTACGACAAATACAATTGTCTGTGAGTAGCAATAAAAACGTAATTCCTTTTAGGCTATTAACCTCACCTCTAATTAACTTTCGCCGTGGCCCGATTGTATCTAACAGCCGTGACATCCAGATTTGGTCGTATAAATGATGGTAAGGACTTGGGTTATTTCGTGTGGCTCTTGTCGAAACGTAACCTTCAATGAAAATTGTTAAACGAGATTTCCTTGAGAGAGATTATTTTCTTCCTGTTTTATTGTGTGACACCTTTGGTTTTATTGATCTTCATGGGTGACGGTGGACCATCGGGTGGCGTGACTGCTACTTTGTTGTCGTTTTTCGGCTATTCACATTAATTAAAGAAAGGATTAAACATTAACTCGGCATAGACTATGCGCATTATACTATGTTATGCATTTCCCGGTGCAACGACAGTTGGCCAGTGGTAATACAGGCATTCAATGTATAGCAAATAGGCATTATTTTTTTACAGTTGTTCATTAAAATTTATCATAGGAGTCTTTAGATACGTAAGTTCTACGACATAGATTATTATGCTAAAATAAATAAAAATAAATAAAATAACTTTATCAGTTAGTTGTCACAATTAAACCTGGTCAGGGACTCTCATTCTATTAGTAAAATCATTTAAATTTAATGATTTCTGGAGTCGATCAGTCCTTGTTACATATTCCAAATATGCAAATTTTCAGATTCTTAGGTTCAGAAGTTTCGCCTGAGCGTTGTCTGTCAGTCACTCAGTAACCTAAGAGTATTAAAAATATTGATCATGATTACAAATCCATTAGACCATTCATTGATGTATCACGGATATAAACGGATACAATTGCCCAAACAACTTCCGACGTTGAACAATGGCAATCCATAGATGGCTGAATAATGGCAATGTGAAGTACGTTACGTGATATGAAATTAAAGTGATGTTATAAAATCGCGTTATCACGATTCTATTGTTTATTCACACGCTATTCACTGAGTGATGATTGATTGCGGCGAGGCCACAACACTGCGACGCGTCGTAAAAACGGTACCGCAATGCGATGCGTTCATACAAAACTTCATGTAAGTATAACGCATCGTACGTTAAAACTATGACTATGGTTTACTGACATGGATCGTGCAGTGTACCAATTGAACGTTGACGCATCGCAAATTTTTTAGGTGCCGCATCGCATCGGAAATTTTAACTATGCGATGTAGCCACGTATTAGATTTTACGGTACGTCGCTGTATTTTGTGGCCTCGCCCATATTGGCAAGCAAAGGGAAAAGAAAATACTTACTTAAATTGTAGCAACACAATAAAATCACAACGTTCACTTATTGCAAGGAATAGGGTGTGCCACATTTGTGTATTGTTTATTTACAATCGGAAGAAATAACACTTAAAAGACCATGTAGTGTATCTACCTATAAACACACGCTTACAACTACAACACATTACATTTTGAGACACCACTGTCTGTGTGAACTCAAGGTGAATTAGGCCTTATGAATTATTGACAATGATATTGTATGTGTGCATCTAGTCTGAGGTCATTACTCATAACCGATGTAAGTTGGAAAATAATGTTATAAATTGTTCTAATTCCTCCACAGGCGAAGACTGCCAGACGATGTGAGAACTTGCAGAAACTACGCGTATTTACAAGAAATTTACGATGCAGTTCGCGCAACTGATAGTAAGTACAAAGTTAGTTTTCAGCTCTTAAACTTTACAAAGTTGCAAAGTTAAAGAGAAATTTATAGGTAATAAGTTAAAAAGTTTCTTACTCATGCTGTAAAATAGTTCTGGGTGTTATACTAAACATGTTGCGCGTAAATCAAATTCAGTAAGTTGCTAGTCTCAAAAATGAAAGGGTTGCGTTATGTGCAGTTAACTTGTCGCTGTCTTTCGTGGCAGTTAGATTTCGAATTTTTTCTTTCCAAATTAATGGCTGGCCCACTACTGAGTAGGTACCTCATTCTGTATGTCTTTACTTATATCTTAGGCCAAGAACATACTCCACCACGCTGCTCTAGGGCGGATTGGTGGAGGGGTTAGTGGCCAACACAAGTGTCAGAATTTTTTGTGCCTGCCGTTTGCTAGTAATAACCGAGACCGATTTCTTTACGTGCCCTCCAAAGCACGATTGCGCTAGAGGAATTTTGCCGCTGGCGCCAACCAACTACCGACCGCGCCCGCTCGATAGATCAATTAGAATCGACGCAAGCCGCCGGGCTATGAGCGCTTAGTGTCTAAATGAACAGCAAAAGTTAAATACCTATAAATTAAGTATTTTGGTATTAAGACAAACAGTACTGAGTGTTATCCACTAGCAGTTAAGGATGCGGATGCGATAAAGATCCATTTACGAAATGCTCATAATACCTATGCACTTTGATGCCCCCAATAGTTTGGTCGATTTCTTAGTAACAGTTGCCCTGATTCCAATTTGAATCGAAACCATCCAGAGACCCATTCAATACGCACGCAAAAGAAACTAAAATTGGTCCAACCATTTAGAAGGAGCTTAGTGACAAACACAAGGTCAGAATATTTTACAAAACATGTTTGATGTTGAGAAATTAGAACAAGAATCTAAACCTCTAAATATTAGTTATCAGCCACAAAAAAGATTAGAGTTACATTTTCTAAGAACCGGTCCAACAAAAAGGATCTGTTAATTTCGTTTTCGCTTTCTTTAAAGCGAACTTTTCTTTTGAAGTAAAGGGTAGCCCTACCCGAACACTAGGAAGATCTTGGAAGTAACCTCACAACAATTGAGGAGAAGCATTTTTTTACTTTAAAAACAAAAGTGACAATGATAAAGGGTGAACCGTGGAGAATTCAATGTCACCAAAGTTCGGCGATTGGTAACAATGGTTTTCGCTTCCCTCCGGACTTGTTCTATCAAGGCTGTGAAATTATTCGTTAAAAATATTGTAGGTATTTTCCATTTGTTTATACTAGGAGGAGTTTATACAAGTTTTAAATAGTCATCCAGTAGTAAGTAATTAGTAGTATGGTTTTTAATCCTAACTGATGTAAACTACATACTCGTATATCAGCCTCCATACCTACTGCGAACTTATTTTTAAATTAGCTTAATTAGCACCAGGAAAAATAATGTTTTTCAATTTTTTTTTGCCTTCACCAAGAATTATTTTATTATTAAGAAAACCGTTTTAACAATAATTTATCTCATTTCTGTTGGCAGCTTCAATAAGTATGGGCATGTTATCAAAGAGTAGATACTTAAGCGGCAGAATAATTAAAATCCCCTACTGAATTGCTAAGCACTGTTAAGTGAAGAGGGTATCTTTCTTTATAAGAATTTGTAAGAGGGTTATTGCTTTTATTTTAAGCAAATATTTTTTTGGGTTAAACCATTATTATAATTGATAATTGATAATTGATAATATTTCTTACTTCTATAAAGTACCTACCTACCTTTGATCGTTTTGAAGTACGTGTATTTAAAATTAAATATTAATTTGCGATTATCTATACATCTATACAAATAAAATTGCAGTGTCTGTTTGTAATGTGATGTAAAATTATATAACATCATCCTCGACTTGAGAACAAAAGCTTTTCTGTCACGTGAATGTCTGCTCCGGCCGTGAATCAAATCCGGTATCCTTTAGGCAGGGTCACTACCCATTGGTCCTACATGAAGTCGGGTTTTCACAAAAGTGCGCCAAGTCTGCCAACCTAGATATGGCAAATGTGGCCGACTAACCCTCAACCACTCTTTCTTAACCCCTCTCATTGTCAGAGGACTGGATGGATTGGACGTATAGCAAAATTTTATGAGCGTATCTGTGCGTTGAAGAAACCTCTGATAATCACATTACATATAAACTTTGGGATGAAAGGCCTTTCATCCATCAATGAGTTAAGACAAGCCGTGCTCGAGTTTTGCTCTGCTGAATATCGAACAAGGGAATACTATTTTTGTCGCTTGCTTCTGTATATAAAGTGACGGAAGTCCACGTTAAATGCGGGTACCTCGGTGTTACGGATGTTCATGGCCGACGTTGACCGATTTCTATCAGAGATTCTCTATTATTTCTTTGCCGGGAACGCATATATGACTTACCAATAGGTAGCTGGGTTGCTCGTTTATCACTGTTTAAGTATTTTTTTATGTTCAGTAAGTTAATGCTTGACTACAATCCCACCTGATGGTAAGTAACGCTTCGTCATAAGAATCCCTTTTACATGAATTTTAAATTTAAAGTAAGGTATTTCCGTTATATGTAACAGGTTCTATGTACCTACATATATATTAGGTATAGACGTGTGTTATTTCCTGAAACGGTAGGAGATTCTCATTTAGTCAATTCCCAAACGAATTATCTCAGTCGGCTTGTCGATTCTGTACTGTCGTGAACATAGTGCATATCCCATTGTATGCACTTGGTAGTCTGCATAGTCCCGTATTGCAATAACGTAAGGCGCAAACTAAATCCTCTGCAGAATTTACACATGGAGTAGGTACTCAGGGAGTAGATACCTTCTGTTTAAATTGTAGATTTCAGCTCGGTTGGGGGTCGGTTCACACTTGAATGTAAACTCGTGCAGGACGCACGACAATAATACTAAGTATATACGAGTATATAATTACTATACAATGACACTTTACTCTTATGGTTTTTCGTTCAATATATCTTATTAGTATACATTTAAAATTAGGGTAATCCAGCCATTTATTTTTTGTAAAGATTTATCAAGAAGTCAAAAACACAAACAAATTTAAACATTTTGAAAATTATTAATACGGATGAAAAGTTTGCATTAAAAAAGGATAAAATAGAGACATTAAAGGCAAATTATAGCACGAACGCAACAAAAAATCTGTTGAGGGCTACCAGTTTCGCCCCGAAACGGAGTATTACCAAGACTAGTGTTAGTCGCAAAGATGATTTATGCATTTACTCAATAACAATGCAATGAATTCCGCAATGAAACGCCTGGTACTATTAAATCCGGTTTATTTAATGTTCTTTGTTTTGTTTCAGGTGTAAGCACGAAGGACTTTATGGCGAAACTAGGCGAATACTTAATATTAACGGCATTCTCACACAACTGTCGACTGGAGCGGGCCTTCAAATGTCTAGGCACCAATTTGATAGAATTCCTAACTACTCTGGACAGTGTACACGACGTCTTACATGATCAGGTAATTTAAGATTACATAATTAAAATAAGAAGTTCTTCTTGGACCATTAAATCCTTCCTATAAATGCGTGAAATGCGTTTTTTCTGCTGGAAATGATAGTATATTATTGTATACTCTAGGGATATTGTTCCATATTTGAAAGAAGAAAGAAAATACTTTGGACTTATTCGAGGCACAGAGTCACACATAAAGATTAAGTAGAAATAAACGTCTAAACTCACTGATAGTCGTGACCTATTAGACAGACCATGCATTGACTTTCTGTCCGATCGGAAGGAAAAATAGTTCGGTCAGCTGAAACTAATAATAAACAGTACATTTAAATACTAATTTACAGAATTATATTATTGTAATTTATTAGATTTTTAACCGTTCAGTTTTAATATAATAATTACTTTTCAATTTGATCAAATGGTTATAGCTTCTAATTTTGTTCTTCTATTTTTCTACTGTCTAACATTTAAAAAAGGTAAAAAGATCAATAAAAAAATCTCATATTCTTATTTTTTAACAGGACGATGCTTTGAAAGACGAAGGAACGGAATATGAAGCAGCGTTCGTCTGTACGTCATCGAACGAGGGCCGCATTCAGTTACACCTAACGACCGAGAGTGAACCAGTCGCGTATCTCTTGGTCGGAAGTCTACGAGCGATTGCCAGGCGACTCTATGACACACAGACAGATATAAGACTGAAGAGCTATACCAACGACCCTAGGAGATTTAGGTGAGATATCTTCTCCGGATCTCGGATTAGATTCCCTATCTACCCCGGATTAGATTCCCTATCTAATCCCGGATTAGATTCCCTATCTAATCCGGGATCCCTCGCTTCGCATGCAAGATCACTACCAACCAGGCTTCAGCCCTACTGGGTCATCGATCGTCACTGCCATGACTGTCTTTTTGTCCATTGATATCCACATTAAAAACATCCACGTTAAAAAAGTGACTTCGCCCGCTCTATTAGGAATTTACACCTTCTGACGGCATAAAATCGACACTCAGGTTGGTAAGTAACCTCTCCTCCTCTCCTTGTTTATGAGGGGAGACTTTGTAGTGGGCTGTTAATGGGTTGAAGCCATGCAAATTTATCGTCAGCATTACTCTAGACACTCCAGAGCCCAGGAACCTTCAATAAACACCGCTATAACTTCGTTAGACACATAAGGAAGTAGGAGCTTCAATTAAAATATCGTTGATTAATCCATTCAATTTGTCCCAGATACGAAATAACCGCCATACCGCTGCACCAGAAACCGAAAGACGAGAGCCGGGAGACAGTGAATGACGTCAGCGTGGCGTCATCTAGCAACGCCAGTGACTTGCGGATCGGAGTTGCCAGCTTTTGCAAGGCGTTCCCGTGGCATTTCATCACTGATAAACGTCTGGAGTTAGTGCAGCTGGGTAAGTTATAACTGTAGGATTTTAGCTGATGATTGCTGCCAGGTCGGATGACTCCATCCAAACATTGGGAGGAGTTAGTCATAGACCTTATAAAATAAGATTTAGATTTTAGATTATGTTGTAATATAGTATTAATTACATAATTAACACTAACATAGTATTAATCACAATTGTTATTAACACCTTACTACAATATATGGACCTCAATGTCCGAAATGAAGATTTATAATTAAGTATTAATATTTATTATTAGTAATTTGTGAACCACTTACCCTTTAGCTGTCATACTTCATTTCTCTACTTCAGGATCTCTGGAAGAGATCGCTCTTAGCGATAAGATCGCCTACTATTTACACTACAGTGTAGTGTAGAGAAAAAACGTTGTATCAACTATCATCTTTTTAAAGATTGTTCCGTATATCGAAGTGATGTTTAGCATAATAAAAGTTAATAATAAATGGAGACTGTGAATTATGTTTGAATTTATTTTTGTACGTAGGTATTTAGTACAGTCACATGGAAAAGATACCTTTATTTTTATCTCACGTGTAACATTACTGCGCACGCAAGGATTTATTAAAAATAAGATAGTAATGGCACTCCAGGCATATCTCATTATATTTTCACGGTTATGTACCTACTTGCTGCCTTATGACTTCGAATTTCTCGCTTTACTTGACAAACGGTTATGGGTACAGAATTTATTAATAACGAAGGTACAATGTACAAGGAAGGATGAAAGTATCTACAAATTATGGATTTTAATTTAAATCTTAGCATAATTATTATGTTACCCTCCGGAAATCACTTTTTATTAGGTATAGAGTATTTATATCTAGGTAGATAAATACAAACAACAAAGATTAAATCAAAAATACTAAATTCATACTTACAAATAAAACAAAAATAATAGACTGATCAAACTTTAAATTTACAAAAAATAAATATCATTAAAAACGCTGGCAACATTGCCCCGTTGAATGGCTTAAGTAATTCTTTCTGCAAAATAGCTGCCAGCCGTCTGGTCTCATGAAATGAGGACCAATCTTTTCATCTCTATCAAAATCATGACAAAGATTTTTAACTCCTGTTTCAACTAGGAGGTTAGAAGCAACCATGTTTTATGTAAATAACCGACAAACTAGCTGAATAGCTATATATATATATATATATATATATATATATATATATATATATATATATATATATATATTATATAGATGGTAGGTGGTGACGGACGCCCATGGACGTCCATAACGCCAAAGGCAACTGATACGTAGGCGATTGTTGTATTGCGTAGATTTAACTTGAATAAAAATGAGATCTCATTCGATATTATTTAACTGCAGCAAAATACAACATGCGTATATAAAGTGCGTAAGATAGTGAAAGCAAATTTACAGCGAACAAAGAACATACGCGAGAGCCAACGTACCCACGCGTCGGCTGACGATGACGCGATATTGACTCTCGATTGGGTAGCGATGAGTGCATATCACGCGATAAAGTGCATCGCAGCGCCTGGAAGATCTCAGTAGCTTAAACACCGAACAAGAAAGAAGGAATAAGAAACAATAGTACGGACTCTCACGCTCCCAGCCGGAACATGACAAGTCATTTGCCGGTTGACACAAGCAAAAGGCTAGGCGTCTGAGCATCAGCTTCACTACTTAGCAAATCTAATAAACCAAGCAAATACCAAGGTAATCCCCAATTCTTCAATGAGATGTTCAGAGGAAGCGAGGATTCCCGCGACCAAAGAGAAGTTAATGACTACATTATGTTTATACACATATCTATCGCTTAATTCGAGGCATTTTAACACGAAACTTGAAATTCGCGTTACAGTGAAACCGCGCATAACGGGGTTGCGTAAACCGGGGTATTACTGTATTTAAATTTGGAACACTAACCGAAAAATAATTTTAATCGCGCATATGTCTTTCTGTCTCGCTAAAGATAACCGATTTGATTAAATCATGTTTATTCATGAATAGCGATTCTAATAACCGACAACAGCTTTCGTGAGTAAACGCGCATGACGTAATGTCTCATGTAGTATTCAGTTGCGCGGCTACTCCCGTCGACCCGAATCCGTTAGAATTTGTTATCAAACATCTATTTGGACACAACTGGTTCAGTTTGCAGTGAATATTTGAACGATGATAAGTGATGCCGCCGTTATTTTTGTTCTAAGGAGTACCAATACATTTTGTAAAGACAACCCTGTGGACTCTGATGCTTATCCGTCTTCTGTTGGAGGGTTTTAGCGATTTTCAGCCAGTTAGGTATATTATGATATTATATCAATGTTTATTAAATAGTGTTTGAAGTAAGAAATATCGGAAACAAAAAACTATAATCGTGAATAGGTGCTTATTCTATCGTCATCGTGTAAAACTCCTAACCTTGATGTCTTCAATTTTAAGTAAGTTATTTTAATGTTTAATAACAGCCCACCTGATAATAAGTAGCGATGTAGTCCTTGATGCTGAGCGCACTTGGTAAAAGCATTAGTAAAAAAGCCTTATCACTCTCTTCTTGAAGACTCGTCACATTCTTAGAAATAGGCACATTTCTTGTGCTCTTGGTGTCCATGAATTTAACAAAGTTTTCCCGCATACGAGCTACTAAGATTATGCAATTCTTTTTCTGGGTCAAGCGGGATTTGTTAAGCCACTGATGTTCCTAAAATAGTCCACAGTTTTATTCTCGCACCAGTCTGCGCCATTTGACTCTAGTGATCCTTGGAGAAAATTGTGTGACGTTTAGCAGTAACTTCAAAGCAGCGGTTAACTTGAAATTGGTTTAGAAGCATGGTACCTATAATAAAACACTAACTGTACGATGTCTGAACGTGGACGATATACGTGACAAACGATTTATTACTATATTCCAACACGCTGCTCCTGTACGGATTAGTAGAGGGTTTAGAGGTCAACCAAAGTTTCAGAAGTTTTTATGCCGCCCGAAGGCCTGCGACATGGCTGAACGACTGCTATCTAACGATGACAAGTGAGACTGCGACATGTAGGTACCCTCTTTAGCACAGAAACGTTATTTTTTATGGAATTACGAGCATGCAGCACCACCTTTCCGCTGCCGTCTATGACAACTGTGACCGATTCAGAACAAGACTCAAATGAAGACTAGTTAGTTAGTTAGTTAGTTAGTCTGGTCAGGAGCCGATGTTAGAAAATTAGTTGTTTAGTTTGTTAGTAAGTATGAGGACTGGGACAGGGGCTGTTAGTGATAGTTAGTCCTGTTAGTTGTTGTTAGCAATAGTCAAATTAGTAGTTGTTAGCAAGATTCTAGTTCTAATTCGGTCACAGTTGTGTTGCTACCTTGAACACTAGGATGGTCGCCACTAAAAGTGTAGCTGCCTCTACACCTTTTTATCCGGATCACAATTGCTGTTAAAACAATTATTACACAGTAGAAACGGTACTAAGTACCGTGGCGGGCGGTGGTTCTACCCTGGTCGAACTCTAGGCTCTATTACCTATTAATTTAAGAAATTTTGCCACTAGAGGTCACCCATCCAACTGCCGCCCACGCCCGCTCGGTAGAACATTAATATCGACGCAAGGCACCGGGCTTTTAGCTTCAAAGCCCATGTAACAGGGTCGAAACATCGGAATGACAATTCAAAATCAATAGTGCTTATATAAATTGCATAGACAATGAAGTATTGTATTGTAAAATACTGCAATTCTAACATTATTGATTGTAACGTCCGGTCCCACAATATAAATCTGTCATGTCGCTATAAATCTCTTCACCCCAAATCATTTGTAACTTTAGCAACTCAAATGTTTCTGACAGTACTGTCATTTCGAGCCAATCAATTGATTGATGTTATACATAAAAGGAAAACGTTTAAACAATCAATAGTTAACATATTGTGAAGAAATTAAAAATACCTTTAAAATTATATTGATATGAGTGTATTTACTAGCCGACCGAAGTGATAATGGCAGGCCAACATAGTTCGAGGGGCAAACAACCTATGAGGTATAAAGGCCCTAGAATTGCGGCCACGCCTCGTTAAAAGGAGTACAGGTCGCCCCCTGACCAGGTGGACTGATGACCTAAAGACAGCGGGAAGTCATTGAATTCTAAGGAGCCAGGACTGGTTAATGTGACTCCAATTACTCGTGGTTTATGTAAAGCAGTGGACTTTGGAAGCCTATAGATAGTTGATTAAATGTAAGGAAGAGCGTGACATCCTGGCATAGGTTATGTACTTACTTAAAAGGATGTCTCTAATGTTACATATTAGAGACATGTAACCAGGACATTTCCTGGTTAGCATGAGTAAATATTTACGCGTCACAAAAATGTTTTGTTGGTCATTGTTAGATATTTATGAACAGCGCAATGCGAGAGGTACCAGCCGTAGTTCACCACGCTGCAGCTGGTCAAATTCGGATTGGTAGACTTCACATACCTTACAGAGTAGGTACTATGGAGACCTCTCAGGTATGTTTTCTTTACTGAAGCAAGTGTTAATAAATTTTTAATACGCATATATTTCTTAAAACGACTATACGGTACTTTGACTGAACTTGGACCTCTCTGTTTGGTTGTCCAACGTTGACACTACTCGGCTATCACTTCATTAATAAGTATCCATAATGATTGTTTTTCTGAATTGTGTAACAGTTTTCCTCAAACATATATAATGTGCAGAAATTAATTAATGAGAGTTTCATTAAATAAAGATTTTACAAAAAGATACTCTTTATTGACCATTCGATTACTTTTTATCGGTTATATTATGTCACCTTTGTCGTTATAAAATATACGTTAATTATAAAAGCAAAGCTGGTTTCAAGCTTACCTATTATCACTCCTCGTCAATTTTACTCATCGTAATACGAGACTTGTCAGATTAACGGTGTCCTTTACGATGGGCCGTAATTATATTAATTATCTCTCGAGAGATTAGGCCGGGCTGGATAACAAATGCAGGGAGAATAAGGAATTTTATGGTCTTTACAAATTTGGTTATTTATTCGTTGAACAATTTTACGTTGAAAAAAATTTGAAAAAATTCTCGGTATAAAAACACTGCTTCAGCGCGACTCGGACTCGCACACGTAGGTTTCGAAGCCACAAAGGGACATCTTCTCTATATACCTATATAAAATTCTCGTGTCACAATGTTAGTTACCATACTCCTCCGAAACGGCTCGACCGATTCTTATGAAATTTTGTGTGCTTATCGAGTAGGTATGAGAATCGAGCTACATCTATTTTTCATAGCCCTAAATATTAAGGGTCGTCCACCCTGAAATTTTTTTTTCATTTTTTGGACAATGTAGGAAAAAATTATATGGCGGAACAACGTTCGCGGGGTCAGCTAGTTTACCCTAATATTGTTAAATAACAATTGATTGATAGATTACAAATCTCAAAACGTCAAAAAGTTTATCATTCTTTGAGTACACGTTCGCGTGATCTCAAACAGCTACCACACAAACTGAAGCGTCAAACATACACAGTCAAATGGAAACCACAGTCTTACATACACAGTCAGTCTCTTGGAAACCACTACTACGATTAATATTATTGTCAGAAAGGGACAAAGTAAGCTTTTAAATTTTTAAGATGTATTTTCTTTCTCAAAAGTAAACTCATATCCACCACCACTTACTTTCTTTCTTCTCTCTTATTTATTGGCCAAAAACACTAATGCCTTTGGTATTAAGTACTGATATTCATGGGCGGCTGTGGCCATCATCAAGTGGCTCGTCTGATTGTTTTTCGACGACTCACATAAAAAATATTAACGCGTTTAGACATACTTTGTTTTGTTCCCAGTAGCCAAGTAAACTACTATAAAATAAATTCCTTTTCTGAACCTTTGAGACTTCAGCTATAAAGGGCAGGAGCGCACTCATCTAATTAATCCACTGAAAAGGTGCCACAAGAATTTTCTTTGAGACAATAACGGCGAGGCTTTTGATGTTGCTTGTATTCATTGAAAAGAAATGGAAAAGAACATTACAGAGAACAGCAAATAGTAACTTATAATAGTAGTACTTCTAATAGTAAATTATTTTTATAGTGACATAGTATTACATTATATACTGGATAACAGGTAAATAAAATACAGTGTATAAATTTTTTAAGGTTATACTATAAATTATGCTTAGGTTCAAACAACGGAAATTCTAATTGAGCTCATAAATAGCTCATGGGCTTCACACAAAATTGCAAAATTCGTGTCTGGGTATTCAAAAAAGTCCATGGCGCGATGTAGAAATTACAATTTACAAAAAGCTTACATTTTAGTATGAAGGATAAAGAGTTCTCCTTATTGTTCTCAAAGGTGTGATGTCTGCCAATCCTCACTTGCAAATCTTATTGGACTATGCCCCTTCACATTGTGAGAGAGACCCGACTAGCATATTAACAGTTATGGGTTGCGAAGAAGTTGACTAATTAGTATTTTTATGGAAAACCTGAGCCAACTAAGCAATATGCATTCACATCATTGAACTGGAGCGAAGTACTTCACTACTTTTCCTTAACTGGTTCTTGGCGCAATTTCCTTGCTGTCCAAAGATTTACGCTTCAGATAGCACAAATGTACTTTGCTTTTTCATTCTGTCGCAATGGCGTTTCTGTTTTAGATTCTTTTTCACGTTTGCATTTGAATTCTTTTTAATTGGATAGTAAAAGTGCTCTCGTGTTGAGGAGTTTTCTTCTGTTCTATTCTTTGTGTAATTACTATGTGCGAATTCTATGTTTATTTCAAGCTTATCTTAGTTAAGTAGGACGCCGTAGTTAGTGAACAGAATTATCAAATTGCATAATTCAGTGGAGGAAATCAATTTCTTTTATGGATAAAGCCTGATTTACATGATACCATTTTCTTGTACATGCAAGAGCAATTATGGTATGCAATTAAATACGCGCAAGAATTGCCATTCAAGAATTGTAAGCGGCTGTTTACACGCAGATTATTGAATGCGATAATTGCATGCAATTCTTGACAAGATAAAATTGCCAGTGTCTTTTGTTTACACCAAGGCAATTCTGTTTATGAAACAATTGCTTTCAAGTTTTGCCTTGTCTAAACACATGCTTGTACCATCTTTTGACGTGTTGCTTCAAGTATTGCACGTATTTGCATTGGTGAATATTTAGTGGAACATTTTTTGCGCTAGCTAATTATTTCAAATGAGCCAAATAGTCCTAAAGTTCGGTTCTGCTGATATAATAAGGTTCATTGAAATTTATCGCGATAATTAATGTTTAAGGGATACTGAAAATAAAAAAATATTTTAATATCTATAAATTATTTATTTATATTTTTACGTTGTTTTCTCAATATTTCGTGCCTATGAAGAGCAGCAACGATCAACACACCCTCACTCACTGCACTCATGTTTGCAAATGCAGAGAAAATTCAATAAAATTGAATACAATAATTGCATAAGAAATTATGGTATATGCTGTTTACACCAAGGCGAAACTTGCAAGGAAAGTTGTGCAAAATGTCAAGAATGTCACGAGTTGTTTAGATGATACAAGTAATTTATTGCTCCAATTTTATTGTATGCAACAGGCAAGAAACTGGTATCATGTAAATGAGGCCTAAAACCATCACGAGATCTTGCAACATTTTACTTATTCTCTAAAAGTCTAAAGTCTAATCAAAGTAACAAGTTGATTTAATTTTAAATAAGTACTTTTTGTGAGGCACATCATAGAAGGAAAACCCAGCAAAGAAATAAAAAGGTTTCAATGTTCAAGCGTTTATTCTTCAGGCTCACTCAATACGTATGTGTTATAATTGTCATTGTGTATTGTTGGTCCTATAAAGGAAATTGAATTGGCATTGTTCTCCTAATGACTGGTATGGGGAAGACAGTTAGCGGCTACCTTCAGAACCCAATGGCCACACCGCGCCGCTAATGATCGTAATTACTTTACTAATAGAATTTTATTGCCATTATTAGTCTAAATACAGATGAAATTATTGTCTAGTTTCTTTTCTAAGGCTTTAATTGGATTGCTGTTTAGAATACCGCTGAATTGTTGTGGCTTGGAATTGTAATAAAAATTTAATATGGTTATGATTACGCTCATAAGGTTTCGGATCTATGACCTCAATGGTTTTATGAGTCAAGTCTGGATGTTTTGAGGTCGAGTTCGTATAATGAAGACTTTTGTGGTAAACATTGTGGAAATACCAATGATGAAAATTAATTAAATTCCAATAACTTGACGCACGCTAGAAGTCACGTAGCTGGCTATGGGGGCTATGCTAGGTATTTCTCTTCAAGATCGACGGATTGATGAAATCCGTAGACGAACGAGGGTAGCCAAATGCTCAGAGAATTAGGCTGCTTTTCCAGCAAAGATTGAAAGATATTTAAGTTAAAGAAAGTGTGGAAACCCACCACAACGGTCACTTAATTTTCACGACTTAGTTATGGTGTGCGAAGCCATTTTTATTGAAGAGATTTGGCTATAACCATTAATGGCCCATGACAGGGATTTATAACTGAGGTTCAAAGTGGTGCCAAACACGCTGCTCTGGTGCGGATTAATGGAGATGTTGGAAGTTTTAATGGCGTTCGAAGACATGGCTGTTGGAGCTAGTGTGAGCTAAGAATTGGTCCTATGGATTTGAACTAAGGATGTGCATATTGTACTAGTGAAAAAAACTTTGATGGCTACATACCGTTGGTGAAGAAAGATCCTCTAATAGAAGTCAGATTTCGGAAAAAAAGGACCATACAATTGACGATCTGAAGGAGACCACTGGATTTAGAAAGTTAAGGACTGATCAGATTAGCGAGTTAGAGAGATCTTTGTCCAGCACTAGCCATCCGATGGCTAAGGTATGGATAGATTAACTATACAAGGCATTAATAAACTTTATTTTTATGATGAAGAATCACTTATTACAACAGCTGTACAAAGCAAAATTATGACGCGAGAGATTACACGAGATTACAGCAGTATACGTAACGCGGAGTTATTAAGCTTTGATAAAGATATAATCTCACATTATTCTTGGCATCTCATATTTAAGGCTTAATTTCACTTAGTTAGCTAAGAAAAATCTTAGCTAATATCAAAAGGCTAATAACAACTTAAGAAAGGATGTGTAGACTGCGTACACTTTGTATTATTCGACACTTTTTGCTAGTGACCTGGACATAAACAAGTAGCTACGACGAGAGGAGGAAAATTGATCAGTAGTGTAAAATAATGCCTGCTTCAGCGGGGACTTTAGCCCGGGATCCCCTCGCTCATCAGACAAGGGCAAGTACCAACTGGGTTGGCAATATGCTATAGGGTTGTCAAATAAAGACAGAGTATGTAACGTTCATTTGGCTGTAGAAAAGAAATTTAATCTTAGTGCAGCGCCGGTATTCATCTACGTACGGGGTATCCACACTTTTATTAAGCTTTTTTTTGCAAATTTTTTGACATTAGGTAGGCTAACTTTGTTGTCCATGACACCCACGACACAGGAAATTCTAGTGCGGGGGTATAAATGTATTAGCGTTTGTTTATTTTTATTTAATTATACTGTTTTCGTACAATTCGTAAACAATACGTCAAGATGTGCAGCCAGGCATTAGTCGCGAAGCGCTAAATCGCAGAGCTCTGCAAATGAAACAATGTGGCGTTTGTTCTTGGAATTTGTTAACATAAATCTCGCTTTCCGGTCCATTTCTGTATTTTAAAACCATTCAAAATCTTATTTCTTTAGTATTACGTATATGGATGGGTAAGGGTGCCCACTTAATGTGATTCATCCGCTTGTTAGTTGTTCGTCAGTTATGAAATAAATTAAATGCATCTGTTCTCCTCTGAATAATCTTTATAATTGCCTTACAGAGTAGCTTAGCCTAAAACACATACCCTCTGAGACATCGTACATTATTCTTAATTAACACTTCCTATGCACACTACAGTTGATTTCCCGTTTCAATCTGTTTACAAGATGATCTACTCGTAAGATACAGATATGCTCGTGTTCTGTCTTCACGCCCTTCTAACATAAATATTTATTGCCAGTCAAACCAATGTTATTTAAAAGTGTTCGATATTTGATACCTGTTTAATATTTTAGCCACTTCCATTACCTACACGGTATTACATGAACGGGTAAATGTTCATGCTAAAGTCCTGGGTGTTTTGATGTTGATGATTAGGGTGTTGTTCAGAGTCCCCAATAATAGGTTTACTCATAATGTATTCCATATACAGACAGCGGTCAGTTACATTTTTATTATATGTTTAGATTGTTAATTTGTTATTGTAAATATTCATTACAAATTAATACTAATGGTACTTTATATATTTAGATAATAAATAAATTAAGCTTACAATAAACACCCTTTTAAATTGTCTCTCTTTGTCGACAGGCGGAGGATTTATGCGCCTTTTCGGCAAGAATCTCTCTACACACGGCTCCGCTCTGGGTACATACTTCAGATTGCTTCGGCCTAGAGGAGTATCCCTTGACTACCGTGAAATCCTGAACCGTGTTAACACTCCCTTCATGTTCTGCTTGAAGATACCTGGCTCAGCTTCTTTGGCGGAGGTAAGTACTATATAATATAGACCATTATTTATCTCTCTCAATAGAACTGTATTGAAAAAAGAAAATTGGAATATTACCTCACATGCCTTTGAGCCCTTCATTGAAAATCCCTTTGCTACGCTTAACTTCTAATTTAGAATCCATTTGCTACTTAAAGATCCATAATTTACTCGAGTTTCAAACTTGTACAAGTAGCAAAAAGTTATTTAGCTTTTGATCCTTACACCATTACACAATTACACAATCAAATTGTACCTATTACTGAAAAATTAAAGCTACTTAAACGCGTTTTATTAAACTCAACAAGCTTATCAGCGCCCCGATTGTCGCGTCAAACGATACCCGAGCGTTTATTTTCCGGGTGAAACCGTCATAATAAGCTAACATTTTCAGAAGTACAGCGTAATCGTTGAATAAAAATTGTTTAATCCGACAAAATCCGTATCTCTGCCGCCGTTGCGCATATTTCAAGAGCTGTTAAGACAAGAGCATCTTAGTCAAAACTTTGTCGTTCTACGGATGAAATGTTGTATTATAGACAGTTTTATCCCTTATGAATTGACTTATTATAAGATTTTTTGTCGTAATAATACCAATGATTATTCGAACCATTTTATAAAATATAAAATACATATTACAGATGCTAAATGCTAGCATTCTTGTTTTTTGGTTTCGGTTGGGATCATTCAAGTTCATTATGAAGAAAGGTGCTTAGGCAGGTTGTGAATGGCTTGAGGGGTTCCTTCGCGAGCAGACGAGAATCTGATGGTGACCACCGTCGCCAATGGACATCATCAAAGATATCACGAACACATAGCATAGAATGCATGGGCCAAGAAAGAAAAATGTAAGAATACTCTCAAACCTCCAGCCGGAATATGACAAGTCGTTTAGCGGCTCACTCAAACAAGCGTTCATTTATAATAAATATTATCCAATCAAAGTTTAACCATTCTATTCAGTTTAGTATAACACAATCCTGATACCCAATTTTCCGAATTGCTTTTATCCAATAATTTAAAATTGAAGTTGACTCATCCGCGCATCGTTTGAGACTTATATTTCTTTATAAAGGGAACAAAGCCATGTATTCGAGTGACTTTTTTCAAATCGGAAACAATTTTGGTTACGCTGACTGGAGCATACACGTAGCATTGTATCCGCTCTTGCGAAAGTGGGTCATCTTTGCGAGTCCAATTTTCTTTTGTTTTATTCCTACGTCCCGCATTCGACATACGCCTGTTGAATTGGTACAAAATTGTTATATTAAAGTGTACTTACGATATAAGCAGTTCTTTTCTTGTTATTTTAACGCCTTTAACACACTAAGTTTGGGTGCGAATTATGCATTTTCCTGATTTTTTAAAATTATAATTACAATACTTCGCTGAAGTTAGATGGTGGATTTTGATGGTGGAAAGTGCAGCCACCACCACTAGCCACCTGATGGTAATTGATCACCGTCTCCGAATGACGTTAGCTACACCAAAGGCTTCAACGAGGTGTCGTCGGCCAAGAAAGCAGAAGAAATGAAATCAGCTTATTCGCAATTGGCTGTGGTATCAGAAGGATAATCGTGGGTTTTGTTCACGAGTAGAGTTATAATTGAAGTGATTGTACTCGTAATGTAGGCCTTAGACAAACATAACCGGGCAAGATACCAGAGCTCTTTCACACTTTGAAACTGTGTATTCGGACGTTTCGCCAATACTTCGATATAAATGCTTATAAAAACATACCTAAATGACTTAAACAAGGCAATGACATAAAAAAAAGTAACTAAATGAAAAACTGCAGCCGTATCTTATTCGTTAAAGTAAAATTTTTTATGTATGCGGTTTTTCATTAGTTTTGAATTAACTGTGAGTAAAACTAGGACTGACTCCAGCGAACTCTAACAAGCGAGACATATATCGGCATATGCTCAGCCATTGTTCAACTGGTACTACGAGCAGTAGAGGTTGGCTTGGACCCACGATGGAGAGAGGCCCTTGAACTCTAAGGTCTAAAACACTTTTAAAATGATAATACCTTACCCTGTATAAATCTTCTCGGGTTATTTCCATGCGTTTACAATAATATCAAACACGGTAACTTTTCTTATTCACTGAACTGTAAGGGAAAAACTTTGAGATTGCCTTTCACAGGTCTGAAAATACAATTACACGCCTATGATAGTCAGTTTTACATTTTTCTTGTTTGTTTTTTAACTTTCCGGGATGCTGGGGAAAATGAAATTTACGTGAAGAGCTTTTTTGATAATGTTTCAAATCTAAAATGCTAAGTATACCTACTTATTATAAACTAAGGATATATCTTGACGACCCGGATGGCGCAATGGTTAACACGCTGGATCGCCATTCCGAGGGTCCTGGGTTCGATTCCCAGCGAGGCGGAAATTTGAATGATGTCCGTTCTTGGTCTGGGTGTGTGTGTTCTTGTCTTGTGTGTTGTCCATGGCACCCACGACACAGGGAATCCTAGTGTGGGGCTATGAGTGTGTAGCGTTATTATTATCTTAGTATGTTGTTAAATACTTGCCTTCTCGATCGTACAGGCACGAATATCAATAATAAATTTAACATATTACTAGAGTTATTTTCCGTCGGTGAAGCCTGGCAGGCTACTACTCACAGCCGAAAAACGACTCGTCACGTTCCGGCTTGAGGGGCTTGAATGTCTGAGAGAGTGTACATTCTTTTATCTCTTCTTTCTTGGCCTTCTGACGCCATATTCGGCGTTACTGATGTCGATGAGCGATGGTAACTTACCATTTAGAGGCTCAGGGGATCCAGGGGGTCTGCTCATTTGTCAGTTACTTATTTACTCATAAAATAACTGGTCCTGATGATACCGCTAGTGGCAAAATTCCTTGGGCGCTTCCGTGCGTCGGAGGGCACGTATAGCCGTCTGTCCGGTTGTTACCATTTGGTAGTCGTTAAGCCATGTCGGATACCTTCGGGTGGAGTGGGTGGGACAGGTGGTGTATGCTCTTGACCTCCTCATGTATGAGGCCCGTTGCTTAGTAGTGGGTCATTAATGGGTTGAAGCCACTACTGGTAATACTGGTACAGGTAAAACGTCACGCTATGAAATTCAAAATTGGAGGTTATTTTTACTGATTTTTTTACAATAATACTTTTTATACACACTTTATTTTTCCATGATATTCCCGTGACTCACGTTACCTGGGGGTAACGGGGTAACGCTAGGGCGTTAAACGTTTAACGCAACCGTCTCTTAACTTAACCTTAACTCTTAACCGCCTCTTAAAGTTAACTATAAAAATAACTACAACATGACTTGTAGTCCTACATTACGTGCTTATTTATCTCTTAGCTTATAGTTGAAGAGTGAATAGAAACCGCAATGAAGTTAAATTCAATTGATTCTACTAAAAGCTGTGCTATGAGATATACCGAAACCACTGTAAAGGACAAATGACCTTCATCACCTATTCAGGCTTTAGCGCTTTTATGCATACTTTGATTCAAACTCGTCTATATAAAGTAGCGTCAAGAGTATCTAAATCTATCTTTTGTATACCCGTCTATACAAAGTAGCGTCAACAAATTGTACCTTGTGTCTATTCAAACTTTTTGTATCTATTCAAATTTGCGACAGCAACATGATAAACTGTCACACAAAGGTTACACTTTGCAGTGTAAATGTGCGACGTATATCGACGATAATGGTATCTGTCACAGTGACATCCTTGCGACAAAACAAAACTTCTAGCAAACTACTATAAATATTACCCAAGACCGACCAACCACGACAAGGCAACCACGGCGCAGACAATTTTGTGCTTGCGACAACGCAACGTCAAAATGTCGCCGCGACACTATTCACACATGCGTCATTTTGTCACGTCCCTGTCGCAAATTTGAACAGGCACTTTGTGTACACATAATGTTCCTTTATCAACACTGTCAGTTCTGAAAGCACTACAATTTTAACCAAGCTTTACGAGCCTTGTTTGTTTCGGAGTTGAATGTGAGTTATGGCTTCTATCAATCTTTATATGCAAGCTGGTCTCTGTCTACTGGGCTACGTTCTGATCTCTTCCGCATTTGCTGTCCTGCTAATGAATTAATAAGGTAATGGCCAGCACTGTCTTGAAATTGATTACTGTCGCATGATTGAAAGGCTCCAAGAAGAGGGGTATGGCGTTTTATTATAAACGCAAACAGCTTGCGAATAGCATAGTATGGGCATACATAAAGTTAATATTACAAATATCCACAACGCAAACACATAAACCTTTGTCTTCAAACAGGGTCCACAACAAACAGGGGAGATTGGCTTGGACTCAAACATGGTTAGAGCTCCTTAAACCATACTTGCTTGTCCAAACAAACCTCCTTCTATATTAACTGTGGATTGTTTTTCTAGTTTCTTCAGTATCGAAGAACCAGCAAACGTATGGGTTAAGGTTAGGTTACGTCAATTAAAACTAATCCTGAATGCCTATTAATCCTTTTATTATTGTAAATGCGAAAGTTTATATGGATGTATGAATGTTTGTGACTGTTTCACGCAAAAACTACCGAATGGATTTTGCTGAAACTTAACAGTAATATAGCTTACGCATCAGAATAACGCATAGGCTATAATTTATAAAGATTAATTATCCAAAATATAAAACTAAATCTTTTCAAACCGAAGGAATAAGTTTCCCGAAGCGAAGCGAGGGCATGTCGCTAGTATTGAATAAAAATACATAAATTTTATTGATATCTATTATTTAACTTATGTAACGAGGTAAACAATCTCACGTTCACTAAATTATCCGAATATCTTACAGACAATCACAATTTTTTATTATTAGGTACTGAACGCTTATCCGTAAGAGGATAAGGAACCAAAAAATAAAAGTCAAGTCGAGATGAGATGAGCTCGTTACTGTGAATTTGTTAGGGAATGTAAATAGTCCGCCCGGTGTTTGCCGGCCCCTTAACTATGTTTGACCGTACGCTGGGCCATGAGCCACGCGACTTATTGTTCGGATTTTTCTTATGGTTTTGAAACAGAAATAATAATTATGAATTAGCTGTTGCCCGCAAAAGCACTTTTAACTGATTTTAAAACAAACTTTCAAGCCTCTTACCCCCTTTTGCGATGAACGTACTATGCAGATGTTTTGGCGACCTTTTGACCACCTGTTCATGGTTTCCTTAAATTTATTTTAATTTAATTTTTATCCTATTGCAGGACGCGGTTTATTTTGTTTTCTAAATTAGTTATAAACTGTTACAACGCTCTGCGCTTTAAGCGTCAGAGTCTAGCAAATGTACACTATGAATGTACACTATGTTTTTAACCTTAAATGTTAAAGTTGCACTGAAAATTGAACTGATATTATTATAGTTTATATTCATGTGACATTGGCACGACGCCACGCTTGTAGCGCTATAACGCTTTTAACGGAACGTGTTTTATGTCAGAGCCATTAATGTATATCCTATAACAAAAACGCATCTTTCATGGCCACACCACACGTTATTGAACTCGTCGAGATAAAATTTCGCGTATACTATTTACGTTGTGGTTTACCGTTCCACAAGAACAGCCAATACGTAAAAATATATGTTGGAATCACCACATCCCTCTGTGTGTCTCGGTTTGATTTAATCCTGAGCCCTGAGAGCTTTGGAAAACCCTTGTAAGTGGATAAACAAGTTTTCTCTATTTGAAGGACACTAGTCTTTGTGGAGTTCTATTCAGGAGAAGATTGTACTCAACCGAGATTTATTTTCCATGTAAGGATCTTACATTCTTTGTGGGTGATGGTAAGTGCAACAACTACTCAGGGGAATAAGGCGGGTCGCAACTCAGCTTATAATGGCATAAAAAGTTTGAACGTCAGTCGCTTGGTTAGAGTTAGAGTTAGCATCCTGCTAGTTAAAAAAAAGGCCTTATCACATTAATGGCCCACTAATGAGTAGGGCTTTCTCCTCATACCAGAGGAGGCGGATTTGTGGAGGGGCTAGTGGCAAATGAAACATTATGTATGTAAGTGTCGGAAAATTTTATGCCCCTAGGATGCCTCCGACGCGACTTAACGACTGTTATTTAATTATAACAACCGGGACCGACGGTTTTACTTGCCCTCTATAGCATGAAAGCGATCATGATTTTTTCCAGCAGAGGTCATCCATCTATTCACAATGTGTGCGTATTAGAAATTAATTATTGCTTGCTTTGGTGAGCGAAATCTGCATACCTGAGAGTTCTCTATAATCTTTGGAAAGGTTGTGTAATCCAATTCGCACTATGTAAAGCACATTTTAGCATTCCAAACTTGATTCAAAATGTACATCATGTAAAAAGTTACTTATTACTATTACTATATTACTGTCATTCATAACCCTGGCTAGCAGATGTATTTATCCTCTAAATGTTAAAATTATCTCAACTTCTTCAAAACTGAATCTGTCATTATACGCCTGTTATTTTGGTCACCGTTAGCTTTAATTTCCCTTACTTCCCTAGACCTTCCTCATAGTTACCTAATTCACTAGAGGAAACTTACAAGACACAATAAGAAATGTCCAGTTATACTTACAAATACTTGACAATTTCATCAGAGTATCTAATTACTAGGTCGGGGTCATCAATGTTCGTTCAGTATAATAGAAGTAGAATAAATCTGGGGATTTCGGGATTGAGTTAAAAAAAACTGTTAGGCCAGAAATAACCGGGTCAGCCAAAGAACAAAGATAGCCGTAAAGGTCACCCTTGCCAAATGCCAGGCTATCGGTATATATCACGTAACAAACTGCGCACACTATCGCACAGATTATTTGGAGTATATCTGAAAGTAGGGCTCCCAAATGACTAGATTTATAGGACTTTCGCCCTCTGCTCGGCTTTTTATATGTCCGGATATTAAAAAACTTAATAATAACTTAAAAATATTGTAAGCTTTCATATTTTTATAAGGCTATAAAAATATAACTAATCAATGGCATCTTAAAAATAAATCAATTGTAACCCCTAATTCTAATACCTATTTTAAAACCTTTGACGTATATATAATCAAAGTTTAAAACGATTACTTACTTAAATGTCCGGATTTTTCGTCTGTTCCACACATTGACATATGATATGTCAATGGTTCCACATTTTCGATTTTCGATTATTCCACATTTCTCATAAATTTTTATCTTATAAAAATAAAAATTCGAATTCTAATTATGAATATTACTTATTATTAATTAGAATTACAACAAATAAGTAAAATATAAATTAAATATGGTAAACGTGAGGGAATGTAATATTGACAATTACAAGGAATAAAAGGCTTTCTTATCTTCTAATTTATAGAAATAGCAGCCAATCTAACAAAAAAAGGTCCATATATCCTAGAGTCAACCTGCCTTGCTTGAGGTGCAACCAGTTTAATCCTAGCTGTAATCATATAGATTTTTAATAGCTTTCACCCTCATTGTTTCCGTAATCATTTGAATTGTTCTGTATACCTACTTATTTATATGAAGTTATAATTCTTAGTGTGCACAATAAATCATAATTGGATTGTATTCTTAAATCGAACGAGATAATGTCGTGTATTTTTTAACTGTAGTGTCGGAGTGTCAGTGATAGATCCGCTTCCTTTTTCCCGACAGTTCGAAGGTGTTTGTCAACCTTTGGTGTTTCCAATGTCCCTTGGCGATGTTGACCATCAATCGTTTGCCGGCTATACGTAAAATAGGATATTTATGTAACTATGCCGTGGTAACCCTATATGTGTGTTGTTTAAAATTGTTATTTGTCTATAAAATATTGTAATTCGAGAAATAGGTACGTTCATAACAGTGCGATAATCCAACGATCAAGGCTTTGATTAAATTGTTCTCTGAATGAATGATATTTTATTTGCATAAATAGGGTTATATGCTTAGGAATTAGGACGTTATATCAGTTACATAGAGGCCTCACATTTGCCATTTGTTACTTACGGCACGCAAAATTAATTAATTTAATGCTAGTACTTGAATCTTTAAATTAATTGCAAGTTTAAATTAATTCAAAGATTTAAGTATCTCACACTGTTACACAGAACAACGAACACAGTGAGTCGTACTATGAGTAATACAATGCGATACAAGTATGCTAGGAAGTGTTTGTTTCGTTACTCAAGGCAAGTGAACGGTTGACCTAAGTACACCCCTGAGGCTACTACTACGGTTTCAATTATAATAGCGGGTATTGTTTACAATATGAACAAGTTATCATGTATTATTAATCAAATGATCTTCTGTCGTCATCGTAACCTATATCAGTCCCACTGCTGGGATCGGGTGAGGTCACAGGCAGTAGCCCACTGGCTAAGTACATATTGTAAAAAAAATATGTGTGCATATAATTTTTGAAGATTATCAGAAAATTATTCGGGAATAGATTATCAGAAAATTAACCTGGGTACAACTGCTAATTTTTATTTATTGAGGAGTGATATTCTTCTATACTTAAAACTTAACTGTAAGTGTAAAGTGATTAATATCTGTATATGGAAGATATGTAAGAGAAACTATTATTGGGGGTATAAATTTTAACAATGACGTGAATTATTAAAATGTAGTACTTGTAAAATATATCAGTATAAAGATTCGCAACATTGATACATTTTACGAATAATCCTAACAAATCTTACAATATACCGTTTACGTCAAACAAAACAAACCGATTGAAAACGTTTAGTAGCAAACAATGAACTGCAACAAATTGTTTCCCATTTCCCCAGAACATTTACGTAAAATATTAGGAGGGCTTGGGTGACGTTAACCTTTTTAAATAACTGGTTTTGTTCATCGTCCATAGAACGTTGAAAAATAAACGAACCCGTATGCGATAACTTTTGCAGTTTAGTGAAAACATTTTTTTTATTGTCATTTTATTAATGAATAATTTATTTTCAAATATTCATCGGTAGTGTCCCCTCCCCTCTCCTGTTGGTCCTCGCGGATTCTGTCAGAAATCATATTCAAAATATTTTTTGTACGTCAACATCAAGCGTATTTAATGCGTTATTTTTATTAGCGTACATGAAATCGCTTATTCACTCGTTTGGAAACTTAATTTTCGCTATTGCTTTCAAAAAAGAACTTCTGAAGGAGAATATTCTAAAACATTATCATCGCAACCCATAACTGTCCTACATTGGGCTCAGCTCTCCTCTCAGGTACAGATATTTTCCTTTACCGAAGCAAATTATAACTATTTTTTAATATGCACATATTTTTTGGAAATTAGAGCTACGTGCAGCATTCGAACCCAGGGCCTAATATACTAGAGTCCAATTTTCAAACCACTTGGCTATTATTGCTTTTAATTTGTTGCTGTTGTTTTCAAACGATAAAAAGCTTTTACCAGAACGTCGACGCAAAAAAGAAACGTTTTACGATATATCGCGCAATAAATCATATTTACCTAATGTATCCAATGAAGACCTATTCATGCAGTTATTAATATAACGTTCGCAATTTATTTAACAAACGATAAAGTACCCCAGCTGTTCTCAAGTAGCTTCGCTTTTCCGATAACTAGATCGTTCATCGAACCGTACTTGTGTAACTAGTATATTGTCGTAATGGAGACGCATAGTAGGGGTACATATACACAAGGGATTGACCTGGAAACTTGCCTTCTATTTCCGCGGAAAATTGGTTGAATCTCAGTCTTGTTTGTAATTCACCGATTGAATTACACAAACGTTAAATGTCACCCTTACTGCAGTGAAAATCACATTCAAATAAATTTAGTCGTGTCTGAGATTAGTGGTAACTCACCCACAAAGTTTCAAAAAATATTTTTATATAATAATATTAATAAATATTTCAGACAATTAAACAGATTAGACAGTATGTCATATATCATATTATGATCGTATACGTATATCGAGTTCGTATCTATTATATTTTAAATATATAATTTTATACTTGTTTTACACAAAATGTAAAAAAAATTCTTGTGTTTTAGTATCGTGTAAAAGAACTATAAGCCCTTGAGTAAAAACAGTTATTTTGAAATCACAGAAAGACACTTGAATTTTATTTATATGTATAGATTATTATTTTAAATGTGAGGTGTGTAGGAGTTAAACCCCCTTGACAGAGAACGGTTCAAACAAAGCTATTACTGCGTTTTGCGTGGTAACCAGTAATATTAAAGTTGTTTGAAAATTCCATTTCCTTTGAAATTGTATTTCCTGGTATCTCTCAACTTTGGATGTTGAATTTTACCTCCGGATAATATTTGGTTTGAAATAACGTTACTGTTGAAAATCTTCCACAGATTTTATGTTGTTTTATCGAAAGGTTCTAAAAGACGAAGTGGTTTATAATTAACAATTGTATTTTAAGTGACCCTTCATGAATTTTTTTACTTATTTTTACATCATTTAGGTGCATTTTTTTAAAAAGTACATTTAAGTGCATTTTATAAAGTATTTTCTTCATGTTTAGTACATGTACTCGTATAATATAGATAAGTAATCATGTAATTATTTCAATGCAATTTAAACCGATATTATTAAAAAAAAACAATTTTCTTAAAAACTGTATTCGGTACTTTTATCTTCGTATCTCACTACCTCACACTAGGATTTTATTTATTTATTCAACTAACAATAACTAACAGGACTAGCTATGACCAACAGTGTCCCAGTCCTCATATTTACTAACAAACTAACCAGCCGATGTTCTAACACCGTCTCCTAACCAGACTAACTTTACCTGTTCCCATTCGAGTCTCGTTCTAAGTCGGTCATAGTTGTCATGGGTAGCAGCGGAAGGTGGTGCTGCATGCTCGTTTCCTACCTTAATTAAAAAAAACCCAAACCAAGAACTGAAATTTAAACGCAACATTCAAATTTCAGTCTCGCTGGGAATAGAACCTAGGATCCTTCGAACGGCAGTCCGGTATGGTAACCATTGCGCTATACGGATCGACAGCTAATCTGACATAATTTTTAACAATTCGTTTGTTGCCTGATGACTAAGCCTTGATTTGCCAGAACACTTACAACTGTTCTCAAAGAGACTGTTAAAGTGGGGTGCTAGTATGAACAACATGGCCACGCATGCCTAAAGCTGTTTGCAATGCACGCTTCCTAGGGAATTTCTCGCTTTGTCGTAGGTAACAAGTAACCAAATCGCTTTGCATTCCAATATTCCGAGCGTTAGTGGAATTATTGACGCCAAGTTTGTTACACAATGCCGTTCGGGTTTGTGTAACTTTAAATGCATTGTGGTTACACGAATAGCTCTCCTGTATTGGTTAATTATGACGGGAATTGAGTATGAATCTGTTTGATGTTGTAAAACAAGGATGGTGGAATACTATTTTTAAAGAAGTGTACTTTCCGAGTTTCTATTCATATCCTTCAGCGACACGTCATCAAAAACCACTAAATCCTAACACACGTATCCCCGCACTCTTTCTTGGTACACACAAATAACACATCATTAACACTCACGATATTTATCTGTCAGATAAATATCTGCCACGGCCAGGATTCAAACCCGGAACCCCTCGCTTCGCAGGCAGGGCCCACCAACTAACCTACGGGGTCGTCAACCATTGTATCGACAAAATGTTGCACACTACGATGTTGGCCGTAAATTTACATGAAAATGCATAGATTTGTTCACACGGACGCGCGGACGGTATTTTGCGGTCCAAATATCCGACACGTCGCTGCAATGTCGACGATATTGGCGACAAAACAACGATTTGCGACAGATGCTGTTGCTAAAATACGTAACCGTAGCAACGATATATTTTCGACCTTGCGACGACGCAGTGAAGATGTCGTAGCGACACTATTCACACGTAACGCACTTCGTATGTATGTACACTCAACACACTCATACGTTTACCAACTAACCTTTGCTTTCCCTTTGCTAAGTAGACTAACCATCCTAGTCCCGATTTGAGTCTTGTTCTGCGCCGGTTGTCATGACCGGCAGCGGAAGGGTAGTACCTACTGTATGCCCGTTTGCTATCTTAAATGTATAAAAGGAACGTAAACCAGACTCAGTGCTTGCTGACATTTTAGCGTTGCATCGTAGCTGTATCATATTAGTCCAGTTATAAGGTTTCATGAATTTTGATATTACATAGAATATTTATGAAATAAGAAGGCTGAGGGTCTTGAAACAATGATTTGACGCAAATGTTATTCATGAAAAATCCATTCGATGGCGTTATCCGGCGCGTATATTTTTCACAAACATGTCGGAACTGAAAGTCGATATTTACCAGCTGCAAGGTACTATATGGAGAGATGTTTAGATCTGAAGAATCTTAAAACAAGTTGTCACAAATAAATATAATATAACATTTACTCTTAGAAGTCTGTTTTTATTGCCTTAACTGTCATAATTCGGATGTAAAATAAATTAAAGTATTAGTAATTTGTTTATTAAGTTTAAGTAATTCTTTGATAACAAAAATGGTAGGTTACAAAACCAAACAATATTTAACACTTAGCTGTATTTCAAAAGGTTTATTACTGAGAAAATTGGGAAAAGTCCTGAGAAGTTAATTAAAGATTAAGAAACTCAGCCATATAATATCTTGTTAGTTAAATATTGAAGGTATAATTGGGAAGTTTTAAGCTTCAGTTTATCACTTATAATACTGCAGTCTACTTTACGCATAGATTGTCTGGTAAACTTACACTAGTTTAATAACTGAATGAGGTCAATATAGGCTCTAATTTCGTGTTTGTGTACATTTATTTGTATCGAAATTGCTGAAAAGTACTTTATCAATGAAAAAAACTACATCATTAGGTTTCTGGAGACATAATACATAATGTGTTATAAACTTCCGATACTTGGGTTGACCATTAACCCCGCTACGAACCCGCACTGAAGCAACGTAGGGGAGTATGCTCTAAGCCTCCTCAATAAGAAGAGACTCTTGCTCAGTAGTTAGCCAATTATCTTAAAAAGTCTTACTAAAAAGTCGCACTTTAACAGTCGAGTGTAGTCCGTAACTCGGTGTTTTCCGCTAGTGCACATTTTTCAACAAAAATAGTGCCACCAGATAGAAGAACTTTAAAGAAAATCAGCTAGATATTCGTTACAGAGTAACATATATATTATGAGGGAATTTGTCACTCAGTTTCGCTTCAAGCATAACATTTCTGATGAATGGGTTATCACAAGAAAAGTGCAAGCACTTTGTACCACAATCTGAAACCAAGTTTGTGACGAAAATGTTTGCTCAGTAGAAAATTGCTCGTTGTTAAAATTCTCCTCGAAGTTGTAGCAATGTTAAATTGTACTACTCCTATTAGTAATTGAATATACTTTCCACAAAAGCATTTTTAGCTTTGATTAAAACAATGTTCTATCTGAAGTTCCAAAAACTAAAACCCCTGTCTATTTAGAATATTTCATCGTGAAATACTTAATGGTCAGGCGAGAATTTCTAATCAACGCGAGATGAAGCGAACTCGTGAATATATTCATGAATCAAGACGGGTTGAATGAGCGCCCCATTGATTATAATAATTCAATGGAGCGACGTGCCTTTGTTCTAGAATACAGGATCATGAAAATAACTTTTATTAAGAACATATTTTTCAACTTCCTGGAAAACGGAGACGTGGTGATTATTCACTTTTTATTCTGCTACAGACTGATCAAGCAATAGTTATCATTAAATTATAGTGTTCAAAATTGCTGCAAGTGAAATTTACTTGAATGACGCATTTGTGAATAACTTTTTTTAGAATAGGTCGTTAAGCGAATAGGTCCTTTTGAGAACGATTATTCGGCGAACAGGGGCATTTAAGGATAAGGCATTTTGCGAACAGGTCCAATGTTGACTAAGCCCTTTAAAGCTCCTGGCCATTATTCTGGGTTCAGCCTCATTGAAACGGTTTAATGTCATAGAGGTTTTATGTCCTTGGCCTGGGTGTGTGTTCTTTTCCTTGTGTGTTGTCCATGGCGCCCATAGCACAGGAAATTCTTTACGATTATATTAATAATCAGGGACTGAATCAGACCATAATATGTAAAAGGATAGATCAGGTGGGCTGAAGCTTTACAATAATATAGCTTACACATCAGAATAACACATAGGGTATAATTTAATAAGATATAGTGCGAATTATCCAAAATATGTGACTAAATCTTTGCAAACCGAAGGAATAAGTTTCCCGAAGCGAAGCGAGGGCGGGTCACTAGTATAATTATAATAAATAACGTTATGATGATTTTGCGCGTACGTTTCCTTATATGTTATTTATTATTTATTTATTCGTTATATGTTATTTATTTATTCGTTATTATGACATTTTTTCCCCGGAAGCAAGTACTTATTCTCAGATTATTTTGGAAACTCATGCAATGATGGTGATAAAGATTAGGTATAATAATGATGCCGATGATGGTAAAATAATAAATTTATTTATAAATAATTCACAAATTCAAACAAGAGAAAATCATTTGTAGTTCGGGTACAAAGGGGTTGAAGCCGCCGGGAAAGGATCCATTTCTATTCTAGGAAGTACCAACACATTTGTAAAGACAACCCTGTGGGCTCAGATGGTTATCCGTCTTCTGTCGGAGGTTTTTTTTAGTGATTTTTAGTCAGACCTCACAATGACACAATATGAGTCAAATGAGGCAAAAATATGAGATATACCAATGTTTATTCGTTAATGTTTGGAAGTATGAAACATCAGTAATAAAAACTATAACGTGGATACTTATTATATCATCATCATACATATAATAAAACTCGTTTGATGTTTACAAATGCAATACATTTCAGAAAAAATATTATCAGGAATATTACCGATGATTGATTCCGTATCAATTATATTTGTCTGTTGGTTTGTGCATTTATTCCCGCTAATCTCAGAAACGGCTAAACAGATTTGAATGTGGTTTCAACGCCCCGTATAAACATTTTTTCAAGTGTGGCTATTTAAGGTTTAATGGCTATTTCATTTTTCCGAAGTGAAGCAAGGTTTGTCACTAGTTTCAAATTATGCTTTACTATTTCAGACATAACTGCAAAAGTAAAGCTTTAAAAAAATATAATTTCATTGCAATGTCGGTATTCTTTGACCATTATTTAAAACTGCAATTTATTCCTCTATTAGTAAGAGAATTAGAAAAACCTAGTTTTACAGTACTAACGACCCGTGCCAACAATGAGGTCAGCTCTAAAATGCCTAGGAGTACGTAAAAAGAAAATAAAACGACTATAAAAGAATTTATTCCCTGTTACTTTGTAGTTCGGGCGTTATAAAATATTTTCCGCTTCTTCAGCGAAGGACCGCACGAGATAGCTGGTAATTTGCATTTTTAAATTTTATTTACGTAGTTAGTGAAATTATATAGGAAATAATTATTAATGTCTATTTAAAACAACAATGATCAGTGTCTCAAAATATAGTTATTTGCTGTGAGTAACTGGGTTTATATGTGTGTATATGCAAAAATGTTCAAAAGGATCAATTCCCGCAGAACTTCTTATCAACTAGACGACCCCGCAGCCTAGTTGGTAGTGGCCCTTCCTGCGAAGCGAGGGGTCCCGGGTTCCATTCCCGGCCGGGGCAGATGTCTATGCGACCGATAATTTACTCCCTACATTTAAACGTTCCTAGGGGTTTGGTCGAGTTCTAATTATTAAACTTATATTCAGGCACATTAAAATAAACGAACTATATTGTTCTTTTATTTCAACAGGGCTTGGAGATCAAAGGACAGATGGTGTTCTGCGCAGAGTCTGACTCTCTTCTCTTCGTTGGATCACCATTCTTGGATGGTCTGGAAGGTCTTACTGGAAGAGGACTCTTTATTTCTGATATACCGCTGCACGATGCTACAAGAGATGTGATCTTGGTCAGCGAACAAGCAAGAGCTCAGGTTAGTTGCTAAATACATCAACATGTTACAATTATCCATCGGAGCCGGGAATTTAAACTAATACCCTCGCTTCACAGCCAGGGTCACTACCAACTAAGTTAATCTTCAAAGCAAGAGATAAGCTAACTGTGACTAAGTTTTGTGCGCCATTTGTTAGTGAACTAAGACTTCCATTTCCATTTAGCACTAGGATTTAGACATTATAATCAAGCATCAGTTTAATAGGTGACAGAATGCTAATCTGTTTATTGCTAACTTACTGCAATGCTTTGCATTTTACTGCAATTCCCGTGACTTAGTTGTGTGCATCGAGCTGGCTCGTTGTGGATCATCTATGAGTAAATTATCTCAAAGGTTATCCAAAACTAGGCAAACCTAGGCAGGTATAATCACACAATTTCCTGTGTAGTGGCTTGTGATTCACGATTTACGATGGCTTGTGATAACGGTGGCATTCTGATGATCTCATTACTCACCGACCACACAGTTTGAGTTTGGAAAAGTGTTTGTTAAAACCAAATTCGAATAAAAATTCAATCATTTCATTGCATTTCATTTCTAATCAGGAACTAGAGCAGTGTGGTAGAATAATACTCCATGCTTCTTCATTTAAGCGATTAAATCTATAATATAAATTGAATTGAAACAGTGCATATTTTAACATTAGTAGAAACTAACGTGGATCATTTTCTTTTCGCTTCAATTAAAAATCTTGAACTCCAACAAACCAACTCAGGCAATTGGAAATCATTCTTAACTTAATTACGTTGACATCGACGCTGTTCAATCGTAAACTTTGACTGGAATTGGACTGGAAATAATTAGAGTTATTTTTGTCTGAACTATGAAGAATAATATATTGTTCAAAACTGAGTGAACAGAACTACAGAAAAATGTGTATAAAATTGTCCTTCCAGATAGTAGGGTTGAAGAATCATATCTGGACTGAAAATCTTGAACTCCAACAAACCAACTCAGGCAATTGGAAATCATTCTTAACTTAATTACGTTGACATCGACGCTGTTCAATCATAAACTTTGACTGGAATTGGACTAGAAATAATTAGAGTTATTTTTGTCTGAACTATGAAGAATAATATATTGTTCAAAACTGAGTGAACAGAACTGCAGAAAAATGTGTATAAAATTGTCCTTGCAGATAGTAGGGTTTAAGAATCAAATCTGGACTGAAAATCTTCGTAAAATTTGATCTTAAACAATATTTTATTATCATTTTAAGTGGATTCATAATATAAAACTTTATCGTCTAATGTAATGGACAAGTTACTTCAAGGTGAGATGTAATAGCAATCAATTACGCTGGACAGCCGATGATGGATGGACATTGGCAGGTTCCTTTGAATATTGAGAAGTTGAGTAAATTTAGAAATAAATTTTCTCAACCTTTCAACGCAATTTCGCGTGTACAGTTAATTTCACGTCTAATTAATGAGCAATTATTGGCGTTTCTCGTCTTTATTAATCCAAAAGAAAAAACTTTTACAATTTTTATCACAAATTATCACAATGATAAAATAATGATATCATGTTAAGCTTCATAGTGAAAAGCGCGTAACGTTAGAATTTCACATTAACGCAGGTAGATGACATTTCTTACTAATTTTTACAGAGTATTTAGGTCGATAGGATGTCAAAAAGTGTCAATTTCATCGTTGGAAGACCCAGTTACTAACTTTTCACCATCCACCAGTATTATAAACTTATCTGGTGTATTTTTCTCCTCTAAGATTTAAAATTTAAAGGCACTTTAGCGAAACGGTGGTAAATGCAAAAAATGACGTTCACAAGTGTATGCAAAATACCTACGTGAAATAAATGATTTGAGTTTGAGTTTGAGTTTGAGAGTATAAATGGCTTGGCTACAACCCATTAATGGCCCACTACTGAGCACGGGTCTCTCCTCGTACCTGAGGAGGCCTAGAGCATACTCCACCACGCTGCTCCAGTGCGGATTGGTGGAGGGGTTAGTGGCCAACCCAAGTGTCGGAAATTTTAAGCCGCCCGAAGGTATCCGATCTGTTGCTTAACTTTGTCGATCACTTGAGATCGAGGCAAGCCGCCGGGCTATGAGCGCTAATCTGGTGTATAAATACTACTTAGATAATCAATTTATTATCGATTTCCTAATTTCCAATTATTTTGCCATTATCCACGAATCTGGTAACCATTGTCAGTGAAAACAAGTTCGGGTTTTACTGAAGTGGCTATTAGTTAGTAGGTATTATGTTTCACGCCGTCAAGGGAAGTGAATAATTCTTTGTCAAACTATATTTAGCCCCGTCTCGATACTTTCCAATTAACGACTGACTTGAGAAGAGACCCTGTTCAACAACTTTGTTATCGGAGAGCTTTTTAATTAATTTTATTTTGTTACTGTGTTTCTCTGTTATTACTTGGATGTTTCAATGACTTTTCACAAAACCGATACTAACATCTTCACCAAATTCATCATCTTGATTAAAATTTACATAATGTGACGTTATATCAATAATTTCTTTTCTTCTTTTTCATACTTTCTTCTCTCTTCTTTCTTGGCTAACAATGCATCGATGATGCTTTTGGTGTTACTGATATCTATGCGCGACGGTTGTTTCTTATCGTTAGCTGGCTGTTTTATTTAATTGTTGCTTACTTACATAAAAAGTAAGTGATTATTGCTGACAAATCTGCTGCGAGATAAGGGTAAGATTATACGTATTTGAGTAGTCGTTTCGGCTAAACTTTGAAATCTTATTCAAACAAAATTCTGATTCTTCAATCAAGCAACTTTGCTTGAATAAAGTATATAGCACTTAAATAGTGCAAAATGAGCCGCGAATTTCATCCAGTTTTAACTGCCGGTAAATTTTATTATCTTTTATGAATATTGGTTCGAATAAGAATTTTAGATTATTGTCTTCGATTATTATATTGTCGTATTTAAAATTGTCTAATATGACGAACTGTTCTAATGAATTATTGTTATTACAGGACGGCTTGAGGAAGAGGATGGACAAGCTGAAGGACTCCATAGTGGAAACGAGCAAATCTGTGGACAAGGAGAGAGAGAAAAACGTCAGTCTTCTGCATTTGATATTTCCACCGCATATTGCAAAGCGGCTTTGGCTAGGTAAGTTAAAAATTAAAGCGAGAAAGAAGAATAAATAAATTAGTAAAGTATATAAAAGTAATATAAAGTAAACAGAAGTATCAACGGCATAAGGGCTAGACAAAAAGTATTACATTGGTAGAGTAAGTACATTAGTAGAGGGTATCAATAATTGTAGTTGTGAGATGAAATATATCAAATAAATAAATTATTTTATTGCCACATAATTATGTTGATTGGTAATAAAATATAAAAAACAAGGAAAACTCTCAGGCTCAGCTTGAGCTGATATGAGAATCAGCCATCCTCAATCCATTTGTTGTTGGACAGGTGTAAAATGGGACCTTCTCATACATCAGATCCTGATGTAGTGGCAGTGGCACCACCTCGGAAGTACGTTTAGTAAAAACAATAACAAACGCACAAGCGTAGCATAACAAAGCGTAGAATAACGCTACTAAAGTAAACTACACATAACGAGGCTAAGTTAAATAGAATTTCCTTTAATGATAGTCCGGGATTCACCCGACTATTACATAAATCACCTAACTTCCTGCTAATGCCCGATAAACACCTGAGTTTGGACATTAGTCAAATTCCACAGAGGGAGTCTCCAACTTTGGTTATACCTATTTTGAATAATCATTGTATGAAACATTGAATTACCTACGCTGCCTTTAATTCGCATGACGGTTCGTCCAGACAGCAGAGGGTGTTATTTAGAATGTTAGTTGGTGAGTTCGATAGTACTAACTTGGTTAATAAGGATTTAATTTTGAAATTGTTCCGCAGGTGAGAATATAGAAGCGAAGAGTCATGATGATGTAACAATGCTCTTCAGTGATATCGTGGGTTTCACATCGATTTGTGCAACAGCGACACCTATGATGGTTATTGCAATGCTCGAAGACCTGTACAGCGTGTTCGATGTGTTCTGTGAGGAGTTAGACGTGTACAAGGTAAAGTACCGAATCTCAAGTTACAAATGTGTTACAAGTTACGAGGTGAAGTTTTGCAGACAAAGTTTTGTGTTTGTTCCAACTTTCAAAGTGAGATTTTATGTTCCAAATAATGAGGTTAGCTCGTGAAAGTAGATTCACTCGAGTGTTAATGTATGAGATTTTCTTTAAATTTGTTGGATGGAAAGTAAATTAAACATAATTATAGATCTTGAATTACTACTACTATATAATACTAAGTACTAATAATATTCAGGAGTAGATAATTTTAGCGTACCTAAATATATCTCGGCGTCAGGTATGCCGAGTGTGGGTGTTTGTATGATTTTACATTCAATTCTACTCTGTGTAGCATGTATTTTCATGAAAGTAGGTATACTTCACATAACTTCCATTGTGGGCTCATTTCATGTCAGGACTTCAGCTTAGGATATCAAATAAAACACAGGATTCCGGACAAACTCATGAAGGACACGTTTATTCAATGATCACTGTCCGACTGGGTATAAACGCTCTTTTAGTTTGGTTATTTACGCGGTATTTCGTTTCAGCATATTTGATTTACTTAGCGATACGCAATATTGATTTTATCGATCGAACCACTCGCTCTATCCGCGATACCACCTTTTATTACAACTTTCAGAGACTACGCGTCTTAGATAACATAATAACAACTTCTCAAGATATTCCCTTTACGCGGGAAGACACCGTCTGATCTCGAGGGTAGGTGAGCGTGTCTCGCAAAATAAGAACGGATCGCACAGATACACGCGGATTACAAATAACCTATCAGTTACTTTCCCAAAATCACAATTGATTGCAATGATATGCTCGGATTACAAATTAACGAAACAATATTGGAAACTCAGCGATTTCGATATCATGTGGCCACGACCGTCCTCACCTCACCGAGGTTCCGAATCTGAATGCCCCATCGCCGCAATGGCTACCGTCCACACTGTCGTTCTGTCAAAGTCAAAGTCAAAGTGTGACAACGTGCTACCGACTTCGCTCAAGTGAACTACTTGACGCTTCCATTATTCACTAATAGATGGCGCTACGTGTTTACTCTCCGACACGGCCGTCCTGACCCTTCGCACGTCCTCGTGCGAGATACGTGCGCAAAGTGCAAAAGTCAAAACAGTCGCTCGGTCAACCTGACCAATCTTAGGAATACTTAACAAAACATAATGACGTAAAACAACCTGCATCCGGCGTCTGATAGTCGCTCTGTCAACGTGGCACAGGATTACTATTAGCGCTTTCAAGACATAGGAAAAATGGCTACTAGTGCGAGTAAATTTTAATTAACTTTGTATTGCATTTTTTTTTTTATCCCTAACTACCGTAAACTACCACTGCTTCCAAGTGTCGCTATGGAGAAGAAGCAGCGGAACAAACTCCATAACATTACAACACATGTTTGAACAAAATTAGCAAGCAATTATTTGCGCGATGGTAAACTTTTAACCGGTACGTCGTCACCGTATAAATCTACGCAATTCGGCGTCTCCACGTGATCCATCTTCACAAACGCTCTACCAGCGGCAACACGTACTTGGCATTGGAGATTACCTGTAACATCAAAACACAAACGCGAGTATCTTTCCAAGCTCGGCCCTTCCTGACCAATAGTCATTTTCAAAAATCTAGTCTCTGTCAGACCCAAACATTGTTATGTTTCAAAAATTATCAAAATCTTCATATAGTATGATCGAACAGTATTCTAAATTTTTGAGCTATTATCAAACCAGTATTTACACAATTTGTTCACCCATGAACAGAAAGGGCAGAATTTTATTAGGTTAGTCATTATCGGCCATATTAATAAACATAGACTGGAGCAAGAGTAACTTTAAAACTTGTCGTAAATAAGATTTAATTAAATTCATTATTAATAAACATGTAGTATCGAAGAAGTAAGCTACTCCAAGTCGTATCTCAGAATCAAAGATAGTCAATGTCGCTACATAATTTAGCGACCGATTAGGCGTGCACTGACGACATAGACGTTCTAAACGTCATTGATATTTATTTAAAACCTTTTATAAATTCGTAGGTTTTGGTTCTGTTCGTTTTTACTTGTTATTATGATGGATAGATTTTATTATTAAAAAAAAATAAAGGAATACGAAACGAAATACTTAATTAAAGTAAATCAATTTAAATGTTACAAGTAACAAACTGCGAGGAGCGAGGTTACGGTTATAGCGGCTGTACACTCTCGTGCGAGAGCACTCGCTATGTCTCGCGGGAGTGTAGGGCCGCCGTTAGGTAGGCGCTTGAAATTAAAATTTGAAAGCTGAACTGTCGTCCAGTTTGAAGTGGTCAATTCCAAAATATGAGCTATTACTGTCATTTTAATGCATGAAGTCGTTCACTGACTCACTCTTTTTACTTTTAAATTTTAAAGGTTGCCATATTTTACTCGTTCAACCCGGACTAAGAAATGTATTGTTCGTCCGACGCTCCTCCATGTTTATTAATTGCATTTCAATTACGAAGTTGTTACTAGGTTAATCAAGAATTAACTAGTCAAAGTGTAGATTCGGATGACGCTTGGAGTAAGCGATTTTTATTAATAAGGGTGTGTATGTCTGGTCAGTGCCACACTGGCTAGTCAAGGTCACACAGGCTAGTCAAGGCCACACAGGGTAGTCGAGGACACACAGTCTAGTCAAGGCCACACAGGCTAGTCGAGGACACACAGTCTAGTCAAGGCCACACAGGCTAATCGAGGACACACAGTCTAGTCAAGGCCACACAGGCTTGTCAGTGGACTCTACATCTTCTACATCACTAAATCAGGAATATTATCAAAATAATAGAGGACAGATTCACTTAACTTTGCTTCAGTCTAATAGCAAAATATTCCGCATAGCTCTCATTAATTAAGCACTTAACACACATAAGATAACTTAAGTTACTACATAAAGCTGTAAACTAACTTTCAACAAAATAGTCATGGGATGTGAATGCAAGCAGGTAGTTGTCAAATGTGTAACCGCTTGATATAAAGCTCATTTGCAAAAGAATAATTATTCTTCGGTAAAAATGCGATAAGAAAACAAAATGATACAGCTCACCATATTGCATCATACTAGTAGCTATAATCCATGATACCAGAGGTGCGAGAAAAATTTTTTTTTTCCTGGTCTCCCTCGCATGTGTACGTGGCAGACGATGCGGTCCCACATAACACACGGCTATTTAACTGTTCCCCATGTAGTCATCGCAGGTTCCATGTCCTTAGATGTAGAACAATGTGATTTTTCCAATGACCTGTACTTCTTCAATAGCTTAACTGGAATACAGAATAAGATAAGCATTGCATCGCGATATGCGCCGATATGTGAGAAATATTCAAAACATATTGGCATCATAAGGTAAATAAAAGTTTAAATAAAATAATTGCATTGCACTTTTAATACACCACTTAATGAAGTTATTAAGAAGCTCGAACGGGGTACCACACCACTAAATCTACTAACAAATGTTTAACCGATCCCCGTACACTAGTCAATTCATTTCATCATGTAAAATGCCTGCTAAAACTGGGCATAAATACCGCGAACAAATTTATTTGTTATTCTAGAGGTATTCATAATTTACAGGGCTTGAATAATTCTCCTTTTCAGCGCAAATACGAAGTTACCATTGTAATACCATACCATATTAAAGGTTCCATTAAACCGTAGCTGGAACGCCACCAATACTAGAAAAACACTATTGGATTTCCCGTTATATGTCAGATACTGACGGCTCACCAAATCCGATGCAATCAAGAAACAAAATAATAAAGAAATAAAAATAAGCAACATGTGAAATAAAAGTTATTTCTCTGCACGGCATCACATTATTACCCGAAAACGTAACTAAATCTGCACGAACCACAAAATACTTTTAAATAAAGTGTTTCCTTTTTCTACACGATTAAAAAGTCAAATCTACCTTCATTAACTTTAACAAGAGTTAATTTTGATGCTACTTAGCCTTCAATGATTCTTTTCTTTACAGCGAAGTAAAAAAAGGAAAATAAGCCATTAAATTAAGTTACTATCGGAACTACAGATTTCTTAATTAATACCTTTGTTATCGATTACTTCATCAGTATCACAATCTACAACTACTGTCCTACTGTTGGGCACGGGGCTCATGTGAGGCCTACGAGCCACAGTCCACCACACTGGCAAGTGCGGATTGGCTGACCAATACAGATTGTTGTCAATTATGGCGGTTAACCACAAATCTAATTAAGATTCTTCTATCACAATAGATGTAACAAAATAAAAATTATGACATACCAATACTCGACGTCTTACTTGAAAATCCTTATGGCTTACCACAACCTGAAAAGCTGAAATACGTTCTTTATCCCAACTTCTGATCTCGGCGTCAGGTATGCCGAGTGTGGGTGTTTGTATGATTTTACATTCAATTCTACTCTGTGTAGCATGTATTTTCATGAAAGTAGGTATACTTCACATAACTTCCATTGTGGGCTCATTTCATGTCAGGACTTCAGCTTAGGATATCAAATAAAACACAGGATTCCGGACAAACTCATGAAGGACACGTTTATTCAATGATCACTGTCCGACTGGGTATAAACGCTCTTTTAGTTTGGTTATTTACGCGGTATTTCGTTTCAGCATATTTGATTTACTTAGCGATACGCAATATTGATTTTATCGATCGAACCACTCGCTCTATCCGCGATACCACCTTTTATTACAACTTTCAGAGACTACGCGTCTTAGATAACATAATAACAACTTCTCAAGATATTCCCTTTACGCGGGAAGACACCTTCTGATCTCGAGGGTAGGTGAGCGTGTCTCGCAAAATAAGAACGGATCGCACAGATACACGCGGATTACAAATAACCTATCAGTTACTTTCCCAAAATCACAATTGATTGCAATGATATGCTCGGATTACAAATTAACGAAACAATATTGGAAACTCAGCGATTTCGATATCATGTGGCCACGACCGTCCTCACCTCACCGAGGTTCCGAATCTGAATGCCCCATCGCCGCAATGGCTACCGTCCACACTGTCGTTCTGTCAAAGTCAAAGTCAAAGTGTGACAACGTGCTACCGACTTCGCTCAAGTGAACTACTTGACGCTTCCATTATTCACTAATAGATGGCGCTACGTGTTTACTCTCCGACATATATATAATAATTCTCATGTTGGCTTTTAAGTTTAGCTAAATTAAATTTAAATTTGAAAAGTTTTAATCTTAGGTATATAATATAATTACTTATGAAGCTCTTGCTTATCAATTAATTTGCCGTGGTTTGAGAAATTAACATCTTAAGATCAATATGAATATAATAAATAAAACTTGAAATTAAGTAATCATAGCCCGCAAGTTTGCGTCGATTCTAAATGATTGACCGAGCGAGCGTGGTCAGTAGGTGGATGGGTGACCGCTAGTGGCAACATTTCTTGAGCATTACCACGCTTCGAAGGGCACAAATAGCTGTCGGTCCAGGTTATCTTTCTGTAGCAGTAGTTAAGCCAAATCGGAAGCCTTTGGCCATAAAAAATTCCGATACTTTGGTAGGCCACTAATCAATACCAATCCGCCAATCCGCATTGGAGCAGTGTGGTGGAGTATCCTCTAGGTCTTCTCAGGTATGAAGAGACTCTTGTTCTCAGTATTGGGCTATTAATAAGTTGAAGCCAAAATAAAAAACTTTTTTCCAAAAAATATTAATATTCAATAATATGTTTGTAATAGGTGGAGACCATAGGCGACGCATATTGCGTAGCGAGCGGTCTACATCGCAAGATTGAAACGCATGCGCCGCAAATCGCGTGGATGGCGTTGCGGATGGTAGAAACTTGTGCGCAGCACTTTACACATGAAGGGAACCCTATCAAGGTAAATCAAGAGTTCATTTACGTCTATGCGTCTATGGCATTGATGCACTTGCAATGCATGACAACTATGACCGATCTTGAAGACAAACCGAAATGGGGACTATGATAGTTAGTCTGGTTAAGAGATGGTGTTAAAAAATTGTGTTTTTTGTTGTTGACGGTGTGTTTTTTTGTACTGCAATAGACTGGAATAGTTTGCCTGCGTCGGTGTTTCCACCTGTGTATGATATGGGAGTCTTCAAGAGGAGAGTGAATAGGGCTTTTATAAGTTAGTGCGTTCAACACCTTGGACTTCATCGCCACTTACCATCAGGTGGGATTGTAGTCAAGCATTAACTTATCTAATATAAAAAAACATTAGTCTGTTATTTTGTTACAAAGTATGAGGACTGAGACAGGGACTCTTATTGATAGTTAGTCCTGTTAGTTGTTGTTAGTAATAGTCCAGTTAGTACCCTTAGTACTACGATGGTTGCCTCTTCAAAAGTGTAACCGGCTCCACACGTAAGTGTAACTTAAGTAACGTGTAAGTAAGTATTTATATAATGTATTGTGTCCTCTGTAAAATATTCTGTATATCATTTCTGTCCAAACAGATGCGTATCGGACTACACACGGGGACTGTGCTAGCGGGCGTCGTTGGCAAGACCATGTTGAAATACTGCCTCTTCGGACACAATGTGACGCTGGCCAATAAATTCGAGTCGGGCTCCGAACCATTGAAGATAAACGTCAGTCCCACGACTTACGAGTAAGTTATTAGTACTTGATCTGTGTTCATTCTCGTAACTCACGCCAAAATTTATTTATTTTGCACTATCATCTTTAATAGTGATTAGTCTTGTTGCAAAGTTATCCACAATACACTTACTCCAGTTGACGGTAGCCCAGTTGGTATCCTGCCTGAAAAGAGTGGATTCGATTCCCGGTCAGGGCAAATATTTATGAGACAGATACAAAATGTGTTCCCGGGTCATGGTTCTTGTTATAAGCTTTTATTTGTTCAAAAGTGTAATCTATGCTATTATTATAAAGCTGAATAGTTTGGTTGAACGGGCTAATCTCAGGAACTACTGGTTCGAATTGAAAATGAAAAATGTTGCAAAAATGGGAAAATATTTAATATTTGTAAAACGTAAACAACAAGTATCCCGAAGCGAAGCGAGAGCGGGTCCTCTAGTTTGAATATAAACATAATAATTATTATCTGGGAGTCAGTAGTGATTAACTTTGATAACAACTATCAATACAAATTATCCTCTCCACAATTTCATCTACATGCTTAGTCAACTAATACCACTTAAAACCAAGCCAAAAACCAACAATTTTATAAGGAATTTTGTGATTTGTGCTGAAGTGTTATACCATATGAGCTAGATATTATTAACTAGATAATAATATGAAGTTAAATTACTATGTAAAAGACAAATCTATGGGCGTGATAGTTTTTCAGTAAAGTGTACCACAAAATGCTCAGATTGTGGGATAGTGTTAATAATGTAATAACTTTAAAGATGAGAATATAAATTGTTTACACGTGTCAGTTATGTATGGGACTAATTAACTAATAATACGCATAATTCATAAAAAATCAGCAGTAATATTAAATTTATGATGACATTAAATATTAATTCGATAGAGTACAAATGTTGACCGATAACTGAATAACAACGCTTTAATATTAAAATGTAATCTGGAAATGAAATTAACATCAATATTAACAATGGTTGAACGCATTTATACATTTTTAATCACGAACCAATTTCATTATGCAACTACTATACTGCCCAAGCTTTGCCTAGGCCTTATCATTTATGTCTTATCAGGCTTAAGGTAACAATGACTAACATACTGTACTGTCATACATTTGATAACGATATCTATCTATCTATTATTCGTTTTGTCTCTAATTATAATACTTTAATTTGGATGTATGCCTACATCGCATTTGTCTCTCACCAAGTTCGCTCGCAACTTCATAGGCATCAAGTACGCTCTTTGTATAATCGAGTTTACCGAAGTTTAATACCATGAAGAATTAATAAATATCAAACACATCTTTATTACTGATATGCACACTTATGACTTTCATAATTTACAATCCATCCGTAATCCTCAAGTCAGTTGTGTGCCAACTGTCAAAATGTCATTAACTAATAGTAATTTGCTAATCCGAAGATTATCGATACATTTGATTGAAAACGACCGTCAGAGAACTTTTGTATTGTGAGACCGTCAGAGATTTTTTGTAGGTTTCTCGCAAAAACAAACCTTAAGTTTTTATAAAGCTCTCGTAATAAATATTATCATTATGTATACGATTAAACATACCTCAACAAAGACCCCAAAAAGAATGAATTTGCTCAATCATGAAATTTATGAAACGCCTCCAAAAATTTTTACAATAATTTTACAGTATGGGAAAAATTAAATAAACGAACAATACTGGTGACACTCACATTTATGCAACAAAATTAAATGTTGCGAGGACTTAAACAATATGGACGTACATATAAATGAAAATATTACATAAACCCACGGCCGAAAAGTAATAAATTTGTGCCCCGGCATTTCAACCTCAGATCCCTCGGTACTCGGCCATAGAGTCATCAAATCTACGCAATCGTCTCCCGACAAGACCCATTTCCGCTAAGTAGTTCGGAAATCAATCAGTTTGACTAAAGGCAAGGTAAATTTCCAGGTGGCTAATAAAATTCCCGGGTTTCGATATGGAGCCGAGAGACCGGTCGTGTCTTCCGAACTCGTTTCCCAGTGACATCCCCGGTACCTGCCATTTCTTACATAAATACACGCATCCAGGGACCGATCCAAACGCGACACAGGTGAGAAATTAATCAGTTGCAAAATTTGTATTATGTTATTATGTAGTTGATTGGATGTCATAAAAGTTACTAGTAAGACTACTTCTAATACTGTTATACTTAGAGAGTGCGCGCACGGGGGACTTGTGTCTGCGTGACATAAAAGTTTTTGTCTTCGTCGCGTTGCGTTTCTAAAGTGGGGTGCGCTCACGAGGGCGACAGTGACAAAACTTTTTTGATATGAAAGCGTCATTGGAACGACGATCTGGCATGTTAACCTTTGCGCCATCCGGCTGGTCAATGTGAACGGAGAGTGACAATTTTGTCACCGACGCCGGTAGGCGGACATAAAAGTTAACCAGTTGTCGCGTCGTAACGTGCGCGCACCTCCATACAATATATCGAAGGACTTGATAAGAGCGACGAAACAGTCACGGCGACAAAAGTCCCCCGTGCGCGCACTCTCTTAGTTGCAGGCATTGACTTGCAGGCAGCAGTGGTTGCAGGAGATAGTCTTTAATTGTTTGACACCTTGCTTTAACTACTTTCAGAAATGTCAAATGTGTACACTGACTGACATTTCAGTAACAATTCGCTAGATGGCTATGTTGAGAAACGGATGAAACACTGCATTTTTATGTTTTCTAACGCTCAAAACGACGACTTTTTATACGATTTAATTTCACTATATCCTCAGTTTGATTTAAAAAAATGGCAAAAGAATTGGTTTTATACTATAAATCGACCAAATACAGGGGTACCAAGTATCTGTTCACGTCACGTCCACCACCTACTTTAGTGGTTAATGGAGGCATTAGGGACTAACTTTATTGGTCTAAAGTTCCGCCAAGAGTCCTCTGAATTAGCTGCTACTTAGCGGTAATAACATGCATCGACGACTTAATGGGTCTTCCGAAGAATAGAAGTGCTCAAGCAATTTTGCTACATTGAGCTACCGTCAGCATTAAGAGTTGTTTAGACGGTCGTTTACGATTGGTAACACTAATTGTGACCACTTTAATATAAATCTTATTAGTTACGGATTGTATAACATTCCCTGAATTTTTAGAAAATTTTCCATTTTTAAGTAACGTTTCGGAAAACAGCCATCTGATGGTAAGTGAGCAAAGTCACCCATAGACATTAGGAATACCGATGTGTTACGGACTGTAAAAATGCGGCACACCCACGTTGTTATATATTTTTTTGTAGCTCCGACACTGCGACCTAAACACGTCATATTAAAACACATCACGTCACAATAAATTTACGGCATATTTCTGAAAGTGTTAGCTAAGACGATGGGTAAAATACTCTGCCCCCATGTAAATACGGTCGGGATTAAACTGGACGGTACTGAGCTCAACATGCTACATTACAACCTTACAAGGTTAGGTTTGACTCATCTCCACCCTCATAGATTCTAGTGCTTAGTGTATAATAATTTTAATTTTTATCATCTAGGTAAAACACATAGAAGACGCACTAAAAGACTACAACATTGGCATAGCAAGACCAGAAAACACAAGTGAAGAACCAACATAGTTATAGAAGGTTCGAGTTCACAATATCTTTGCAATCATTCCCGAACGTTAAAGGAAAAAAAACAATTTGTTTCATCAGCAATGTAAATAGATGCTTAGTTATCTCAATCGTCTAGCTGTTGATTAAAAAGTTACGACGGACAAATGAGAATTCCGTACGAAATCTCCTTTGAAGGATAAAAGTCGTCGCGACGCGTCGTACCAACAAGAATGTTTTTCTTGGATAAGTCTTAATTTTGCTGGTGTATTTAGAGGATAATTGTTATGTTACATTTATTTAAGAGTATATTAAGATTGTAACTTTATTAAGTAAAACGTAGAGCTATTTCATTTATACATTTTGTTATAAATAAAAAGTGAAATGTAACAACTGTTTCTTTTGTAATAATTTGCACTAAATTTCTATCCTGTCTTAATAATACTAGATGCTTAATTATATACCTTTAAATTGAATTGGAAATAATGATGTCTATGAAAGAGCTTAATGGTATTTTTTATCTTGTATCCTTGACTAATATAAACCGATTCTACAAATGTAATTATAGTTAAAACAATTTTACTTATAATAAAAAAATCAGAATAATATATTTCGACCACTAAAAACAATTTTATGATTCTTCTGTAATTTATATTGTATATTTTATTGTATAACCAATTAGTGTGCAGTGTATATTTAGTAATGTCAACAGGATATAATGACTTAGGCGTATTAATTTTATTTTATCATAAATTTTGTGTTATTTAATTAACTAACAAATTTTAATTGCCAACAGCTCAAAACTATTTCTATTGTCGTCATGACACGACTGCAGGTCGTTTGTATTGGGCATAATGTAACACGCTGAATTTATTGGATAGTAACAAAATAAAATATGACTTTACAAGTTTTATTTTCCATAAATTACAATATTCAGTTTTCCGGCCTGTAAAATCCAACAAAATGTTTGAATTGAAAAGCTTCGAAGCGTAACAACTATGATAAATTATTTTGGAAATTCGCTTTTTTACAACATTTATTAGTGTCTTATGTAATCCAATTTCTATAATTATCCCCTTAAACGTAATTGTGTAATTCGTATAGCTGTAATATTAGTGATCTATTTAAAGCTTTACACTTTAGTTAAGAAAATGTACATACAATTTGAATCTGGGATAATTACGACTTATTTAGGATAGAAAACGTAACGCAGCGCGTAGCTATATTACATAATTGTGATGTTATTTCAAACTTCTGCTTCAGGTCGGGCACACACTGATGGCTATTTCTTCTAAGACTATCCGCTGTTATTTTATTAAGTATGCAAAATGATATAAATGATACCAACGCAAGGATAAAAGGGGTCGTAACTTAATTTTCTATATTGCAATCTTCACTGCAACCCATAATTTTATTGTCCCAATGGTGGGCTTGGCTGAGGGGTACAATGAGGCAAAGTGCAATGCAGCAAATTGGTAAACATTTGTGAACGATATGAAGAACTCTGAAGTATTGAGTTTTTACGTAACGATTAATTTCTAATTATTATTTGCATTACAATAAAAATAACCGTAGTAAGCCGTAGTTGTATTGTCAGCACTATCGTGATGAGTATTACACGTATATAATTACTACTTCTCTGTGGTCTGCGACAAAAAGTCCGACATTGATTGTATACCGTGTGCACAAGGCCTTAGGTACATTTTAGTTGAAGCGTGACTTATAGGTTAGGTAAATAACGTGCATTCACGCTACAATAATAATTGTATAAGCTAGGCTTTTGTAACAGAAACATAGTATTAAAAGTAATAGAGTGACGTGTATTTACCGTGTGTAGAATCTGGTTAGAATAGTTTCAGTGTTTGCCTGGCCTTATATAGAGTAGTTTCATTATAATAATATACCTAGTTAGTAAAATTTATGTTACTATGTAGTAGGTATTATAGTTTCTTTAGTTATGTTAGGCTTAGGGCGCGTTCACATAGAACGTCCGTTTTACTGGATCCAGAATACTGGATGCTAGTAGCGTATGTAGTTGTATGTGCGATTTCACACAGAATCCAGTATTCTGGTTCAAGTAAAAAATACCGATCCAACAAAATAAACAGCAATCTGTTTTACTGTATCCGTTTAAACGGATAGTAAAAAATCCCACACGCAACGGAAATACTGACCCGATAAAACAGATCCAGTAAAACGGACGTTCTATGTGAACGCGCTCAAAATGCTGTGTGAATATTACCTTCCGTTTTACTGGATCCAGTATTCCGGATCCAGTAAAACGAACGTCCTATGTGAACGCGCCCTTAGTATACAGATGCAGAATCGCAACGAAGCTGCATACAAAATTGACACGTTGTCTTTCTAACATAAGATGGAAAGAGAGAAAAGTTTAATTTATTTTTACTATACTCGTGAGGAACTTGACGAAATCTTCTTCGACTGGAAATATACAATATCAATCAAACATATTTTATTAGGCACAAACAAATTACAGAAACAGAATAGAGATACTCGTAAAGAACAGAGTTCCCGCAAAAGACGGTCTTATCGCTAAACAGCGATCTCTTCCAGATAACCTTTGGGTAGGAGTTTAAAAATTGCACAAATCGGTAGAACCCCACTAAAAAGCCAAAACACAATAAAAACAAGAACATATTCAACGACGCACAAGTTTTGATTATAAGCTAAATGCACCGCAGTGCAAGTAAAGTTAGTTGTGTGATACAATTACACTTCGTTTCGATTCTTTGTCAGTGAAAATGAAGTCTCGCTTAGGAGAAAATGTAAGAGTCTATGTTATTACATCTATTACATGTGTCACAACCACACCACATTGGAACGATAAAATGTCGGCGACCAGTGGTTACACAATGATGTGTGAGACACTGCAATATCTTGACGCTTCGTTGTGGGAGCCATGATAAAAATGAAGTACTTTAGTTGCGTATAGAAGCAACAACATCTGTCGTCAGTGGTTGTGATGTGGTTCCGATATCGCCCGTGTTGTCCACACGATGATTTGGATGGCAGAATCTTGTCAGTGCCACTAAAACAATAACTAGGCGCGTCTTTGTAGGTGACGTGTGGCTGTAGTTTAGTGTGGTTTCAATACATACGAATAGACACTAACCCGAAAGCCACTAAACGTAACTCTCAAAGAGCAAACGCCTTGAGCTGCGTCAGCGTCGAGTGTTAAAAACAAAAATGTGTTTGATCTTATACAGCCACAAAATTGCGCTTCAAATTGTAGCAATATTATTTGGAATTATTTGGAAATTGACACTGATTACAATTATAGCGTTAAAAGTTGATAAAAAGTTGATAAAAAGTTGAGTAAAAAGACCAGCGTTAGCGGGGCGTTTCGTGGTGGGTATGGCGAGTCATAGTGTTAGTTGTGAATAAAATCATACGGCGTTACATTTTGCACATGTCTAATTCATAAATAGAATTACTCGTATAATCTTATATTGCTAGGTTGTCATGTACTCGTAACTGACGTTACGTGTTATAATTGTGCATTTAGTTTCATGCCATATAATTCTTAATTGTAACCAATTTCGAATTCATAAAGTTAAAAAGGTTAAATGTAAATTAATAACTTACTTACATATTTATTTTACTTAATTGTAGGCACTTTAATATAATAATATCTAGTCATTTCACGTCGTAAATTAATTAAGTACTCAACTGATATTATTTGGCTGAAATGCTGTTACCAAAATAATTTAATAACTAGTGTAAAGTTAGTAAACATGTAAATAGACTTGTGTAAATTCCGAAAAAAGCGTATGTTCTAAAATAGTTAATGTGCTTAGGACAGAAATTTATTAGCGTAAGAGTCACTTTACCTTAAATACTTATATCCGGATGCTTCAAATACTACAGCCAGCAAAAAATATGATGGTCTAAATCACATTATTATGAATGGTACAGGCTGTTTAGTTGTTTAGCTGTTTAGTTTAGTTGCAGTTTCATTTCTTCAGAACACTTAAGGTTTGTTACCTTAAGTGTTCTGAAGAAATGAAACTGCAACTTTATCGCAAATAAGTAATCTATTTTTTACGTTTTACACAGGCAAGAAGTGAATAATTTTTACGTAAAATCAGCGTCAAGACTGTTAAATCGATAATTTTGATCCAAGACTTATTTTTTTATTCATTTTCGATTCTTGCATCGCAATGTGATGTTCTTTGTTTGAAAATTGTTATTATAATATTCATTCAATTTCATAAAGTTTCGGTTTGAAAACTGTACCAATTAATCAAACCGTTAAATCTAATATTTTATTTTTTGGGTTTAGTAAATAAAATTTAAATAGTTGCTTAGAATATTTTTTTTGCAAATCATGTAATTCTATAAGACATAGCAAATACTCATCTTCACTAGAGTTATCAACAATGTAAAATATATTGTAATCATTTTGACATACACACTAAGTACCTTCTCCGAATTCGTAACTAGCTCTAGGGCTTATTGCCTTTGGTTTAATTTGAAACTTTTTAAAGATCCACTTTCTTCATAAAATATTATGAAGAAACACAAGATCATATAAAATTATTGTATTTTTTTTCTTATGAGGAAACGAAAACTAAATTTAATTCATAGCAATTTTTAAACATAATTTACATATCGAATAGCAAAGCATTATGATGTAGATTTTAATAACATTCTAGTCATTCGTAGGCAACATAAAAGTATATAATAATGTATATAATTTTGTAAAAACTTACTTATCTCGGTAGACAATAAATGTAATACTTAAAAATACTAAGAATTTTTTGCTAAATAATTATGGTATGGTATGTATAATTCACTATAATGAAATCATTATCTATTAATACCATACGTAAACAAAAAAAAAAGTTAAAAACTCATATATTTTGGTAAAAAATGTATATAAATCTCTAAACATTTACTTTTTGATTGATACGCACGTGGCCGTAGTATCTCCCAGCGTCCTACGATAGGAGATACTACACCATGTCATTGTAATTTTTTTAACCTACATCCATTATGCTTGGGATTAGTAACAACGCATTTTGTTAGTATTAGCAGGAGAAGAAACATTGGCGAAGAGGAGTGACGCCGGTCTACAGCGCATTGTCGCGGCCTGGGGTCACTCACCTCTTCGAAAAATAGATGTTGCGAACCTAAGGGCTACTACTATAAGGTTCGGCCCTCCGCTTAGAACGTATATCGAAAACACATTGTATTCACACATTGACTTATACTATGGACATCTAATCTCATACTAAAATCGAGAAAAAAATGTCTCAGACAGTTATGTCATGTCATATCATGCAGTTAACAAGGTAATTTAAAAACACTACGATCATTACATCACGATTTAATTTCGATTGCAGTCGTGAACGACAGCCATTGCAAGAATAGAAATGTTAACAAGGTAATTTAAACACTAAAATCATTACATCACGGTTTAATTTCGATTGCAACCTTGAACGCGGAATTGTTGCTCTCCTTGCGTTTTGTTGCTCATTTGGCTCGGACATTTTTTAGCGCGGACCCGACGTCCATAGTAATAATAAGTCAATGTATTCACATCAAATATTTTGTGAAACCTGATATTATGTACCGATATCAGGATACACGGTATCGGTACCGGTTGTTCCGGTAATTGATCGGAACGTGTATAAAGGAACTTCAACAATACAGAAAGACGTTTAGGAGAAACACTAAAAAAAATTTCGGCAAACTAATAAATTTCAATGATAAATGATAATTTATTTGCAAAAATGCTGTTACAAGCAAACTATTGCATCTTGCATTATTTACAGTGGCATAAATTTAGAAATAAAATGACACACGTTAGTGTTGCTATACAAAAAACTTTAAATAGAATTTAAATAGTCCACAATTTGAGCTGTACCTTTCAATACTTATCCCTTCCATGGCACCTCTCCCCGAGAAAGGTTGCTATATACCTGTTATATATATTATGTTCTTATATACCTAAATTCTTACATTTGGCTGTTTAAATAAATATAGGTATAGCAACTATAAGAGTGTATGGAAAAAAAGAAAACATTTTATCGATTAAAATTATAACGAATTTGCTTTTTTATGCATTATCATACTATGTTAAGTATAAAGTACACAATAGTTTAAATGCAATGTTAGTCAAAATTATTCTTAAAATTCACTTGTATACCTAGTCTATTCTGTTCTATTCTTAGGTATAATTTAATTAATCGATGTATTTAATATAAAATAGCATCATATTTGTCGTACACTTAAGTCGAAAATGATTTAGAATTCAAATTTAATATACGTACTCTATGAAACTAAAATTCATTGTTTCTAGATTCGTTTCTAGCTCTCTAATTATTGTTAAAAGTATCGCGAAGATTTTAGATTGAAACAGTACGAAATAGTATCAAAGAAAGATTGTACTATTAAGAACAGTACTGAAAAAGTAACATTCGAAACAGTACCACATAGTACAAACAATGTTCGTGCGACCAGCAAGCCATGAGTTAACGTCGATTTCTTAGCAAGGTCTTCAAATATTTTTAAAGGGATTTTTACACGGCCCCTAACGTTAAAAGTACGCTTGCTGGGCATGATTTATCTTGTATTATCCAGATACTTAATCGTAATTTCTTTAATGTACTCGTTTCGAATGTATCTTCTAGAATATTCGCGACTGTACAATTATGTATTTTAAAACATTCCATTGTAATAAGAATAATAATAGCCTCGGTAACATTGATAGATATACTTAAATATATTAAATAATACTTAAAATTCAATAATTCGTTCAATGATACCAGGGCAATGACATAAATAGAACGTAGACTAGTCAGTAGGACTCATTATAGTACTCAATCGTAATTCCCAGTAATATTTTCAATTAATTGATTAGTTATTATATGAACTGTCACTGTTCAGTGTAATCGCATGACCACGCCTTCTTAGAGAAATGTTGTAAACTAATATTAGGCAAATTTATTCACTAGTATAGGCTGTAAGCTACTTGTATTTCACGCATTTCGGGTATTAATGTAATTTTATTTAAGTTGATATTTCTACTAGGGTCTTGCCGTAAGATAACTGTAACTGTGAATGCACTGTTAGTGAAAAGCTATGAAATATAATGTTTCTTTCTAAAAAATAATGACTTTTATTTTAATGTTAACTAGTAAACCCGCCCTCGCTTCGCTTCGGGAAACCTGTCCCTTAGTACCCAAGTCCAAAATTGTTAAACGTAACCAGCGCACGAATTTATTTTCACGCACGTTATTTTTCATTTCGCGAAAACCTTTAATATATTATATATATAAACTTTTCTTTTGAATCATTCTATCTATTAAAAAAACCCCATCAAAATCCGTTGCGTAGTTTTAAAGATCTAAGCATACATAGGGACAGAGAAAGCGACTGTTGTTTTATACTATGTAGTGATAACGCTACACACTGATAACCGCTAGGATTCTCTGTGTCGTGTCATAGACTGCCCACAAAGACAAGACACATACATCCACAATTATCCAGACTGAGAAAAGAAATTTAAATTCTTCATTCAAATGTTCGCCTCGCTGGAAATATCCTGGACCTTACGAACATCAGTTCGATTTGGTAGCGATTGCGTCATATGGATCGTAGTATTGTTGTTATTTTATGAAAATGTATTGTTAATTAGACTTTGTGATTAACGCTAGTATGTTTCGGGGCGAAACACATATTGGCGCCGGAACGTTGGAAGTCAATTGGAATGGTAATGGAATTTTACTGTACAGTGGTACGCGCTTCACACGCTAATGAAATATTTACTTTTTTTCATATAATATCACATATAATATAGGTACCTACGCTTCACGAAACTATCTTTAACTTAAAGAAATATTGGACACTTAATAGACTTGTACAAATATTAGAAGTCTGCTTAATAGCCGAATGTTTCAAGCGTCCTCCAAAATCAGAACGGGAACATTTAATATTGGATCTGTTCCAATACGTGGCCCAAGTTGGACCTCTTTATGTTCCAAAAACAATAAAACAAGATTGCGGGACCTTCCGCCAGCGAGGTTACATCTGACCCATTTATTTTGATGTATTTGTTTTATAATGCGCCAAATTGGAGCAAGGAATGTTTGTGTTCCTAACGTAGCTTATTTTTTCGCATGAATAAATCTTGGAACATTTAAAGAACAATTTAAAAAATCTTTTCATTCTTTTAGGTTAAGTCAGGTTTACATTATTTTTTAAAATTTAATTACATTTTAATTTAATTTGATTTGAGTCCACATGTAATAGATGATAATCATCATACAATGATTATGACAAAGATATTTTAACACGAAACATCAGTAATTACCATAGATCTGAGTAGGTAGATTGATTTTACGTACTTGCATCATGCATAGTCAAAGAAATCATAACATGGATAAGCCTTTTTCCGGGATTTCATTTTGGTAATTACGGGATTGAATCAAATATTGTGAGTGTAAAGATTTTTAAACTATATTTAAAACTTATAGAATGCGATAGTTAAACTTTTAAAATTGTTTTTTCTTATTTACAAGGTGTCCAGCAGGCATAGCGTATGCGACAATAACCATGACATGATAATAGTGACTCTTATTTTTGTGCGTCCATTCGAAACTTACATAATTACGACTAATTTAGTAGTTATTTCTTATTTCAAAATCCCGGAGGCATATCCATTACATCCATTATATTACGTGCCAGTTCAATAACCCCAAATCAATCTACCTACTCCGATCTACGGTAATTACACATAATTATCGAATTTCACGTTTTCTGGATTATAGGTGCGTATTATATTCATAAGAATAACCAATATAACAATAAAGAACCAATATAGATAATACACAGTACACGGTACATAGAGTCAGTCGAGGTTTTAAACAAGAAATAGGCGAGAAAAGATTTCCCCAATCTGGAAGCCGGGAATAGTTATATGTATTTGAAAATGGAACGTTCCATTATATTGGAATAGAGCCAGATTTCAGCAAATAATTTTTAAATATCGAATAAGAATGCAGATATTTAAATCAATTCAATGGTGCGTTCCATTTTACGTGCAGGCATTATTTATTTACATTCTCGTTGCCAAAGAATGGGAACAACGTTGAGAATAATTCACAATTAACGTACACACACAAACGTACCTATCCATCCATATCGATAAATTAATGTTTCATAAAAAGTAATGAATGAGCGAGCGGACATATTTAATGGATGATGATGAAACACTTTAACCTGATAAAAACCAATGACGCACAACATTAGAATTCATTTGCATAATAAAAACGTATGTGACATAATATGTTATGACGCTTACAACAAAGGTAAATAGAAATAGAGCATTGCGTGCTTGAACAGACATTGTGACCGCGCCTTTAAGCTATATTCAGACGTAACGGAACTAAGACTAACGGAACTACTAAAATAAAATAAGCAGAAGTATTAAAAATACCGAGGTTTGATTATGTGTAGATATTGAAGAAACCTTGTTTTGTCTACTTTGTGATAATACAATATAAGTTTAAGTACAAGAAAATAGAGAGCGATTTTGGCCCGGATTTATTTAGTCATACTCACTCATTCACTGATTCAACGTGAAATTTCGAAAATTAGTTTACTTTTTAGGATAAAGAGGAAAATTGGGCAGGGAGATGGTATACGAGATGTCGGCTAAGAAAAGAAAATTGAGATATTAGACACCCAATGCGAAACGAACCACGGGTACCAACTAGTACAATGTATTATACCTATCTATAAAAGCCAAGCTTAAAGCCAATATAATCTCGATACCTTTATATATACATATTGTTTTAATTCTTTCAAATTCAGGAACAGAGCAATATTGAATGAGTATTTTGTCTCATTACGTACTAATTTCCCACGGGAAGAGTTGTTAAATTGACCGAAAATATGGCGCACGCTATTGGGAAAAGAAAGTCAGATCACCGCCGTCCGGTGCCGAGTAATCAATGTAAACCTATATTGCGAATCAGAATTTAAAAGTAATAAATTGTAAAAGGGCAAATTCATACACGAGCTCCATTTTACCATACATTTCTATTCAATGACAATATTGACATAATTCCTTTGTTCTTCTTAATCATCTGTTTATTATTGAAGATGGCCTGTTCGTCGGCCAGTAACATTATGCTGGAATACCTGAAACCTATGAAAGACTCCCAACTGAATATCTCTCCTCTCCGCTCCTCAATCTCGTCTCCTCTCCTCAAGCCTGCACCTCACCACTCCACACCTCGCCTTACCAGCTCACCACACCTCACCTCTGGTCCCCACACCTCATATGACCATATCCTGCTGATCCTGCTCCTCGCAGTTGTTTTAGTAGAGGTACAAAATTCCTCCGTTACAAAATCTAGCGGTAAATGATGAATAAGAAGCGCTCATAGTCCGACGCGACGGATTGCGTCGATTCAAGTGATCGACGTCGATAATGCAACAGCGAGCGCGGTCGGTAGTTGGCAAATCCAACTACTAACAAAGCTACTAACAATAACTACTTAACTGGACTATTTATACACTAGTTACCCACTCTGCGGTCAAAATTCGACCGTAATTAATTTTGACAAAGGTATACTTAGGCTGGGCGTATGATGGAATGCAGGCGACGCAGTACAGCAAATCACAGACCCCTCCGTATGCTCCGCATGCGACGTAACTCATTCGCATCTTAGCTAGTAGGTACAAAGAATAGACGTTTGACAATGATTCTATTAAACGTTCTGTCATGACTGTCATTGCAACAAAACTACGCCGCGCGTCGCGCTGAATTCTGTGCCGACTCTACAACGGGACGCAGAGCAGGACTGACACAATCATGTCAACTTCTGCCGTGCCTGCGTCGCAGCATACCTACTCAATGACGTTCCATACTTTACAAAATCTGCTCAGTTCTGCGCTGCGTGGAACTGCGTCGCCTGCGTTCCAGCATACGCCCAGCCTTAACATTGACTCTATGAACGATGACCCTATGTCACATTTCAAACATCGTGTCAAACGTATGGCAGTGTGAACAAAGTAATTTATATTAGTGTGTCTAATGTTTTATTTATTCATTTTATGTATTTTTATGCATTATTAAAAAAATGTAAGCATTCTGCACTCCTTTTCTATTATAAGTTATAACCTGTAAGTGTGCCAAATTTCATATTTCTCTTGAGTCTTGTTCTGCGTCGGTCACAGTTAATTCCATAAAAAAGCAATTTATTCCAGGCCTAATAAGAAGTAGATACGATATAGGTAAAACCTAACCCATTTTTTCGTAAACAAGGCAAGCGACGGGACGTTTAATATGTAAATAGCAGAATATGCAATCTTGTGTTGGTGCCAAGTACTTTACTCTCTCCTGTGTTTTCCCTACTTTAATAGCTTTGCCGCGGGGAAAGTTATGTTCAGGCTTTGTAGACAATTTGCAGAACTAGATACTTCAGGCGCTCGAAGCTCCGTGGCGCGAGTGTGTTGCTCTTGCTATTACAATAGTCAATAATTTTATTAATAACATGACTTTCTTTCGGGAAACCTAACCAGGTTGTGTTCGTTGTGACACGAGTGAATAGACCCTGTACGATTACGCATAGGTAATTGACCGCAACAATCGCCATTACTGAAATAGCATTAGTAATTCCGCTAAAAGCACTTAAACTTAATTAGTTAATTAACAATACAGTCACTTATCAAAACATGACTGAAATACGAAAGTTTCACGAATTTCATATTTAACTCGCACAGGAAAATGTATTCATGAATGTAATTTGAGTAACTTCATTCACTTTACTACGCTATCAAATTGCTATACCTATTATCTTGTTAAAGTTATGGGTACTTAAATAATACATTAGTTAAGTACCAACATTATCATTATATTCATATGACGCCATAAATACTTAATACAAATTACTTGTTCTATTGAATTAGGTGATCCATACTAAAATTAAAAACAAAAGTTACCCTGTGTCGCTACCGCTTTCACGCTTAATTTGATGAACTGATTTAGATGAAACTTGGTATGGATATTGTGACCCTGGAAAGATAAGATAAGAAGTTTTTATCGCGGAAATCCATTCCTTAAGGGAGCGACAAGAAGTGTGTATGGGGAATCAATCAATATGAAAGTCACCATAAATCTATTTTTGTTTAGACATAATTATGTCTCTGCATTGTGCACACGGGTAGACAGTTAATTTTTACTACGCACATTATTAAAAAAAATGATAAATCATAAATTCGTGCTGGATTGAACCCAGCCCTCTGTTCGGGAGTCCATCGCCCAAAACACATGACTAAACAGCAAAACACACAAATGAAATTAATTCTTCCTTATCCTTAGTTATTTCCCTCTACGCTGCCGGTAAAAAACCTATATGAGAGTAAATCAAACCTGAAACAGCTAGTGGCAGAGATATGGTAATTGCGTAGTATGTATCAAGGTGGAATTTGCATGCAAACCTACCACGTTAGTTAGCCGGAGTTTTCAAAACAAAGGACCATGAAGCTGATATATGGGTGCTATAAATCAAGATTAATCCCGGTTTCATCCTACCAGTAACAAGTTGTACCTTGTTCTAACTTAAAATTAGTATCGAATACTCATACAACTCTGAACTTTGATTCAATCTATTCATCATCATCATCATCATTCATCATTGCAACCTATAACATTCCCAATTCTGAGCTCGGATATCGCTCGGATACAATCCATAGTTCACCAGTCTCTGCTATTTCCCGGCTATTAAAAATGAAAAACTTAATTGAAAAGAAATCTTTTTTTTACATGAGATAAGTTAATGCTTGACAACTATCCCACTTTGATGGTAAGTGGCGATGAAGTCGAAGATGTTGGACGCTTAACTTATTAAAAGCCTATTCAATTCAAGAGGAGAGCTCTTGAAGACTCCCACATTATATTAAGTTATTAACTTTGTTTTGAAATAACACTACATTACTAAATAGTATATTGAGGGGGAAGTTAATAGATTCTAGACCCACACGATTAGATTGGCAACTATCCAGAAGCTTTGCCCTGGAGTGGTCTTGTGATAAAAGGTGTTTAGAAATTGAAACCAGATTTTCAAAACATTTAAATTTCCGAAGCAGGTAACGACAGTGCCTCATTTATAAACGGCTCAAATGTTTATAACCCATAAAGTATTTCTTATATTCAATTTGCATTTCACCAAGGCACTTTGGGTAGCCTTTAAACAATTTAGTTTAAGGTTGAAAATTGATTGATATTGTCATCTCGGTAAGAGTGTTTACGCTGGTTAAAGCTTTTCATAACCGTGTTTACATCCAAAACACATAAACAAGTCCTAAACGACGTAATGTTGTGAATTTTAGCGTAAAAAGCACTTAAATTTACGACTAAATAACATAGGTGTTTGTGGATGCTATCAAAATTTAAATAGGGAATGAGTTGGTGGTAATACGTTTAGGAGAAGAGAAAATGAAGGAATATTACAATTTCTAGTAATAGTCATAGTAAGGTCATCGGAGTGTAACAAAAAATGCAACTCGCGTTGTATGGACGTAAGGTGTCTATAGTTACTAATTACCCGCTCTGCGCTCGAAATTCGACCGTAATTCATCCTGTCAAACGGTTACTTTACATTGACCTTTGAAACGTCGTGTCAAAGGCATGTTAGTGTGCATGGAGTAACTAACATTAGTGTGTGTACTCACTCTATATAAACTATAAGTGTTCCTTTTATAATCCTCCGTCCGCGCAATTTCTGTAAAAAGGGGTATAAAGTTTTTGCTTCACGTATCAATCTTTATGATAGAATATGTCACTCTCACGTCATTGACCTGTCTTCTATGAATAAAACAATTGAAAATTCATGAATTCCAAGTGTTCACTAAGGCCATAATATATCAAAACTTTGGCATTCGCTTTAAAAGTTTTTATTGAAAGCAGATAAATGTATAATGTTGGAAAGTTTTATAGGAAAACTGTCATTAATGGTTCAGAATGGCAGAAAATATAACTTAAAGCCGAGGTATTTATAAATTTCTTTTATTCCGTCGGATTACACACGCAACTTTATTTTATTATCGTTATTGTCTAACGGACACACAAAATACATTAGATAGTTGTCTCTATGTGAGAGCATAAGGGCTATTTTCGTAGTTTTCCACGAAGCTTTTTGACTGTGAATGATAAAAGTTAGACACTATATTTACAGCAGATATTTTAACTGACAGCGTTAACCGAACGTTTTTTTCATAATATTTTTTTATATTCGAAATACGAAAGCAGAGTCTTCTAAACAGCGGCCTAATAAGTATAATTTTGAATCACCAAATGTGCGTTGTGACGTTGCATATACCTCTTTATAAGCCCGCCCACCGCGTCGAGTATTCATCATGCTATTTTTGATCGGTAGTTACAAATATTGGCATTGTTTTTCGCTGCTTCTAAATTATTTTTGCACATATCATTCTACATATATTTTCTACATTCAACTTCTACAATGTACGTTTGTTAATAGCCGGCTAACGAGCAGACTCACCTGATGGTAAGTGGATATGTCCATGGACTTCAGCAATACCATCTCCAAGGCATCACTGATGTGGCTAATTAAGAAGGAAGAGCCCCCCAGCCGGAACATGATAAGATAAGATAAGATAATATAATGATAACTCATTTGCCGGCTAACTCAAGCAAGAGAGTGTTAGCCAGCCGGACTTCAGCCCCTAACCTTCAGCTAATTGTTTAATGTTCAAATATCATTAAACCTTTGTTTCGTGAGTTTTGTCGCTCAAATTTGTGTTATGTGAGTTAGTCGCTAATTAAAACATTGGCTTATTTAATAGCGTATTATCTATTTTTTATGTCAATTACTGCCGAATAAAGAGCACTCTCTCTTCATAAAATGTATTGTTGATTAAAATACCTACTGATGAAATACGAAAATAAATAAATTTCAGATTTCATTGATAATATTTCCCGCAAAATAAAGCCGGAAGCAGGAGATTACTGTAGAATCACGAATTGATCAAAAGTGACAAAATTTCAATACGTTCTTACAATGTTTTGCTGTTTTTAAAGGCCGAAGTGAATAAGAAAATTAAGATAGGATGAGCAAAGTTGACACACTTCAGAACAATATTTAATTAAATATTATTCTTCACTGGAGTAAGTGATATTAGTTACCTAATTATTTTTTCATATCATTGTCATCATTCGTACAAGTCATAGGTTTTCGTAAGCGAAGCAAAAAGCAAGGTCAAATACCTACTATTTAAACTCAAACCACTCAAATCATTTATTTCATTTATGATATTAATTATGATAAATACAATTACGGGAACCATATCTATTAATTTCCTTACTCTATATTTCATTATTTAATACCCAGAGCGCTGCCCGGCCAAGTTTGAACATTTGTAAGTAATGAAACGGATTACAATTGCAACTTGTTCTACAATTAGATTCTATGCCTCTATAAATTATTTTATTATATCAACCGACCCGTGTAGCGTAGTGGTAATACTGGACTACCGTTCGAACGCTCCTGGGTTCGATTCCCATCGTCGCCCATGGATATTAGTAACACCATGAGCATCCCTGATGCGTTGTCTACCAAGAAAGAAGAGTGAGAAAATGAAGATAGATCTCGCTTTCAAGTCATCTTAGACGCGAAGATTGATGAAGAACAATTCATTCAAGTCTGTAACTTCAATAATCGCATCTTCGAAGCGAAAAATTCTTTGTTCAAACGGGTCACCTTTTAACTTTTAAAGAACATAAAATAGGTCACAGCACTTTGTCATAAATCCCGATCCAGCTTGAGTTTGGAAACTATGAAACTTAATAATACTTCAAGATAAATTGGCTCATTATGAAGCTGGGCTAGGGTAACTCTTTAATCACAGCACGCAGTGATAATAATATCAGTAAGATAATGGTTGATACAAAAGATATTTAAACTATAGAATGCTTTACGTTCATAGAACGCGAGTTGTACTAATGGATGCACTCCCAATACTCCGATGATATTTCTATGTCACTATGGATGAGGAAGATAACTGCGAAACATATGAGACAGTAAGGGATATAGCCAAATTTGACTGTACCGGGCGCTAATGACACATTTACTTCTTTTTTACATATATCATTGGCTGATACCTTAAAAATGGCGCGTCAAATGTCTATTCAATGGGTATCAGCAATTTGATGTAAACTCTTGAAACGAATTCCATTATAAATCATTTTTCGTTTCATTTCATTATGTTGGGTTTCGGGAAATCACCGACTTCATAATACGCTAGCCAAGACGAATAGGATCGCGGACGTTGTGGTAGTAACAAAGGTAGTTAAACAGGTGGAGTAGTAGTTTAGTAGAAACAATAGCCATTTTAGCTTACAACTGCTCGAATGCCCGTGCGCCTCATGCGCCCGATGAATATCGTTGTGTGCATTCGCACCTGCATACTTACATGGTGGGGCGGCGGAGCGCAAACATTCAAACGTCGCTCGGTACCTTTGTTCGAGGATAATCCACTGTTATTTATTAAAAGCTATTTTTTCATTGCACATAGTTGTATTTATATTATTAACATAAATATATTTGACAAAATATTTGACGACTACGACTGGCCAACTTCCCTTTCCATTAAACAAGGACTGAATTTTAAGTCTGTTTGGGCCTTTCATACAATGCCGTTTGGTATTTAGTAGGCTTTTGTTCCCGACGTACACTGTGTTCCCAATCGCATTTTGTATTGAAACTCTGTGTTATGCCAAAACGTTTTAATGAAACACGGAATCAATCCCTCTAGAATATTAAGCTATAATTATAATATCGCAGCATTACTAAATACTAATTGAATGAGAAAGATTATGTAATTTTCCTAAGTAAATATTACTTATTTATCTGACACATCAATATCTACCTCAGCCGGGAATCGAACCCCCCGCTTTACAGGCAAAGTCACTACCAACTAGGCAACGGGGACGAAACATTATAACAACCCATTGAAGACGAAACATTATTAAACGTTACAGTATAAAGTTATGCACCTTAAGATCTGTCAACTACCATAACAAATTAAGAAGATTAATAATTATACCAGTTGTCGACGACAAAGTCTTCATTAAGAATTTAATATACCAATTTGAAGTAATGTACTGGCAATCTTCGCCCCAAAATGTAAGAACGAACTCATAGTACAAAATTACGTAGCGCCCAGAATATGCGAGGGATGTTTCATTTAAAAAGATTTTTCATTAAAAACTTTATGATCGCTGTGCTTTGAATTACGTGTTTTTTAAACATTTACATAAAAACAAGAAGGCTGAGTTTGGAATTCATTGCTTGTTATCTGTTTTCGAGTTTGTTATCTGTTTGAAAATTCTGTACATTCGTGTTCGGGGTATAAAATACAGCAACAGCAATAGCAGTTACAGCTACGTGGTATGAAAGTTGGACTTCCGAAAAAGGGGACCTGGGTTCAAAACTTCCAATCCTGAACGCAACATTAAATTTCAAAAATTATTTGCATTAGACATTTTATTATGATATCAATTATGATAAAGCAGTGATAGCCGTCTGGTTGAACGTTGGACTGCCGGGCCGGAGGATCCGGGTTCAAACCCCGCACGCACCACTAATTTTCAAAAATTATGTGCGTATTAATATTTAATTATCACTTGCTTCGGTGAAGGAAAACATCGTGAGGAAACCTGCACACCTGAGAGTTCTCCATAATGTTCTCAAAGGTGTGTGAAGTGCACCAATCCGCACTAGGCCAGCGTGGTGGACTATGGCCTATACCCCTCACAATGTGAGAGGAGACCCGTGCCCAGCAGTGGGACAGTTATGGGTTGTGATGATGATGATGATAATGATCAATTATGATACCGTGGCGGGCGGTAGTTCTACATAGGGAGAACTCTAGGCTCTACTACCTATTTAATTGGGTTTGCTTGTTACATATAATTATAATAACTTGTAAGCGACACCAGTGATGCAAACCTTCCGTATTCAGAACTGAAACGCGAGCGTGTCGGAGTTTCAATTGAAACAGTTACACAAAGTTTAGTTTCCAAATGCGGGTAGTTAGCGGCTGTAGTTGAAACGCTTAGTCCGCAGACGTACAACTACAATAATATTTTATATTTATAGTGTAGCTTGTAGGACAGGAGAATGACACCAGTAATAAATGAAAAACTAACACGGCCACATAGTAGGAATATTGAATGGTTTTTATAAAATTTTAAATCGCGATAGATCAATTAGAAAAACGATGAGCGAAATTTGAAACAGTTGATTTTCAAATAATTCTCCAAATAAATCCCACTTATCAATTTAACATAGTTCATAGACTTTTATTTTTTCTTTTTCACATTATGGCGTCTCGTTGTTACCATATTTAACTTTTATTATTATCATCCCTTTAGTGTTACTGGCAAAATTAAGACAGACTGATGAAAGAATTATAGTTATAATTATATATTTAAGAATTATAGTTTGGTCTTTAGAGCGCCACGATGAAACATCCACGCGCCATAGATGTACATCAATGGAGTCGGGATGCTTTGAATATACATATATATTTTTATTTGTGAATCGCATTGCAATTAAACAAATACTATATACATAATGTATGTTACCCCAAACTTACGACAATACGTCAGTCCAAGTAATAAAGATATTTCAATAACTAATTCCGTCTAAACATGTATTTGATAAAAATAATCTCGTCAAAATGAATTGGTTAATACCACGGAGCAAATACAAAGTGTGTGCTTTGTATTTGCTTCGTGGTTAATACTCATTTTGTAAACTTAAGAGGGGGTATAAAGCTAGGAAAAAATCAAATTTCACCCGCGCGCCCCGCCCCGCCCGTCAAATAGATGCGCCGCAGCAGTTGCGCGTCCGGTTGCATCTGACTTTACTAGCGGCTGTACACTCTCGCGAGACTGCTAAACGAGTGCACTCGTATGAGAATGTACTTGGTACGAGACATAGCGAGTACTCTCGCACGAGAGTGTACAGCCGCTATTATATAACATGTCATCAGTCAAGAATACGGCACAGTATAATGTAAAAATAAGACAAATTTCGGCTCAGTAAATGTAGAATCATCTACCTCAAAAATGGCAAGCTGTTTTTTCTATAATAGGGTTAGATTTTTATACCATATTAATAGCTAGAGAGCCAGTGAATGGCAGATAACACATAATTAGGTGTCATTCATAATTTTGAATATTATAATGTAGGTATCTATCAATCTAAAGCAATTCTTCTCGCTGTAACTATCTGTATTTCTGAAACTAATAACATTTATAGGTAGTGTCGGTCGCATCATGTAACCATAGCGCTGGAAACCTAGTGTAGGGAGCGATTGAATCACTTTTATGACAAGAAAGGCAGTATAATGTTGGTACTGGTGTGACCATTAAATCATTTAAATTCTCGCAAAGCAGAATATGTGCTCTATTTTTACGTGATGAAACCTGTATGCCGTATAACATGTAAATAAATAACACGTACAATGTTTTCAGACATTTATTATTATAGATAACATTGTTTTCATTTTTTCGCTACAAAAAGATAAAGTAAGTTATCCTTTAAATTTATTTAAATCGAAAGAAATCCTTCGCCAGAAAACAGAAAAATTACAAATGCCACTGCCGTTATTATAAGGAAACTAATTAAATGACAATAATATCATAAAAAAGATGACAATCACTAACTTCTTGAGCGACAATTGTTAGCTTTAAAAATATAGGAAAAAAACAGTGTGTGAAATATGATGCGTGATGATATAATTATGCGTGAGAACAGGAAAAATGTATAATGGGTAGTAAAAATATTTAAGTTATGGTAAGAACACATAAGTCATGAAACTAAACAATTTTTTGAAGATTAAAAATAAGCATAAAATCGAACAAAGCTTACTTAAAACCAAAATGAATTTATTCGAAATCAAGTTTAATTCACTAACTCCAAAATCCGTGTAGAAAAAATAAAATGCCAAAATTATACATGGTTGGAAGTTTTAATTGTTCAAAAAATATATCTTGTCTATTATAAGTCGTTGACTTGTATCACATGTGTATTTAGTATCGTCGTTAGTCTTGATATTTGTCTTGACCCGTTCATAAACACGAGGCTTGATGTTACTGAAATAAAAAAAAAGTCAAACACTATTATACTTCCTAACATTGAAACTGATGATGTCAGGTATCACTTTGCGCCATTTATAATCGGTTGAAAGTTTTAGAGAGGACTAAATTACATAAATACTTTATTTTAATGCCAACCGTTCCGGTGCAATAAATTCGTCTGCATTTGGATCTGTATGTTCTAAAATTTCTACATTTTGTAAAAGCGTAATACTTAGTAAACCTGAAAATATATATTATTTTCTTTAAGAAAACACAATTAGCAATTAAGAAGTAAATAAAAAAGTCGCTTTAAAAATGCATTTATACAAAATTTTATGTTTTTGTTAAAGTAATTTTGCCTAACTATGCATGTATGTAGTATAGTATAAAAAAAGTTTAGTTTATGTGTTATTTTGTAGATTCGTTACAATGCAACAACAAGCTAATAATAAATGAAACAATACATAGACAGATGAATTGATACGCACTTCTCTGGTGTAATGTTCCCGTCATCATCAATAGATTTTGGAATATTTTCTTGATTCAATCTTGTTCTGAAATAAAAATACAATAATAGTTTCAAACACACACAAGTAACAACTACTGTAGGGATTGATCAAATTGACTACCAGAAATATAGGTGTTGCTTTAAAAACAAAATTATGGGGCAAAGAGGAAATAATTAACTCAAAATTAAATTTGCTTTTGGATAAAGCTGTATAGGCGGGTGCATGCCTCTCTCTTCCACTTTAGGCCTCAACCTTAATTTGTGACAAAGTTTTCTAACTAAGCCCACATAACATTGAATACACGTATTACATGAAATCTAGACATAACTAGTGAGGAGTGGGCGTACTGCATACCTCTGCCTACTCCTTCATGTCAAAAAAACATTTACTTACTTTATTGATCATTCAACACTATTTCTATTTTTATAATTATGTTTATGAATAATTTTGTTTGAAAGTACATACCTATACTATTAATGATACATACAATCTGAATTTTTCGTATATACTATGCTGCTTCAGCGATCAAACATCAACATCAACATTGTATTGTGAGCACAAAAGTTAAAACAATAAGGTCTAATTTTGAATATGAAATAGTGTACTTGTCAACTTACCTCTGACAACTAGCCATGACTTGAATTTTCAGCTTATTGTGTTCCCTTTTTCAATGTTGATTTTATTCCGTTTGTTACCCATGTTGGATCTAGTGTCTTTTAACTTTAGTTCACACACACACAATTATTGTTTTTGTAATAAAAACTACGCTCTTAGTCACAAATGTACACCACGAAATATTTTTCACATGTCGAGCAGACTGACACAGTCTTCGCGTCTCAATGGAGCAATGGCGACTGATTAATGAAACAGAGCATGTCAAAATCCTACAAATGTATTTTATTTAAATAATTCGTAAATTATAGATTTGATTTAGAAATCGATCTACAAATCCCTCCGTGATACTAATTAGCATAATATATTAAAATATTGACTCAAAAATATGCACCATATTGAAAATAAATTGATTTCAGTTGAAAATTAGACCTAATTTTGTGATTTTTTTCTATCGAGATTTTTTTTTTTTTAATGTTTTTGCTTCTTACATTCACTCAATAATATAATGAAGTATAACTATGTTCCTGTTCAGGTTCTAGAAACTTGATCTACTACTGTAAAAATTGAATCTACGATTGCCAATTTTGCTTTATACCCCCTCTTAAGGACGCTACGTTTTCCGTAGCGTATTGCGGCCGGGTTTATTCTTATTATAATATTCTCTACCAGCTGTACCAGCACAATTAGACCAGAGGAATGAATGCGCCCCCCATTAAAAATGAAGATGTAACTTATATCTTTGAATTGAATTTTTTTATCCGAAGAGTAGTAAAACATTTAATTATAAAAAAATATGAAATTTTGCTTTAAATATCTGCAAATTTTGATGACGTCACATTTGACAACGGTATAATAGTGCTGTTGGAGTAAATGAAAAGACCTACATACAAATACATTGTGGATCTTTACAAGTCTGAGCTGCACAAAGCCAGGGCATTTATCACTGAGGCCCTTTGTTGACACATTTACCCATAATTATACCAAACAACCCTTTGAGTATTAATATACAGTAGAATGAACTTTCTGATATTAGTTTTGGTACCGAAATTGTATTATAGCGGCAGCGTGACTTGTATTATGTTCACAAATCCAGAATTTTGTTCAGTCTTTACTGAAGCTCTCATAGCACGGCAAAGTTAAGTAACAGCGAGCGCGGTCGGTAGTTGGATGAGTGACCGCTGGTGGTAAAATTTCTTGAGCGCTTCCGTGCTTAGAAGGAAACGTAGGCACCTTTATATGACACGGTAGCTTTTACGCGGCCGCCGCGCGGCGGATGTGCGCTCGCCCCCTGGTCCATAGCAAATTAAAGTTTACTGACTAGTTCACAACATACCAATTATTAGCAGTAGTTCCGTCGCACATCCGCCGCGCGGCGAACGCGTGGACACGCGACCGCCGCGCAGTTAAGTAAAGGTGGCGGTTCGCGGCCGAGACCGAGACAAGCGACCGAGACAGGAGACCGCGACCGTCACTTTGTATAGGCGCGACAGACAGTCTCGGTCTCGGTCGCGAGTTGTCGCCTATACATTGCCTATGGTCAAGTGCCGGTCGCGGTCTCCGGTCTCGGTCGCTTGTCTCGGTCTCGGCCGCGAACCGCCACCTTAACTGCTAAGAATTTGTACGTTGTGGACAAACACCGTGGCGGCCGCGCGAAATCTATCGCGTCGTCTAATTTAGGGCCAAAAGCCGTCAGTGCCGGCGGTGAAAAAAAATCACCCAATATAAGATTTACGAAAAATATAAGCATTAACTTTTATATATCACGCTGAATTCACTACAGCATAGATATCCGAAGGTCCAAACATAATCGCATTAAATGCGCAACGTTGCCGCTCATCCTCCGGGAGCAGCTGTAATGTACAGACATCAGGCGTAAATGGGTCATCTAAACGAGAAGGCCAAAATCACCTCGAATCTAAGTTATATAAAAGGATGAACAAACTAAATTAACAGTGTTTCAACTCTGCAAATTAGGCGACGTAAGGCTAGCTAATTTATAAATGCTTCAATTGCGTTATGTTGGTATAGTTTGACACATTTGGTTATATGAAATGTGTCAAAAATGTATCAAACTTAGCAGACTTGGCCCCAGGTGTATTGTATTTTTAACCGACTTCTGAAAGGAGGAGGTTCTCAATTCGATTGGTTGTTTTAAGTGCGTATGTTTGTTATTTTGTAACACTCAAGACAAATGTGTTGACCGATTTTCATGATTCTTTACTTTAATTAATTGATTTGTCTCAATCTTGCAAGTATTAATAGACACATCAATCTATCAACATCATCAAAGTAGCCGAATACGTAGATTAAATAGTAATTGAGAACCTCCTTCTTTTTTAAAAGCAGATTTTCAATGTATTTACCAGTTTTTGTAAAATAATCAAATCATGTAAGAAGATAGAAGACCGCATGATGAAAAATTGTTTACAGTTTCGTATATCAATTACAGTTCTTGTTTCGTTGTTTAAATATTAGAAGTTTGGATCGCAATAACCAAGATTAATTTGAGCTTTGACATGGCATAAGCATTCCGACATGGCAGGAAATAGCTGTGTGAAACTTTAATTAAAATTATCTTTCCGTGAAGCCTGCGTATCAGAGTCAAACGCGTCGTCATGTTCTGGCGGCTTGAAACGATCATTTTCTTGTTCACTTGTATTGTTTTTTTTATTGTTCACCAAAAAAAAATTAACTGTAAAAGGTACTCACCATTTTTATTATTTATACTAATATTTCTATGCATTTGCAGTCGACATATCGGTGTAAATGTTTAGTGTGGTAATGATAAAAGTTGAAAATCATAAAAAAGATAATAATAATAATATTACGTCTCTTTTTGAAACAATCCGAATACACATTTTTTCTAAAATGGGTTCTAAAACAATTTACGGAAACGAATTGAAGGCTGCCGTTACTACAACTAGTCGTTAAACACAGTAAGTTACCTCTTAGAAATTCCATATTGCCTCATAATAATTACATGTTATGAGATAATCTCTCCGGGATGCTCTTGATTACACTATGTTATTTAGTCGGCATTAATATTCAAGGTACCTCTGACCACTTCAATAGTATTAGTAGAACTCAAGTCTTTGTTAATGAATATTAAATAACTATAAGCTTACTTATCTGGTAATGAGCATTATCGAGATATTCAATTCAATTGTAATGTAATTATTATCTCGGCTATGAATACAGGAGTGTATTGAAGCTATCTATAATTCAGACTAATCGGGTTTGATCTCTGAACATAATTTGTCTGGAGTTTATTTGGATTAAGTCTGAAATATGAGATCTGGTTTATTAGCTGATCAAAATGCTGGCAAAATTTCTTGGGCGTTTCCGTGCTTTGGAGGGCAAGTAATGTCGTCGGCCCCGGTTTCTATCGTTAGATAGCAGTCCATAAGCCTTGTCGGGTGGCACAAAAACTTTTGTTACTTGGGTTGGTCACTAACCCCTCCAGCAATTCGCACAGGTTCGGAGAGCATACTCCACTGCTCTAACTAACACTGCTCAATGATGAGGACAGACCAGTGCTCAGTAGTGGGCCACTAATTGAGCCAATTTGCTATTCTTGTTTTCATATCCTTAACTTTTCCACCGCTTGCTCGGATATCCTCTACAGGGAATAGTCCACCATGCTGGCCAAGTGCGGAATGACTTGACCCTGGAGAACTCTTAGGTGTGCAGATTTCCTCACCATATTTCCCTTCACTGAAGCAAGTGATAACTAATTTTAGTAAATATTTTTTGAAAATCAGAGGTGCGTGCAGGATAAACCCAGGCCCTCCGTTCGCGAGTCCAATCTTCAAACCACGAGACTGTCACCCATAAAAATGTAGTACACTTTAATTGAGAGAACTGGATTTAAAAGCGATTCCCCATTTTGTTGACTAAAAAGCTTTACGAAATTTATTCCCAAACAGCCATACCATAAAATCGAAGTAGAGATTTGCCTTCGGAATAAAGCGATTTCTTAGTCTTTTTTCCTTTGAATAAGTATGTACTTTTTATACTTATACTTAACACGCATTTTATATTATTATTGCAAAGATGCTGATAAAATGATGTAATTTGATCGCTGTCTGGAATGTACCATTATTTGAGGCCTTTATTGTCGCAATATAACCCAAAACAATGATTGTTATAATATTTATCTGTTTGTCTTTGCTATTCTGCACGCTAACTTTAGACACGAATTAACCGATTTCAGTACAGTTTTTACTTATATTTTGTGTTAAGCTTCACTTAAAAAATTAATAGCATGTTCTACTATCCCTAAGCAAAACGAATCGTTTTTCTAACAAAGGAACCGAACGTAAGTGAATGCGAGGTAGTCAAGCGATCGAACAGGACGTTTGGAGGCTAACTGCGGAACTGCAGTGACGTGCGCTTCAGAACGCACCCTGCAGGGTGTCGTGTCGTCGCCCGATTCGACACCCTACAGGGTGCGTGTGGAACCCTTGCGACATTTTGCCCCCTCTGACGGTGTCTATCGCGACCCGATAAAACGGGTTTGGAGAGGGCCGTAAGGACTTTGGTGTCTGTTCTGAGAATAAAGTCACTTCCATATGAAGCGGCCTATGGCGTTCTTGTTCGGTACGGGTTTCATCTTCACGTCGCCCAGGCGAGCAAGGCCCTACTGGGTGGAGCCCACTTGTGGAAAGCCCAGCAGGAACCAATCAGCGACCTTGGGTGTGGTAACCTAAAAAAACAAGTGAAAATTATAAGTTATGGAAAGAGAAAAGAGGAGTTGCTAGAAGAATTTATCAGCTCTGTAGTACGTAAGACAAATAAGACAAATAGAGTCAAATTAAAAGCCACCATATTGAAGTACAGATTAACAAATAATCAAAATAAATTAGAGGAATACAAAATCCTGCAGTAGGCTGTTAATTGATAAGAGCATTAACAAAATACGTATTTAATGACTTTGGATTTGAATTAATTGAATATCCCAGTTCCATTAACTATCATTTTATAATTAACGAATTTAATGGTCCCTAATCGGATCATTTAACGAGTTTATCAATTCAAATGTTAAGTATTATATTTTGTGATTTCAGTTGATTCAGAAACCAATTGTATTAATTTGTATTCATTTCATTTCAGTCGTCCAACAATGCGGTTGAAAGCTTTAAATACAATCAAAAGTATACGAGTACAGCTGAATTTATAGTGACCTATTCAACCACAGAACGGATTCGAATAAATTATGGTATTGACTTTTTTATTAAGTTTTTGAAGAACTACAAATAAATCCTATTATATTGATTTTGCTGAAACTTTACAATAATATAGCTTACACGTCAGAATAACACAGGCTATAATTTTTAAAGATATAATGTGAATTATCCAAAATATATAACTAAGTCATTGCAAACCGAAGGAATAAGTTTCCCGAAGCGAAGCGAGGGTGGGTCGCTAGTATACTATAAATAAACGCTTACACACTCAAACCCCGGCAATGGGATTCCCTGGGTCGTGGGTGGGATGGCATGTCAAAAAGACATCAAACAAAAAAAAAAAGCAAAAAACGACACGTCGTTTGGCAGCTGACTCTAGCGAGGGGTTGGCTAACAATCCGTTTATTACTTTCATCATAAACACTTGATCGAATTTTTCCTAGCCTTTATATTTTACTAGCTTCCTCCTGCGGCATCACCCGCCAATTTCCAAAAATCCTCTCTTAGTCCCCCCTACACTCCCCACATACTCGTACATGCCAAATTTCAGCTTTGGTGTTCAGTGGTTTCGGCTGTGCGTTGTCTGTCAGTCACTCAGTAACGCAAGAGTTTTATAATTATATATGTATAATTGATTTACCTACAGGCTACAGCGAACCCCGAATTTATAAGTGAAAAAATAGTAATATTGATACAAAATCTAAATAGGTAAGCTAATTTATTATTTACCGACTTAATTAATCCGAATTTCCCAATAGACCTAATTTCCCATTACAATTACGAAGTCCGCCCATGACCAATTCTACTATCACCGCAGTGTGCATAATTAACACATAAAGGCCGATTTTCTAATCGTCAGTTATGAAGTTAACTTACAGTTTATATAAAGTATATTATTTATTTTGTTACTAAAAATGTGATATCACAAGCTTATCGATTACTACTGCTTATAATTAACGGAAGCTTAAGTATCGAAACGTTCGCTGCGGCAATCGTAATTTTCTATCAAAAAAACTCGACGTATACGTGATCCGCAACGAACGTGGTAATTGAACCTCTTAAATATGAAAGCTATTAATTTTTTTCCTACTCTAGAAATCATAAAACAACCTAAAATGCCTGCATTTGAACAATTCGACTCGATAAACGAGCTGTCTGATAATAATCGTTGTTTATGAATACGGGAAAATAATGCTACTTGGATTTTTTTTTCAAAAACAGTTGTTATCTTTCCACTCTACGATCGAAATAATCGTAATTAAATTGCAAAACAATGTCATTGTTAAATGTTTGCATCATATTTGCATCAGAATAGTTACACAAATAGAATACTTAAAATATCATAAATTAAAATTAACAAATAAAAACAGTAATAAATTTAAATCACCACAAAATTAAACAAGTTAAAAAATAACACATACCTAAACAACACATACATAACCTTTGTATTATAAAGTTTAACTAATTGTTTATTAAAGGTTGGATCTACTGACGATTGATAAACCAGCCCTAAGCAAGTCCATTAGAGACAAATTTATTAGCCTATAGGTACTACTAAGCATAGTCTGAATTAATTTGAGCCACTAATTAATATCGAGAGTTAAATTTCAAAATGCACAGCTAAAATGAATGTCAATATATTTATGTAGACATTATTCATAGAATACACCGAGCATTCTTGGAGATCCCGAAGACTGCATCAGCGCAGGATAGGTGGCAAAACTGTGTGAAAGGCTATTTTTACCGTTCCTAATATTGTACCAGAATCTCTGGAAAATTTAATTGGTCAAATAATCACAACTGTCAAAGTATGACTTTTGATAGTTGTTGGGCTATTTACTTAGGAATAGGATTATGGTACGTAAAAAAATGGAAGTACGCATTTATAGTGGGTAACAATCCTGAAGAATCCTGGAGCAATCGTCCATCTTAATTGGAATTAAATTCTTCTCAGAAAGATAAATTCTAGGCCACGAGAATACATACATTTACTGGATCCGTTTTAACAGGTCAGTATTTCCATTGTGTGTGGGATTTTTTACTGGATCCGGTATACTGGATTCTGTGTGAAATCGCTCATACAACTACATACGCTAATAACATATCCGTTTAAACGGATCCAGTAAAACGGATTGCTGTTTATTTTGTTGGATCGGTATTTTTTACTGGATCCAGATTACTGGATTCTGTGTGAAATCGCTCATACAACTACATACGCTACTAGCATCCAGTATTCTGGATCCAGTAAAACGGACGTCCTATGTGAACGCGCCCTTACACTTGCCTCCAGTAATCCTTTACTAAATGGCTTCAACCTATGATTAACTCACCACAAGGCACGCGACTGTCTTCGTAATTAGCGAGGCCTAGAGCATATTCACCACCTTCAGAGCTAGTGGTGAGATTGGTGGTCAATCCAAGCGTGGAAAGTCGTAACGATGGATATTCAGCGACAAAAACCCTTTTCCGTTGTCTACTTACCGAACTAAAGGAGTTTCGTCAATATTTGATCTGTGAAATTATCATGCTTGACGGCGACTGCCACTAACCCGCCCTCTTTACGCTTGAGTGGGAATATATTCTCGCTTGATTCCACACGACACCTCCTTATTTGACTATGACGAATTATAACGGCTCCGGAGAGGAGATACGCAATCGCTTCATCTTTTATGCTACGAGTAAAATAACTTCAGACAAATTTGAACTCATCATTCAAATTTCCGTCTCTAAAAATCGAACCCAAGATGCTTCAAATGGCAATCCGGTAAGGTATTTGCGCCATATGGGTCATGAATTATTACTAAAGGCATTGCAAAATTTCCCGAGTATATAAAAACTGCAATACATTGTTTAATTAATAGCCTACTTTATCACGCGTCAACCACACCGCATAATCGCAGCAATTCCATTAACGATAAAATTATCTCCTCTAATCACTCATTGTCCGCCAGATTAATTTTCAACTGACATAAAATACTGTCCACTGGGCTGGACAGGTTATTGTTGATGGCGATTTATTATCGGTTTTTCGGATTAATTAACGCAGCTATATCGATAACATTGCAAAATAATTTTTATCGAGTTAAAATTATATCTCGAATCAATGCAGGATGGTTTAAAATGTTATTGATGTGTAGTATCTACAGCTAACTCAGTTAATATGACATGACTATTTTGTACTACCTATAGCAGTAATGGATAAGTGGGTTCAACGTTCTACAAATATAACGTTGACGTTGAAATTCATAGGATTTTAAATATATTAGAAAAAACTGAAGTAGATATTTCTATGAAGCTATTCAAATCTATACACATAATACAGCTGTAACCGATTGATGTCTGTACGTCAAATATATTAGAGAAAAACTTTAGACCCTTATGTGTGGTTTTACAGTCACGCTTATGCCAGCGCAGTTGGTAATCGACGGGCCACGAGCTTTGCGTCTCTTGGATCGTTAAATAATCACGCCGTCCGCCGCGTCCGTCCGCGCTGACCAACCGCGCGGGCAATCGGCGCGACTATGTAACGATCCAAGAGACGCAAAGCTCGTGGCCCGCGCGCTTACCAACCGCGCTGGCGGTAAGCGTGACTGTAAAACCAGCCTAAGTTAGGTAAGAAGAATGCGGTAGGATCCCTAACAAATTATATCTTAATTTTTGTCGATTTGTTTGTTTTTCTGTGCGTTTGTTGCCACAGAGTTCCTGAAGCGAAGGTAGTAACTATTTGACATGACTATAGCAAGTCAACCCTGAAGAATATTCTTGACATTGGCGAAGCGCCAGGATTCTTATCGACTCCCGCATTTCCTGACATTTCCGAGGGTGTTACATAATATTACTCTCTCTTGAATATCGCGCGTTTTGTATCTCATTTGCTTACAGATAATAAAACTTTATTTAACATGTGGTCACCCAGCGACAACTTCCCTTCAATAAATAAAAAAAACACTTCGGTAACAAGATTAATTTTTATGATATTTTGGAATCTCTTTATTCGAGAGTCTTCCCAAATTCATAAAAAATTAGGTGAACTAAACAGTTTTTTTAGCGACGAACACAGATATTATTGATTTTTTTAAAGCTATTCCTTATTTTTCTGAAGTGTGTGTGTGTGTGTGAAATGTATATTGAAAACTGTCACTAATTGTATTTGTTAACGCAATAGATCTTATAAAAAATATGTCCGTTTATTTGTGTGTATTCTCCCGCCTATTTCAGAAATAGCTTAGCAAATTTTGATGCAGTACAACATTCAGTGTTACCTTAAATTTGAATCATGTCGAAAATAAAAAAGGCAATTTATAAACACCCTTGACACTTCATTTTTAAATGGTGATTTCCATTTTGGAACATCAAGCTATTCCATTAAATATTTGACAAGAATGTTTTGAAAATTCCTAGGAATTGGAATGCTTCGTGAATACTGTATCCGACGTCCTTCCAACCAAAATAAAATACAATTTTGGACGTTACACGTATTTCACGTCAATATAAGGGTCACTTGCAACGCTATAGGGAACGAAAACCGAATTTTCAAATTTAGAGTGCAGAGCGTGTCTCCATTATCAAAAAGAACAAAAAATCTATTGGGCTAAAAATTTATGTTTACAAAAACTGCATGTTTTTCATGCTTTTATTTAATTAATGACGTTGTAAGTTAATAGGTGACAGTTGAAGCGTTCATAGTCAAGTTAATAGTTGAAGCGCTCATACCCCAGCGTCAAGTTAAGCAACAGCGGGCGGGGTCGGTAGTTGGATGGGTGACCGCTAGTAGCAAAAATTTCTTGAGCGTGTGTGTATTACAAATACATTACACGCAATACATAAATAAAACATTGCACACCAATATAAGTCACTATAAGCATAAATAAATCAATGATAAGCACACTTACTCGTATATACCAAGTCAATAATACCAGTGAACCAATGAACCCTTTTGACGGAATGAATTACGGTTTAATTTCGAACGCAGAGCAGGTCTAACATTATTTAATTAGAGATTGCAATAAACGAATTGTACGCGATACGTTACGTGATAATACGTCGTGATTAACGGCCGTAAATTTCCGTCGAGTGACACATGACGTTCAGAATTAATATCCTGTTTAATGTCTGTGGGCGGTGTGACTTCAATGTTATGGATTTAGGGACCTCTCACAATGACGGCATTATTTTGTGATAACGGTATAACCGACAACAAAATATTTTGTGTTAAATGAATAATAAATAATAGCTACAAGCGCATAGTTCGCACTTAAATTCCTGGTGTCGTAGGTGCCATAGCCAATACAAAGACAAGAACACACATGCAAACCGAGAACAGAAATAAACTAAGCATTGAAATTTCTGCCTCGCTCGAACCCAGCAACTTTCTATTGGCAATTTCGCATCGTAACCTGTGCTCAATCACATTCTAATTGTGTGAAACGATCAAAAAGAAACAAAACAGAAAATGGTATCTCAAGCGTTCTAAAATATATTCATAACCGCATCCAAATCGGCTAAAGCGTCAGCTTGCAACATTTAACCTAAACAAATAAACATTGCAAGATAAATAAAAACTTTTAATAAGAAATGCGAATCTAATTCGATCTAATTCGCAGAATTCGAGGTAGCGAATTTAAAAGTCCTTTTAATACACTGATAATAAATATCATCAAAATACCGTCAGGTACATTACATAACAATTTATAAAACGAAAACGTGATAAAATACGGCGACAGGATTCGCAGAGATTTGACCCAATTCCTCTACGTTTCTCTTTAGATATTGGTAATCTTGAATAAAACATTTTTTATGAGTCCAAGTTTCAAATTAAAGTGGAAATTATCAAGGTTTATTCACTGAGAGGGGATAACTCGAATAATTTGGATTTGACGAGAAAAGAATGCTGTTGTTTAATTAAACCAAGAATTTTTAAGTTTCGAATCGAATCTTTTACCTCTTTAATTTGTAACTTTATTGAAACTACTTATTACAGTCATTTTATTACAACAGTCCTGACACAGAAATATCGCTTCAGAAGGTTCAAAAGAAGTCTCAGAAAAACAAAACAACTTTGTAGCATTGGTGTTGGGCTCTGACCACTTACTACCGGTGGCTCGTCTGCTCGTATATAGGTTAAAATAATTACAATAGAAAACCTTGTAATAACTACACTGAAACAGATTTTCCATATAAACAAAACCTGTAACATTTTTCATTAACACTGTAAAAATTAACAATAGCATTATAACTGAAAACTATAACATAGTTTGCTAGCTAAAGAACGTGATGTGAGCGACAGTTGTTTGTGTACTAAATAAAATCCTTCATACTTTCCGCGTAGAGTATTGACTAGCAGTACTCAAAGTGTGGTTTGCAATCTTAGGGTTAGTCAAAAATCGAAGGAGTTCTATTTTATGCATTTAAGATAGTTAACGAGCATGTGATTCTTGTTCTGGGTCGAACTCGGCAGACTAAGAAGAACTTATTTGATGGGTCAAATATATCAAAAGTTTTTTTATAGCTTTCAATGGTTTTATATTATTACATGTATTTTATTATTACAAGTAACATGCATTCTGTGAAAATTTCAGGTGCCCTACTAATTCCATTCAAGAAGTAAAAACCTGTGACAGACTGACCCTGGAGGCATATTAATAGGGTTAAGCTAACCTCGCTCGTTCACCTTTTGGATACAGAACAATAAAAATAGACTTTTAAACTTATGCCACAATTTATCTCCTCAATTACAAACATTAAAGCTTATGTCGGTTAGAATTTTATTAAAAAGAGAGAAACAGCTGACGAAAGTTTTAACTGCTGAATCCTATAAGCCTTGGCGACATTTTGTGAACTCACACATTTTGATGATGTGAAAAGTTTTAAAACACTCATTTATTTTTCACTAACGAAATATATGCTTTATGTCTGAAGTTTGTTATAACATTTTATGAGGTTCTTTAACACTGACGTAATGGGAATTCTGCAAAATTAGTTGTTATGATTCTGCGGTCGAAATTCAACCTTAATTTATTTCGTTAAAAGGTTGCTTTACATTTAACCTAATTAATGTTTTAGTTACCTTAATAAATGTATTTGTTACGTCCTTACTCCTTAGTAATATTATCAATTCGAAAGTTACTCTCTCTGTCCTTACCTTACTTTTACCGTACCTTTTCACGCTTAATCTACTGAACCGATTTAGATGAAATTTCGTATCGGGGTCATTTTAACGACATTTTGTTTATGCCAAATCTTACACCTAAGTAGGTACATAATTATGTTTAGAAATATTAAAAGGCGTCCAAAAGTTTTTACCTTTTTCACAATATGTCACCTGGTTGTTACCAAATACATTTTGATTACAATCTAATCTAGCAGTACTCGCAAGTTTAAGACAAAATAATAGATTGACATAATTATGAATCATCAAAATTGGCTCATACGTTCAGTCTCTAGAGCGTTACAAGGAGATAATCATAGGCCTAACTCAATGCCCCCCTTTAGTCTTTACGTCGGGCGCCCGGGTAAAAATTAGAGACGCGTGCAGAATTTCAAGTTTTGTTCCAGTCCCGTAGTAAAAAGTAACCTAAACATTCGTGCAACGTGCATTCCCCCGCGGCTACGCCCGCCAAATCCAAAAAAAATTAAATGTGGCACTCGGAGACTGCCGCGGTAAAGCTATTGCATAGCATTTTTTATCAACTTATGCAATTATAATTATTAGAAGTTATATAGTTATATCTGAACAGCGCCATCTAGTTTGTAGAAAACATACGTACTATACCTTAGTATTAAGGTACTAAATGGCGCTGATTGGGGGTGGTGCATTATTATCCCCTACCAGCGCCATCTACGTACTGTGCAGTGAACAATTATTCATTAGGTTAGATGGGTCCATTTATCGATGGAGGAAGGCTGGTTGAGCTGGTAGTTCACTCGCAGTATACTAGATGGCGCTGAGTAGTAAAACGCTGTAATTCTGAATCACGCTGGTGAGGTTTTTTGTAATATCTAAGTATCCAGCATTAACATTCAATAAATGACTTGACTTGACTTGTACTGAAGAAGTGTTTCTTTAATCTTTATTGTGCTTGCCTACTCGTTCAACGAAACTACTCTTGGGACCACCGAGTGGTCGATAATTTATTCAGGGGGTGTTAGGTTTTTTCCTTACGGAATTTCTGGATTCGGTCCCCACGCTCAAGGCCCGCGATAAAAGCTATGCAATAGCTTAAAAATCAGTTTATCCCCTTTTTATTCCCTTAGGGGGTATTTCCAAAAATCCTTTCTTAGTGCTCTCCTATACTCCCCAACCAACATACATGCCAAATTTACTTGTTCCAAATTTACTTGCTTGTTGCGTACAGTAGTTTCGGCTGTGCGTTGTCAGTCAGCCACGCAATAACGCAAGAGTTTTATATAATAAAAGATTTATCAAAATACAGCTCAGAGATGAAATCTGACCTCAGAGCAAAGCTTCTGTAAGTAAGCCTTATGTGAAGAGTATAGTAGGTACTGCCCTCAGGTTTAGATCTATGCACACGCTTATCAGATATGCCTACTTGACTCCGTATACAGAGCGCCACTCGAGTTGTCAACGATCTTAAGCACACTAACGAGAGAGCTAAGCCTATAGACGGAGCTACCTTTACGTTCCTAGCTTAGTGACCGAGATTATTCTTAGATACTCGTAGGTGTGTCGGGCCTTTAAATACGAAACTAACCAACTAACGTTCTCACACCGTTTGATAACCGACTAAACATCCTAGTCGCGATTTTAATCTTATTCTGTGTTGTCATGGGCAGCAGCAGAAGGGTTGTACATGATCGTTTGCTATCATAAGTCCATAAAAAAGGAATAATTTGAAATTAAAAACACGCTTTTATAATAATTGAAGTATAAATGCAAAACAATAAAATAACAGTTTATACGTTTACATCTTTGTTTTTGTTGAATATCGAAAATGAAATTTTCAATTTTCACAAATATATTGTATGTAGACATCAATCAGCTACTTTTGATCACAAGAGCTTACACAAAAAGGTTTCACGTTAGAAAAACCTATTTCTGCCCATCTTCACTGGCACAACTACAGCGACGGAAGACCCTTCTTAATTGGAAGATTTTCGCATTCAACAGCAGAATAAAAAGGTTTAAGTCACGTATTTCTTTTGTTCGCCCTTTCATCAAGAACAAAATACTATCTACACGCAAGTATACCTTGTTAGTGGCCCTTAGTGTAAATACGAGATGCTTAGTCGCATTGGAATATGGACAGATGAGTCGTATCCTGAACGTATCGGAGGAGCCTGATAGGACCCGCATAATTTATGGATGTGCGGAAAATAAAACCGCAGTGTGATGACATGTTTAATTCTGCTAGTTGCCTCGCTTCAGGTAATTATGCCGTGCATACACACTAGTGCTAATCAGTGATAGCAGAGTGAACGTTTGAACGTCTGACTCTCGAATCGGAAGACTGTGGTCCCAGCTGTGGGACAGTCATGGGTTGCGTTTATGATAACCAACACTCGAAAACGGACTGTGACGAGACTCTTTAAATTAACATAATTATGTATTTATCAAGCGACTGTATTAATCAACCGATAGAAATAAAAAACTAAAAGCTACCACGAGCTTACTGAATTACATAAGCGAAGACAGCATCCATTTCTGAGTTTTTCCGTAACAAAAAAACAAACGGACAAACATACAAAAAATCTATGTATTTATATGTATGTATTTATTGTTGTTTTTCTTTATTTGCCACATTTAGCTATTATTTTAATACAATCGATTCACAAATAAAAAAGATAAATGTCAATCTAAAGGATCTTAACTAAACATTTTTTCGACCGTTACTTAAAAAGATTTCTCCTGAAGCGAAGCGATCGAAGTTACTAGTTGTAAATATATTTTACTGCTCAAGAAAAGTGAATAATCACTAACAAATTAATGTTATAACAGGGTCGCCGCAAACCCGCCGCAACTACATCATTAGTGAACGTAGTTCCCCACAAACTTGTCAGCCCTGAATTTTAAAGTGCCTCTAAAGTACTTTCGCCCAGTAAGCAGTAGCAAGATAAATGTTAGGACAAAGATTAATGACTTCACTGAATCTAATATCCTTTATGTCTTATAACGGGCTTATTGCTCGGGGATATTGTTAATTATATTATTTTGTTTATTAGATCTCGTGAGGCGTTTCGTGTAATAATCTATAAACGTTGTATACTTAGGATACACCAACAATATAAGGGATAGGAAATCTTACAAATAAAAATATGCTTGTATCTTCATAATTATAAATTATGCTGAGTTCAACGGATTGCGATAAAACTTTGTCCACTTTTTGCTTGGACTTATTAAAAAATTAAAAGTATAGTAATTGAATGTAAGGACTGGATTAAGAAGCGGGAATTTCCATAAAATACATTGAAATTGAAGGTCTGGAATATTAAGGATCTAGCCCACTGTTAGAGACATTGAAATGCAGTCATGGTTACATTTTTCCTGCATATATTATGTATGTATATAAAAATTTAAGCTTTTTACTCGATGTCGAATGCTACTAGTATAATAAATACACTTACTTAAGTATATAGCAAAATAACTTCTGCTGGGTCAACTAGCATGGGATTCATTTTACTTATTAAATTTTTGAGTAGCTCTCGCGTCTTGCAAAGACAATTATGAATTTGCATAATTAGTCCGATGAAATTCAGGTGACCTACTTAGGATGAATGTCTAAGTCATGGGGATTAAAAGGCATTCTCGATTTTTTGTTTACAGCTTTTAGTTGTAATTTATACCTGTAATAAGTTCAACCGTGCGTGAAGTTATCTCAAATTTGTGGTTTTTAGGTGATCAATATAAATCATATATATAAATCATATAAATCATATATAATATATAACTTACCTAAAAACCATAAATTTGATAACATTGCATGATAGATTTGTGTTATGTTTTGTGTATGGTTATTATAATGTATGTATATCTTGTTTCTCTGTTCTGTGGTATGTATATCTCTATAAATATTATCCTACTTTACTTATACCACCTTGCATTTTTTATTTATAACTATATCATTTTAATTATGTAGCATCATTGCACGTCATACGGTGACGTCATGACAAGCCTGAATCACGCTATAGAAGTTTTCTACATCGCTCGCATATACAAGTTCAGTAAGAGCTCGCATCAGTTTTCATTAATACCACTAACAAAATATTAGTTATCTAAATAATATGACTAATTAGCTGACCCCGGGAATGTTTTTCCGCCATATAGATTATGAATGATTAAAGCGCGATTTAAATTGGAGGGGTGGGGGTAGGGACGTGAAAATTTGGGATTATGAGTATCTTTTAAACCATAAAAAAATAACCAACAAAAAATTTGTCCAAAAAATGAATAAAAAAAAACTCAAGTAACCGATAGTGTATTTAAAACAAATTAATATACAAATTGAGAATAATTTTCTTATAAAATCACGACGAAGTGAATTGGCATGGCAAAAAGATACTTTCAACCCTAGAATTTTATTAATATTCATGAAGTAGTTCAAGCGAGACCTCTTTGATACACATCCAAATTTTATTCGTTTTACTAGTTAGATATTCAGGTAAATCTCTTAGCATATTAAGAGTAGAGATAACATGTTTGCGAAGGGTTCAATTGAGGTAAAATTAAAAATCGTGATTCCTACCGTAAAGATCAGGGTGGAAGATAGTAGTTTTATTCCTAGTCGTAGTGGACAGCTGATTTTAAAAGAAATTTGGTGATATTGGGGACATTGCACTATACGTTACACAGTGCAATGGCAGTCCTGAATCACGTTTTCTTCACTGCTCGCTTGATACGACCATAGCTAGCCAGTGATGAGAGAGAGAAAATAAGAAAGAGAGAGAGAGAGAGAGAGAGGAGTTTATAAGGATATTAAAAAATGAGAAATGTAGGTACTTTCGTATAACGGTTGAAATACATATTAAAATTCCGTAATTTTAAAAATAGATCTTAAGAACAAAAACGTGTTTCGGATAAAGAAAATATTCTGAACAGTTCTATCGGAAGACTTTTTCAAATATTGCTTACATTTCAAGAAAATGTATTTGGAGACGTTATAATCAAAGATATGAAAATCATCACATTTTCATGCGAACGATTTTCCTCAGATCTGAGCTTACATAAATTGGCAACATTTTTTTTATTGGAGCGTGATATTATATTGTAATAATTCGCATGAACAATTATTTTGTTGTCAGTGTATTCAGAGAGATAATGTTGTGTTGATACTATAGACCTTTCATAAGGGTTGCGTTTTCAAACTGAACCCTATTGATCATATCAATCTGTCCGTCAGCGGCTTAGATTTTTCGATTCAGATATCCTACTAGTAGATATAATACCCTTCACATTGTGAGAGGAGACCCGTGCCCAGCAGTGGGACAGTTATGGATTGTGATGATGATGATGATGACTAGGAGATAGATATACTAGATACTATTTTTTCTTAAATATTTTCAATATCTTTGTGTGTAAGTTATAGTTTTATTACTATATGTAAAGGCTAAGTAGTAGTAGTTTCAGACGAGCCCGCGAACATCAAACTAATGACGTCATAAGGACCCAAATAGCTGGAATCGGTAATCGTGCACGAAACGATTAATGGCACCTAAAGAATGAAAGAGGCGTGTTTCAAACGTAGCGTGTGTCGGTCGATAGTTTTTATCACGGAACAGATAGATAACTAATGTGGCATAAAAATTTATTACTATAGGAGCACTGACCAGCGCCGAGTGGTTGAACGTGGGACTGGAAGCATCTATTCCAGTTCCAGCCTGGATTCAAAACCCAAATGCCTCTAATTTTCAAAAACTACGCTTATACGCTACATTAGATTTTCATCATCACTTGCCTCGGTGAAGGAAAATATCGTGCGGAAACCTGCACACCTCAGAGTTCTCCATAACGTTCTCAAAGGTGTGCGAAGTCCGCCTATCAGCACTTGGCCAGCGTGGTGGACTATGGCCTGTACCCCTCACATTATGAGAGGAGACTCGTGCCCAGTAATGGGTTGTGATGATGATGATGGGAATATTTTAGCTTTGATGTACCGCAGCCTAAAATACTTTTTGTGTGTAATGTTTATCCATTTTGCTATTTTATCCATGTTAAGGTGTCACCTTGAAATAAATAAAACTTATGACGAGTTAAAAAGCCTTTTCTGGTCATGGGCTGAAAGTAAGTAATTAGTTACCACTGAGTAAGGTAATTTAAACCTCTATACTAATGAGAGACCATAATTTTACCTTCACATTAGTCAGTAACGGACACTTAAGTACACTACTCCTATGCTTGATAGATTAATGAGGAAAACAGATCGAGTATAATTTATAAACGAGATAAATATGTCAGTCTCGTTTCCTTACAATTAATGATTAAAAAAGGAGCGAAAAACTTTCACCTATCTGTCAAAGTTGACAAGCAAACATCTTTTACCAGCCCACAGTGGAGGTACCTTTCTCTCTCTCTTTCTCGTTTTGTATAATCGAGGTGGTCTGTAGCATACTTTAACACCCACTACAACCCATCAACTGCTGCCCATAATAACTGAGCTGTAAAAATACCTTGAACTAGCTGTGCCTGCGAGTTCGTCCACGAGGAATTTATTTTATAATTAAATAAAATCTAAAATAAAAGTAACCAAATAACTCCTTATTACATCAGCTATCTGCCAGTGAAAGTCCCGTCAAAATAGATCCAGCCGTTCCAGAGATTAGCCAAAACAAACAGACAGACAGACAAAAATTGTAAAAAATGTTATCCATATGCCAATTTCCAAATTTCCACATTCCGATTTTATTTATTTGTATAGATTTGGTCATATTAATCGTATTTATATATAGACTCCGGGTCTCAGGGACCGATTTTGACATCTGCGTTTGCAAAGCCACTACGAGTACTTTTCACGCTCCATCTATTTTTCTTGTTAATCTATGAAACGTACGTGAAAGGGTCTGTCTCTAATGGCAAAGATTCATTAGTTATGTTTAACTAGAACCCTCGATGATCCCAGACATGCTGATGAATATTACTAGCTTTGCCGTGAGTAATGTAGGCTATTAATAGTAATTTTGTTCGCGTGTACATCGTTATCACAGGTCTTCAGAATGAAAATTAACCCTTGGCATGCAAACGTAGGAGAAGAGCAAAGACCTATTGGATACGCCAAAGACAAAAAAAACGAGACAGACTGATAATATTTTTTGTCTCACTCTGCGTAGCGGCTTTTTCAAGGAAACCACAGTTGCTTACAAATTTGAAAGTGGAATTTTTAATGTGCCACTTACAATTGTACTTTCTGGTGCTATCTCATGTTGACCACGCTCACCACCTTTTTATATATACCCTTCTCTGTCTTCACATGCAAAGGTTTAGCCAAGTCAAGCCAAATTTTTCTTTTGTTATCCTTTACGGCACTGCCTTTGCTGTATTAGAGTAGTTATTTGTAAAATTCCTAATACCCTCAGAGTGTGAAGTTTTCCGAAAACATTAATATGTGAGTTGTAAAACTTGCCAAATCTTCTTCTGCATTAAGAAATTGCGAAACCCATCACGTCTTCCCACCATATTGAATCACGCGAGGATGTGTGAAACGAGTAAAGCAAATTACATTCGTATTCAACTGGGAATTCAAGGCTTCATAATAATATTTTCGTAAACTTAATAACTATGAATTCACTGCCAAATGTAAAAATATCCTCAGAATGGAAAATAACCGGGTTTTTTTTTCAGAGAAACGTTATAATTGACCCAATTATTCTTACTTGACGCAAGAAGACCTAAGCAATTAACGCCATTTTGTCGTTTACCGAAACCCATGCAGGTGGAACCGCGAAAAATCCTAGTAAATATTTCAATTTAAAGAATCCAGTTTATACAATTCATATTGGATTTATAAAAACACGTTTTCTTAAATTAAGCGAAAGGAGAGATACGACAATAATATATAATGTTTCAAATGTGGCCTATAGGTATGTAATAGACTTAGGGCCAGTTTCACCGGTTCCGGATAAAGTTCCGGATAGCCCTAGGAACTCAACTCCCAGATAAACTACATTTTTTGGCTTCTCAGGTAATCTGATAGAAGTGACAGAGAAAAGTGTTGGTTAAGCTATCTGCCAGTTCAAGTGGCTGTTAGGCGTTATCTGACGGATAAAAAATATTTCAAGTGGCGTTTCTATAACACATTTGGAATTTGAACTGTAGTAGGTACATCATATTATTATAAATCCTACTATTTTCGTTCTATAATGATAAAATTATACTGGAAAATATTAAAAAAGTCGAATTGGATTATTTTGAACAAAAAGTATTTTATTAATTAAGTTTTCAAAATAATTTTCAAATGACAATAATTTACGTAATAGTAACGAAACGCAAAAAGCGACGTTGCCGCTCCGTCAACTGTTAAGTGGCAGATAAATTCCTAGGGCTATCCGGAGCTTTATCCGTAACCGGTGAAACTGGCCCTTAATATTAAAAAGGGTCATAGAGTCCTTGGAGAAACTAGAGGTAATTTAAAAAACGAACGCCGAGCGTTAAACGGAAAGACCACGAATGACTTTGTTCCATCGATATACTCGTAGACCGTAAAATTTTTACGTCCACTGAAAAAACCCCGCGGGTTTCATATAAAGTAATGTTGCTGAATTGATTTCTGCTCGGAAAATATTATTTTGTGTACTAATGTTTTGTTAACTGTTCCTATCTGTATGTAATTATTGAACAACAACCCCGTAGATTATTTGGTAGTGATGCTGTAGTAGTGTACCTGCGATGTGAACAATATAATAATTAAGTTATCATAATAATAATCATAGTACTTGAAAATTTAATTAAAATTCCGTCGATTTTTAAGCAAACACTATAAAAATACCAGTTTTGATTCTGGTAAGAAAACCAGAATCAGATGAAATTATTTAATATTAACTTACAATTCCTATAAATTTTCGCCCGTACGGTTTAATTTATAGATTAAAAATTTGTTCCGAGATTTTGCCAAGCTTTATTAGCCTACACGGCATTACTGGGTAATGTAATGAAATACACATTTCATGTTTTTTTTTAATATTCATCGTTTGAATCTCATAAATTATGGATGAAATTTTCTTCCGAAATTTGCTTTTTATAGCTTTGCAGCGGCAGGGCAGCAATTTGGATAGTAGCTTTGCTTTATATGTTACAAATCCACAAAAGAATATACAGGGTGTAATCGTTAAGTGTGCGCAGGCGATTATTCCGTAACTATTACAGATATCAAAAAGCTTTAAACTGATATCGAAAGCACTTTACCTAATGAGTAAAATTACAATAATAATTTATTAAAATAAAAACGAGAAATATCCAAAAAAAATACATTAAACTCTCCCATACATTTAGTATGAGATAGTAGAAAGGTTTTACTTTCTTTATTTAAAGTGGAATAGTACCTACTCATTTTACCCTTATCATTTTATAATTAGGTATGTATAATATGATATTGATGAATTTCAAGTAGATACACACGTGTAGATTAATTATCTTACCACTTCAAATTAATAATAAACCTTGTTTCAATATCGTATTGATTTGAACTGGCTGAAAAGCAACATACTAAATAAAAACAAAAAGAAAGATACTCTTTGGTGTTCGTTCTAAATTCAAATTCTTTATCGCGGGAGTAGGTACTATTCCACTTTAAATAAAGAAAGTAAAACCTTTCTACTATCTCATACTAAATGTATGGGAGAGTTTAATGTAATTTTTTTTGATATTTCTCGTTTTATTTTTAATAAATTATTATTGTCATTTTACTCATTAGGTAAAGTGCTTTCGATATCAGTTTAAAGTTTTTTGATATCTGTAAAAGTTACGGAATAATCGCCTGTGCACACTTAACGATTACACCCTGTATTTGAACTTTTCACACACAACTGCAGCACCTCTTAGCCTAACTTATCTATGAAAAAACGCCAATAAATCACAAGTCCTATACAGAAAACTGTATCAAAATCAGTCAAGTCGTTTCAGAATAACAGCTGCATCTACTGTATAATGCATATGTATGTAATTATTCGAATCTGTTTTTACTTTTGAATCATGTGCACTTCTGTAAATATCATAATCACACTTACTGCACTAATATAAAAAAAATTAAACTCCTATAAATGAAATTATATGTTGTTGGCATTGACTTATTATTACTTGTTGGAGAGCTTTAGATTGGATATAGATACAAACAAGCAAGCTTTCACTAAACGCATACCTCTATTTTGTTAGGATATAATTGACTTTAAGCCTTTTCGTTCCAAGTTTTTACTGAATGTCCATGTTTCCTTTGGGAACGGGACCCTAAAAAAGAAATGGAACAGCAAATCGCGTATGGAACGATCTCCAGAGTATGTGGTGTGAAATGACGATAGCCTCTTCCGAGCGGCCGTTAAGGCTTTACGTGACCGGGTCAGAAAGCGATGTGAAAATTTCTCGCACTTTAATTCCATTAAAATACGAGTTCTTGATATAGCCAAGTGGTTTGAACATCCTGTTTGAACGTCCTGTATGCTATCTTATTTAAGCGTATTAGACATTCATTATCACTTGCTTTTTTATGGAAGGTAGCAAACAAGCAGCACCACCTTCCGCTGCCGCGTCTTAGAACAAAAATCGAATGGGGACTGGGATAGTTCCGGTTAGCAGACGGTGTTAGAACATTTAGCTAGTTAGTTTGTTAGTAAGTATCAGGACTGGGACAGGGACTGCTATGGGACTGGAAAACATCGTGAGAAAATGCACACCTAAACACACCCACCACAATGAGCTTACCTACCTACCTACTTAAAGTTTTTTGAAGTCTACCAATCTGCATGTACTCAGCATGGTGACTGCTTATATGTGGCAATTTTTTGTGGTAAGCAGACAAAAGGGCAGACGGGTCATCTGATGGTGAGTGATCACAGTCGCCCATGTACATTGGCAACACCAGGGGCGTCACCAACAAGTTGCCGGCCACGAAGAAAGCGAAAGACCCGCTTCTTCACTTGACTCGGCTATTACCTGTATCTCTCACATAATCAGAGGAGACTTGAGCCCAGCAGTGGGTTTTAAAAAGTAAGTTCTCTATGTTGTAGAAATAAAATGAATATAGGTAAAATATGCTTCACATAACACAAGAATAACTTTATGTTACTCATCGAATACCTGAAACTTATCGATATGTTGACAATCCAATACCTAAACAATACTTGAAACAATTTCCTTATAATCCAATCTTCGCAGATAAGATATTTTCTACAGCCCCACTTACGACAGCAACCAATAACAACTTCTATTTCTCTGTTCCACTAAGCTTTGGCTCAATAAGCCAAATTGGCTTTGAATTTCAGGTTATCTAAAAGTTTTCTTACGAATATACGGGAAAAGATTTAGTTATATATTTTGGATAATTCACACTATATCTTTATAATTTATAGCCTATGTGTTATTCTGATGTGTAAGCTATATTATTGTAAAGTTTCATCAAAATCCATTCGGTAGTTTTTGCGTGAAAAGGTAACAGACAGACAGAGTTAATTTCGCATTTATAATATTAAGTAAGGATTAATGTAGATTATATGTATATGTTGATCAACTACCATTATGAGGTCAATCTGCTTATTTATCACCTGTTATTAAAAAAAAAATCGACCTCATAACCATTTGATTCCACAGTGCTTTGAGATGGGGTCCTTTAAGAAGCGGGTCCAAGCGGATCCATGGCTTCTTTGGACCGGCGACGCGTTGGTCATGCCCCTGGTGAAGCTAATGTCCTTGGGCGAAGGTACTTACCATCACCTGAACCGTATGCTCGATTGCTCGTTTGCCTGCTTAGGGCATAAAAACCCGACAGTGTGATTGAATTTTAAACTGCTAGTGACAATGTGTAACACCCGCGTTTTGGTTGGCACCGCATGGACGATGTCTTCGAAGTTTCTGATGACTCGACGACGGTGACCAGTTACCATCAAATTATGACCATGACTATTCACATAAAAAAGTGTATAACTCTATAAACGTTAAAATTTTCTACGAACTACCTTGCTATTTTCCACCTTAGCCCAATTATGTAAATTGGTTTACAAGTTCTGGAAAAGTTTCCATGTTGCGAATATGATGTATTAAAGCTGAAGTTTCTGAAGTAAGTCTTTACGAAACTTTTGCATTACGTTTATGGGAAAGCTTTCAAATACGAGAAAAGGTGTTCGGAAGAAAAGTTGAATAAATGTTGCTTTGGTTATAAGGTATTTTAACAAGTGTTTGATAAATTACTACAAAAATCAATAGAAATAATAAACTTAATCTAGGTAAAAAATATATGTACCTACTTATATCTTCAAAAAATATAGTATAATTATGTTCGCATATACTTACTAATATTGATAATAATGCTTACGTTACAATTAAAAAAATATAAATATCTACAAAAAGTTTGACTACGTTACAGTTAATGAGTAAACCTCTTCACATTATTATTCCCCACATAAACATACGGCATTTTTTTCGCCCGTTACGATATCTATAGCTTTCATTTGATTAAAATGTATTTTTCATTAAATAACTGTAGCCACTACCCAGTCGCTCCTCCATGCCAAAAATCACATCGATCCGTCACTTCGTTTTGTCGTGAAAGACAAAAACATTTTCGTATTTCTAATAAATATAATCTATTAACTGCCCCTCGCTTCGTTTCGAAAGAACAATCGGACTATCATTTTAAATTATATTAAATTGCGGTGGTAGTGAACCTACTGATTGAGTAGGACAAATAAAACAAACAGAATTTGCTACTCCAATCTCACCACAATATTATCCCTGAAAACCGCATTCTAATCGCTTAAGCCTTTTCTTAGATGAGCGGGGTAAATTCATAGACAGATAGACAAACCAACAAACCCACAAAAAGTCTAAAAGTAAAATGATATATAATCATATGAAGCAGAAATAAAGCCTTAAATTTCTGATCTCCGCGGAACTGGTTCCGGTAAACTAATATTATCCAATCGTCCTTGTCATATTACCGTCTAAACTGACATCCGGGCTTCAGTTAAAAGAGAAGTTTGAAACCTGGTTACGTAATAAAGTTAAAATGTACGATTTTAAACTTAACTCATCGCAGATTGTTCACATTTTCTACTACTGTAGAGTCACTTCAGCCGTGACCACGACCCATGCCACTGACGTATTGGCGTACAAAATACACATCGTGAGTACCGGTATTACTGTAAAAAAAATGGTTGGCTTCTAATATTAAATCGTTATAGATGCTAAGTGGACATTCAACGTTTAAAGTTCAATGATACCATAGTTGCTTGACATAGTTAGTCGACTTTCATTTATTCTTTTTCACAACATGGCGTCTAGTTATTGCTATAATAATTTTTCATTATTGATAAGCCTATAATGATACTTGGAAGATAAAAACCAATCGATTAACCTAAGATTATCAAAATCTAACCAGCGTTTGTTCGCTATAGCCACAAAGGAACAAACAAACATACATAGGCTGGTAAACAATTACCGTCCTTTGCGTCGCGCAGTCGAATAGTTAAAGATATTTAAACCATCAAATCAGGGAACTGAATAGTCACATTTGATTTCTACCATACCTTACCTTTTACCCCAGACGTATTTAGCTGAAATAATGAAAATAAATCTTGTTATTTGTACCTACGTCGACTCAATTACCAAAATTTGTAGACGTTATCGTCGTACCAATCTTTCTGTGTTATTAAAGCTCGTAAGAAGCTTAAGTAACGAAAGCTGGGGAGAAGGTAGAGGAAAATATTAATATTGTGATAAACTTTGTAATGATATTATTTGTTTTAGTCTTGGAAGATACGAGAGTGTTCAGTTGTGTATGAAGAAAGGTTTATACCGATATTTCGACCCAATTGCATGGATCATGGTCACGCCGATAGAGAGCAGTCTCGCCGTAATAAAGATCGTGAAAACCCGTTACAGTTTAGTGTCCGCGATGATAAAAGTTTGAAAAGTATATTAATCATCATCATCATTATCGCAACCTATGACTATCCCACCGCTGACTCGAGTCTTCACATTGTGAGGGCTACAGGCCATAGTCCACCACACTGGTCAAGTTTGGATTGGTCAACTACGCACACCTTTGACCACCTACCACCACCATTACATATTCTAAATAACCCTTGCTTTATGAATCTATATATGTATTAAACATGCAGCAAAAACCTTGTACGTCCATTAACGAAAATTATGCACCGGAGAAGTATAAAATTAATCCCAGTCAAAGCTGAGTGCGGAAAGCTAAATAAAACATTACACACACATAAAAAGGTTACTCTATGCACACTACCATACGTTCGACATGACATGACGTTCATAGTGTCAATGTGAAGTAACCCTTTGACAGTATGAGTTACGAATTTCAAGCGCATAAGAAGTTAATTCGCGTAGTTTAACAAGCTGGTTTGTCGTCTTAGACGTCTTTAGTGTTCCAAAATTCAAATGTCTAGCGGGAACAACATTTCCATCAAGCCTTCTTTCTTTTTGGTCATTTCTCATCTATTAATATAAAAAAGCTTTTGTTACCATTTCGTTGAAACTCTTTGTCACTGACAACAATAAAGGAACGAAACTCGCCGAAACAAAACAAAATGTATATTAATATCGGAAAAAATATTTATTTTAAGTAGGGCACAACGGCGCTAGCACTGATTACTACGACTTGGTCGTTTTCATCAATATCATATTTATTTACTTACTTGACGGCGGAAACGAAGGGAGGTGCTAATATCTGGATAACTTTTACAACTGACGTAACACCAAATGCTAGATGGAATGTCGTGATATGAAGAAACAATACGTGATATTAAGTGCCATACTGTTAAATCCGCTATTGTTGTTTGAACGTAATGCTATTATAATGTACTGGACAATTGTAAAGGACGTCGTTTGTATTCAAAGCCCTGGTCTCCATACCCATACTTCATCTCTAATCAGGATAGTCGGCGTCCTTTCCATGTACATATTTTAACACTTCATTGTTTCCACACCACAAAATAAAAATACATAAAAATACTTAGAATACAAAACAATGGGCAGCTTTATCACTATAAAGCGATTTCTTCCAGGCAACCCGGTATAATATTTAGAGACAATGCGAAAATTAAATGGGTATAATCATTGACTTATTATTACTATGGACGTCGAGTCTCATACTAAAATCGCAAAAAAATGTCCCAGTCACATCCATCGCGAGAATTAAAATGTTAACAAGGTAATTTAAACATGAAAACCATTACATCTCGGTTTAATTTCGATTGTAGATTGTAGCTCTTTTTGAGTTTTGTTGCTCATTTGGCTCGGACATTTTTTAGCGCGGACCCGCCGTCAGTAGTAATAATAAGTCCATGGGTATAATAAACAAGTAAGTAAAAGTAAGTTTGGTTTCTAGATTTTACTCTTGAATTTACAGGAGATGTTGACCCGTACGGTGCAATGGACGCAATGGTTCACTTGCTTTGGTGTAGGAAAATTGCACACCTGAGAGTTCTCCTTATTGTTCTCAAAGGTGTGTGAAATCCGAAAATCTGCACTTGGCCAGCGTGGTTTGGACCCGTGCCCAGCAGTGGGACTGTTATGGGTTGCGATGATGATGATGATGATGAAGTACATTGTATGCGTATTGCGTGTGTGTTTGTAACTGCATGCATGTTTGAGAGAGTAATATTAGTTATACTTATGTCTATACGCAAAGATGTTTTTAAGTATTTTATACAATTATGCAAATACATTTGTTTAATATGTATGTTTACTTAAAATTCAAAAACTTCTGTCTCTTCCGAACTTCGAAGTAGGTATTTGTCGAAAAACATAATTCATTATTCTGTTTATTAAATAAATTATACACACAAAGTATAATGGATGAATTTTCCAATCAACACCCACTCGGGAATGCAAAAATACAGCATTGGTAGCAATTATGAAATTGGCATTTGGCACCGTTTACTTTGCTAATTAAAAACAGCTCTATCTACGCTGGTTTATGTCAAAAAATAAACTGTATTTCAAAGGAATACGGTTCAAAAGCTGGTCTTATAAAGGCCTTATTGGTGTGAAACGCTCTGTACGTTTCTCATGATTGGATCGATTAATAACTGTTGTATGTTGTGTAGATTGTAAGTCTGATTGCTTTTGACGATTCAATAAAAGACGGGTGGAATTTTTGACATGACATACGTCTTTATGCTTGCTTGGGAGGCAATTAAAATAACTAAACGTTTCGTATTGATTATAGGGCGAAGTTTAAAAAATGCGTAACGTATAATACTTTCTTATTACTTGTTGTAGTGGCTACAGTGACATGCATTTTTTTTAACTTTAGGTGTCAATGTACCTATTTCAAGGGATTCTGTTTTCCCCCATCGATCGGTTACGGAACCTTTAAAAACAAAGATAATAAAATCGAGGGAAACAGTTTGGTGATGTAACTTAATATCTATGACACCTATTTCTGAAATTGAATTACACCAATCGATAGCTTAGATCAAACTCAAACTCTAATCATTTATTTCATAGGTATTTTAATACACTAAACTTATGAACGTCATGTTTTGCATTTACCAACGTTTCGCTAAGGTGCCTTTAAATTTTAAATCTTAGAGGATAAAAACGGCGAAAGAAAACTCCTAGTCTCCTCCTAGGATCAAAGAATTTGTTAGTTTCCTGAGAACTTACCACGCGGTGGAGGAGCAGAGGCCGCCATTTTAGGAACGCTGCTGAAAAAAAAATTATATAATTGAACTCAGTTTTAATAGGATAGATATACAAATACGCATTTCACGATCAACCTGGTATGACGTCACAAATTTCCATGAAGCCCAGCGTGTATAATCTATGAAGCCCGGCTATCAATAACAGTACCTACCCCAGTCCTTATACTTCCTTACAAACTTATTTTCTTAAAAGGTCTTATAACTGGACAAACCTTCCTACCGTTTGCTACCTTAATTCCATAAAAACAAGTAAGATTCTCTCCAGATACTTATTCAGAAAAGATACATACCCTAACAAGCTCAATCCGCCGCACTTGAAAGATTAATCAGTATCGTAAAAATGTTCCATTTTTTGTTTTTCAACGTGTCACCCTGCCCTTGATTGATGACCTCCAACAGAACTCATCAGAGGTAAAGTAGAGTTGTGCTGTCGTAAATACTTTTTTATTACTAATAAACAGGTTCATAATGCGTAAACTTTAAAGCAACTTTCAACCTTTTTAATTTTAGGAAAGTTTACATTAATTGGCTATGTAAACTTTCGTAAAACTAAAAAGGAATGTTTCTTTATTATTGTCTTTAAAATAATTTTACAAGTAAACCGACTACAAATTAATGCAAATTTAAGACTTATGATTTTCCCATGGTCATTGTCAGAACTGAAGCAACTTGCTAGAGGACCACACGGGAAACACCAGCTTTCAAATAAAAAAAGAATCATCAAAATTGGTAGATCCAGTCGACAGTTCTGAGGCAACAAACATAAAAAAATAAAGTCGAATTGACAACCTCCCCCTTTTTGAAGACGGTTAAAACAATAATTTGCATGCAAAATATAAACATAATTATTTTTAACTTAAGTCTTTGAAAACAAAAAGAATTTGCAAACCTAAGCAGCCCGTGAAATCGAACCTGGGAAAAACAGAATTTCTTTTCCAGTAAGTAATTATGTAAATCGGCTTTTCGATATCATTTCTATTTTATCCCCATTCTGTGCTCGAGGTTAAACACCGTAAGGGAAGATTGTTTCGGTTAATATCACTGTTTTATTATTTATGATATTCGTGTATTATTCTGCGTATATTTCTATTAAGCCGCTGACCCACTGCGGCGGCCGCTGTGCCCGAGCATTCGGCGAAGTTAGCAGCGTGGATTCGTTTGTTTGACAACGTGGGTATGCGTTTCCACTGTAGCACACGTTATACTCGAATTCTAACCCACGACATGTACAACTGTCGCAGAACAATTTTAAATCCTAGCGCGTATCGTTCCGTGTACTGAATTTAACTAACAAACCTGGCAGGTACACCCAAGCGTGTGTCTTAATTTAATTCCATTCATTCAATTTAATGACGTCAGGTCGTGTGTAGCATATTCGTGGGATGCAGTGGTCGTTTATCAGTTTTCAAACACACGAACATAATATCTCCGTAAGCTGCTGTGGGTCCGCGGCTTTATTTCGATTTATTACAAAACGGAGAATAACAAGAATTGGTTCTAATAAAAAACTTTTTATTTCGTATTTGCTGTAGGTATTGAGCTGAATCAAATTTTCTTTTTTATTTTAGCCGCACCGACCTTCGCCTCAGTTTTGAGTGGCTATGCTTGTCGAGAAAAGGAACCCAGGTTCAATTCCGGTCAGGATCAGGCATTCTTTTTGACGATATCGTAGCCTAGTTGATAGTGACCTCGCGCCTGAGAAGCGAAGGGTCCCGGGTTCATTTCCCGGTCATCGCAGATGTGACAGATAAATGTTTGTTCTCCGTTCGTGGATGTCAGTGATCCTTTTTTTAGAGCGTGAGTGTGTGTTTTTGAAGTTTCTTGTGTATTTTAGACATATCATTTATGGTTAAGCAACTAACATCACAAATAATTTATTTTCATCGTTAATTAATTAATCAGCAAACAAGCCGACACGCCACCTAATTATAGCCTCAACCTAGTAATGGCCCACTACAGGGCTCGGGTCTCATCTACTAACAGAAGAGGTCTAGAGCACACTCTACCACGCTGCTCCAGTGTGGATTGGTGGAGGGATCAGTGGACGACGTGCTGGATGTTTTTATACCACCGTTGCTTAACGATTATGCGACGTTGCTTAACGACTGCGAAAAATACCGCTTTAAGTGCCCTTCGAAGCATATAATATAGAAATCGCCAATAGCAGTCACCCATCCAATTACTGACCGCGCTCGCTGATGCTCGACTCGGTCGATCACTTACGATTCAAGACACTTTGATTAATATAACTAAATTAATAATAGGAATGCAATCACTTGTTTTACGTTTTCGGCTCTTCAGTTCTTTGTTTACGAGTGTAATCCACTCCACAGTGTTTTCGCTATAGACAACAATTGGCAAAAATATCACTGCTTTGCAAAATTTGAAACAAAGAGTTTGTGAATGAAAAAAACGTATTCTACTAATTAAAAAAAATTAAATAGTTAAATTAAATAAATAATAATTAAAAAATAATATTAAAAATAATTAAATAATAATTAAAAAATATTAAATAAAAAAAATTAAATACTACTAATAAAAAAAAACTGAATTAATTCCTTCAACTGTTCATGCAAATCAGTAAGAAATGTAGACTCGGGTGGACCCTGCACCTGTCACATACCGATCTATTGATCAAGAGACCTTCGTCACAATGTTTAATGCGTAGGCCTCTTCGGAACAAATCAAAGAACCCGAACTACGAGTATAACTCCCAGGTGATTATTAGGATCCCTATAGCATTGCTATTAACTTAATTATATTTTTAGTACTTTATCTTTAATCTAAATGAGTATCACTTACTGAATACACACGAAATCTTGAAAATCACTAGACCTATGGAGATGTAATTTGGCAGGGAGGTGGGTTATTTATAGTAATCACTATTAATTGGCCGATATTTTAATTTCTTCAAGTAATATACACTGTTTAATTATGAAATTATGTTTTTACGAAGCAAAGATTTGGTGCGAACTTATAATTTGTAAATAATAACATTGCAGTTAAATGATATAGTTGTAAGATCATTTACAGATGAGTGACAATTATGGTTATTTATAAACAGTAGTTACATTATTTTAAAAAGAGACACTTTTCTTTTTGATAATAATAAAACACGCATGTGCTTGTGCAAGTGTGCGTGCATGTGTGTGTGCATGTGCACACGTCTCAGGCTTGAAACTGAATCCTACATTTTAATATTATCTTTTGGATATATTACTACACCCTAAATTACTAGGTACATTCATATATTTTATCAGATAAATAATATCAGAGAGGATGGTGCATAAACAGCTTTAGAGGATGTCGGAATTTGCTGGATGAATCGCTAATTACTTACATTACTAGTTCCCCAACTATGCCGAAGACTCTAAGTTATTTGCGGCACATTTCGAGTTATTTGCGGCATATTTCGAGTTATTTGCGGGATGTCTCGAGTTATTCGAACTATTAGCAAAGGCGGTCCGATTAGTGTACACCTAAAGTTTATTAGTTGTGGCGTAGGACGGCTCTGAAGGTGAACTAGAGATTCTGATTAATGAGTAATTTTGGTGCGGCATAAAATATTTTTATGAAAGAAAATTAGTCAATGTTAAAATATAAAAATGTGATTTTGAATCGAATTATTAAGAGTTACATATTAAGTTAACTTTTACACTTCTTTTATTAACATTATTCTGACATATTTTTTTAGGATCTTTCTTGTAGTTTTGTTACTTTTCTGAGAGGAGAGAAAAGTATGAAAGCAAGTACTGGCTCTAAAGCCGCCAAAAAAACTTTTTTTTTCATAAGAAAATATGTTTTATATGCTTTTAAAAATAAATCCAATCCTGAATCCTTAAATATAACCAATGTTTCTGTTGCAAATCAAATTACTTCGGTACGTAATTTGTATGTAAATCTTACAATAACACCCGCTTCTAATTATTCAATCCGTGTAATGATATCTTTGTAACAGGCAACAATAATACTCACAATGCGCATCGCATTGTGTCGAAGCTTAATGCCGACACTTCACAATGGGGACCCTCTGAAGCTCTGTTTTCTACTGATACGGCACTGACAGTTTTCATACATCAATATTATAGTCCAGAATTAACAGCACAAAAGGATTGCGGAAATCAAGTTTTAAGTCCGGTTAAACCATTTTAGAGGCAACCTTAGTACTGGAGGGAAGCAACATATCTGTGACCGAATTAGAATGAAATTCTTACTGATAATTACTAACTTGACTAACAATCACTAGTAGTCCCTAACCCAATGTTCGCACTTCCTAACAAACGAAACAGCGTCTGTTAATTAGACAAACAGTCCCCATTTGAGTCTTGTAAAACAAGACTGTCGGTCACAGTTGTCATGGGTGACAGTGGAAGGGTGGTGCTGCATGCTCGTTTACTACCCTAATTCCATAAAAATATAGATAATCAAACACGCACGATAAAGTATGACGTCATTGTCACGTTCCGCCTGAGCCGATTGTCCAAACGAGAGCACGCACAAGCGATAGAGGCAATTTTTAATCAATGTTTTCTTATGACGATATCACGTTAAATTATCGTCCGTAAACACACTTTACAAACAACCATTTTTTATTTTTTATTTTTCTACTTAAATGAAGCGGGGAGAAGAAACTTAGATAGCAAAATTGATTGTTTGAAGAAGAGAATTTCAGAGGCACATAGCAAGTCAAAAGGGTTTTTTTATTTATGTATATAGGAAGTTAAATGTACAGGAATGCTAAATAGGTCATTTAAGGATCGAAGGGAACGATTTTTACAGTACCTAATGACATAAATTGGACGACCCTATCGCTCAATGATGACCTTGCCCGATGTTTAGAGATAGCGTATTGGTATGCATAATTATTTCACTAAAAGCAGTGTCCCGAGTGGTTTTAATGTTGGACTCCCGAACCAGGGTTCAAATCCCGCACGCATCCCTAATTTTCAAATATTATGAGCGAATTAGAATTTATTCATCATCTGCTTCCGTGAAGGAAAACATCACCTGAACACCTAACAGTTCTTCATAATTTTCTCAAAGATGTGTGAAGTCCACCATTCCGCACATGGCCAGCGTAGCCTGTATCCCTCTTATTGTGAGAAGAGACCCGCGGATAAAAATGAGGGGTCCTGGATGATTTGCAGGCAAGAAAGACATTCACGTGACACATAAATGACTTGTCACTTATTTGTTCTCGTGTGTTAGTGATGTCTTTGTGTGGTCCATGCCACCCACGACACAGAGATTCCTAGAGTATGAGTGTGTTAGCGTTTTTTTTTATAATAGTACTGGTTGCCCCAGCGTACTTCGTACCGCTTGATAATTAAAAAAATTTTTGGTCATATATCGATAGCAACCCCACCTGCCGGATCCAATTGTGAATCTAAACCATCCTCGAATCCACTTGAACACACACAAAAAAATTCATTCAAATCGGTCCAGCCCTTTAGGAGGAGTTCACTGTCAACACACGTACAGAAGAATTAAAATATAAAGACTAGTAGGGATATTCGTTTGTTATCACTCAACGCTACTCCACTAGGGATTTAAAGCGCAGAGATTTGAATGTGAAAACATTAATAATGTACTATTTTATAGCTGTTGGCAGAACGGCGTATTCTCATTCAGCTAGTTCGTTACTCACCTATTGTTAGAGTTTCGAAGTAGATTGACAATAACAATAGAAGCGTTGCAGTATTTTACATTTTGGACAACACTGGCGAACGACATTTAAGGATTTAACCCAAATAGTAACATTTTAGTGCAGTAGGTGCTAATAAAAGGGTTCTAAAAGTTATTTTATTTGAGTAATAAGTTTAAATAACGTACGATGTTTGTTTAACACACCGGATCGCCGTTCCGATGGTCCTGGGTTAGATTTCCAGCGAGCCGGAAATTTGAATGATGAATTTAAATTTCGGTTCTTGGTCTGGGTGTGTGTGTTCTTGTCTTGTGTGTTATCCATGGCACCCACGACACAGGGAATCCTAGTGTGTCACTGATCGCAACATCAGTAAGTTCATTCACTCTTTTCTTAACATGTAAATAAAATTGAGGAGTCTGTCTGTGATTTCATTATAACTATGTTTCGTCAAGCGCTAATAGTTATTTGTACGATAGGTACTAAAGCACGAGCAAACATTTTTTTTTTTAATTTTGTCTATCTGTCTTTCTGTTTGTCCGGGCTAATCTCTGAAAAGGATGATCCGATTTAAACGGGACTTTCACTAAAAGGCAGTAATAGAACAACCTGTGGGCCACTTTTTATCTTAAGTTTCCCACGGGATCGGGATTTACGCGGGACAAACTAAGCGAAAAAATTCGCGAACCATTTAAATAAAAAAGATTTTAATAAATAAATCATTTACTGAGCTGAACTAATAGTTCAATTAAATTAATGAGTCATATACCGCAGTACTCTTACAACATTTCTAACTTCGTAAACTTCGACTTAGTTCACAACTTTAATGGGATAAGTTCAATCTCTTCTATTGAAAATTAATTATTTAGAGCCCATTTGTAATTAAATTTAAAGGGTTTTAAAAATATTCCATTACTCTGAGGGTTTTCGTAACCAACTTGACAGTGAAGGGCTTTATTATTGTTGAATTAACAGGCAATGTCTTCCAAATGTATTTTTAACTTATATAGCCGATAATAGCAGATGAGCTATCCAAACGTCAATAGTCAGTGTCACTGAGAGGAAACTGAAAGTAGACCTTATGTCTCCAGTCGGAACACGACAATTTGTTTGACGTCGGACTCAAGTACCTAACAGGGCTAGTTTTAAAAAAGAAAATAACACCACTAACAATATCTATTAATTATTATTTAATAATAATATTAGTAACACAATCCTTACGCGAATCGCTTACGGTTGAATTTCCGGCCGGATCGGAGTTGGCCATAGGTACATAATCTCAATTGCGCGTGGATTAGTTATTTTAAGAAAATGTTGGTAATTCAACCGTAACACGTAATCAATCAAATTATTTATAACGATGTAAATACGACAAAAAGCTTCATGATATGAGTTGAATCGGAGTCGAGTTGAAATTGAGGTAATGCAATGTGCGCAGATCTTAAGCCAGTATTCCGCGAAAAATACAAATCCGTTGTATTTAAATTATGAATGAAGCAATGAATTTAAAACTTTCCACCGTCAAGCGTTGTGGGCGAATGCAAACACTTTTATAATTCAAACACTCAGCAAACAGACAACAGAGTTAGGAACAATATAGTTGTTTGCAATTTTTCTGTTTACAATTTTATAACTGCGTAGCCATTGTGAATTGTAGGCAATGACGTTATCATAAGAAAACATTGAAGAAAACCGAACGCTTAGACCGATCGTGCCTCTCTATCGCTTGATCCGCGCTCTCGCTTGCACGCTCGGCTCTTGCGGAACGGTGCAGCCGGCGTTCATCGTTTTATAAGACGTTTTCACGCCAAAAACAATAAAATTAATACAAACCTTAATCTATAATCAGGCACAAATCGACACGTCACTTGCAATCCAAATTTAATTGATTCATCATCATCATCATCACAACCCATAACTGTCCCACTGCTGGGCACGGGTCTCCTCTCACAGCGTGAGGGGTATAGGCCATAGTCCACCACGCTGGTCAAGTGCGGATTGGTGGACTTCACACACCTTTGAGAACATTATGGAGAACCCTCAGGTGTGCAGGTTTCCTCACGATGCTTTCCTTCACCGAAGCAAGAGATAAAATTAATTTCTAATACGCCATATTTTTTTAAATTATAGGTGTGTGTTTTATTTAAACCTAGACCAAACCCTGTTCAGGCGTTTAACGTTTAAACCTTTTGGCTATGACGGCTATTTAGTTCAATTTTATTTAAAAAAGGAAATAACGTTTTTGTGCTAAAAACTGAACAAAACCTATTAGATTAAAACGGTAATATTCCCGCCTGTATCGTCAAAGCTGGGAAATGTTTTAGTCCAACGGGCTTGCTCTTTGCTTTGCCGTATGAAACTTCACTTTAATTAAATGCTATCAAACATCTTTGCCTGGTTAGCGGTTAAACATTTTCGGTAGTTTTTGCGTGAAAGAGCAAGAAACATTCATACATCCATACAAACTTTTATAATATTAATAGGATTACCTTAATCAAAAATCATCCAAACATAATTTACTAAGACTTTGATAATATATTTCACAGAAAAAGAAGTACATTTCATTGAAGTTTATGAGTCATAATTGAGTTATGCGGCCGTCTTCGCATTCATGAATTATTTGCTCATCAGTCAATCTATCAATTGTATTTACTCTCTTACTCGTATAAAGACGTAACCCACGAGCAGATTCGTGACGGAATTCGTTTATTCATAATAATATCTGTTTATACGAAATCCGTCCATAGAATCTGATAAACTTATCGTTACTTTGTATTTATTTTACTAACGAGTCTATTTAGTGACCATTCCGTTAGTCGAAAATTTGGTGTCGTGTGTGGCTTATCGATAACAAGCGAGACCAACAGCTTAAACGTGCCCTCACGAGCACGGAACCGCTAAAGATTTTTTTTTCCTCTAGCGGTCACCCATCCAACCACCAACGAATTACAACTACTCGGCCTATCCATAATGATCGACGCATGCCGCCGGGCTTTTACCACTTCGACCTATACCTACTTCTAACAAAGCTTTCAATAAAACCTTGTAAAAAGGAATCCTTCACAATAAATTCTGAGCAAAAATCCGCCGATATTAGGGGCCGTAATTAGATCATCTATCCCTATACCGAGACATCAGCTGTAACCTCGTTTTGATCGCTAATGCCCGCATGTTTACTCTGATCACATACGCACGCGTCGCTACATATAATTACATTTGCTCTGGCCGGGTGAATCCATTGCGCAAATTCCAAGAGGATATCCCAGTTTCCCGTTTTAAGTAAACTGGTTATTTATAGATATGTTTGTTTGTTTCAACACCATGTTTGTTTGGATTTGTAATAAGATGAGGGTTTAGATGACTAAGCACGTTTACGTACTCGTACTTGGTACGTGCTGGGTTTAACTATCAGTTATTGATTTGGCAGTGATAGCCGAGTGGTTAAGCGTTGCTTCACACGCTTCACTTCCACGCTGTTCCAGTGCGGATTGGTGGAGGGGTTAGTGGCCAACCCAAGCGTCGGGTTTTTAAAAGCCGCCTAAAGGTATCCGAGATGGGTTAACGATTGTTACCAACTGATAACATCCGGGACCGACGGCTTCACGTTCCCTCCGAAGCACAGAAGCGCCCAAGAAATTTTTCCCACTTGCCACCCATCCAACTACCGCCCGCCCGCTGTTGCTTAACTTTGTCGATCACTTAAGATCGACGCAAGCCGCCGGGCTATAAGCGCTTCAGGTACTTCTTCGCAACCGGTGACATTGATAGGTACAAATCCCGTGATAATAATAATTTCGGATGCAATTACTATCCTTGGCCATGAAGATAGTGATGGTGGTGTTATGAGGTCGGTCATTAACATCTTATGCTGCCTTATAGCCAAAATTGACATGACGTGTTTCCGTTACGTCCGCATGTAGATATTATACGATTTCTACCATAACTTACCTACATCATAAGCCGCGTTAAACTAATGACATCGTTATAAAGTAAAAATCTTTTTTACACAAGTAAGTAGATGAATGTTAATCTGTATAAACATCAATATGTCAAGGTATTCAACAGAGTAAAAACATAAAAAAAGCTTTTATCGATAAAAAAATCAAAAAGTTAGCTTTAATTTTCAAGCGAAAATAAATATATTCTAGATATGGTGCTTAATTTAAAGCCAACATTTTAATATTATAATTGTAATTAACATCATCTATATCTTCGAATAATTAAAATAAACATTTTGTCGCGTATTGCATTTCTATTCCATTTAAAACCTTATCGTCTTTCTCACCTCGCTGTAGGTTTGGCATTTTTTGTTCCATCTACCAGTCACGATTGTCCGCGTGAGCTGCGAGTGAATTTCTTTTTCTAGCCCTGCCCTTCTCCCCTATCCCCTTCTCAGCCGTTTTCTTGAGTAACGCAAATAAATAATAAGTCGATCAGTTTCTCATAAAAACCTAGAGGACGAATCTTCTTTCTCTTTATTTAGGTCAACAAAAGATTAAACTGAATATGAGCTCAATCTAATATTCGCAGCACTTGAGCGGACCTCTCTTATTGCTGTCGTAGAGAATACCGAGACAACGCGGCCCGCATTCGGAATGAGATATTGGATTTTATGCTGACGTAAGCCATTATTACAGCTCACGGTCTGTCTTTAAACGGATCCCGGCGAACGACTTCCTCCCGAAGTGGCTTCGTCAGATTTTGTGAGCGAATGAGCGATGGAATGATTAATCGCTCACAACCGATTTCTAGTAGGTTGCGGGCGTAATACGATTTTTATTTGCATTCGATTTTATTAAGCTCGTTTGATATTGTGTGTGTTACTTGAGTGATCTGGATTCGATTTCAATTAATAGGCACATTTTATTTACTTAATCTTTATTGAGAGCAATAAATATATCACGGTACAAATGACGGACTTGATCCTCAATGCATTCTCTACCAGCTAAAAATTGGTCTAAACATAAATTTGACAAAAGTGATATACATACAAATTTCTACATACAAATTACCTATATTGATGAGACATCCCTGTATAAGTAAGAGGAGTAGTAGAAGAATAAAGAATAAGAAGAGATAATTTCAATTTATTGCTTTGCATTGAATAGTACATTCATATAAATGACACAGTTATAAAGCCTCTTATTCAGCTAACAATTCTTTATTTAGCATGCAAATTACAAATGAAATGTATAGATATATTATGCGAACCAATTCTAAACATTGCTACCAAGTGGGTCACTCTTTAATTTCCAAGAAAAAATCCTCATTTAAAACTTACATAGGCAAACAGCTGAATAGTGCTATCTAGCCGAGCTCATTGGAAATGTACCAGGCGAACGAACGTGGCGTTCTGGGACATTAATAATAGTTAGGGGCAAGCCGAGCACAGACCCTGCTTTGTACTCGAGCCAATTCAGAAAATTGAGCGTTCTAATTCCCTTTACGAGCTACGGGTAGTAATGCTAACTCGTAATTATAAATGTTTCTATTTAATAAAAATGTAAGATTATTACGCTTTTGCATCCACAGAAACTGATGTTGATTTTAATTTTTATTAGCACTATTAGATAATAATTAGTAATTAAATAAACGTTTACACACTCATACCCTATGTCGCGGGTGGCATGGGCGACACAAATAAATTTTGAATCCGACTGGGATTCTAACCCGGGACCCGTCACTTCGCAGACAGAGTCATTAGCAACAAGGCTACGGACTGTCAATTGGTTCAGACTGTTTATGAAAAATTTAAATCTAAAGTGACCGGCAGACAAGCACTCATGCCGTGAAAATCGTCACTATAACAATGACAGTTACAATGTGTTTATAAAAGCAACTCCTAAGGGTGTAAAATAAGTATGGAAAACAGCTAAAAAAGTAAAAAAGCTTGCGTCAAGTAAAAAATTGAAAATCAGTTAAAAGGCGATCATTTCCACGGTCAAACCGCGGGTAACAGCCACTAGCATATAATACAACTTGATTCATTATTCAGCCGCACATAAATATTCAGAACAGTACACAGTGACGGAAGAGATGCAACTATAATATAAAACAAAATATAAATAAATACCAAACATTGTACCCACCGGAAACACGTCGGTTTAATTACACGCGGATAAATTATACGAAAAATAAAATGGTTCGCAATGAACTGTTATGCTGGCGATGTTTTAATTCGTTCATTCGTGTCGGTTTGATAAAAACGGGGATTACGATATTTAAAAGCAACATAATTAAAACTGGTGGAAGAGATGAAATTTTAATATTTATTTATTTATGCTTGTTGTCATGGACCTTACAATTTAATTTCATGAAGATATTTCAATCTACAGACAGTAATTTAGCTATGCCGGGAGAAATAAGCACCAGGTTCAAATTTAGGTTTAACAGCTGGTAGGTACACACATGTGTACACCTTAGGACTTAGGACCTTAGGACTTAGGACACACCTTTTAGTACTTAACGCGCTCGATTATACCCATTTGGGTATAATTCTGACCATAAAATTATCTGAATCTAAATAAGTAGTATAATGATCCTTCAATGGCTGTTATTGTCTGATGTTTCTACAGTCATGAAAATACTGATTTCGAACTTTTGAACTTTCTTTCACAGGAGTAAAGTGGGAAATTTTCGAATCTACAAAATTAGAAAATCTTTCTAATAATAACGGGAGTTTCATTAGCAATAATGGGTTGGTAATGGAATAAATTATAAATAATGCATCAGTCCGGCATTGAATCTAGGACATTTCAGCAAAATTATTACACACAGCTACAGAACCGAAGTTCAACAGTATAGACTACTAAGACTTAAGTTCCCATTTCCAGGGATACATACGATCATATTTTCACCGAGCCTAAACCAGTTTAAACTAGATTAAAGCAGTTTAATACAGCTTAAATTTAATAAACTAGGGATCTCCATTCAAATAATAGAAGCTTTACGGGGAAATTAGAGTCTGGCCTAGGTTAAGACTCATCACTAATCTTGTTACTTGGATCCGGCTTAGGGTCGGGTAGTTAGTTACCTACGTAATCAGGGTAACTATAGTGGCACTTAAAGACATCCCTAACACTTTCAATTACAGTTTGTGTTTATTAGAAGTTGGTTAGGGTTGCACGTTTCAGTAATTAAAATGTATAGCACGAAATGCAAAAACAAGATGTAAATTAGAATTATATGTATCAATTACGGCCACTGGTCTGCTATTATGGCCACTGTGTACTATATACATAATCGTACATACAACATGTAAAATATACCTGTATCTAACTGATGTCTACCATGGAAGATATTTGAGAAATAATATTATTAATATGAGGGTTTCATTTGAGTACGGAACACTCGATTTAATGCCTATTTCTAAAACCACGTACTTATTTAATACCCTTGCGTGCGCCGTTTATTGAGACCAAACAGCACAAAAGCTTTGGGATTAATACAATTATTAATAGTTTATTGAGTTTACGTGCGGCACTTAACTTGATTAGCTGGTTGGGAATACGAGAGTCGTGTTTACTCACGGTGTTTGTTTATACTTAACAGTTTAATTCTTTTAATAATAACCGCCTTTGATTCATATCTGAACACCTGTGTCAAGTATTCACATTCGAATAATGTTTAGACTGCATTAAATAAACATACAGTGCATCGATTGACATAAACATAGTATACTTGTTTACAGTAAATGTCACAGTTAAAAGTAACAATAAAGTATATTAAACAAAAATCGGTAACACACTCTTTCTCCGCACTAGGATTCCCTGTGTCGCGGGTGGCATGGACAACACAAATAACACTCCAATAACACCCAATACTCGAGCACAAACATTTAACTGTCACAAATATCTGACCCGGCCGGGAATCGAACCCGGGACTCCTCGCTTCCCAGGCACGGTCAGTACCAAGGTTAAGATGTCGTCATATCTTAAAAAATCAAAGTATACAAATGTCAGAAATATTACTAATTTAGTCACTATTTCAATCAATTCGTATACTCGCCTGCACCATATTTCTACATGACTCAGTTTCGTGGATGTTTAAAGCCGCAAAATGACAGAGAAGCTTTTGAAATATGGCCGGCGACACTTACTAAGAATTCCCTGGACAGCTTTTCATACTAACGTCCCTATTCCCAACGAACTAAGCTCGTCCATTTGCCACGACACTCCGATATTCGCCTGCACGGAATTCTTTTATATTTTCGACATATTTTTGCATGCATTAGAAAATGGTTTCCTACGGTAAATGTATTAGTGAATATTAAATAAGAGGCATATTGATATAAATACCAACGTTTGAGAATAAATGCGGAATATGAATTCAATTGTATTTTTGGATGCTGATTAAACTTTTAATTAGTTAAAAAAATTAATCTAATTGTAAGTTTAATCATTATTATTATTTCACTATTTATTGAAAAACCTAAAACTAGGAATTACAATGGGCGGACTTAATGCCTAATGGCATTTATATAATTGCATCGCATTTAAACTGCGTGATAATACCTAAAATGAGAGTATGCGAAGCTGAAGATGTTGGCAACGAGTCGGTGATGTTTCTGACTCGTGGTTGGCGGTACCTACTTACTAAGTATTTGTCGGCTGTTGAATTAAAAGAAGTTGGATGGCCTATCCTAATCTATGTCCAAAGACACAGTCAAACTGATGATAAAAAAGTTTCAACACCAAAACAATTTTCAATAATAAACCACAAAAAACAGAGATAATGTTCAACTCATCATCATCATCAATTATAGGCAAGTTGATATTCCAGTCTGTTATGACTTGAGATGAATCTGCCATTTAAAATTCTGTTTGAAAACGTAGTATGACGGAAATTATGAAATATTGAGTAACGATATTATTGATAATGAAACGACGACTACTAACAAAAATTTTCGCCGATAAATGTACTTTATTTTGTATCAATATTTATGTGACATTAAAAATAATGACGCTACTAAAAGAGATTGTCAGGATGGCATAAGTTTCGGACGACAGATTTTCTATGTTTTGTCACGTCTGTTACATGTAAATTTCTTTGATTAAACACAGGATGTTTTTAAAAATTAGGTACTAGCCGACAAACGAGCAGACGAACAGACGAGACACTTGATGGTAAGTGGTCACCATCGCCCATGGGAATCAGTAACACAAAAAGTATATCTTTGCGTTACCAGCCAAGAAAAACGGAACAGAAAAGATAGAAAGTATTGATTCTCAACCTCCTAGCCGAAACACAACAAAACGTTTAGCGGCTAACTCTAGGAAGAGAATAGTAGATAGCTAGCCGCGCTTCAACCCTACCAAGCATGGGCCGGATTTTGTCGTCTCTTACGACATCCCGGCCCATTCTAGGCCTACCCCAATTTTTTATGGCCAAAAATTCAAACTTATACCGATACCGATACATAATATCATAGACTTATTATAACCATGGACGTCGGGTCCGCGCTAAAAAATGTCCGAACCAAATGAGCAAAAAAACGCAAGGAGAGCAACAATTTCGCGTTCACGACTGCAATCGGAATTAAACTATGATGTAATGATTTTAGTGTTTAAATTACCTTGTAAACATGTATACTCTTGTGATATGAAACTGGGACATTTATTTCGCGATTTTTGTAGAAGACCTGATGTCCATAGTAATAATAAGTCAATGCATAATATAGATGGATTGGGTTAATCGTTAACCCAATCCATCGGTATATGTGCCACCCTCTTTATATTTCAGTAATGAAATTCCTTGTCGCCAATTTAAAGGTTTGCACTTCCGACGGGGTTATGGCGAAGGTAATAAAGTTTATTATTCATAAGTGGTCCAACTTAATGAGTTATGGGTCCTTTTATTACTTTCCGGTTTACGCCTCTTTTAAGCTAGCAGTAAAGTTTTAAGTGACGATATTGCCGCATCTCGCTCGAGTAATGGGGAAACAATTTGGGCAGTAATTACTGTGTTATGGGATTCGAATTGGTTCACATTAATATACTTTAATAGAAAATGGTCGAATATTAAACAAAATTGGATAAACATAAAAAGTGATAGATTGGTACGTAAGTACATACCATAATATTGTTATTCGTGTAAAAATCTGACGTTTCTGAGACTCTTTAATTAAGAAGTAACAGAGAAGTAGACATTTTTTTGTCATAAAGTGATAGATATACTTTTTTTGTCTCACTGACATCAATTTAAATTGCTCAGCAAATGCTAGTTAATCATAAAAATGTATTCCATCTGCTAAATGAACTTGAGCAACATAATGAAGACCGCATGCCTTAACAGTTTTCTCGTTATTACAACTCATCTGTGTCCAGCTTCAGAATGCTTTGTTACTTTATTTCATTAGGACCAATTACTTAATATTATTAGATTTGCAGCAGACGCACAGAGACATATTATATAACTTTATTATTCAAGTCTTCGTAGTGTAATTTATTCTGGGCGAAGAATATGTTCCTACATATAATAGAAAATTAATTCGATAATCATATTGGTAATCAGGAATAATGATTAATTACTAATACCATCTTGGTATGTTAAGTGCATGGTAATAATTTGTCTTAATTTTGAGCTTAATAACAGTTCCACCCATCTTTGAGTTGAAGTTATTATTCTTCCATTAACTCCCATTAATCAAAATATATGGTTAATGTCACGCCTTTAATGGTATTTGCAAGATGACACAACAATCTCGTAATTAAGTGTCATCAAAATCGGCCTACGCGATTGGTCTCCTTTGCATCGCGGATTTGGGTAATATTCAGATTTGTAGCTTTTTTGCGCGGTCGAAATGGATTAGGTCTAGGTTTCGCGAGTGGCTCTCGGCGCCCCCTGACATCCGGCGCCCGGGTGCACCGCGCCCCCTGCACTATAACTACAGCCGCCCCTTATAGCAACGCACCATTGATACGAATGGCTTTAGATGCCATTGAGAGTCAACTGAGTCGTAAGCCAGCAGTAAGTATACAAGCAGTTGTAATAATATTAACTTACAATTTTGTTACCTAAAAGCTGGTATGATAACGACATGCCTACTTCGAAAATACGATAAATCATTAATATCGTTTGTAAAGACACGAGTCATACAAGTAATAACCATAAAATTACCAATTACTATGGGACATTAAATTGGCAATTACCATGAGCACTTCGTTGTAAGTATGAGTATCTAAAAAGGCAATAAAAAGGTTCTGTTTAATGTAAGTGAATAATGACTTAACCGTTATTAATGTTCAAACGTTAAAAGTTCGACTTAGGTCATTTATCTATTCTAATTGTTTTTAAGGTAATAACAATTACTTGTAGTTATTGTTAAATGTTTTAAAAAGCTATTTTACTTGGACATATTACCAAAATTTGATTTTGGAAAATATAATCTAATAATTTTTCCATTAAATGGAAACTAAGAGTGACGTTATTGGATTAAAGTACATTTTATTTGTAATTTTATTGCACATCGATTTTTTATCGATAATCGCATCAATTTATGAAAGCGATGGACGGATTGCTCATTTGAATAATATCACTATTGAATATGCGCGGACAGGCGTGTCATTCGATTTTATGAGCAACATCGTTTTATTCGTTTTAGCGATGAAACGAGCTGCTGTTCGATTAATGGAATCGATATCCGATTGGAAACATGAGATATGTCTCCAGTTATCGAAGCCAGTTGAAACGGCTCACTATTCGACAAAGACGTTACGCTAGATTTTTTTGGTTTTTATTCTATTTTATATGACCCAACTCTTCCTTCCTAAGTAACGGGAAATGTCAGTATCTGCTCTACTCCCAGCAGAGAATTAAGCTCATCTAGGAACCTTAATGTGTGGGGTACATGCCATAGTCCACCACGCTAGCCAAGTGACCACCTGACTTGTAACTTTAATCAATGTAATGATTTCTTTTTGTCTTCAAATCATCTTTATGTTACGAAGTTTTTTATACCTGAAGTTTAGAATTACCTTACATTTCAACTAATACTACCTTATCAACTTCATATATCAAGACCCTCTCTGGAAATAAATACGCGTAAGGTAACTGCGTGACAAGGACATTTACGTGAAACCGAGCAACATTACGTTAATGCGCCATTAGAAACGATAACGTGTTACATTCACCGGAGGTAACCGAGAGAAAACTCGAACATGCGAAACGAAGATTTACAACATTTGCGGTGACTCCTGCTCTTTGGCTTATTAGACTGCTGTATTTACAAGCAGGATAAAAGAGAAGAAGGAGAAATGGACAAATAATATCAGGTAGGTCAGTACTAATATCGGGTAATACTATCAGGTACTCACGATATAGCAAAGGAAACAAAGGCAAGCAGATGTAAATAGGCTTTTTATTTTTATTTTTTATTTTTTTCGACTATTTCCCGGTTATTTCCCTTTTCCACTGGAATTCTGGCCACCTAGTTCCCGCGGTCTTATTTGCCCTCCAAAGCATTTCAACCTTCAATTCAGATTACGGTATACCCGACATGTAATGTTATCACTCGTTTGTTATTACTATAAAACGTTTATCTGGAGGCACGGGAGAGATACCGCCAAGGCGAGCAGCACTACTTCCCTCTTCTCGCAGCGTTATGTCGCATTTTCAAACCCATAGCTTAGACCGGAATAATGCTAGGGAGCTCAAATTATTTAAATAAGATGAAGTTAACAGATTAATAAAACACATCAGGTTTAATTTTATGGCTTTTATATCAAACCATCTAGGCCTGACCTTGCTTTTAACCAAGGATATAAGGTTTGTAAAGGCTCATGCCTTGTAAAGTTAGAGGCTTGGCTCTTCAGGACATCTGATAACTAACAGTAAAACGATAGTAACGGTCTTGGCAACCTATTTTACCTGAAATGTTTTGGTTGGGATCTACCCTCGAAGGTTTGTCCTAAAAAAGTGTAATACCAAGCACCGCAAAGGCGTTCTCTCTAAACAATTTAAGACCCGCATAATTGCTCTGAAGGCTCGAGCAAATCTCTTTTTATTTGCACGCCACCTGCACAAAGGAAACACTGTAATTAGAAATGCCTTAACTCTTGTCCTGTTTAGAGTTTGCCGGGCCTTGTTGAAGGAAAAAAGAAGTTTGAGCGTTTGAAATGAAATTTAAGAATTTGGACATACAAATTTTAATATATTGGCAATATAATTATTATTAGCACAATAGATCTCTTTGTCCGGGCTAATTTCTGGATCCTTTCTTTCTTCCTTGTGTTACTTTCTTTCTTTCTTCTTCAATGGCCGGCAATGCATCGATGACGCCTTTCATGTTCAAGGGCATCAGCGACCACTTACCATCAGGTGACAACTGCTCGTATCTCAGCTAATAACATAAAAAATCATACTTACGCACACATACACAATCGTAGGAAATATTATTGAAAGATGAAAAATGAGTACAGTTATTTCGGAAAACGCACAATGCTGTTTTACTCGTAACCGATACACGTACAAAGGTTAGAGCATAAAAATTCAACGAGCAATACACACAGAGCACAGGAAAACGACTCAAATAGTTAAAATACATACAGAAATATTACCTAGTACATAATTATATTGGGCTGCGTTCATGTTACCCAACAACACTAAGTGCACAGATTTGTAATCATAATTTGTAATAATAATAATTTTTAATAATAATTAAGCTTTGAAAGATACGAGCTCAGTAGAAGAACTGCCAATGCAAGAACACTAGGTAGGCAGAAATATATCTGGAAGTCAGCTTAGCTTAAATAAGCAAAATGAAGTTAATCTAGGCTTAGACCGTACTATAGGGCTCAAAGCACGGACATAATTAATTTCATAAGTTAGCAGAAGCGAGAATTTATTACAGCGGGTAATCTCTTTAGACGTAATATTACTATTTTATAATTTTGTTGGGTTTCAAAGTAAGCTGCTTCCGGCTGTAACAAAAAATATTGCGTTGATTATGAACTGCGGGTGAATTTTATATGTCAGACTATTCTTCACCAGAATTCGCCCAGGCTTCACTTTTGGAAACTTATCTCTGTTACATGTACATTAAAATGTAAGTGTTGTCTGTACATCGCCGATAATGGAAAACTATTATTGGGAGCTTTTATTAATAAAAATGTTCATTGTCCCGGGTTCTATTGCGTTAACGCATTGTTGGATATTTGTAAGCACTAATCGCATAAACTTCTTAACCGGTTTGAGTAAGGTTTTTACGGTTACGCACTAATCACATAAACGGCTTAACCGGTTTGAGTAAGGTTTTCACTAATATAATGTGGTAAACTTCATTTAAAATTAAATGCTTGCTATATTTCAAGTAAAAAATGTCAGTTTTTAGTACTAAGAGACAGGTTCTTCTCAAGCGAAGCGTTAGCGGGTTTACTAGTTTAATACATAAAATATCCTAGCAAAATGAGCAAAACTTACTCAATGGAATAACTAACTACAAACTTAATTAAAGTAACTTTGTTTAAACCGTGTGTCCCACGACACCTTTTTTAACTGTAATTTTATTGACGTATGTTGTCGCATGGCATTACGTGTCGTTGGGCCTCACAGCAACAATTAACCGCAACATTGTTCGGCAAAATTTGATTGCACCTATAACGCTGATAATACAAAGGGTCAAGTGTAAACAAGACTTCATTAGTTCCGTATAATACTAAAAAATATTTTAACAGTAGGTATGAATGAAAATTGCTTGTATGGAAAAATTTTTGTTTTATTCGTTTTTGGGATTAAGTCTCGCCATATTTTACGATTAACTAAAAAATAACTAAAAAATATACCCTTTTTTGGGTTTGAAGGCATCAAATATATCTCAGAAATAGCCGTAACTCTTTTGAATGCCAACACTGAACCCCACTCATGTCTTTTGTCGCAGTTTGTATGCATTTTTACAATGCGAGGATTGTCGTACAAGCCACAAATGTTAATACCTTCAAATGACCACGATCGCCCTGTCAAGAGTGTAGCGACTCAGAGAAAAGATTAATACAATAAAAATATCTTTGTGCAATCTTTTTCGGAATGATCTTCACACTGTGAAGTTCACAGAGACACAAACACGGACAATAAAATTGTTGCAATCGTTTTTTTATACATGAAGGAACCATAAAACACCAAAAGTCGGAACCCCTTAGCGTGCTGAGACGCCATAACGATTACAATGAACAAAATGTCTTCCATTTCTCAACATTCCCCAATTTAAGCTGATTGTTAACGATCAAATCGCTTTGGAATCTTTTTCTTTTTCTGTCTTAGTAAATACTATTTTTGATGACCCTATTTGGAAGTGACCCTGAATGCGAAGTGAGGGGTCTCTGGTCAGAATCCCGGCCTTCGCAAAAGGTTTACGTGACAGATAAATATTTGTTTTGGGTTGTAGGTGGTGGTGATAGTCCCTGTGGCTCGGGATCAGAATACGAGCTTCGGCATCCCCTGCCTGTCGTAAGAGGCGACTAAAAGGGGCTTTGGGGCTGCGGGCGGCAAGAGTGGGAGCTCGAATCGCTCACCAACAGCCCCGAGAAGGACGACGGTATGTGTGGCCGCATACCGTCGTAAATAACAGCGACGGCTACCGGGGGAGCAACACTCCCCCGCGGGTAGAGCCCAACAAAAGGGCACCGCGCTTGGAGGACTCCGGTTGCGTTCCTTTGGAGATCCCGGAGTCCTCCGAACAGCGCTGAGGAAGGCCACCGGGGGGGGTTTAGTGCGGTAAAAATCTTACATACCCCGGCGTCGCTCCCATGGCACCGGGTACCTTTTGAAGGTTTCCCCCTCGACAAAAAAAAAGGTGGTGGTGATAATAATATGTTATTTGTGTTGCCACCAACGAGACACGGAAACCTAGTGTGGGGGTATGAGTGTCTCAGCCTGTCAGCGCTTATTGTTATTACATACCTACTACTATCCCTTTGCTTTTAGAAACTTATGCCTTCCTACTCACATCACATCGAGACAATCTATAATTTAAATCTTATATCATCGCGGACATTAAATGCACACGGTTACTCACGATTTTGAATTGTTTGCCGATATTTCAACATGTTGCATGGATCATGGTTACGGCGAGACTGCGGTGTCGATGGCGGGAAGAACTTCTTGACAGATGACACTTGACATACACTAATGACAGATAGGACGATAAATTTTACCTTGACTTCATTTACATTTTCTAGACATGTTGTATAATTATTTGTCTAGTTAAATTGTCTCCGTTACACCACAAACGGAGGTTATGATTAAATAAACAGTTTCAAGTTTGATGAAACCGTTCGAGGATTACGTGCGGGAGAATTCCTGTATCTGTAATTATTCCGGCCATCACACCTAAATCATTTACACGTGCGGTAAGCAAATACCAGTGGATTAGGCCAAACCCTCATTTTCAACTGGACGTAGTGAATGTTATCCTCACAATAAAATACAGAAAAGGTCGTGGGTAGAAAGCGCAATTGCTTATAACAAAATTGTAACGAGGCTCGGTTTGCAAATTAAAAATAATAATTAAGGATAATTTGTAATAACACAAAGTAATATTGTAAGTGATAAATATGTGATAAACGCACGATATGGAAAATCGATATGGAAAAAGATGTGAAGAAATAATATACGAGAAAAAACTTTTAGAAGTTAAATACAATTATAATTAACGAAATAAAAGGGTCCGTAGCAATGATTTTTTACTTTTAACAAATAGTCTAAAAAAAAAAATTTTGTTACTTTGGATCCGATGAGGGAAATTTATTGTATTAAGATATTAGTTATGTTAAGTATTTTTTATATAGTTATTAACTCCAAAAAGATAATCTGATGGTAAAATAAATAAATGAGAAATAACTCCATACACTCACAGCCCCACACTAGGATTCCCTGTGTCGTGGGCGCCGTGGACAACACACAAGACAAGGACACACCCAGATCAATAACGGAAAGTTAAACTCATCATTCAAATTTCCGCCTCGCCGGGAATGGAACCTAGAACCCTTCGGACGGCATAGTAACCATTGAGCCACACGGGGCGTCAATAAGAACAGAAGCGAAGGGAACAGAAAAGGTTGTATTCAGTTTATGTATTGTTGTTGACTTGTTGTAAATCTTTTCAAATTTCAGAAACTAAATACAACATTGCATGACCCAGTTAAATTCACATGGTTCAGTAGGTCGCTAAGTCGTGTCATTGAGCCAAGAGAAGAAATGAAACGAAACAAATAAATGACGGAGGGTAGCCCACGGGATCATAAATCAAGTAATAGAATTGTGTTTCAGTGAGCTACTCGTAACTGTAATGTTATAGATAAAGTAAAATAATATGAAAGTCACAGATAGTTTATTGTGTACAATAGGTGTAACAAAATGTATGCAATTCACACGTGCTCGAAGTGAAATTCAAAAAAATCTAATACTGTCAGTCCAAATATTGATGTTTTCCTTTGCTCACGTAAGCCATATTGCCGATGCTTCTTATCTCGTTTTCTCCCACGTTAAAATGTGTCTGTCTCTTTTTCGTTTCCGTTTCGTTTCATTTCCGTTTCATCTAATTCCAAATCACAACGATACAAAAGAAGTTTTCACTTCAAAAAGATTTGGTCAGATACAATACCATTTTGCTCTTATGTCCTACCTGCCACATAATAAAGAACCCGACGAGCACAGCAATTAAACTTTAACTCAAAAATAATATATTTTTTGTGCCTAGAAGAAAGAGAACTCTTTATTGTATCTATTAACAACGCAATAAATAAAGATGATTAACGTAATAACAAAACAGTTTTTACCTAATAATAATTCCTTTAATCAAATAGTAACGTTATTACCCATTTACCTCAAACATTTGGAGAAATCAAATAAGTTTTTCTCCAAGGGCCGAGTGATTGATCGAGGCCTCACTCCGTGGCCTAATGACAATGAAATGAGTTTTGCGTGCCCAGTTAATTGAAATAAAAGAATGATAATGTTTGCAATATAATATTACTACTAACTACGGAACGTACGTATTTACCTACTGATGATAAATTAGAAAGTACTTAGATGATTGTATTGTGTATGACAATCGTTGAATAAATTATGTAAGAATTGTAAGATACTTATTGTATTTGCTATAAGATATATGTATGTATAATTGAAATTAAGATAACAAAAGAAATGTAGACACATATCATACAGCTGCAAGTATATAATGTTTTTATTATTACTAACATTTAAATCTGTAGTGAGCTGATGATCATGAAACGTATGTATGTATATAATTATGTATATTCAAAATATACTATGTAATATTAAGTCCGTTTAAAAATATTTAGCAAAGTAATTTCTAACCTTATAATGTTTGTTTGCAAACAGAAACTCATAAGTAAATTCGTTTTAATCATATAAGTAACTCGTGCCTTGGGGACCGGCAGATTTGCCTGAAATGACGCCATGGGCGCGGGTCTAATTACATAAATGGCGGGAGACCGACAATTCTACAGGGCGTGTCTTTATGGCAATGTGTTGCTAATTTTCATGATTGTTTACATTAGTGAATAGGAAATGTGTAAAATGGTATATTATATACGGTGAATGCCTAAAAAGGAACGAGTATAATGTACCTACATATACATATACAAGAGGTTTTTGTTAGTTTAGTTTTGTGCCTACTTTTTATTTTATTAAAACAGGGAATTTTTAGTTGTAGAGCTTTTTGAAGTTTCACTTCTACCACGTGTGAATTGGACACATTTTAGTTTTTTTTCGTGGTCAATTTTAGAAGATTAATTTTTGCTAGCCAGGTGGTTATAACCCCTGCCATGCATGAGTAGGTATTTACCGTCTAGATTATGTTGGATAAAATACATCCCGAAAACCTAATCAATTATAATTAAGTACATCGATTACTCTTAATATTACTGTCCAAAATAAACAATGTCAATGCTCTTAAAGTACACCCTAGAAACAAAGTCGTATGATAAATTGTGTCATAACGAATTCACTAGATTTTTCATCGTCAATGTCACGACCATGCATTATTAATGTTTCATGGTTTTGGAGTGAAAATTTAATTTATTGTGAACACGCACACCTCCGTCACATCAATCTATCATAGTTTTTTTTTGTTTTGTTGCTTCTATATTTTGGATCTGAATTCCCTCAAAACTTTGCACCAACTTGGCTCTTTAGAACCCATTAACCTTCCACTTGTATTAAATTATTCCTTTGTGATAAAATTGCTTGAAGAAAACTTGGATTGGCACTTCAAAAAGTTACTTGTAAACAAAGTTGTGGAGCGTTGTATAAATTATCATTATATGGTTACCTAATTTTTATTTATGTGATAATAATATATCGATCTTATACCTATTATTAATTAATGTCATTAACATACAACAAGATTCCAGTGTGTACCTACATACTCGTACATTTATTATTAACAATGCAAGGTGTTGGATAAATGAAAAGAAAATAAAACCGTTTCATAGTCTGCCCTGGATATTATTAAGTCATTTATAATAATTATTATTGCTGTTGATGCCTATGATGGTAATTATATCCATTGGCGACGGTAACCACTATTGATCAGGCTGGTTTGTCGGCAATTGTCTTAAAATTAACAGGAGTAGCATGGTGAACGTATCTCCTTATTCTAAGCGTCTAACTTCTTGTCTTTATATAGGCCGATCTTTGATTATATACACGACGTGTATATTATAATCAAAGAGGCCGATATATGTTCATAGAATAAGTATAACAGAAATCACGACTGCTCTGCTATGGTTTTATTAACAACTAATAATAATATGTTAAGTACTCAGTAAGATTTTATAGTAGGGTAATGATTTTAACTTGATTAACTTCCAACAAAACATCATTACTAAACAATACATGTAGCGCCACCTATTAGTATAAAGATTTACTTTTTAGTTTGGAAAATTCATGGTAGATGGCGCTGAGATATTTAAAGAAAAATTGATATGAGTGCAATAATAGATGTAGATTACATAAAATATATAAGTACTTAAATATATTTTTTTAATATTTTAATATTAAACAATAATGACATAGTATTATATTAATCAAAATAAAGTTAAGAAGAGTGAACGTAGGTTCCAATAATTTCCCATTTAATACGGCAGTGTGCGCTAAGTCTTTGGCGCGGACAGTTTTGTGGGAAGGTTTCGTGTCGGCCTAAATACTAAAAAACCTTACGTTGCTTCGAAATATATGGCTTCGGTGTTAAAATATAATCATCTCAAGTTTGGTGATCATTTAACAACACTGAAAAATTGAAAAGGTAAGTTTTTGAACAATTTATTTATGATTTTTATCTATATTTCAGTGTTTGAAATCATTTCGCACTTCGTAGTTGTTTCAGTACCGCAGGTAAAAGTACATTTGCAGTATTTTTGATTAAGTGCATTAATAAAAAAAAAAAATATTTTTTGCATACTTGCAATAAGCTGCTATTCATTTAATTATTGCTTCTTTTGTAACTATTTTACTCATTTTAATGATTTAATTTTTGATTAAATGTTAAGCGATGACTTGAATTTGTATTGATATTGTTAAGAGAGCAAAATCGATCGTTTAAAATAAAATAAAAATATGAAAAATAGTAAGTACTTACATTAAATTGGCTTACAATTAATATTATATTTGCAATCCATATAAACTTACTACTCGCGCCATCTACCGATGGAAAGCAAGAAGATTGAGATGCTTAGTGCGTGGTACAAGCGTGAACTGCTGTGGTTTGAAAGCATTGAGCAAAGATTTCAAATACACTTTAATAGATGGCAGTGTTACTTTGAGTAAATTTAAATTTCTTTCAGCACAAAAACTATAAGTAAGTAGGTACCAACAAAAAAAGGTACTTAAGTATTATTCTCAAAATTTCTTCGATCTACTTAATGCATTTCGTGCTAGGAGGTTAAAAAACAGTTTTGTTTTCAATGGCTAAATTTGATTAAACGTCTGGTCAAATGGAATCGAAAATAAATAAATAAAAGAGGTAAAAGTGATATCAAATAGTGAAAAATAGAAGAAAAAATACGCCGCTATCAAAAACAAATTGCTAATAGGCAGGAAGTTGTTGATTTGCTCAGGTCATGAATTTATAGCTGACATTCAAATTACGTTTTTAAATAATACCTGCTTACTTTCTTACGAGGTACCTACCTACTGACCTACATTTTATGAAACTGGGTTTTAATTATGTACCAGTAGTAAGTAGAATATCTACCCATATTCACAAATAAAGATTAATTTGTATTGGTAATTGTAGACGTTACTGGGGTTTAGTTTAAACTTACCTAATTATAAATCAATACATTTTGAAGTGTTCGAATTCGCAGTCTGCCAAAATTATAGCTCAATTAATGTATCGTGTTGTTGACTATTAGGTAATCAAAGTTACACTTATCAAAACACTATAACTGTACAAAAGTGTTAAAGTGAATACGCCTTTTTATAAAGATATACCAACAAACACTTATTTCTGTAAGGAAATTACGGGAAGAAATTTCTTTGTTCAAACTGATTGTTTCTAGTCTTCAAAGGGAAATAAATGGTCAATGTACAAGATAAAGAATATTCGACCTAGATTCCTGTAACAGAATAAAGATGTTTATGAAATTGCGTTCTAACGCGGTCTATTCTTGGCTCATTGGATTTTTCATAACAATTGTAGATGGTTAGTAAGGTATTTCTTGACGTTTCAATATCTTGTTTATTTATCTACTCGTAAAAACATTACCTTTTTATTCGTTTTGTACGGTTTCGTGACCAAGGGGCGTATATAAACGGAACCCTATTAGGTATTATGCCTCCGCTGTCTGTTTGTGACATTGCTCATTATTTTGAATACATAGTAGGTATAGGTAATTTTCACGCAATGCGTATTATAGTGGCCGCCACTACAACAAAAAAACCCTATGCGTCGGAGTCCAATGCGGTAAATCTTGTCGCTGTTTTGTGACTGTAATAGGTTTCATATTTAATTACTAGGATGTACCTTCACTTCGCTTCGCAAAACCTGTGTTTTATTACAATGAAAATAACATCATATTTATATATCGTTTGCAGAAAGATCCAGTGAATATCCAAAATGGTAAGAGTTTTTTTTTTTTTACTATCATAATCTACATATTATTATATACCAATCATAGGATGACGCTGCTGCATGATGGTCCTTTTGGTTGACATCATATCAGTGATGGTTTTGGTGCTGAAGTCCATTATCATGTACCATGAAGTGGCTCATCAGCAGGTTGGTGGGCTATTTATACAACGATCTCCCGAACTAGTTGGTAGTGACCTTGCCTGTGAAGCGAGCGGCCCGTGTTCGATTCCTTGCTGGGCAGATGTGTCGGATAAATGTTTGTCCTCTCTCTCTCTCTCGTCATGGGTGTTAGTGATATGATACCTGTGTTATCCATGGCACACGACTTTTCTACCAATGAAGACGCCTTTTTTAATAATATCTTCTCTTGCATTCTCTTTTGTTTGTTAAACTTTTTCAAATGTACTTTTTTTATTTCTCTTTGACTGTCTTGGTTTTTTGTAATATCCAAATTAACTTAGGTAGGTATAATCTTTTAGTTATCTTTTTTGTGAGTCGTAGCGTTGGGTGTATGGGCGTTTATTAGATATTATTCTTATTATAAGTTATATTTACAGTACGGTTTCGTCAACTACGCCCTCGAATTGTTGGTGATGAAAACATACGGAGAAGAAACATGGGAAAAGATAAAGTGAGTTTGGTTATTTTCAAAATAAATACAATGCTTCATATGTGAATTTAGACTTGGGCTTCTGTTTGGCTATTAGGAGCTTTATAAGATTAAAAGCTTTTATTTAACTTGCAATGTGTGTACGATTATTTCAGGAAAAAGGCAGAGGTTTCAATGGAGGGTTCCTTCTTAGTGAGGCAGATTTATGAGGATGAGATCACTTACAACTTGATCACGGCTGCTGTTGAGGTCCTTCGTAAGTATTATCAAATCCTAGATGAAGTTTATAAAAAATGGGTACTAAAAAAATTATCCAAAAAATACTTATCAAGAAATACTTATAGCTTCTAAGCCCCGGACAGATGGAGATTGAAAAAAAATGTAATTTAAAAAAACCATTTCCACAGAATTGCCAGCTGATGCCATCCTGGAATTATTCGGTATGACCTTCTTCGAGTTCTGCCAAGACTCTGGATACGACAAAATATTGCAGGTCCTTGGAGCGACGCCTCGGGATTTCTTGCAGGTATTAATTACCATTCAATACACTTCTGAAAATCTCTTTTATTTTCATTTTCATTTATTAAATTCTAACAGATTTATTATACTTAAGTGTTTGAATGAAAAATAACTTTAAAGAAAAAATACTGCATGATTCATTCTACTTCCAGAACTTGGACGGTCTACATGACCATCTGGGTACATTGTACCCAGGAATGCGCTCACCATCATTCAGATGCACCGAAAGACCTGAAGACGGAGCACTGGTTCTTCATTACTACTCTGATCGACCAGGGTTGGAGCACATTGTCATCGGAATCGTCAAGGTGAGTCGATCAGGATCCTAGCTATTTAAAGGCCGTTTTCATTAACCTGTCTATCCATTCTGTTAAAGTAATAAATGAGGTCTCTAGACATTAATTTGATAAGTGAGTGCCCTTAGGATTTTGGACAGGTATTGAAAATGGGCGTAAAAGATCAACAGTTGGCAAAAAATAAGCAAAATGCTCCCATGGTGCCGTCAGTGGTCTATGCCCATACAGCTTCGAAAGACTAGTAGTAGTGTCTCTAAAGCTTTGCCGGTCAAGATAAAGATGGTCAAGGTGTCATGTTAACTAGCATTTTAAAATTGCAAGCGAACTCTTTAACTGGTGTTTTTCACGGCGGCAACAGAGTTGATGGTAATAACTCAGATGATAAGAAATCTCCCACAAATGCAGTCGGGAATAAGTTTAGTGGTATAATTAAAGGCCAAATGGAAAAACCTCAGATCTCGTACGTTGATGATCAAAGTGCACCATGAATATAGGAGATTAGTTTAGAATCGAGAATGTATGATGAAGATAATAACAATCTGTCGAGACACCTATACACATATAAAGTATTGAACTGTCTTATAAAGTCATGCTATTTAAACTTTGCAACTGATGTTCTACAGACAGTTACCAGTAAGCTTCACAACACAGAAGTGAAGGTTGAAGTTCTGAAAACGAAGGAGGAGTGCGACCACGTTCAGTTTCTCATCACCGAAACATCTACCACTGGTCGAGTTTCTGCTCCGGAAATTGCTGAAATTGAAACTCTGTCTTTAGGTGAGAAGTTACATACATCAGTTTTATGATTATTAGGAATAAGTAGGTATGGTAAGAATTCTTATAGTCAGAAAAATATTGCTTCGTGGAGCTACAGTTTGCTGTGTTTTACGAAGAATTGTGAAAGTTCTAGATTCCGCAAGACGGATCCATGGTTTTCGCAAAAGCCTCTTCATATAGGCTGGATAATTTGTGACGAGGTTTTCATGGCGAGAAGGCAGGATGTTAATGACATTGATATACATGGATATACTTGGAATGAGTTTTGTAGTATGTATGTACACGCTGCTGGTGGTATAGGAAAGCCATGTGCAATGGATGCCGTATTACCTGATCAATTTTCAACTTGCTCGCTTGACTACATCTCTAAAAAATTCTACTTAGCTTTTTAAAGAGATTTACCTGTAGGTATTATTTTAATATACACTTTGACAAAACGCAAAAATTAAAATTAAGTTTATAAGTGTGTCAGTTATAATTATTTTTTTCTGTCTATTTTTTCAGAGCCTAAAGTCAGCCCAGCAACGTTCTGCCGGGTGTTCCCGTTCCATTTGATGTTTGACCGCGAACTGAACATCGTCCAAGCTGGTCGCACCGTCTCCCGCCTGCTGCCGAGAGTCACTAGACCAGGCTGCAAGATTACTGACGTTTTGGACACGGTATGATATTTATCAGAATTTAAATCAATGTAAAGATGAGCCATAATGCAAAATTTTTAGCTTTTAGGTCGGAATCATTATTCGATGGTTCGGTCCCAGCTATTGACATTAGATAACACTCGGTAAGCCATGTCTAAGGTATTCGGGCGGCATATAAACTTCCGACATTTGAGTTGGTAAGTAACGCCTCCACCAATCCACTTATTGCCCTACAGGGCGAGGCAATACTGAGTTTCAGCCATGTTTTCAAATATCACTATTAGTAACGGATATCTGTTATGCATTTGACCTTTGTTTCATAATTTTAAACCACTACTAAGGTAAAGCATTTACAAGAACTTTAATTTAACAACTAAATAAATTATAATGTTTTAGGATGACAGAAAATATTTGATTATTTCAGGTACGTCCTCATCTTGTGATGACATTCTCTAATGTCCTAGCTCACATTAATACCGTTTACGTATTGAAGACAAAGCCTGAAGAGATGACCGTTACAGATCCTCATGAGGAAATAGCATCTCTGCGACTCAAGGTAATTTAGGTATTTAGTAAAGGGACAATTCACATTCGGAACTTGTATAATTTTATATGAGTGTGGTATAGAAAACTTTGATAGCGTGATTTAGGATTGACGTGACGTCACAATGTGACGTGCGATGCTGCTACAATAGCAACATATTTATAAGAATTTAAGAAATAACAAAAGAAAGCCATTATCCCAAGCCCTGAAGAATTAAGAGAAAATGATTTGAAAATAATATGAAACATTTTTTATATGATAACAGTTATGATGATAGTTACTGACCAAACAGTAATATTTAGTTAAGTTTTAAGGAAAACCTAAGTATACATTACAGTGTAAGTTTACAAACTGTTCGTTCATAAATGTGTCTGATTACAGGGTCAAATGTTGTACATCCCGGAAACAGATGTCGTCGTGTTCCAGTGCTATCCGAGCGTAACCAATCTCGATGATCTGACACGGTAAGAAAATTATATATTAATATTCAGTCTAGTTTTTTTCTTTAATATAACATTTAAAATTAAAACCTTTGCACTAACTTTTCATCATTATGGTCACTTATTAGCTTATAGCTTGAATGTTTTTAATGCATTCATTTCTTACATACACACACGCGTCTTAGGGCTATATTTCACCGGGACACCATGGCGGCGCAACCAGTCGCCGCTACCAATAAAATGTATACAGCTCTATAGAGAGTTACTCACCTGGTGTCCGTTTGGTTGCGCAACCAATTTGGCGGCGCGACCAACTCGGACACGTGCACAGAATGTTACTGGTTGCGCCGCCACGCTGGTCGCGCCACCACTAATTACTATAGCGCTACATGGCGTCTCACTCACTCGGCCGCCAGTCCGGCCGCCAGTGACAGTCTTCAAGGTCCATTTTGATACTGTTTCTGTGTGGTGTGGCAACTCTGGTGTCTGTATGGTGTCTAGTTTGGTAGCTTACGGACACCACGGTGGCGCAACTGATCGCGCCGCCATGGTGTTCCGGTGAAATATAGCCCTTATTTGTACGCTTTTGTTATGTGATATGTTTATTTTATTATGATTATATTATATTATGTCTACTTAGTACTTTGTTTATACACGTAGAAAGATACACTTCCTATTTTTGCGGAGTGGGCGTAAATAATTGCAACACAGTTATAAAATAACGGTTGTTTTCGAACAATTTTAGTTTATGCATTTATGCATGCGTTTTAAAATTATATGTTAATCATAATTATATTAAATCGTTTAGACTTTAGACTATTGTCTCTGTTGAATCTTCACAGCCGTGGTCTCTGCATTTCTGACATCCCTCTCCACGATGCTACCCGCGACTTGGTCTTGATGTCGGAGCAATTCGAAGCGGACTACAAACTGACACAGAACTTGGAGGTTCTGACAGACAAACTGCAGCAAACCTTCCGCGAACTTGAAGCCGAGAAGCAAAAAACGGACAGGTTAGATTTTGTTTTGTTAAATCACAGCTAGTTCCTTCGTAAATCTTAAATCGGAACCGGTTAACTTTCAGTATGTACTATATCCCAAGAAAAATCTAAATTTAATTTTATTATAGCTGCAAATAAGTTCCCGAATACACTTACAAAACAATCAGTTCGATAAATTCTAACTTGACAACTTCTTGCAATGGTAAGTGTAAAATATACTATTAACCGATGTCGCCACTTTATTTCCTGAACTTGGCTCTAATGCTACCGTGTGTGTAGGTAACGGACTGCTACTTTTTATGGTTCTCCCTTCTTTTCTGAGACAGCAAAATCTTAGAACCTGTTGTGTCTCGTTACTTTGAGCACGGACGAAAAGTATCTATACTTCTCTCCTTATTAGGCTAACTAGCATCCTACTGGATTTTTATGATTAAAGATATCTCATATCTTAATTTTTAACTCTTCCTAAAGGATCATTCATGTAAAGATTTAATTTATTACCTTTACATTCTACTTATGTCTGCTATCATTCTCCAGACTCCTTTACTCCGTACTGCCAATCAGCGTGGCAACTGAACTCCGCCATCGCCGGCCTGTCCCTGCCCGCCGATATGATCCTGTCACGCTACTCTTCAGCGGCATTGTGGGCTTTGCCAACTACTGTGCCAGAAACATCGATCATAAGGGAGCAATGAAGATTGTCAAGATGCTTAATGACTTATACACGGCCTTTGATGTGCTGACCGACCCGAAGCGTAACCCAGATGTTTATAAGGTAAACTTGATTATAGAATTTGATGTTACTAGAGTAAGCTCCTGAGAAGACTTCGTTTGGTGTAGGACAAATTCTGGATTGGACAGATTCACTAAATACACGTGACAATTTTCACCTTTTCTACCTTCTATTCTAGTCTTAAATTGTGTGCGTGGAGTTTCATCGAAGCTTGCTTCAGACTGTAATAAATACTTAACACAAGGTTTTTGAACCGTTTTCAACTCATATAAAAATTACAGTTGTCCATACAACTGAAGTGGCTAACTGACGCCATCGTCAGAACCTTTCTTTAGGTAGTTGCTGGGGCCTGCACCACTATGCATAATCATGATTGGTTTTGGCTTTCTGTACAATGTTTATTGACATGTTACCATTGCAGATCTAGTAGAATAAACCCGAGTTTACTAATTCATCCGCAAGGTGATATTGGTGATCTCATGCGTGTGTAGGAACAAGGTGCATGCGCGTGTGCTTGTGTGCATACATGTGTGTGTGTGTACGTGCTTGTATCTACTGGTGTCTATAAAAATATTAAATATTTTAAGGTGGAGACCGTTGGGGACAAATACATGGCTGTATCTGGTCTGCCGGAGTATAAAGTAGCGCACGCGAAGCATATCTCGCTCCTTGCTCTTGAAATGATGGACTTGTCCAGGACTGTCACTGTTGATGGTGAACCAGTGGTAAGTCAAATTTACAACTGTCGATTTAGCCTCGGACTTTTTAACTGTCTCCAATCCAAAAACAACCGTACGTCTGTCACATAATACATGTCAATGGTCACGGCTGTGACGGCACGGATGGAAATCATCGGATTGCAGTATGCAAATATAGGGGAAGTGACCAGAACCATAATTTTTTCTCCCTCAATAATATTTAAGACAATTTACGGTAACTCACTTCTAAAGTTTCTCTTTTAAAGTTTTATGTATGTATGTTCTGATTCAAATTGTGTTACTACAGGGTATTACTATCGGCATCCACTCTGGTGAAGTAGTTACTGGCGTCATCGGTCACCGCATGCCACGCTACTGTCTCTTTGGAAATACTGTCAACTTGACAAGCCGATGCGAAACTACTGGTGTTCCTGGTACCATCAACGTGAGCGAAGACACCTACAGGTAAGGAAACGAAATAATTTGTTCACACAGTTTAATCATCAAACAAATCTAAATATCTTTTCAAAGACGCAGGAACGGGCAGCTTGTAAATACCGAAGGGTAATTCGAAGTTGTTCCAAAGCTCATGTCTTATCTGACATCTGCAAAGGTGTTTCAGTTCAACGGGTTTTAGACCACATCTGGAAGAAGGTACCAAGTGATCTTGTAAAATCTCGCCGTATTTTTCCAGCGCAATTTTTCTTTGGTAATTGTAGTCCTCAGGCAATTCCAAATGCTTCAAGCTAGCCTTATCAACAGTGAAATTTAGTTGTGGCACTGCTCTTAGAGCTAGTTTCAGGCAAGTCACAAGTTCGTAAGGATATTTACGGTTGTATTCTTTTAGTCTATCCAATATTGATTCGACGGGATTTGACGAAGCATTTTCATAGGTTATTCTAGCGCCAAATCTCAGTAATATCATTAACATTTCTGACGCTCCTAACTGGATTACCACCCGCACTGGAGACGCTTTTCCACAACTTTCTAACGGCACATCGATAAACCGAAAGGCTTTGTCGCCTTCCGTATATTCGAGGTTAGCATTAGTAGCGTGGTCTAAAAAGAAAACTAGTGCATGTACGTTTTCTTCTTTATCCAGAAAATCAGATTTCCATCCAGCCAGGAAATGTGGAGCCGATGTTCCAAAGATGGCGCCTAAAACAACAAATAACAGAGTTTCTACCATAAATCAAACGTTTATTTAGAAAAATATGAATGCCAAGTGTTTTTGTTTCGTGTTTAATTATGAATTTGCAACATAAATCTTTGTGCAAGTACTTAACAATATTATGTAGGAAATAAATTTGTAATAAATAAATTAAAATATTTTCATGTGTCAATCAAAGCATTTGATTATTTTGCGATGGGATCATCGCTATTGTCGACGAATTAACTATAGATATAATTGAATAAGTATAAATACACACCCAAAAAAATCCTCTCAAAAGTTTTCTCACAAGCGTACAGTTCATCCAATAACGCTGCTACAACACCATTGTCTTGAACACTCCAATCAAAAGCTAACTTCACAGCCACATAAAGAACGTCATGGTATTTTCCCATTAGGCACACGTCACCGTTTTCTGATTTACAGTTATTATGGTATCTCAGGGCTGATAAAATGAAATTCTTGCACGTTGCGACATCAGATTTGTTTTGACCTGGGAATATAGAAGCAATAGATATATACCTAACAATTTCAATGGAACAGTTGTAATTTTGGTGTACACTTTTTAAATGAATTATCAATTCAAGCATTATGTTATATAATTTTTGTTATGAAAAGCGTAACTTATTTACAAACTTAATGAGTAAGTTAAGTACCTACTGTTCATAATAATAAAAATTTAGTTTAATAACTCATAATTAGTTACTATTGTTTTCCTCTGATCAGTCTGCAAACTATGAAAAATTAACATACAACTAAACTTTATTTGCAATGTAGTATGCACTATGAATTTATTTATTTAATCTTTATTGCAACCCAAAATAGTGATAAAATTGGCGGACTGCTATTGAGAATTTCTAGCTCCCATGTTAAATCTTTGCAATAGAAAAGTTAAAAATTATAATTCTATTCCATTTTAACACTTTCTCACTACACAGAACATTAGTTAGTACCTTTTGCACATCCTGCAATGACCGAATTGAAATATGCAACCAATTCCCGTCTCTTATACCTCTCGTTCAAACTATCTCGTTTCATAGTACTGAACACTCCTTCAAAATAGTAATCCATAAATGAATCCATGTTTAGAACACTCTTTGATTTGATTGTAATACCAAATAAATTTATCAAACTATCACTTTCTATTTAATATTTTGACTTTGTGACGTTTTATTTTTCACTGTCTATTTTACTATAATGTCACTACTGGAAGGTGTAGGCAAATAATGATCGAAATCAGAATTGAACCCTCGTATTCAGCCGAAGCCATGCATAGGTTAATCCACTTACGTCCACGTACTGTTTGGAATCCATAGTAATGATTGTCTAGTTTCCTTTAAGTGTATAAGTAGAATATGATTTTTAAGACATTGTAGTGAATAAGATTGTGTTAAATTTCTGGTGTGCTAGGAGTTTTATTAGACTCATACTTTGCAAAGCATGAGTATAAACCTCATTGTGTTTGCAATAATAATAAATGTAACAAATTAAATAACATGTCTTAGGTAAATATTATTGACGACCCATGTGTTGCAATGGTTATCATTCCGGACAGCCGATTGAAGGGTCCTGAGTTCGATTCCCAGGGACGAAGAAATTTGGATTAATGAGTTTAAATTGCCGTTCGTTGTCTGGGTGTGTGTTCTTGTCTTGTGTGCTTATCAACCGCGACACAGGGCAACCTAGTGCGTTTGTAAGTTTGTAAGCGTTTATTTTTATGAAAAAATATCTTTTTTTCCAGCTACTTGATGAAGGAAGACAATTACGATGAACAGTTTGAGCTGACTTATCGCGGGCATGTGACCATGAAGGGGAAAGCTGAGCCAATGCAAACTTGGTTCCTTACCCGGAAGGCAGTATAAAGAACAACACTATCCAGCACTGAGGATAGATCCATTATATTTTTTTAATTTAACTTTGTCGCAAATCTTGCGATCTAACTTGTTTTACATTTGCTTGGACCATATCTTCTTGACTGATACAACGTACTAAACCATTGTGGATGAAGAATCCACCAGCATAATTATATCAGTCTCCATCAGTAATATATTAATTACTAGCGCTGGTCAGGGTTTAGTACAAGTGATGTAATGTAGTTAATTGAAATTGGAATGAGCAGGATTTCATTTTCCAATTTATCAAATTCAATAAAAATAACCGCCATGTAACAGCAAATCAAATGCAGTAATAAAACTGGTTAAGTGCGAGTCGGACTCGTACAGGTGGGTTCCGTACCCCCGAGCGATATTTATTCTAATTATTATGTCAATAGCAGGATAGAATGCAGAAAAACTATTTTTTTATTATTTGTTGCAAAATCAGCCTCAGTAATACGCATTCTGTACCAATTTCAAGTGTATACCTATATCCGTTCAAGACACAGAGCCCTGTGAATGACAGACAGACAGACAACGGAAGCATATTAATAGGGTTCTATTTTTCACCTTTTGGGTACGGAATCCTAAAAATGACTTTAAATTTCAAGTAAGTGTAAAAGATTTGGCAAAGGGAGATCTCCCGCCAGGCGAGAAGTCATGCCTGGGGAGCGGCCGAGCTACTGTTCTCGGTTGGAATTTGTATGACTTTTCACTCATTCCCTTAATTCGCAGTTGTCACGGGCGGCAGCGGAAGGCGGGTTCTGCGTACTCGTTTGCTGCCTTAATACCATGAAAAAAACTATGGGCCTATTAGAATGGCCTACTCTGTAATCGTTTAATTAATATATGCAAAAATATGCCTAAATGAGGTACTATCTGAATAAATTACATGATACATCCTAAAATCATATTTGGTTTAATAATTTTAAGTGATATTCTCATAGAGAAACTGTGTTTAAAGTCGTAGTGTTATAGAAATGTATTATTTAGATTATTTATGGATATTTTGTTAATAATGTATTTAATATATTATGGACTTTGTTAATTATTTTTTGTCTGTGATTTAAATTGTATCCTATTTATTGAAATATTATGTCTAAATGTAGTTGTGCTTAACTGCTTAGTGGTTGTCTAGTATGCAATAATTTATCGTAGGTAATTTATTTTTGTTTAAATAAAAGTAAACTGTAAGGGCTAGCTTACAGTTAAATTGAATATTATTAATATCTCCGATGATATTACTTTTAGTCTTCCTGCTATGTTTCTCTAAAATTTATAAAAATGTAGTTTTTTCAAAAAATTGCTTGAAAATACTAGAAGTCTTGAGTAGATTCTAAATATTTTATATGGCACCGTAGAAAATAGTTACTATAGCAATTGGTGTAATGTCTAATTATATTGTTAACGTAGACATGCTTATTTCAATGTTTCGTTGTAATAATTTAAAATAAAATTAAAATCTATTTTTTACATCTTCAAACCTATATATCTACTTTATTAAATGTTATAAATACACTCCCGGATACAAGAATTGAGCTAATTAGTTTTAAGTTTAATATTATAAAACTTAAATAAATTATAATAACTTAATCCAATAATAATTTAATTTAAATTTAAAATATTGGGATAATATAATAATTTGTCAACATAAAAATCCTCTTTTTTATATTTTTATTTATTTAGTAGGCTTTTAAGCCTATGTTTATAGCTATGAAAGCAAGGCTCGTCGCTCGTAAAGTATCCGGGAATGTAATATAAAATGCTAGTCAATATATTTTGTTTCAAAGAAACTCAAAATCTTTATATTACTCAACTATGTTACATCAAAATATGTACCTAAAATACTATTTAATAAATTAAATTGATGTGCATTTTGCTTATTAATTAATTGGACACTCACTACATTTTAGTAATAATGCTTCAAATAATCCTATTTTATATAAATAGTTGAATACCCAGTAGTTTTCTGTCAATAACATTGAATCAATGATGTTATAAAATAAAAACTTCTAATGTCATATTATAGGTAAATGTATCCAATGCATTATAAATTAAATAATTATAATAAGGCCAACGGCACATTAGCTATTTTAAAATGAGCAGCTTAAGCGATTAGGTACTGAAGCACCAATCATCTCAATAGTTGCTAGACTTGTATTGAATAATAGGCATCTATACGATCAGCCGTATCGCTTTAGCGACAGACTTTTCAAAAGTAAAGGCCTCGTACCAATTGCTCCTTGCGTGGGTCGCTTACCACAAATTGATCGCTCCAGCGCAGCGGCAAGACAAATCAGCGGCTTATACAACCGCTCAGTTAAGCGAGAACATGGTAGATAGCATACGCAACAGATTACTGTCGCTTACGTGGACTACCGCTAAACTTCTAGCTTCCAAACCACTGTACGGTCAGCCTAAGAGTCAAGGTAAGAAGGACCAATCAACTTCACCAATGACCAATTTTTTGTACTGGACACGTCCATGATTAACGGTACTCAATCTTACAGTGATAATAAGGTAACGTGTGATTTCTATCTATCTGGCTTTAAATTAGGGCAATTTAAAGGGAATTTAATTTAATTGTACTTAATCATAATTATTATTTTGATCATAACATTTTTTTTTCAAATCAAAAAATTTAAAAAAAATATTTTTTTACTAACAATACTATGATACAAATTCAAAAATAAATAATTGATAATGAAACATAATTATGAAATAAATACATTCTAAGAAACATTTTTTTAATAATTTATTTTTTCATTAATAACATCAATTGTTACCGTTGCTAGTTACCTAATTTTAATTCAATAAATTCGAATACCAATGAAAATCATAGAAAAATCAATACCTATAATAATATTATCTTCTTTAGGTATATTTTTATCTCTATCGTCTAAAACACTTAATAACCAGATTGGAATGCCGACAGACGACCTCGACCATCCGGTTAGCAAGTGCTCGCTACGAACGGTTCTCGAATGTGACCTTTTTAATTTAATTTTAAGTCACTTTTTATCGTATGCTTACTTATGACATACGAATACATTATGGCATTAAAGTCAAAAGGATACAATACAATAGGACATTAGGTCAAGTAACTTTTTAAATTATTATAATTTTCATCACCATGTATTTTGCAGTCGTTGATCCGTTTTTTTTATTGATTAGATTCGTTAGGATCATAATATAAATTAATTGATTAAGGTTATATTCACATAATATGGATATTTATTTATTGTGAATAACATAAGGTGAACTTATATTAAGGTTATCTTAATGCTTCTTAGCGCTCTTCATAAAAGCGCTCATAGCTCAGCTGGCCTCGATATTAAGGGATCGACCGAGTTGCAAGACAGCAACCCAGTGTTGCCAACAAGATTTTTTAAATCCGTCAAGTTAGTTGTGTATTTCCGTCAAAAATCCGTTCAATTTTTTTATCTGCCAACAATAACCGTTAAATTTTTAAAAGTATACCTATAGTTATAGGTACTTCACAATTTAAATTATAAATACCAAACGCAGTATTTTCTTAAAGATTTTTTGAGGGTTTTCGTGTTTTTTGGCACGTTTATATGGTCGTAATAACGTGCCCTCACTATAACTCCGTGGTTACGTTTTTGTATTTTGTTAGTATTAAGCAATTATTAGATAAATAAATAGTTAAAAAACTGGTCCGTGGAGTTATACGTATGGTACGTATAGATGAAGTGGAAATTGAATGATGAAAATCAAATGAGGAGATATTTTTTACAGTCAATTTAATTTTATTATTAATATATATCCGTTTAATACTTATTATCTCCGCAGTTGCCTTTAAACGTTCAACACAACGTAGCCTTTCTTTCCATTCCCGTGACTCATATTCCCCCATTACAGCAGCGTTAAAAGTTTAACGCAACCGTCCCCGAAGTCTAAGAAGTTTCACTCTAAAATTGATGACAGGTTTAGAATACACGTCAGACCAGCGAAAGTCAAGCAAACATAAACTGATTATAAACTGGAACCGAAGTTAGTGGATGTTAACTGAACATGGCATTTCTAACTGTATCTTGTTTACCCGCATATTATCATTAGGCCAATAGGATAGGCTTGCACTTGTCGCGTCCCCATACATTGCCTACTTTGTTTAAGTGGCGAATGTTACGTATGTTATAAGACATTAAGCAGGAAAGTAGATCATCAACATCATCACCATCTGTCTCATTTTTTTACACTCGACGCTAAATTAATCCTTGACAATAATTCTCGGCTCGAGTCTTCTTTAACAAAAGTCCAACAGTTTGTTTTGTACAAGTTTGCCGTGGTCAATGTTATTTTAAAGAAATATAAAAACTGACTTTTAATACTATAAAACATGCTATTAATCAATGTATGTGTATCATATCATAGCTATATCTACCAATGAGATATGTTACTACTGGCTACTGCCAAGTGCAAGTGATTAAAATCAGTCAAACAATAAAACTGCAAATAACCCAAATCTGTATATATTTTTATTATTTTATGTCGCTCTTGGAGTTATCACTTTCTTCGGTGAAGGATAACATGATGAAACCTGCACACCTGAGAGTTCTCCATAATGATCTCAAAATTGAGTGAACTAAACAGCAAAGAGACAGAAAAAGCAGACAAACAGACAGAAAACCTATGGTTTTATAGATATAATAAGAACCATTTAGAGGTTTAATGAAATTACGGGGAATAAATTTAATACCTTCCCTGTTTCCATATTTAGCCTTAAAACTACCGTCTTATTATTAATACTTATCGTGTACGACGTCTAATTTATACCCAATTTGCATTTTATTTACCAGAATTTAACAAGCATTAAGACCTGTTCAGATGTGTGCGGTATCCGCTGCCAATGGTGATAGCATCCTAGTAGGTAATTCATTCATATGCTGGGTCTACACCACATAGGAACACTTTACAACCAAAATTATCACTTGTTTTATTAACATTAGTAAAATGCCACACGTTACAAGTGACGTTTAGGATGTTGCGGAACATCCCATATGGCATAGGAATACCGCTTAGCTGCTGTATCAGAATACCGCTACCCACAGCGGCAGCGAATACCGCGCGTATAACCATATATATGTACATATAACACATCACACTTATGTACACACCACGCACACGAACACACACTCACACACACACATACATACATACACATTCTTCTTTTGATTACATTATAAATATTACTGTTATACTGTATACTAGAAGTTAGAAAATAGTACCCCTTGTTAAAAAGTTTTTACATCCTGGCATAAAAGGATGTCTCTATAATTATTTTCTATATTTGAGTCTTTACTACTGGCGGAGCAAGATCTCTTCATCACTTGGACTTCCATGGAAATCGAGATTTTCGCGGGCAAAGATAGTAATAATTTTATGTGTAAGTACACATCAACGCGTTGATGTCTTTTGTAGACAGATCGATGGATTTATTATAAGATTATTATTATAATTTTTTATTTATTTTATTTATTTATTTTAGTTATTTAGAGATACACTAAATTTGATATGATTTTGACTTGAATTTGATGATAATACGACGTCCCGATTTCTGTCTTGACACGCCGACGCACCGACTGTCCTGATTTTTCACAAACTTTCAGCTCTTTATCGAGATTTTTAGGAGGTAATACGTGTGATTGGGTCCTTAGATCGTTATATTCAAAACTTGTTTGCTAGTATACTTAATGCGGAGTATTTGGGTAGATGACATCATTGTGGAACACCACACTTAGCGAAGTCAAATATACTATGTGGTCATACCTCGATCAGCATTCTGTACCTCGGCACGGCAAACATTAAACATCCATTCCTACAATTAGTGATTTATCATAGACTAGTTACCTGGTCTGTTGTCGAAATTCGACCGTAATTCGTTCTGTCAAAGGTTTACTTAACACTGACTTTATGAACGATGACCCCACGACAAATTTCAAACGTCGTGTCATGTATGCACATGTATGGCAGCGTGAATAGAGTATCTTATATCAGTGTGTGTAATGTTCTATTTATTCATTTAATGTATTTTTTATGTATTATTTTTAAAAAATATTAACATTCTGCACTCCTTCTCGATATAAACTATAAGTGTGCCAAATTTCATAATCCTCCGTCCGCGGAATTTTCGTAAAAATGGGTACAAAGTTTTCGCTTCACGTATTAATATTATGATAAATCATCGACAAATGTTATCAGAATAATTATGACATATTTTGAGATTAAGGGTGGGTTTTTGGTACATTTTAGCTATCGTTGTAACCAACGTTAATTTTGACCATGCTATAACCATTACCAAGCTCTTACCGAAGGTCAAGTTGCATGTAGCGTTGCACAATGCCTTTTTTAACCCTCGTCAAAAGTAACGCCGGTTAATGGGGCTGCCATGACAATTATGACACCCTTCCCGGTTTTTTGAGTTTGTTTTGTGTGGAAGATATTTTTTACTAGCAACATTGTGCTAAAATGTCGTACGACTCTTGTCAAATTGACAGTGCGGGCAGCTTTTCATCTGTCAATGCTGTCATTAGGTGCTAAACTCAATGGTCATTACTGTTTGCTGTTTGTACTTTGTTGATTTGTTCTTTGATCGATCATCGCTAAAGGTTAATTTTCGTAATATTATCGAAGTTAAATAGGTATCGTAATCACTAAAAAGGAATTCAAATCAACTTTAATATGGACAGGTCAGTAAAGTGAGTACCTACGTTTCTTCTTGTTAATTTATTGTCATCCTGGTTGTGATGTACCTACATCTTTTACTTTACTGTGCGTAGTAATTCAATGATTTCATTTTCAGATAACGATCGTCCAATTTTTCAGCCGATGAAATAGAAAAATTGAAACTGTTAATTGACAAACATAAGGAAGATGAAGGGAAGGGATTCGCTAAGAAATCTATTTAAAGAAATAAATATATTAAATGTAGTTTCACAATATATTGTTGATAATAAATATGTACGTTATTAAAAATACTATGACAGTTTCCTTAAGAAGAGTGATGTTCACATGATTAATACTAGGAACAAGGCTAAACTGATTGCACCAAATTTCAGACTCAGAAAAACTGGTGGCTCGTTCAAGGTAGATGATTAAAATGTAGTAGTAGGTAGATCTATTAAAATCTACAATAAAATTCCGTTCGTTTCATTGTTCGTTTACATTTTATATAATCCTGTAAACAGTAGATTTGTGTACACCTTTGTATCACCGACACATCTTTGGAAAGATACTGATGCATAAAATTGTAAGGCCAGTAGTATTTGATCAGTTACTGATACTGCATGGTTTCTGAAATAAATAATTAGGTTTTAGTAAATAGAATTCATAATACACATAATTTCGATTTTACTGGACCATTGCAATAAGTAAGTAAGTGCTTACCTGTTTGTATTACTTTTTTGTGTCATTTCCAATATACAAATGAAATACCTAGCTACACGCTTAGATAGCCTAAAACGCGCCACAAAGTCCACCTCATCCCAGAGAAAATGATCGATTCTTGTCCTGAAGAAGTTTGTTTTTCTTGCCGTAATGTATTCGATGATAAGGTCGTCATGGTGGATGAAGTATCTTCATCAATTATACATAGATCGTATCACTCTAGTGCTTTGAAACATTGTAACCGATTTTCAATTACGTAAAAACAATAATTTATCAATTAATATCAAAATATTAACGGAAATGTATACAGACATATGTCAAACAAAGTCAATTTTAAGGTTAACTTTGACGTTGACCGATCACATTGGGACGGTTACGGTTAGGGTTAAATTTTAGTCAAAATTTAACGAGGGTTAGTTGATGCAACCCAGTTTTGTTTCTTTCGGCGGTTAAATTTTACTTTAACCCACATGTACCTATAACCTTACTTTAACCACGTGATATGCAACCCACCCTAAGTTGATATCTTTTATATAGCAGTCAAACGTGCTGACGTTTCATTTAATGGTAACATGTCACCGTCGCCGAAAGACGTCAGTAACCTTAAAGGCACCAAGAAAGAAAAGAGAGGGAAGAGAGTCTCTTCCTCAAGAGAGAAAGTATCTAATTGTTCTCAAACTCCAGCCGGAACACGACAAGTCGATTAGCTGACTCAATCAAGAGGATGGAAGCTAGATTGGAAGCACGGGAAGACCCAATAATAATAATAATAATAATAATGACTTAGTGAGAATATAATAATTTGGAAGTAATAAAAATAATTTACACAAAAGCTAGTCAATGAGTAGAAATAAGACGAAGCTAAACGAAGCAAGCTAGCTAGATTAGAATAATAATTCAGAAACCAATCGATAAACAGGTTAAAATAATGCATTCGATACCTATAAATCTCTTCTTGTCATTTGACATCGTGGCAATAAATCGTCCACGACGAACGACATTGGAAAATTCCCAAAACCGATTTTCGAAGAATTCTACCTGAGGCTCAGCCGCTCTACAAGTACCAGAAACATGTTCGCGAAAAGCCAGAACCGTTCAAAACAAACAAAAAAATAAAACAGAACAGGTTACCGCAAAAAGTGGACTCGTGCGCATGTGAAGGCGACAGAGGTGGCAGTATGTGTTGTGTGATAAAAAGGTCGTAAATCCGAAAATGTTGTCGCTGGAAAATGTCCCTAATATTAACAGACTCAAAGATTTAATAACAGTAGTGATAGTCGAGAACCCGGCTTGAATGGAAAAGGTTCTTTGTGTCGCTCGTTCAAAACAGCTTTAAACAATTCAGTACGCGTCTGCCTCTTGCGATCGAAGCACGCATGTGCGGAACTCTTGCCATTGGTCAATTCAAATTCAAATCGAACGTCGAAACTGAGTGGCCAATCGCGTTCGATCGATTTCTTGTCATAGTATCTGTGTACCGTTAGTGTTGTGCTGTGACATTGAAGACGAACTGTATTTGACAGCTGATTTTAATCAAATGTGCTAAGAAGATCGGATGTTATCACGGGCAATTTGTTAACTGGTAAGTTTAAATTTGTCTCACTTATAACGGTTTCTAATTTCAGTCGCATGGCTGTCATTTGAGCTGATTGCGATTGCAAAAAAGAAACGTCATCTCGGACCAAACTGTCGCAAGCAATTCGGTTGCGAATTAAGTAACTGGTTAATTTTAAACGCGATAAATATAATTTGGTTTTTATAAACAATCTAAAGAAATCTCTTGGTACAAAAAATTATGTTTATGCAGCTGCGCAGATGAGATGAGATAATTATAACAATTATCTGTAATTATAAGATACAGAGAGATTCATTGATGTATCTACTAACTACTGACCCGTCATTGCTTCGCTAAGAAATTGATTTTTTTATCCAATGTTTGAGTTAGAACCAACGCACAAACAGACAACAATTCTATATTCTCTCAAATATCCTCCATGATCCACAATGATAAGTTACAACTTCATATTTACTATTAAACCCGACGTTGCTTCGCTTCGGGAAACAAAATGTTTTAGTACCTACCGGCACTCGAATATTTCTTAGACGTCTAAAAAAACTGTTACGTAATTGACGTATTTGTTTTTATTTGTGACCCGATTGGAATAAAATAAACACTAAATGTTACAAGCTCATTAGAATAAGTTAAAACTGCTTCGATCAGCTAGAATTTAATTCTATTGACTAGTAAAAATAATTATTTTGGGTTGTATTGCATTAATAAAGGCCTCCAATAATAGTTTTTCGCGTATATCTCCTATATACAGACAGCGATCAACTACATATTAATTATATATATAGATATAGGTATGATGATGTACAAATATAGGTACCAACTTAACAAGTATGTACAGTGGTCCTCAACTGCTGTCAGTAGCTGTGAATGGCGGCAAGGTTCCAACTGTAATACTTTTCACTGCCACTTCCAACGGTCTGATTGACATGACCAATAAAATTAATGAGCGTCAACGTCACACTCGTACGTACGTAAATAAATGGGCATTAACTTGTGAGAACCGAGACTTAACTGCGCTGTAATGAAAGTTATTTTCTGACAAACTTACGGCATTGTGAGACAGAAGGATTAATATCTATTAGTCTGTGGATTAATAACTAGTGTAACATACATTATAATACATCTGTAACTGATCGGTGACATGTAAGATAGTTAGGAATAACTATTAGTAAAGACATTTAATAACGCAATAGTTCCTGTACCAATGATTAAAAAGAAATTGTGTTTAATAACAATAATAATAATCTTTATTGACATATTTTTACATTGACATAGAATAATGAAGCCTCTGTTTGTTCCTGTTATTCTTAGAAACGGCTAAATTGATTTTAATGTTTCCACTGATGTATTGCAATATCCCCAGGATAACCTGTAGTGGTTATTAGGGTAGTTGTTGTTTCGTAAAAAAAATACTTAAACATCATTACACGTGTACGCACACTTACATACATATTTCATAGAAAGCATACCATACTAAGTACTTATTTTTGATTATCTTTGATATTTAACTTAATAATTTAATCTTTACAGTAATGATCATTGGTAGGATCAATGAACATTACTGTAAAGCGAAATATAAAAGAATTTCTTAATTTATAATACCTATAAACATTTATATCTAATTCAAAAATAATAAAGCTGAATTACACTTTCTAGCTTCGCTGCTTTGAGTCACCATTATGCTATTCAAATAAACTAACCTAACTATAGACACGAGATTAAATAAAAGTCATGCAATGTAATGAAACGGTAAGAGCAAGGACTTTATCAATCCCCTTCTTCGAAAGGTATATTGTATTTTAAAAATACTTTTAGTTTATTAATTTTACTAGCTTTGCCCTCATGAGAGTATTCTCGCGTAAATCCCGATGCTGTGGGAATTTCGGCTAAAACTATATGTTGCCCTACAGCCTCCTTTATCTTATAGTGAAAGTCCCATTAAAATGGATCCAGCCGTTCCAGAGATTACCCCGGACAAACAGGAAGACAGACAGACACGTGAAATTAAAAAAAATGAATTCTGAATTCGGGACACACCGAGCTTCCTTCACCAACAACACATTTCTAGAGTATTTATCTTTTTTTTCTTTTTTATTTCACGCAAGGTCCATGTTTCGGAAGCGTAAAAAAATGGTAAACACGATTCATAAACATGGTAAAAATAAAAACATAACATTACATTACACACAAAAAAACTTCACTCATTTGAGAATTACATTGAATACTGTAACCCGGACTCGCTTCGCTTTGGAAGACTTATTTTAATTTGTTTGTGAACCGTTTGAAGAATCCGAAGCGAAGCAAAAGCGGGAACTAGTATTAAGAACATGTAGACATGACTGTAACTATACGTTAAAATATGGTGAGAAACCGTGACATAAATGGCAAAAAAATTACACGAGCACCGCGTTCTGGCATCGTTTGCAATGCAAAGTATACAGGTGGCCTTCGATGTAAAAAGTAGGTATTCAAAATGACACTTGAAAGAGCGGAAGTAACAATCATGTATTATCATGACGTGGTACCGAAACTTCCACCTGCGTTATTATAGAGATAGTAGCAAGCAGGATTACTGGGGGTTTAAGGGGCTAATTAGCTCGACTCGTAAGCCATACTCCCCTATTTGTAGTGCATAGCTTAACAAATGACGAAGCTATTGCGCTAGGTCCTTTAAGAATAGGGAAGGTTAGCCTGGCCTCAAGGATTAATTGCACCCCAAACGTCGATGGTCACCACTTTATTTACAATAACTTGAACAACTTCACTAAGACAAAACATTAAACAGTCATTGAGCATTTCGATTATTGATTATCATTCAGATTATTATAAAATAAAAATACTGAATTGTTCAGAATATTTAATATTATGGAAATATACAGACCTTGAAGAATCATATCAAGGGGTTCTATTGATATAAATAATAAAAAATCTCCACTAATTAGAAAAGTCGGGTGGTATCAAAATAACGCATGATATTCTATCCGTAGCTTGAGGTAATTCGGTAGCATTTATCATACGTGTAAGCTGACACGGTCATGTCATATTCGTTTCACAAATACGTGTTTACTTAAACCGATAAATAATGTTGTAAGCTATTTCGACATCACATTTCGTATGGTTTACATGTTAATTGAACATAATTCTACAAATATTGCAACATTTAGGAAAGGTTGCTATCAATAACCTTATTTTCTTATTATTTCTAATTTGTTTTTTATTGGTTGCATTGTTTTTTGTTCCATTTTATGTAGAAGGACTGTTGTTGTGTGTTGTAATGATGATATAGTTTATAATAATGTTCTAGAAGAAAATAATTATAAATACTTTTTTCGTTTTATCACCTGCATAGGAGTACTACAGAAAAACATAATTACTCTGTTCTTTATAACTTATCACTAAAGCTACATAGAATTCTAGAGTGCACATAATTATATGAGCAGATATATTCGATACATAGAATAAAACGGCGTACCTACCACAGTCCGACCCGACCTCAAGAATATTCTTACCTAAACAGATACTTGTTTCCAAAATTTTAAGAATATAGAAATATAGAAAGAATCACTAGTAGCTATCCTCTTTTCGCAACAAACCTTTGCCCTAGCCCTCCAAAAAATGTTTAAAAGGGATGCTTTAAATTTGTCAACTTAATAATTATAATATAATTATATTTTATTTATTTTATTTACGTATCGTCAATAAAACTCATTATTGATCTCCCTTTAATAAAAACACCACATGTGACAGACATACAGTCTGTATATATCCGTCTTTTGCAACCAGTTTTTTCTATATTTCGATATCACAAGTGTTTCCACAAACTCTCACACGGACTTTATGTGAAAGAAAGTGTTATAACGGCGAAATTTGTATAAACTTACGAAAATAAAACGAACTTGGTTGCCATCAATCTAGTTTTAAATCTAGGCTAGCAGTCTCGCTTTCAGTTGTTTGTTGTTTTATTACGTTTTGTATAAGAGAAATTCAGACCAATTATTTATGCTCGTTTGGTTCTCCATATGCGCTGAGAAAAGGAGAGAGGATAGAAGTAGGAATAGTTAGAACACTTCGAAATATACTATACTTTTTTTATTAATTATACGCGTGACACAAATCCCCACGCTAGGATGGCGTGTCGTGGGTGCCAAGGATAAAACAAAAGACAAGAACAGACACCCAGAGCGAGAATTGAAATTTAAACTCATCACTGAAATTTCCGCTTCGTTGAGAATCGAACCCAGGACCCTACAAACGGTATGGATTATTGCTCCATACGGGCCGTCCATTTCTTATACTAGGAAAAGTAAATTATACTAGTAACTACCTACCTAGGTTTTAGTATAATCAAAGAAATGTTTACACGGGAACTTATAAATAGAAATTATACGTAGGTATTTTTTATGAATCGATTTCAGTGTAGCAATCTAGGTGTATCGCTAACTACCTACTAAAAGGTGAGGATTAATGAGGAAATGAGGTGGAATAAAAAAATACTTTTTTACCACCCGAACAGACAAGACCCGAAGCGAATATAATATTGATTTTACTTAGCACATACTTTATACTTTATAAAAAAATTACAGAGACAAAAAAAAATTATTTCTTAGTTTGTTATTACAAAGTTAAAGTAAATTAGACGAAATAGGCTATTGATCCGGCAAATAACAAACCAATTTGATTTCCTTTGTTCCGCAAGAAATTCTTAAAACGACGGATTTTTTGCGTTAGAATGGACAGTTCTGTCCTCGTCTGTTTCTGGTAAGTAAATTATGCAAGAGTGGAAGACGTATACATAGGACGAACAATAAGTATTTACCTATTAAGTTGAAAACTTTAAACCTATGTTAAAAAAGCCTACAAGAAATTTTGAAAATATTATTGAGATTTAAAACTTTAAATCCAAAATGGTCATTCCAGATGAAAAACAAGATTTATAAATATCTATCTACCTACATAGCGTAGACTTATTTTTAAGCTATTGCATAGCTTTTATCGCGGGCCTTGAGCGTGGGGATCGAATCCAGAAATTCCGTAACGAAGAAACCTAACACCCCTAATCAGCGCCATCTAGTACCTTAATACTAAGGTATGGTACGTATGTTTTCTACAAACTAGATGGCGCTGTTCTGATATAACTATATAACTTCTAATAATTATAATTGCATAAGTTTATAAAAAATGCTATGCAATAGCTTTACCGCGGCAGTCTCCGAGTGCCACATTTAATTATTTTTTCTTTTCACAAGTTCCCTTACCAATAAATGAATGTAAAATGTGACTAAGTAAGCAAATAACACTCACACACACTCGCTCTAGGATTTCCTACGCTGCAGATTAAATGGATATACATTAAAAGGACATCATAAACACCTTCGAAAATACGCATCTTTCACAGAAATGTCCTATCGCTTCGCAACTGAAGTCGTCCTAACGAACAATTAAATCTTCAATAATGCATTTCAATGATCTCGAGTTATTGTTAGTATATATAATTAACTTATAAGAGTCATACGTATATAATTAGCAGGCTTAGTAGGTATGTCTATATATGTTGATGAACTAAGCCTAAGAATTGCGCATAAGGATATTGAATTGAGATCGTGAGGCACGATAGAATATTTTAATAAATACTCACCTACTTTATAGTATGATCAAAGAATGTTTTGACTCGATCACCGCATGTAGATTGGTATCTCTGTTAGGTTAAAATTAAATATGAGGTATGTTTTCTGAAGGTATTATCATTTAATTCATTTAAGGTATTATTCTTTTGGACGTAAAACTTTTCCGAAGTTGGTTTTCGGACACTTTTCGGAAGATATCCGCTTATCTTATTAATTGCTTATCCGGTAGGGATTTGTTAAAGCCATCGCTTCGACAAAATCCTACCGTGTTGTCTTAGAAGAATAAGCAGCGAGAAATTCTCAATATTGAAATCAAAACTTCTTTAGCATCGTTGTGATTTGGAAGTCGATGAAACGGAAATGACGTGAAAAAGCGACAGTAAAAAGAGACCGACACATTTTAACGTGGGAGAAAATGAGATAGGAAGCATTATCCGCTTGCGTACTTCAAGATCGGGGTTCTAAGTGCTTTTACGGCAAATTGTCGGCTTATGTAAGCAAAGCAGAACATCAATATTTGGACTGACAGATTTTGATTTTTTTTTTTCTACTCAGGTTTAGTTTTATGGATGTACCACCAAGAAACCAAACAAAAGAATTGTCCAGTTTGTAATAACCTTTCGGTATAAGAAAGCCCATGACATAAAATTACAATTATCCCAAAGGAGCTTAACTTGACTTGACTTGGCTGTTCATACATTGTTGAGTCCATGCGTAGTGTTGAATATTCAAATACCCTTTATTTTATTTTTTTTGATTGACAATTTCATATTCAAAAAGATTAATTAAAACAGAAATGCCGATTTTAATGTTACCTATGTCAAATATTGCATCAGTTCTTGTAAAAGTGACGTTTATGACACTTGACATTTGTAGATTTTGGTGTTATGAAGACTCATGTAACACTTGACGTTTGTTGATTTCGGGTAATGTCAAATCGATAGCCTCTTTTCAATTGGCGTAATGTACGCGCAGCGCAAGACTTGTAAAGCGAGAAATGAAAAGGTTAAAAAATACATTTCCTGTTCCAATTCGTTCAAGTATTGGCTTTGATGTTACTGACGGTCATATGACGGTGACCGTATACCATTTGTCAGCTGTTCACCTAAATGACAGACATAAAGGAAAACCCAAAAAATATTTTTTCTACCTATTGAAAAACCCCACAACATTTTCAAAATTCTTCACGTCTCTTCATATAACATTTCAGGATCAAAACCAACAATATTATATTAAACCCATAAGTCAATGACCTCACAAGATTGTTAAACCATACAGGAGTTGTAAGGCAATAATCGGTCTCGGTACCGACCCCATATAAGGTTGCGGTGGGAACCCAAAAGAAAATAAAAGATTGACGTCACTGGCCGCGGGAGTTCCTCGAACGAAGAACAGGAATAATTGGTCAAAGTTATATAATGGTAGTCGGCAGCAATAACCACGTAATTTAGTTTTTACAGCAAAGGCAATTATTTGACATGAATACTTTAAATTTGTTTCCCTTCCGTAATGGGAGGCAATTCATGAAAATAAATTTTAACAAAATTGGAGGGTAGTACAGTTTGGTGTTGTAGCTCCATATCCATATCTATCATAATATAATATCCAAAATTTGATTACACTGTGGCGACATCGCACATAATGAATCACGCTATCGAAGTTTTCTATACCGCTCGCATTTAGACGAGTAAAAGTTCCGATTGTGAACAATCATTGTGAACAAACATAATATATCTATCTCCCTTTGCTAAAACACCAATCAGGCTTTCATGCGATTCCACCACAACGCGTTATTATTTAATTTTTAATTTATGTATCTACATTGTGTTGTGACCCATAATCCCACTCAATAAGCGAACAGCAATGGAACCCAACAAGTAGATATGAAAACGTAAACCTCGTATCCATAGACAGGCACAGTATAAATGTCTAATTGAATTAAGTTTTTCCATAATCCGTCTTGATAGAGCCGGTGCGAAACTGGATAGCCTCGACATTCATGTCAATGAAGCCTTTGTTGATGGGCTTCAAGTTAATCGCGAATATTGACAGCTGGTTACGATTAACAAGTTCTTAAGGGATCATTTTAATACTAGTATTTGGTCTTGCCAAAAGCTTTTATTTGAATTGGCTTTCCAATTAATGGCAATCTACTATCTATCTACTCTACTACTACCTATCTAGTGCACGGGTCTCTCTGCATAACTGAAGAGGCCTAGAGAATACTGCATCACGCTGCTCCAATGCGGGTTAGTGAAGAGTTTACCGACCCAGGTGTCGTTAGTTTTTATGACACCCGAAGGCTTCCGTCATGGCTTGACGACTAAGTACTACATATCTAATGGAAACAATCAGGACATCTACCAACCGCTCCCGCAAATGCTTAACTTGGTCGATCGCTACAGAAATTCTAGTTAGGTGACTGATGAACTACCGTCACAATTTTGGAAAAGACCTAATCCTAACTGTGGGACAGTTATGAGTTGCGATTATGAAGAAAGATTAACGATCACTGTAAAATATTTTCGTACCGTTGGAATAGACAATACTCACTAGAAATTAAACAATTCCAAACGCGCTGAACAAAACCATATTGGTATTGCTACGAACTGCGAATGCGGATATAATTATATTATCTGAATTAAGCTATAAGTCAGCAACTAGAACTGCATTCGTATGCAAAACTAGACGCAGGTCGTATATTTTTAAGGACTCTGTACGTCTTGTTAACATACATAATTATACATACAAATAACAGATAGTCTTCGCATATTATGGTGGCGAGGCTTGTCGGTGTACGCGCCGCTCCGCCGTGTAACTTATGCTCATTCTCCTTTCAAATGTTCTTATAGTTCATCTTTGTTTAATATACTATAGGACCACAGATTATTAGGTACTAAACTAATAAATAAGACAAAATAAAAGCTAAAGTGTAAATCGTTCTTATATGAATTCCCTATCCCGTGAAAATTTCGAACACTTTTATCTCTCTGGTTTATCTTATATACGAGTATAATGTAATTTCAGGTCTTGAACTCCTAACCTTTTCAGTGGTTATATTTATATTTTATAAACATACAGATTAAATCAATGTTAGTAAGCCATAGTTACGGCCATGTTAATAATTGAGTTGTTTGTTGATTAAGTTTATTTGTTATTGACCTTTGTTTCCCTTCATTGTGAGACGAAACTAGTCGCTATTTCAACCAACGTGAGAAACCCTGTCGTAATCATAAAAAGATTATATTGTCTTAAACTGCAGTGATGTAAAAATTTTCCTATTGTTAAATATTTTTAGCGTAACTCTTGCAAAATAACCAACTTCATTTCATGGAATTTTCTCCATGACGTATTGGTTAATGGATTGCAATAGGCTAGTTGACTAATTTTGAAAAACTAAATCATAGTTTGCCAAATGGTCTAATTTAACTGAAATATTAATATTTCAGTAAAATACTAACTGTAACATATTTTATTTTATATTTTCATGAACTATTTGACATTTCCGTCAAAAAACGCGTCAAACTGTCATGGCGACTCGTGTGACGTCATATGTTGGAAAACGAAGAGCTGTTTGGTTGAGCGGAAAGACCAAAATGCTATGTCAAGTTTGTTTAGTTTTGCAACGTGTGACGTCACGCGTCGTATTGGCGTTCGCTGTCACGTGACTATTGACTGTAATTTCGGGATTTTATTTCTCAAAAATATTAAATAATCATGATTTATTTAATCAATAAGATCGATTTTTCGCATTTGTAAATATTAAGATACCATAAAAAATAGAAATATTCAAAATATTTACTTACTGTCAACTACCCTATTGAGAATGGTTTCAGAACAATGGGGAAGAAACTAGCAGTATTTAAAATAAACTCAACTACGTAATAAAAATGTTGAAAATTTATGTGAAAATTGTTGCTAACGTAAATTTAAACGAGGTAGAGCAAAATAGCCATTTCAAATAAAAATAAGCTTAAGGATGATTTTCAAGTATTTATTCAATGTTGAGTATTATTATTCATGACACAGATTTTAGACTTAAATCTTTGACTACTGATCTTCAGTGATCCTCGCAAGATTAAGACAAATCGATGGACGCAATAATCAAAATCTGTTTACGCGTTTGGTCTTTAGAGCGCAACGTAAGAACAGACATACATACGTAGACTGTTACAATAGGAAAATAACCAATCATCAATCACTTAAAAATTTACCTCGATTCAGACCCTGGATCCACTCAGGTAAGATCACTATTGACTGATCGTGCTATGTCAAAATCAACTTTTATGGAATTTTCTCAATGACGTACTGGTTGAAAGACTGGAAGAAGAACAATAGAGAAGAAAATCTGTAACTGATCGCTGTCTGTATGGAAGATTTATGAGAAAAACTTTAACTTTATTAACCCAATAGAACCTAAAACAATAATTTTTAGAACTTTTATCTGTTTATCAGTTTGTCTGTCTTTGTACGCGCTAATCTCAGAAACGGCTTAGCCGATTTGGGTGCGTAGTTCACTAGTATACCTATTGTGGCAAGCATTTAACATTTAAGGTTTATTTTATTTCAATCGGTTAATAAATTAAAAAGTTACACCTGTTTACAATATCACGCCTAACAATTTCCGAATCTGCGTACTAAGGGACGAGTTTCCCGAAGCGAAGCGAAGGCTGGTTTTCTAGTTTAAAATTTCACGTTAACTAAGCTAAGCAGTTACTGAGCTAAGCTAAGCACTTGTAAGTAAAAGTATGATAAGGTTATCTCTAAATCAAAATTATTTTAACACATGTTACAAACATTATTCAAGAACGCATAAGTGCGAAAGTGATTCTGAAGGCCGATTAACGTCCGTATTAAGAAGATAGTCCGCATTATGAACATAAAATTTGTAACAAAAATCTGTCCGTCATCGCTAATACATATAAATTCTCTCATTTCAATATTGATGAAATTAATCAAAGTTTAGTTAGAAAGGTGGTCTGTGAACGAGCAGACAGACTAGTTAGAAATACAGCAAGATTATAAATTGTGAAAGCAGTTACTTTGCAGAATTCTACATAAGCAATAATATTGCACATAAATTGTCTGAGAGAAGTGATGATACAGTATATAAACTATCGGTCGCTTTCTACTATTTATTGTGATGTATACGAGCAACGATACGATAAAAATACTAACCGAAAATTAGAATCATCATCACAATCATCGTCCAATCATCGACATCATCGTCCCACTGCTGGGCACGGGTCTCCTCTCACAACGCGAGGGGTACAGGCGTTGTAAACATTATCGTGAACTCTAAGGTGTGCAGGTTTCCTCACGATGTTTTCCTTCACCGAAGCAGAGTGATCTCAAACGCACATATTTTTTGAAAAGTATAGGTGTGTGCGTATGAAAAGATGTATCTGTCTTGTTACTCAATTACACAATGTCTAGAAGGGTACTATAGGTACTCTATGGTCTGTTGTTTAGTTATAAAATCCCTCGATTTCACATTTTTTTTATTTAGTCAATCATATTGTAGGAATTATTACTATTAGTAATATTATCTTTCCGTGAAGGCTTGCTAGCTAGGGACCATCCTTTTTGAGTCAACTAACGAGTCGGCGTGTTGCGACTGGTAGCTTAGAGCTAGTACTTTCTTTCTTCGCCAATGATGGTGGTCTGTAATGCCATCATATTACTGATTCATGGGCATCACCAACCACTAACCATAAGCCCGCTTGTCTGCTAGTTATATAAATAAACGCTATCACACTCATACCCCCGCACTAGGATTCCCTATGTCGCGGGTGGCATGGACAACACAAATAACTCATCATTGACACCCATGACCCAAGAACAAACATATATCTGTCACATAAATATTTGCCCGGCCGGAGATCGAACCCGGGACCCCTCGCTTCGCGGGCATGGTCACTACCAACTAGGCTACGAGGTAGTTTATTGACAAGTTACATAATAAATGAGTCGTACGTACAATTTTGTTCGGTTTAATTTTGAACTTGAGATTTTTATTCGATAAGCACCAACGGTTCCTAGTCATCTTAAATTCTACGTTACATAATCAGTCTTTAAACTCGCAAGAGTCAGTTACATCGTCTGTAACACGAAATGATATGAATAAATTATTAAAGATGGGTGTAACTTTTGTTCAGAATTCAAATTATCACATCCACACATCTCTTTGGAAGACATGTTTATGCATCGATGGCGTCAGGTTGTAAAGTTATGGGTTTTTGAAACCAGTTTGAGACGGAGTCGAGTTCGCAGGGACCCAGGCAGAATCAAGGACAACGATTTATTTTAGCATTTCTCAGAAAGTGATTTGCGAATTCCTATCTGGTTTGCTAATGTATAAGCTTAATACATAAATTCCTCCGCCCCGAGTGCCGACGTTTATAAATGAATGCTGATTTAAATGTGGTTTAAAATAAACCTGTCTTTATGAAATGGGAAAATAACGTAATGTGTTTGCAAATTACCTTACACAACGCAGTTATGTGTTATCAGGACTTTAAACTCAATTTGACAGTCATTTTGTCTATAACCTGTAGCGTGTTTTCAAATCACAAAATACCTATGACTTCAAAACACCCGATGTTTTGAAACTAAGTACTTAATATTGTTCTATGCTTCCATATTAGAATTACACGTAAGGCCAATTCGTACTTCGTATCGCATATCGCAAGTCCTTGTACAAAAGGTTGACACTTGTCCTAATAAACATATATTATGAGTTATACCATCAAAACAGCCTCAAACGTGCTTGGATTAGTTATTCGTTAAGGAAAAAACTTTAAGGTTCAGTAACCAAAAAATTTTTGTTACTCACAAGTACGCTGCTCGACAGTGCAGCATTGTTTAGTATTAGTGCTATGCTAATGCTACACAAGCACCCACGTTTTGCTTTTAATATTATAAGAATGGACCGAATAAAGAAAATATGTCACACACAGTTCATAGGACTACTTTTATTTAACACATTTGCTGCGGCGATCGTAATTTTCTATGGAAAAAACACGACGTATAAGTATTGTTTCTATAGAGGATCGAAGGGATCAAATTTACCTAATGATTATTTATAGACATTAAAGGCAACCTTGATCCAACTCATACAAGGTAAGCCTATAAATAAATTAACTAGTAAAAGACCAATAAATTATGCATCTAAAAAAGTCGAGCCCAATTTTGTCAGGAAGTATCGAACGCCATTTCCATTAAGCTTAACAGCAAATAGAGTAATAGCAATTACTCTATTTGCTAAACTTACTTTATTTGCTAAACTTTAATCCAAACCACCATCAATTATATCTAGCTCTAATTAGCTGCTATCAAAATTAAGTATACTAATTCTTGCTATTTCTTCCTACATAGTGTTACCGTGCTCTGCAATCGATAGTAGGTACTGTTAAAATAGCACGGTTGCTATTTTCCATCGTTAACAGTTTCTACGGCAAGCACGATACACTTTAAATTATGACTTATATTAGACTGTGAGATAATTTCACATTCTCTTTCTCAACTGTAACTGGTGTACGTAAATTGCTACCATTATGTAAAACTATATGTACCTCATAGCAGTGATTATGTTACGTACTTTTAGTGTTCCCGTTGAAATGATGATAAATACACAATTTACATATTACCCGCTCTGTTTAGTGCAATACATAACTTACTTTCGAATTGTTTTTATAGCATTATTTATATAAAAGGAACCAAGAACATTGCACCACTAAAACGTACTCACATCATATCTATTGATATTCACGACAGAATTAGCCACTTTAACGATGATTCTAAAATAGACGATTCTTTTCGTTTATTTTTCCGTTTCTTTTCTTCTCAAATATTTAAAATTTAAAGGCACCTTAGCGAAACGGTGGTAAATGCAAAAAATGACGTTCATAAGTGTATTGAAAATACCTACATGAAATAAATAATTTGAATTTGAGTTTGATGTTAAAAATCTAGTAGTCTTCTAAATATTTTATGTGTTTAGACATAACAGTCAGTCCAGAATATTAGTATAACAATAGTTGCAAATGGTCTATACAAAATTTCACTCGTTTCGGTCCATCGGGCTTGCAATTGTCGAAAATTTCAACTCGGGCCGCACCTCATGAGGCCATTGTTACGACATTTCCCAAACTCATTACGAATAATAGTTTAACTCAAACGCATACACAACTTATATTATTTGTGGTTTTAACAAGCAGAAAAGAGAGTTTTTTAACCATAATGAGTTACGTCAGAATTAACATGAATACGGTTAAAAATATTGATGAGCTTACTTTATTAGACATATTTATTTTAATTTAAATACAAAAATTCTAAAAACTATTGTTTTGGGTTATATTTCGTAAAGACCCCTGTAAAAGCTTTTCTAGTATATCTTTTATTATGTACAGAAAGCGACCAGTTAAAGATTCATTATAAGTCTATCGATAAATCTTCGTTTATCTCTGATAAGTAATATATTTTGAAAACGATTATTTTAATTAGATGTGATAGAATTAGATACGTCTGGACTTTTTGTGTTATTTTTAGGCGTTCATATATTTGTATTAAATGAACCTATTACTTACGAATATAACGAAACTGTTATCGCTGCAACAAGATCACTTCGTGAAATTCTTCTCCTTTTTCCACAACATCTTAGTGTCGTTCATTCAACCTGTTGTACCGACTCCTTAATTTGATTCAGGAGCAAAGAAGTTCCAAGTTTGAGGTCAACAACCGTCTTATTGGTTGTAGTTTTTCGATGTCTCGTTATTGCTATATTCCATTATTAAACTGAAATCATTATTATATTTTTATTTTATATCAATGGTTTGGGTTTTATATTATTCCTGGGAAAATATAGGGATATAATTTTAAGATAGGTAAATTAAAAATAATGCTATCATATTTATTGACGTGGTTAATTATTCTGTAGGGTCAATTGCAATTAATCTGAATGGTTAAATGTCAATTAATAAACAATCAATTAACACTGTTACATCAATAATCGAGGTTTACTGCATAACATGCATAACATACTTCCTGTATGTTATGCATGTTATGCACTACATTTACATTTTTAAAATAATTTAATATGACTTTTGTAATTATAAAAATAATAATTTGACTAATTAAGTACACTATTACGATTAATAAATGAGAGCCAAGTGATTAAAAAATCTTCAAAACGACGACGCAGCGATATTATTCACAAAATCATTTCTCATATAATTCGCAGTACCATCGCAATTTGTGCTTTCAAATCTATGTCATTCTTTATCTTGTAGAGTGATCGATGATCGTCTCTGGGTCTGTAAATTATAAGTCCATTTGGGAATACGGTCATGTAAAGTCCAGTTATTGCATTAATATCACGACTGTCAGTGATAATGTCGTCTAAACCAGAAAATAATAGAAGTGCTTCATCATGTTAAATGTTGGCTGGTTCTTAGCAACGAGTTCTACAAATAACAGTAAATAATAAGAAGCCTTGTTTTCTAAACTACATAGTAACAGTGGTTTTATATTTAAAACTGGCTGTCCCGCGACTTCGTTCACGTGGTATTCCCGCGTGAATTTCGATCACGTGGGAATTCCGGGATAAATGTTGCCTTGTAACCTCCTCTATCTTCCAGTAAAAGTAACATTATAGTTGGTACCTACAGCCTTTACAGAGATCCTGGACTATTCTTCACTCATTTTGTAATGTTTATATACACTTTGTAGCAGCTTAAAATTTTAATCAAAGTATTTCTTAATTTTATTTAAATAATTTAAAACAATCGATATAGTTATTTATAATTCTGATGAAATAATGAAAACAGATTTCATAATTTTTTAAGAATCGTTTCAGTGTTTCTAATCTTTTTATGTAAAAGTTACATAGTTTTTAATCTTTTTATGTATAAGATAGCAGATTAATCCGCTGAACCGTTTTAAATAAAATGTAGTATGGAGATAGTTTGAGACCTTGGAAAAGACAACAGTTTTCATCCCGGAAATACGTTCCTTTAACTGGCTGATTTTTTTAATTTTCCGACTCCAATGCGCGCAATGCCACGGGCAAAAACAGTGTTTACTAAACAGAAAAACAGATGAATTAAAAAACGTTGTTTACCATACAAATTGTTCATTGTCGTCACATTTGTCGCCAATAGACCAACGTGCTGGCTCGTTACGCGCCGGCGAGCCAAACTTTTCTTTTATTAACTCCACGGTTCTTTCTCAGTGAAAGTGTCCCGTTTATTATTTAAAGTTTGTTTACGTCTTATGTTTACTAAACAGTTTGGTGTAGTGCACATTGTCGTGTCCGTCAATTTTAGTGACGTGTGACGTTTGCAGACTTACGATTGCTTTGCGTGCATCAGCTATGGGTAACGTACTCGTATGTGAGCCTTAATTAAACCGACATATTGCTAGTCTGACTCACACAGAGTGTTCCGTACTCCCGAGCGATGTTAGTTCTAATTATTTAGTCATACAAGACAGAATTTAGAAACTTTACTTTAATGTACCCCTTTAGGAATCCTCATTTTACTTTTTTATAACTTGTTGTGACGGCGACCACCTTAACACGCATTATGTGAAAACTTCAGGCGTCTACACATTTCCGTTGAACAGAGAGCTCTATGACAGACTGACAGCGTAGGCATCTTTATATTAATACGTGAAGCAAACTTTGTACCCCTTTATACGAAAATTGTGTTGATTATAGTTTAAATATAGAGGAGTGCAGAATGCCAATATTTTTTTGAAATAATGGCTGACAAAATACATTAAATTAATAAATAAAACATTACACACAAATATAAACTTATATTAGAGTAACTACTCTATTCACACTGCCATACATAACATGACGTTTGAAATGTGTCATAGGGTCATCGTTCATAGAGTCTACGTAACAATTTGACAGAATGCATTACGGTCCAATGTCGACCGCAGAGCGGGTAACTAGTAATAACAGAATTTCGTTTTTTACCGTTTGGCACAAAATAGATAAGTAAACCTTTGGGTACGGAACCCTGATAAACATTAGCATTACCTAATGTTTTTGTCACCTGGCAGTTGGCGGAATGGTCACTCACGCAATGTCCGCTTCTTTAATAGGTGCTTGCATTCGACATCCGATATATTGGTCGTTCGTATTTGCATGTGTATAAGTATGAGGAAGTAACTCTTTAAATATAATGGTTCTTGTAAACTGTACCAGGTACCAGGAATTTATAAGCTCTTAAAGGAAGTTCGTTGAATCCTCTCCCTTAGTAGGTACCACACTCGAAAGCTAGGCGCGATTCTTTAAACGTATGTAAAAAATAACTTACTTCATTTTTATACATAGAAAGTTTAGAGTTGTGACAATTTTTATGTGACATTATTTTTCGGCGACTCCGCGAAACGTATGGAATTTCCAAATTTAATTGCGTAAAACCGATTTGGCAATTTTCGGAGTGACATGCATGATTCATTTAACCGTGGACGATTTAACCTCGTTATTTTATTCGCTTCAAACTCTAAGGCCGACAACACTGTCTAATTCGTCGCTGCAAAATTTTCAAGACCTCTCAAATACTAAGGAAGTTCAGTTTACTCAGAAATATCTAAGAAAGTTACTTATCAATGACTCATTCGTATTACCGATTTCATATTGTCACCGTTCAAAGGCTTAAAGTGACAATTTCAAGAACGGAAATTTAGTTAATTTCACGATGTAATCCACACTCGAATAGTTAAAAATACAGATCATCAATATGAATTGAATATGAACATAGCCACATGTTTCACTTTCCGATGACGCGAGAATGTGAATGACCTGTCGGTGACCGAATGAGACGTATGGAGCGATTGAGCGAATGGTGCAAAGTAGCATCGAAGGCATCGCTGTCAACTTTCTTCTTTATTGAGTAGAAAGAATTCGAATATAGAATGTGAGCGCTTTCGAGATTTCGACAACTTTGTTTTTTATACGACTGTCGAATCTCTGATTGATTTGATATTAAATTTTTGTCTGCATAAATATTATGTCAAAAAAGTTTAAACTATTAAGTACAACTGTTTGTAATTCATGAGATAATTATCATAAATGCGAAAATAACTCTGTCTGTGGTATTTTCACACTTAATCTGCAGAACCGAATAGGATAAAATTTTGTATGCAGATAGTTTAGAGACCTTAAAAAAGATATAGGATTTTTTTTCCCCGATTATACCCGTACCTATGTTCCCCCGGAATAATTTTTACATTATTTGGTTCTTCTTAGACTCACACTAGCAAAGCCACGAGCAAAGACTAGTTTACTAATAAACAGTTAATAAATTTTATACAATGTTCACAATTTGACATTAACAAAAAAACTTATTTGAGGAAGATAAAGAAATGACACTGATTTTAATAGCTGTAGCCTTTAAACCCAACCAATACATTTAATGTTTGCGTGTCCAAAATCAAGTATAGATCTGGTTTTCGTAAATACCCCAATAACAACTATCAAGTTGATTTACATTAACTTATGCACGATATTTAGTTTGACCTTGACGAGCCGAAAGCAGTGACGGGACGTGACAGACAGCGACAAACCGAGTAATACCGATGCGAGACGAGAGAGTTAAAAATCCTTTAGTAAAGCTAGCCATAGCTACAGATCTAATAGACATGCTGTTAAAAAACGTGCTAAGAATGCTCTTTAGCTATATACATTTGCGTGATATAAGCGTGCTCGTAGAAAGTCGGCGTCTCAAAAACCATATCGTGAGTACCCGCATTATAATAAAATGTGAACAATCCGCGATGAGTTCAGTTTAAAATAATTGTTAGTTGTTGTTATAACAGTTCAGTTAGTAATCGTTAGTAAGAGTCTCATTCTAATTCAGTCGCAGGTGTATTGTATTGCTAGGACTAGAACCGAGATGTTCGCGTCTAAAAAATACATATTTTTTTTCTATGATATCCAGTTGCATGGATAGTACCTACTTACCTCGGGTACCTACTCACGGAGTAATGTCCACAGTCAAAGCAACTGTACGGTTGATACCTTTTAGATAACTTTTACCTAACTGACCTGCAGTCAAAAGAAGCATTTGTGCCGACTGCCGAAGCACTTTTCCACTGTTTGTCAGCCTTTAGAGTTAAGGTTTCCTTGCTGGACATAAGTCAATTTGTTGACAGCTGTAACCTGTCAAAAATCACTATCATCATCTTCATCATCATCATTCTTCAATTTGTATTTGGGTACACTATGTTAAACTACGCTATAAACCGAATTATTATTTTATCGATCAATTCAAGTACACTATAGATAAATGGGGAGTTGTATAACAACTTTACTCGAAACCAAACCTGAACTCGATTTTAGAGGTGAAAGTATCGATGCAAGTGTTACGAGATCCGATGTCTCGATTGGGATAGGACACGCAATCGATTAAGTGGGTCCCCTCGAGTATCGATCAAAGGTAACCGTCGGAACCTTTTTGATTGTGGCAATTATTAAAGCTTTATTCTTCGCTAGCAACTATTCGCGGCTACGCTCGCATTGAAAGAATGAATTGAATAATAAACGCGTGTTAGCGTTCTGATTTAATAAGAAAGTAACGATAATAGGTAAAATAGCATTTAAACTTCCATAGGGAAAATCTTAGTCTGGTCCCAATTTCCTTCCATTTAATTTTCTAAAAATGATTTAATGTACATAGTTATTATAATAATTTACACAATTAACTTCAATGTGCATGTAGCATACAATCTATTATAAGTACAAACATTTTAAAGTCAATTAAATAGCTGCAAAAAATATTTAACTTAGGCACATGAAGGCTAAGATTTTTTACAATGAAAATGATCGACATCCTTACAATTGTATTTATTATTCTTGTCCGATAAAAAATAACGGATAGAAATCATTAAGTTTCTAAGTGCTTCTAAAATTTAATTTGCCAAGGAATGCTTTGTGATATTGAATAGGTAAGTGAAACATTTTAATAGTAGGTAGGTACTGACCTCATCTATATAATACGTGAAACAAAAAATATACAAATGGACAGACAGTCAAATACCTACAAGATATACGGATTTTCGAAAGGAACCCTAAAACTCGAGGAAAATGATCCTTGACAAGGACCAGTTGTTAAAAAGGTTTTTTTACTAGACTAATAACGTAATAACAGTCTCGGAAGTAAGAATATAAAAGATGAAATTACCTTCATAAGTATTCCCACAGGAATTTCTCATTTGATAATACGAAACCGACCATCCCCGACGCAAAAACGATACCAATGCAAAAAGGTCATTATACACTCAGCTGTTACGTTAATCATGCGAATGTAGTCCTTATAGTATACTTAATACAACTCAATTTTCTAATAACTTTCGACTGATGAACATGGACCTGTAGTCTTGTCGAAATAAGAACTCTAATCCATTAAAATAAAGTCTAATTTTATTTACGCAACAAATAACTATTTTTTCCCGACTATCTACTTATTAATAGGATTCCCCGGTTCTTGGATATAACAATGAGTGGTCTGAGACGTTTGTAATGCGCGCGCAGGTAACTATTTCCGGTCCGTTGACGAACGGAAAGGGCAACAGACGAGCGTGAATTGGTTGTTAAAAAGCTTCATAACTTCAATAGATTGATATTGACGGGTTGATGATGTTACATTATGTGAAGTTTTACGATAAGACCTATTTTAAAAGATATTTAACATCTTCTATAATATCAATTTTTGAGGTGGTAACGTCTTATAAATCTATGAAAGCCGGCTGAACGCACGAAAAAGTATGACGTCAGTGTCACGTTCCGCCTGAGCCGAGCGTGCAAGCGAGAGCGCGGAACAAGCGATAGAGATTCACCATCGGCCTAAGCGTTCGGTTTTCTTCAATGTTTTCTTATGATGTTATCACGCAAAATTGTCGTCCGTAAACCGACTTAGCAGACATTCAGACAACCATTTTTTTATGAACTTAAGATAGCGAACGAGCATCACATACAAAATAAACAAGGTACATTTTTTATCCTTTTTTAATACACATTTAGCGTTTTGAAGCACTTGCGTTTTTAGAACTAAGAAAAGCGCGGGAATGTAAACACAATTTTCATGTCTACACCACTAGGACTTCTTAACAAAAAACGTGTACCAACAAACGCGTACAGCTAAAAAACCGGTACCTAAAAAGGTAGTTTAGCCCCAAACTTTTTAAGTACCGGCATTTATTTATTTAAACCGGCATTTATAAATTTATTTTACCAATAACAATGTGGTACAAAAGGCGGACTTAATGCTAAAAGCATTCGCTACCAGTCAACCTTTGGTCAAAACAGATATCAGGGATGGCGGGCATCCTCAACTCTAATCTCGACCAAACAAAAACAGTTCACAGTACATTTTATATGAAAGGTCAAGCCAAGATCAGCCAGGCTCTCATAACACCTCATAACTTCATTGGTCCTATACCCTTCCAAGCGAAACCGAACAGGTGCACGAGTGCTAAGATAAACCATAAATACGTATCAACAATCTCCACTGACCTCACAAGGTAATAGTACCAGATCCGGCAGCATGTTTATTGCGCTCATCTGTTTTTTGGTTAAATCCAAAATTTTATACATATTTATTACTAGGAGAATATATATATGTATGGTTGCCTATCAAAATTTGGCCGCTAGTATTTTTAATTAAATTATTTTTAATTTATTTTTGGGAAAAAATTTCGTTCACTTGTTTTTTAAATAAAACCTTATCTATATCACGGAAATTTATTTATAGAGTCTAAAAAATCACGGTTGCCTATGCGCACCTGGCCGCAACCTCTTGGCAACCAGGTGTAAACAGGTACGATTTCGACACATTTATACGTTCATAACGTACATCTATTAATTATACATCAAATTAAAGCTAATTTTTTTCTATTTATTATTATATATGGTTGCCAAATAAAATCCGGCCGCAAATAAGGGTTGCGGGCTGTTAAAGATGATAAATATTTAAGGTAGAGTGACGAAGAAAGCGATTGTAAGCTGTGCGAATTGCGCATGCGTCGAAAGTTAGTGTTCATAAAAACAAAAAATTGTAGGTAGTAGAGCCTAGGATCTACTGGTTAGTTTGAAAGTATGAGGACTGGGACAGGGACTGTTAGTGAATATTAGTCCTGTTAGTTATTGTTAGTAATAGTCCAGTTAGTAAATGTTAGTAAGAGTCTCGTTATAATTCGGTCACAGATGTGTTGCTACCCTTGAGGACTGAGATGGTCGCCTCTAAAAAGTGTAGCCGGCTCCACACCTTTCTATCCGGAACACAATTGCTGTTAAAACAATTATTACACGGTAGAAATGGTACTAAGTACCGTGGCGGGCGGTAGTACTACCCCGGGCCAACTCTAAGCTCTACTACCTATGCAAAACAATTAAAATTAATTATTTTACATAGGTAGTAGATCCTAGGCTCTACTACCTACAATTTTTTGTTTTTATGAACACTAACTTTCGACGCATGCGCAATTCGCACAGCTTACAATCGCTTTCTTCGTCACTCTACCTTAAATATTTATCATCTTTAACAGCCCGCAACCCTTATTTGCGGCCGGATTTTATTTGGCAACCATATATGATAATAAATAGAAAAAAATTAACTTTAATTTGATGTATAATTAATAGATGTACGTTATGAACGTATAAATGTATCGAAATCGTACCTGTTTACACCTGGTTGCCAAGAGGTTGCGGCCAGATGCGCAATGGCAACCGTGATTTTTTAGACTCTTTATATAAATTGCCGTGATATAGACAAGGTTTTATTTAAAAAACAAGTGAACGAAATTTTTTCCCAAAAATAAATTAAAAATAATTTAATTAAAAATACTAGCGGCCAAATTTTGATTGGCAACCCTATATATATATATTCTCCTAATTATAAATATGCATAAAATTTTGGATTTTACCAAAAAACAGATGAGCGCAGTAATCCTGCTATGGGATCTTAGACTATAAGATTCCTTAAGTTTCTCGAGAACGCTATAAAATAAAAAAATCATCACTTATCCAATAGAAACTAGTAAACAACTCGATATGGAAACTGGTTCTTATAGAGTCTGACCATCCGTCGCAACTTGGACACTTGGTCACTGTCGCGAGGATAATTCTGACATATTGTGAACTGACCAGATTGTCATGGTCATCAGTAGCATGACATGACATAAAACACACTGGCTTTAACCTTTAATGACCTACCACAAGGCACGGGTATCTCCTCATAACTTAGGCTTAGAGGATGTTCCATCGCAATACTCGGAGGTGTTAGTAGCCCAGGTAGGTAGGAGGTAGTACCCAAGTGTCGGAAGTTTTTATGCCGCCCAAAGGCTTCCGACGTGGTTTAACGACAGATATCCAATGATAACCACCGGGCTCAACGGCTTTACGTGTTCTCCGGAACACAGTAGTGCTCCAGAAATATTTACTAACGGGACGGTTAATAACTCAGTCGATCATTTAGGATCAGCGCAAGCCTCCGGGAGCATGCACACGACAAGCACGTGAGCACACGTTATACTTTAAATATAACGTGCTCGTGTTACATTGAGTACATACTCGTAATTATATGAGTGTGTTAACGTTTATAAAATGTGTTTTTATTCTCATGACTCCTAAATGCTTTGTCAAGGAAACAGTGATTTACAATCTTACCATGCAAATATAATTAATGTAATTGAGTTCGTCATTATACTTGAAACTTAAGTATTTAACGCTTACAAATTGCTTTTGCACGATCTATGTTCATGAACAAAATAGATTGTATAAAGTCAATTACTATCAAAATACGTGATATTGTCCTGTTTTATTTCTAGCCAAGTTCATGAAAGTCGGATTTCGTTATATGTTAGCGACATACCATATTTCTGTACTGAAAAACGAGCCTGCTTGGAAAGTGTATGTCGGTTAGCTGAAGGTGAACCTGTATAATCTAAGTAACTTAATTGCCTATTTAAAGCTTTAATGTAGAACTCGTATAACTTCCAACAGTTTTTAATCTGCGGATTTTATACATGCTACATGTATTATCATCAATATACATTGTACACATAATGATACGTATTTACGTACGTAACGTTACGTATTTACGTAACATACAAAACTGATCTATGCCTGGGCATGGAAGGTATTTAGGAGAATCTCTTAATGGGTTATACATAATTAGATCCCATATTGATTTTTATAAGTCTGTGAAGTCTATTTGTATGTTTGTCATTTTGTCTGTGCGTTTATACCCGCTTATCTCAGTAACAGCTTCATTGAATACACAAACACAGCATACGGCATTTCGTTACGTGATGATTTCTAAACTGCACTACCCGTAAGCCGCGTTAAGGAACTTTGTTCCAAAAATATTTCAATTTAAAGAATCTTCTCAAACATTTTTTCCTAGTGTGTTATTTACTACTAGAGGGCGAGGGGCAGTTCTTTAATACTACCTATATTATGTTACTAACTACATGCCTTAATGGTGAACGGGAACATAGTAACAAAATTTAGTAGTATTTATTATCTTGCAAACATTACCCAAACCAATAATTACCATAATAGTTACACTAATGTAGTGTATATGATTTTAATCATATTTACTATTATAATTTGTTCAGATTTCAATTAACCTGTAGTGCATTGGATGCTATAATTATTATAGTAAAGTAAATTTAGCTTGATACTTTAATTGTCTAGTACACACATCTAATACCAAAGAACAAATTATATTATGTCTATCACCCATAATTTGTAAAATTTTGCGGATTTTCATACGGTTTTTACCAGTCAGGATTCTTTAAATCATGTTTTATATGTTAATCAATCTTTGATCAATGTTATTCAATCATGAGTGAAATCGCATTCAATGTGTTAAGACACGACACGAATGATAATCAAATTCTAATACGCACATTACTTTTGAAAATTGGAGGTAAGTGAAGGATTTGGACCCAGTCCATCCGGTTACGGAATCTAGCTTTCAAACCACATGGCTATCACCGCTTTGGAAAGAACATTTTAACAGAAATACAAAAACCTCGTAAATAGACATAACGTGACAAATTCCTTTTACTTTTTTGTACAAGTCACTTAAAAGATTCCTTCTTTTCTTTTTTTCTACAAACTAAGCACTTGACATTCATTGGTTAAAAGGTTCGAACGATAACATTCAAAGTTGTATTTTATCAGTCCCAAGATTGAACGCGGGACCGCGTATAATGAGTTCATGACTCATAAGATCACATCACCCGAGTTGAGACCCGGATTCAAGTTTGTAAAAGCAATTAGGTATTGGAAAGGCTCGTCTTTGTATTATAATACCTGCTTTATAATATAATTAAATATAGAAAAATTTACCTACCACTACCAACCTACCAATTTAAATTAATCTATATGTATAAACGCACCTTAACCCGGCGAACGGCCATCGTCGCACGCGCATCTCCGACGGCCTTGACTCCATGACTTTCCGTGTAAATGTCGGGATCGGTAATCCAAAAGGCCACAGCATTGCGATTAGAATCTCATAATAGCAATCATATAGACATTTCGTCCTGGATACGTAATTAGACGGTTGGATATCAGTTGTTTTTGTGGTACGTTTGCAACTTAATTTCATTGAAAATTATGGTTAATTTTAAGTTTCATAGCATAATTCAAGAATTGCTAATATGTGAAAGAATGCGGATCCTCTTTTTTGGCAGGGAACGCATTGGTGATGTCTAGTACTTTTTTTACATGAAAGTCGGGCAAAAAGGCTAAAAATATGGCCCCACCAGGCCACCGTCGCCTATGGACACGTGCAACATGCGTTGCAGACCTTGAAAAAAACAATTTATACTCTTTTCAAAAGACCCCATGTCATAGCGTGGAGGGCATCCCTCAGATGGGAGGTCGTTCTATAGTTCCGTAAGTTTGTGGCAGGAAAGAGCGCGAGGACACGTTACTACTGTCCGTGGGCTTTGGTGACCACTTACCTTCAGCTAATCTGCTCCTTTGTCTGTTTATGTTTTACAAACATATCCCGAGAACAAACATCTATCTGCCATTAGTCTGGAAATCGATCTCGGAACCTTACGCTTCTCAAGCAGGGTCACTACTAAACACGCTCGCCTCACGCAGCTGTTCCGCTATAGCCAGCGCACATCTCCGCTCTGGCCAGCATACACCTCCGCTTCAGGCAAGTCAGCACACATCTCCGCAGTTTCGGTGGATACATCCTAATTGAAAACTATCTCTTTTCGTCTCGTTTTGCACTTCTCCGTATTGGCGAAGTCCGGGTGTAACTGAGCTACAGTAAATCAATCTATAAGCAATATCGATTCCAAAGAAGTCGTCACTCGTATTCATAACTTTCGTGACTATACACCGTTTGCAACAATATGACTTATGAATGTATTGACTTTGCATAATTATACATTTATGTAAATACATAAGTATTTAGCTGTAACGTCGCGTGAAACTGTCCTTGTATGGCATTTCTAATAGATTTCACCGGAACGTCGCTGTGATACAATATCATGGATAGTAATAATCACATGTCATGATGGATAGTAAAATGTAGTGTTATATACTCCTGGGTAATGATGTTAAGTTTATTACTGTTACAGGACCACTCCTGTAACTTTAAAAGGTTTTTTAAATTTCTTGTCTCTTTACATCGAGAATATTCCAGAAATTCTATTATAAATTTCTGTTATCCCGCTCGCACCTTTTCTCTCTGACATACGCGTAAAAATTTGTCACCAGATGAGTCTGCGCGACATTACCCTTGTATTCACAAACAACGAACTGCTCACGCAAGGTGATTTGCGTCGATCCTAATTGAACAATGGAGTTAACCAATAGCCAGCACGATCAGTAGTTGGATAGGTGACCGCTAGTGGCAAAATTTCTTGACCGTTTCCGTGCTTCGGAGAGCACGTAAAGCCGTCTTTCCCGTTTCTTACCAATGGGTAGCAGTCGTTAATCCGATACTTGGGTTAGCCACTAACCCCTCCACCGATTCGCACTGAAGCAGCGTGGTGGAGTGAGCTGTACGCCTCCTCTGGTATAACGAGAGACCCGTAAGTTGCCTTTAAGGGTCGAAGCCATTCACTAACAATTCAGTGGTATCCACAACATTTGCTAGGCATTGTAAAAAGATCGTAAGTGGATTTCTATCCCTATTGGCCTACATCTATATGGACCACATTATAGTTTAGCAGCTCCCAACTGATTTGTAACTTGATTGATATTACTGAATATAAATAGATTTTAATTGATAAAACCTGTTTATAAATAATTATACTTCAGTATATTCATATTCCACCGTTTATTGATAACCTGATCATGAAATGATTAATGATTTTATGATGAATGCGCACGACTGCATTATTGATATACTGCATAACGTTTTATATGAACTACATAGCCTTGTGAACTCTTTGCAGTCGTTCGTGCGACGAAGATACGCTCCCATAAATTATCTCTAAACTGACAGCTTCGAGGTGCAACGCTCTAAGCAAATTCGCTGTGCGCTGCAAGCGTCAGCGTCGAGCGTTAAAAACAAATGTATATTCGACCTTATATTATGACCACGAAATTGCTCTGCAAATTATAGCGATATTATTTGAATTTGTATGCAAATTGTCGTAGACGTTGACATGTCGCTTGTAGCGTTAACACGCTGCTAGAGCGTGTTTCATGACCAAGCTAAGAGTATTCTGGGAAAAGCGTTAAAAGTAGACGCGTTATACAATTCGAATTAAACTTCTGTTTCAAAATCAAATGTTTTTTCTACCACGATTACTGAAATGTGTGTTATCATTGGAAGTTAAACGGCAAAATAAACTCCTCAGCGCATTTTAATATTTGTTTTAATACCATAATACCTATACATAGTGCATAAACGTCAAATAATGCAGGGTCGATTATGATTATAGAATAAGAAAGACTGTCACTCCTAAATGATCAACCAACATAAGCAACAACGGGCGCGGTTAATAGCCGGTTGGGTGACCGCTAGTGGCAAAATTCTTGACCGCTAGTGGCAAAATTTCTTGAAAAATCCGTCGCGTCAGTGGCAATTGTTATCGTTATAATCTTCGGGCGACATAAAAAACTCCAGACACTTGGGTTGGGCACTAACCCTTCCCACCAATCCATAGCAGCGTGATGTAGTATGCTCTAGGCCTCCACAGTTATGAGGAAAAACCCGTGCATGGTATGCTTATTTTTACCCATTTGTGCCATTAATAGATGAACCTACTCAGTTAATATACCTATAGAATTCTACTGGTAAATATATTTCTTAAATCGAGCTTCTTCATTACAAACAAGTATACAAAAATATTATGGATAGTTGATTCGATAGAACATTACAAGATAAACAATAACAAGATTATGAAAGAAAGTTTTGTAACGATATCTTATTGCAGAGTAAAGGAGAACGTTTACAATGCCCTCGGAATTTTGTGTTAGAACTAATCGTTAGAAAAGTATTCGTTTAACTATTCATTACAGCTATGATAGCTGGCTAGATAGATAGCTGAGTGGTTTGTTAGATTTTTTAATTGAATTAAAGTAGCAAAGGAGCAAGTTGCACGCGCCTCTTATTTAAAAAAATGAATATTAAAATTAATTATTACTTGCTGTTAATATTGTCAAAGGTGTACCACCCAATTTTATATATACTGGTTACCATACTGGACCGCTGTCCGAATGGTCCTAGGTTTGATTCCAGGCGGAAATTCAAATGATGAGTTTGAATTTCTGTTCTCGATCTGTTCTTGTCTTGGCCGTTGTCCACGGCACCCACGACAGGGAATCCTAGTGTGGAGCTAGTGTGTAGCTTTATTAAAATCCTAACGACACTCATGTATGTAGGGTTTTTTACCCAACTGTTTATCTGCCAAGTGCCACCCTTACACCAACTCCACAATTTCATAAATACGAATGCCATTAAAAATGAATCCCGTATTCGTAATTACGCAGCAAAAAATGAATCATTTATTCGAAAGAATTCATTAGAAAATTCGATTCGACGCGATCGTTAAAAGGGGAAAGTGTTTTTGTAGTTCGTGCTGTTCATCATTTAGTGTTCAATTTGTACGATTTTGTAACTGTTTGCAATAACAGAGTACTTAAACATCCGTAAGGTCACCGTCTCAACATTGGCGAGAAGTTAGCTTATCTTGTGTAAAACTTATATAATTATTCACTATTTTTTGTTGTGAATCTATAATATGTGTAGGTATACATGTACGAGAGTTACATATAAATCGGTATAAACAAAATGATATGACCGACACCGACCGTATAAACCAGAGATGTCGTTTGATACTTTTTTTTTGCTTGTGTTTTCATTTAAGTAATAAGTTATTATCGTAGTAAGATTTTTTAAAATTAACAATAAAAATATATTTACATATTTTAATACAAAATATGTAAGGAAATTTTACGCTGGCCATAATTATATTTTAGTTATGTGTAAAATGTGTTTATCATCAATGTTGTTATTCAAACATTCTTTATATAGCTGATAGCAAGTAGTTATACAAAATCTGAAGATACAAGACAAACATAATTTGTGATGTTTCGATCACTGGCTTATATTAGTCACTGTGATGGACTTGCATCCTTCGTTCATCAAAACTATCATCGAAGTGCGCAAAACAGAAAACACACGTTAGCAGAATTATGTGTAAGCGATTAAACTATTAATCTTCACATATTTTCCAACTTATCGTTAGGGGTAAGACAACAGCCTAAATTAAGATGTTTCACAGTAAATAAACGATTAGTTCCGAAACGCGGTTTATTGCTTTGATGAAAGATGAGAAAGAAATATAGGCCAAGTGTTAAGAAAATATTTTATGGTCGCGTTTTTTGTAATTATTATCTTGCAAAAGATTGGTGATCATCGCCGCCGACTTCCGCAACCGAAGGGCTGAGGTTGGTAACCAAGGAAATAATGAAGCGCTCATAGCCCGGCGGCTTGCGTCGATCTTATGTGATCGTCAACGTTAAGCAACAGCGGGCTCGGTCGGTAGTTGGATGGGTGACCGCTAGTAGCAAAAATTACTTGGGCGCTTCCGTGCTTCGGAGAGTAAAGCCGTCGGTCCCAGTTGTTACCATTTGGCAGCAGTCGTTAAGCCATGTCGAAGCCTTCGGGTGGCATAAATATTCCGACACTTGGTTTGACCACTAACCTCTCCACTAACCCGCACTGGAGCAGCGTGTCGTATGCTCTAGGCCTATGTATGAGGAGAGACCCATGCTCAGTAGTATGCCATTAATGGGTTGAAGTCTGCCAGATGTGTAAGCGCTTCGCACTTCATCATCATCGCAACCCATAACTATCATAGAGGGGCGTACAGGATTGAACCCCTTGGTCGGGAGTCCAATGTTTAAACCACTCGGCAATCAATGCTTCGCACTCACCAACAAAATACCATGTTATGTCATTTTAACTGACACCTTAAAACAGTCCACAACGCAACGAATTCACGTAATCAGCATTGAGTAATGATTGATGATAGTTAATGCGTAAAAATTGCCATAACTTCATGGATGTTATAATAAGTAGCATAATTGCTATGCTTTTAATTTAATCATAATAAATCAATTATTTAGTTATGTAAGTCAATTTCAATTTATAACCGATTGCAAAACTGATATGTTAACAATTAGTAGGTAACTGACACTTGATAGTAGGTACCTATGTATATCTGTAAAAAACTAACTGATCGGGATGATATTTGAGAAACCCTATTATTGCGGGTATTTATGAACCTATTAGATCCCATAACAATTATTTGTAGAATATTGTATTTTTACCGGTTCTCTTGTTTATCTGTGCGTTTGCTCCAACGTGTTAACGGCTTAACGTGTTTGGATGCGGTTTTCACTAATGTCATCGTGGGCCAAGAACCATTTATGTGAATCGATTGACTAAAAAAAGATAATGTCAATTTTAAGAATCGTGTATTTAACTAAAGTTTACTACTTTAGTTAAATTGTTTTGATGTTATGTACACTATTTGTAAATCGTACGCGAAATTAGGGCGAGTTTTCCGGTTAATAACATAATTTCGAATACCTACCGAATCAACATTGTATAACATTATTATATCCAAGCAATATTAAATTACCTCAATAAACTTACTTAAATTTCATTACATTGCCATTTGTTTTTGAATGTTATGTCAATGTACATAAAGATTATTTTAAGATTGCAGCGATCAGAACGTGCGTACTAAGTAAAAATGTGTTTACATTAGCTCCAATTGCACCACATTAGAACCTAATGACACATTTCTTATATTATCATTGCATTGTTAGAAGTTACGCGAGGTATGTTTGAAATATTATGATGATACAATCATGTAATAGCGGATTTCATATTTATGTCAGAGAACTAATTTAGACTAAGTACCTATGTTCCTTTGTGGTGTTATAGGGACCAAACGGGTTCGCGGATTTTGATAATTCTTTCGTCAATCGATTTGTACTGTGTTTCGAGCACTACGAAGAACACGGCGGTAACTAAAATTTATTATGACGAGAATCTGACGCCAATATTATAAACTAGTTATGCTATGGAGAGTCATTAAATTGGTATTTGGAAATCATCTGTAGGGGTAAATTCTGGTAACTTCAACAAAAACATATATTTTTTATTCAATTGCATTAGCAATTTATCCATAATATTTTCTATTATTTATTATTATTCTTATTTCTATCTTAATATTATGTTGGGAGAGCTATCGGTTTATATAGCTTTATAGATACCAAATCTATACAAGCAAAACTTGACACGGGTTAACATAAAATTGACATGGAAACCGAAGGAAACTGTTATTGTATTGATTTTATCAACTGCCATACCTCGCTACCTTTTGATTGAATAAGTGGCCGAACGACTGTCGTGTACGAGCTGGAGCCTTGGTGGATGGTTAGCTAGTTACCTAAAAACTCCATAGTTAAACATTTACTTCGGACTTGCCTAGTTATTATACTACATACAGAGCAATCGATTAACCCCAATGGTGTACAAACTGGACTAAACAATGAGATTCCGAGAAATGAATTATTACAGTTCTTTGTCTTCCATTTTATTTATAGTAAGAATCATTCGAAACTGATACAAAACAATAATTTTCTAATCCATGATTCTCTTTGCAGGTGTAAATAACCAACGCGCGCAAGAAAATCAGGGCGACCGTGCGGATTATTGACCCAGTCTCGATCGGTCACCGGAACCATTATGCCTTATTCATCTATCACTATCTAACACGAGGCACCTGACTCGCATTGAAAGCGGATGAACCGTTAACTAATTATGACGGTTTACTAACTATCAACATGATGGAAGAGGTGACAACGCGTCCTAACCTAGAGTACATCCCCCCTCTGCCTCCAAAAGTAAAACAGAGGACTGGATCGACCACTTTTACGCAGATAAGCAATGATGATACAAACCTCAGAGTGAACGGATTCGATGCAACGGACGGCCGTTCCAGCATGAACTCTCTAAGTTCGATGCACTCGCTTGTCCTTAATTCTAAGACCCCTTCAGCAACGGTATTCATAGCGGCGACTCAGCCAGATCGACCCGCGAATACGCCTGATACAGACGCTCTCACCACAAACGGACCTCACGTAGTCACAATCAGAATAAATACGGACGCAGACAAACCAAAAGCGCCGAAAATATCGAGCGTCCATCTCAAAAGTGACATAGACTTCGACGCTATCAAGATCAACGACACTGGAAAAAAGAATAATAGCCTAGTAAGACTCAACGTGGAAGAAAACCGTCCAAAAATTATCGAACATGAAGATTTATCTAAAGTAGACAAGGCGCCATATATCTACTGCAATCCGTACGTCAATTCAATGACCAACATGGTGATGTCGAGTGGACAGTGCTCTCCGAGTGATACCTTAGATTCAGGCACGTGTAGCGATCTTGATGGAACGCCGCCGCCGCTGCCTAAAAAGAAGTCATTCAAGTCAAGTAAGAAAGCAGTCTCCGTCACAGTCATTAACTCAGCAAGAAACCTAGGCGAACTTGATTTCGAAGATAATGATTCAAACATATCCTGCGACTCGCTTAACAGCAGTGAATTAAATGTATCCGTTCACGCTGAAGAAGGTCATATAGAAGACATGAGCAAAAAGGAAAAAAAGGTTTTTGAACCACCTGTAGCCCCACAGCTGCCTGTTATCAATAATAACAATGATACAAGCTTTCTACCGCAAGGTCTACTGCAAGACATTAGAGACCGTTCCGCCAAACTCACCACGGTCGAAACGGAAAGTGATTCAAACAGCGGTCGACACGGGGAAGTGAGCCAGAATATTAATGAAAATGCTAATATATCAAAAGAAAGCGCGCAGCTCACGTCGTTCCGTTTAGTTTCCCAGTTTAATAGTGAAACAAAGATAAACGGCGACGCGGAGTCGTTAACGCCCAGCTTGAGTAAAACGCCTTTGATAGTTGAAAGTACATACGAAGAACGGAAAAAATTGGACAAAATGAAACAGGAACGTGTGTGCAGTGACTATTTCGATACAGACAAATATTACGATTTCCATTTAAATGAGAAACAGTTTAACAATGTGTCGTCGGTGACAAGTGCTAGTGAAAGTGTGTGTGATGAAGCCGTAGTGGAATATTTTGCCGGGATAAAGGATTACAAGAACGAAGAGACCCCTTCGACAATTCGCAGCTCGAAGGGGACAATACGCGGTGTCAAAAACCGTGTGCGTGCTGGCATTGCAACGTTTCTACAAATGCAGAACACCACAAAGGTAATTGTCTTTTTAATTTCAGTCGCGGCGCTACACGCGTCCAATTTAGAGGTCACAGTCATTTGGGACATTTTGAAAGTCACGTAGTCTAGTTTGGAACAGTTCTTATTTATAATTGTTGAAACTAAAAGTTGTACTGACTAAACCTTCACGTTCGAAATTCAAGGAGTTAATAATAACAAAACTGTCGTGCAAACAATTGACATTTGCTAATTGCAACAAACGATACAAATTTGGAACGGATATATTGCGACTGTACCCGGTTGATTACTTGGCTTTGTCTTTTCCATTACAATAGGTATTCAACCATATTTTTTACGGTTATTCAACCATGGAAATCTATTTATTACCGTGAAAATGTTGGATGTTTCATTTAAGAATATGAAAAGTGACTTGGGGATGACATCATAAAAATATTTATTCAATTGATTTTTATTTACTGTCTTTTATACTGTCAGTACAAAAGAATAGGATGCGAGAATAATGGACTGAATTGTAATGTCACCTTTTGAGTTCAACTTCCTTTCAAATGATATATTTCCCAACCCAGAATGTCGCGTGTACAACCTTTAACCCATAACATCTGATCCTGAATCTGTTGTAAACAAACAATGCCGCCTCATCATTTGATCACAACATTCTCAGGAGTTAAGTGTGGGTTTCCACTTATTTCCCGCTTTTCTAACTCGATCTAATTAAAGTTAAACTGCCGTTTCCGTTTAAAGGTCTCGAACGCTTATGTGACGTCGGAAGCGAAGTCATTTTCCAGGTTCCACCGATCAATGATACAAGAAACTCGATGGGAGAAAGTGAGGCTCTTGGAAAAAATTCTGCAAGCATGCACTATTGTTGTGAAAGCACTAGAAAGCATATTAGTTCTGGAAATTATAGCACACTGCGACGCTTCTGGTTTATATTGTTGATCTACACTGGTTACATCGTTCTTCCTGCGTTTTTAAGCTATTCACTGTCTGGAAACATCTACAAAGTTATCTCTCCAACTACCTAAATACCCAAAGCTGTAATCTTTTACATGTGAACTAAAAAATTTGCCTTAAAATATAATTATAGTTAAGCACTACAACATTTAAAACGTAGAAACGTAACGTAAACATTAAAAAAGACAGCGCTTTTTTAATCGCGATAATCTCATGCTTACTACATGGATTTTGAAACTGCTCTTACTAATAGGCAAATTAAATCACGATAAATCTTTTACATTTGGTGCTTCTTAAGTCATAACGGTGACCGCTTACCATCAGGAGCCTTGCCTACTCATTTGTTAGTTAATTACATAAAAAATATTTATTAGTTGCTGTTTTTTTATTTATGTTATAGTTTTAACTACACGCGACTTACTATTCAATTGAACAGTTTATCAAACACCACATCTGAAAGTATGAGCGTAAAAGTCATTCGCTTTTCAAATTCTTTTCGAGATGATAATCTTTACACGGATACATTTCTTCATTATAAAGTCAAATTTAATTACAGTTTTATCTTACATTGCTTCTTTAAAGAGCTGTTGAAGAATTCGTAGTAACGAGATGATTATGTCATTACCGAGGTATTCCGGAATTCTATGAATAAATGAATTGTTTGAAAAACTATAAACACTTTTATAATGTTAAGTGTAAGTGAAAAGAAATAAATTTTGTCACTGTACTGTTAAGTTTTGACTGTTTTAAGGTGTCTTCTCTAGAACCAATACTGAGCGTAGTAATTGTCATCGGCACTAAAACAATAATTATGCAAAATTGCAAATCCGTACAGTAAGGTGAAGTATTTTTAATTCAACTTACAAGATTTGAATCGAAAATTGATTATTATTTATTTATTTATTATAATTATATTAATACATTTATTTTTATAATTTTGCTTTCGGTTCGTCTATTCATCTGTGCCTGTGTTTCCATTCCCAGAAACGGCGTAACCGACGGATTTCACTAGTGTATTTTAAAGACTTTGTGCATATAATCACGTACTCATTGCCGCATTCTAGTATTAGTAGTACTAGTATTCACATTAAGGAAAATTAGGAGCACAAAAAGACAAGAACACACTACAACTCTTTCACTTTAACCTCGTCATTTTATTTTCCACCTCGCTAGGTTCGAACCTGCGACTTCGACTGCGTTGGTAACCATTGCGTCATACGGCTGTCATCTAATAATGTTCGGAGATTGAAGTTGTTAGTAATGTCAGTAACAGCGCTCACAGCGACAGCTTGTATGATGTGTCAATTGAACGTAGTTAAGCAACTTCGGACACGCTATATATTTGGATAGATGCTTGGAGCAATCATTTTCCTGTGCGCTACTGTGCTTTTCAGACACTTGTCTTTTTGGTCATCAAGACGAACAAGTGTCGTTTGTTGACACGTTGGTCGTTGAATAGCAGTCGATAAAGAATGTAGGAGGCCTTCGAATACTAAGAAACTTCCGACCCTTATACCACTGAACCGTGACTGAGGATAGTTGGTTATCCCTAAGTCTAGACCGTGAATGAGAAGCAGAAGGTTGATTGTAATTCGTATTTCAAATAATAGAATACCTGTTTCAACGTTTTTGTTAAGTCAACCAATAATAATTTTTCTCATATATTCGTTCCACGTACAACTTATTTATAGGTACATACATTATAGGTACATACATATGTATAGATATAAATTATATAGAATTGTGGTTCCCAGCGCATACAATGGAGTTAATTACGACTATCGTGATACGCATTTAATTAAATATGTTAAGCGAAATATTTTACGATAACTATCGGAAGTTACTCGGCCGTGAAACGTGGTTAACGCGATTAAAACACGCTCTTGAAAATTTCTTTACAGTCTCGTGAAACTGTCTATCAGTTTTCAATCTTCTGCTGTAAGTAATAAATATTAAGTTGTTTTTGCTGATATGGAAGCCTGAACGGCATAATCATGGTCATAATGGAATACGTGGGCAGCGATGGATACCCATGTATGTGCCTATACTATGAATACCTATAATATGAGTAATGTCCTATAAGAATTATTATCAATAGAATAATAAGACCTAATAAGTGGTATCAAAACAAAATAAATATAAAGAATAGAATTCTAAGTATGTAGAAGTCAGTCAGTGATAGTATAACTTCTTAACGGTGCGTATTACCTTGGATCCCATCCCACTACGTCAAGGGAAGAAGGTCCACGTAAACTAAACCCTGGCTTCGGGAAATATCACGTGGCACACACTTCATACGGTGACATCATGACAAGCCTGAATCACACTATCGAAGTTTTCTACGCCGCTCGCAATATGACCTACTTACAACTTACTTTTCATCAGCTTCGTACTGAATGCTTTGATTATTTCTTTAATGTAACTGATGTCCACCGGAGACGGTGACCACCAATCAGATGGCTTGTCCGCTCGAATGTCAGCTATTTGCATAAAAAAGTATTTTAACTGACAGCTAACAAAAATTCTTTGCCTCCACTTGATTTACAAGCACGACACGAGATAAAAAAACACGTGTCTTGATTCGCAAATCTATCTTCCGTGTGTACTAACCTTGGGTCAACTGGCCCGACAAGTACCACTCACTCAAATGCAGCCACGGCCATTCAACCATAGTTATTGGTCGTAACCAGAGATCGGAAAAATGTAATCATGATTACAGATTACATCTGGAGGCACGTAATGTCCCCGAAGAGAGCGCTCTAACTACCTGTTACCTTACTACAGGGGCCCAAGTCCACTAATTTTTAAATGTTTCGATTGTGTCGTGTCACAATAGTGTGATACATTTCGTATACCAAATGTATCAAACTACTCCAACACGATGCAATGCAAGCATTTACAAATTAGCAGACTTCAGCCCAGATCATTGACATAAATAGCTACTACTAAGGTAATGAAATAAACAATGTGTTTATTTTTTATAATATTATGATTGCCAGCAGTTTGTTTGTTTATAAACCGTTCGCTGTATTGTGTTCGTCGTAATTCACTCATCAGCAAATACTATAAGTAATTACATGCTAATATTGCTTTATGAGCATTGACATGAACTAGATATCCATATGTTTCTTATATATAAAAATGAATCGCTGATCTTGTTGCTAAGAGCATATCTCCAGAACAGCTGAACCGATTTCGCTAATTTTTTTTTATGATGTTCCTTAAAGTACGAAAATGGTTGTTACGGAGAGAAAAATTTAAAAAATTGCCTGAAAAAGTCTAAAAACAACACTTTTCTATATTCCCATACAAAAGATTCGTAATAATATTTAAAAGTATAATAAAAAATTAAAGAATCAACTGTTAGGCGGTACAAAGTTCGCCTGGTCGGCTAGTTATACATATAATAAAAAGTACCCGGATGACCGAGCTTTGCTCGTTATTTTTTTGTATTTTTCTTGCCTGAAAACACGGATAAAACGACGTTTTCTAAAAACGAATAAATGAATGAATAATGCAAAAATGTTTGGAGAAATTTATATAATTTTTATATATTTTTTTCTATGTTTAATAAAATCGCAAACCAAAAGTAATGAATTGACATCAACGGATTTAATTTATATTCATAGTCGGCATCTGAAGGTATCATTTAATCTTAATTGCTAAAAAAAACGATTTACTCCATAATACTTATTACAAATTAAACAATAACAATGTTATTATCCGACATCGTTACAAACGAGGTCGCGGTCACAGCTATTGGTAAGATAACATAACTTGACCATTTAGTGTAACTTGATGAAGTGCGATACGTACGTGTATTTATGCAAAGTTAATTATTTATGTAGATGTAATAAGGTTTAGGTCGAAACCTAATTATTTATTTAATTATTCCGTATGTATTCTTGGATGATATAATTATATATACTTGGTTACATACATATAAGCCAAGTATATATACTTGGCTTATATGTATAAAACTAGATACAGGGGTCTAGGCTCCGAATACGATTTTGTCCCATTCGGTGTCGAGACCCTTGGTCCGTGGGGTCCTAGTGCTATTAAGCTTTTTAAGGAAATAGCAAAAAGGTTAGTCGACATCACAGGAGACCGAAGAGCTGGCAGCTACCTCGGACAAAGAATTAGCCTAGCTATTCAAAGGGGGAACGCTGCCAGTATCTTCGGAACCTTGCCTAAAGGGACTCCTTTTAATAATATTTTTTAGTTATTATGTTATTTTTTAACTTTTTAGTTGTAGTTGATATATAATATAAATATGTAAACTAGATTATATTTGACATGTACAGCACAACAGTTACCATGCCGGAATTCCGCATGTCATTTGAAGGGTTCTGTAGGCCTACTACCAAAAAGGAAAGTCGAAGTTTCGGACGACGGATCGTACTTTTTCCTACAAGTAACGGTCGCCATATTAAGTTTCGTGTGAAAATAACTCAGTGCGATTTTCGTATATAAATTTATTTTAATAGGAAAAGAAAAAAGTACGAGCCGTCGCGTCGTCCGAAACGTCGACTTTCGTTTCTCGTAGCCGTCCCGGGTTCGATTCCCAGCGAGGCGGAAATTTGACTTATAAGTAAAAATGTGTTCTCGGTCTGAGTGTGTGTGTCTTTGAGTGTCATTCATGACACCCACGGCACAGGCAATCCTAATGTGAGTGAGTGCGTCATCTGTTGTATTTGTAAGCCCCATTCCAGTAAGAACTTCGGAATAAAAACAATAAAATACTCATTCTAATAAAATACTATTTTGCATAAAAAAACAATTCAATACAATATTATCAAGTTATGTGTCACATTATAGGTAAGTTGAATTTATATACAGGGTTACTGGTAATTGGTCTCGATCCCGTGAAGAGACGATCAGGTTATAGGACAGGTTACGTACCTACTACAATATACTTAATACAGTTTCATCTGAAAGTAGGCATACCATTAGGTACATATATTGACATTTTTTCCTTTTATAGTGTAGGCCACTTAAAACATCTATAAAAATCAATGCCATATCCAGAATCATATTTTTTATCGAATATCTACATCACCGTGTTACGTCTACCCACTTAACTAGTGTAAAAGAAAGCGTTACATTACACGCATGAGTAAATTCTGGTTTTAAATTATATTCTGAACCGCATAGAAAATAACGGTTTAAGTAATTTGATCATATTTCCAATATTATTATGGTTGTGATAAATTCAAATTGAATATGAAAATAATAAACGTGTTCTATTTCACTCTGACAAATGGACATATAAAAGTGTGTTCGCGTGTATCTAAGTGTGTTTGTACGTACATAATTCGTATTATGTTGGTCGAAATTTCTTGAGCGATTGAGACTATTTTTTTAGTTCGTACTTTGGAAGGCACATATTGCAGTCGGATATCATTAGATACTATATTATTAAGACACGTTATCTTCATACCGCTGACTTATATAACGTGATGTCAATATTGTCAATGCGACATGTTACCACTTACCACCTGTTGTTGTTTCGACACTTGGCCGTTAAAACCTTGACGCCATGCAGTGTAAGAGCTACTAATTACCTATACATATGTATGTAAATTACGCTTAAATAAATGGACTTAAAATATCTCAAACAACCTTCAGACTTACGACGTTATTATGTGAAATATTGGTAGGTATGTAATTTATGAGTTGTAAACTTATTTTTTACAACGCTTCATAATTTAGAGAATCGTCTTTTTATAGAGCGAAAGGTATCTTAAATAATACCTGCTTATGTTCCTACCAAAGGTCGAACTTTCCTAATGGTCTTATCCTGTCAGGCCTGGGTGAATGTGGAAAAAAATTGGGAGTAGTAAAAATCTCTAAATATTTATTACCAATAAGTAAATTAAGAATGTATATTAATTTAAATCGCAGCATGTCAAATGTAATTTATACTTATTTCCTGCGCGTATGTGACACTATCTATGGCACACTATAATTATGTCTCAACTATGCATGTCACTCGAATGTAATCGTACGGTAGGTACAGAACAATTGACATGATAAAATTTAATGGTCACTAACTAGCAGTGAGTCTTGGTCCATCAAGTAGTGAGCTAAACTAATTCATTTTAGCATTTAAAATGAATGATGAATGATGTTTAACTCAGCTACTTATTTCTGGGCTATTTATATTGAATTCGATCCTTTACCAAAGTAATCGCTGTCTTCCTATCATATAAAAGATTCCAGAATAACTTAGTTACATCTTTTCTTCTTCACAACCCAAAGCTGTTCCAATACTGGGCTCGTTTCACCTCTCTCAGTGTGAGTCCACCACGCTGGCCAAGAGCGGGTTAGTAGTAGTAGTAGTCTTCACACTCCTTCCTCACACTTCACCCCCAGGTGTACAGGTTTCCTCACGATGTTTTCCTTCACCGAAGCAAGTGATAGCTGTAATATGCACTTAATTTTAGAGGTGCGTGCAGGTTTCGAATTCAGGCTCCTTTCCGATCCAACATTCCGACTAATTTGCTATCATTGGTTACAGTTACGAATACTATGTACAAAAAAGGTTTCCTAAAAGGATTTAGATGTTTTTGTGTATTTGTATGCCAACGGCGTAAAACATTAACGAATCTGAATCGTCCATTTAAAAATAGGGATGTATTGATATGAAATTTCGGATCTAGATACGGATACGGATATAGGAATAATATTGTACAAGTTTTAGATACGGTTACGGATATGTAATTATTTCGGATTATTCGTTAGTTTGGGATAGTTTCGGTTACGGATATTAGATATAGTTATGACTAAGCAATAGAAGTAATAACATAGGTACTAAGCAAGACTCTCGCGCGTGTCTATTGCTTCGCCGGGCAGAAACATTATCTGTCATTACATGTTTCATCTTTATCCGAATTTTTATTAACCGAAACCGAACCGAATTAACCGAAACATTACAACGTATTCGGTTGAGGTTACGGACAGATTTTTATTTCAGATATCCGATAGATAGACGACCCCGTAGCCTAGTTGGTAGTAACCTTGCCTGCGAAGCGAGGGGTCCCGGATTTGATTCCCGGCCGGGGCAGATTTTTATGTGACAGATAAATGTTTGTTCTCGGGTCATGGGTGTTAGTGATTCGTGTTGTCCATGCCACCCGCGACACCTATGTCGGTGTCTCGGTGAATTCTTGTGCGGGTGTATAATTGTGTTTGCGTTTATTTATTTTAAAAAAACATAGATTCGGTTACGGTTACGGACCGGAGCGAACGGAGTTCATAACATCCCTGATTTAAACTTACATAGGCCCATCGCTACTGTAGGCGGGCCGTGGGCTGAACCAAGGCATTCCACGTATTTAACATAACTGGACCCTTCGTGGCTTGGAGCCACTCCGGTTTTAACTCTCGAGGTTAATTTATTGCCAATGCTTGCTCGGTCCTCTCTACTTTGTTTACTTGTTTACTTCAGTACGTTAATAATATTATGACTTAATAATAATAATTATTTTTAACCGACTTCAAAAAAGGAGGAGGTTGTAATGTTCGACGACTATATTTTTTTATTAGGTTTTATATAGGTTTAGGTAGGTGTCCAGGGATTTTTCCTTCATTTGTAAACCGATTTTTTTCTCACTGCTACCAAATCATGATCTGATGATCGAATCCCCGGGAAATCATCTTTTTTTTTAATATTATTTGTCGATGTAAGGTACTTCTGAGGTGGTCCTACTGCTACCAAATCAGGATCTGATGATGGAATCCCAGAGAAATCGAGGGAAACCCTCATTTTTTTAATATTACTTGTCGATGTTATAGTAGGTTTTTTGTTTTGTTAAATTATTTGAAGTCAGTTAAAAATAGTCATGAACGTTAACTTTATTCCATTCATTAATTTTATCGGTAGTGTCAGTGTTTTAGTATTTTAAACCGATCATGGTTATTTGTAGTTACGAAAAATTAAAACATATTCTTCCGGTTATTTCATTAAGCTTTCTAATATTTTGGTACAATTACAAAAATTTGAGAATAAATTAGCGTTAATAAGCATTATCGTCATGCTAAATTAATTCATACTCTTACAATAAAAAGTAGAAAAATTGTTATTTCAATTTCGAAAGAGAAATTATAGTTAGTTATCTTTCCCAATACACTATTTTTCACTCACACATTTATTTTTATTAGATTTTACGTACAAAAAAGTACATTTTCGCTAATTGACGACTCATTTGGCGCCACGGTTCCCTTGGCTGCCTTCGAAGGGGTTCAAATCCCACCGAGACAGAAATTTTATTGATGAGTTTTTTCCATCTTAATCTGCGTTCTTGTCTCGTGTTGTTCATGGCATCCACAGACCAGCAGACCGGATTCAAAACCCTACCACCAGAATATTATACTGATTCATAAACTATGCATCACAATGATCAAATTATTATGATAAAGTTCAGTTACACCACGCTTAGCAGTATGTAAATCTCTACTACATTGTAAAATGAAAGCGTGGGGAGACAACAACCTCTTTGACATGTATTCGTGCAACGAATGGTAACTTTGTGAACAATTGATCAAAACATCGATATTTGTTTGTAAAAAATCGATATTTGCCATCGATATTATTCTTACCGTGCTGGATTTATATTTAAATTAAGAAATTACGGTTGAAATAAAGAAACATCTTAAAGTTAAGAATTATATCGTTAGGTAGCAGTCGTTGACATGTTTGAGGCCTTCGGGTGGCATAACCCTTTCCACCAATCCGCACATGATTAAGTAGAGCTTCCATCACCACGCTGCTCCATTGTGGATTCGTGGAGGCGTTAATGGCCTACCCACCAACATTAGTCAACATGGGCCAACATGGGTGGTCGGACCACCCACTAAAATTCCTGTTTCTCCGGTCGCATTGATATACAATTAGGACGTCATGAATAACAAGAGAATAACCATCTGCTTTTTATATTTTAGATCTGCCGGGAATCGAATCCGGGGCCTTTGGCTCAGCAAATGTTTACTTTCAACTAGCTCAATTAAAACACACGAGTAAGTTGTAAGTACATACATACATGAATTTAAAGTTATAAACACACTAAACATTTCAATTGTAATGGGGTACACTCTATTTTAATATGTTACACCGACATTTGAACCCAATTACTCGGACCTGGTGGCGGCGAGACAGTCGAATAATTTGTAAAGAATACAAAAATTGTGAGTACTGTTACCGTCACAGGTAAAATATCAGTATTTTCTTATCTATAAAAAGTCTGTCAACAAACTAACTTACTTATCTCCACCAGTATTATTTATTTAAAGTGCCCCGGGATAAATTAAGCACTGGGGTATAGCGTTGGTTATTAAATTTTAATGTATTATTCATGACCAGTGGAAGTTCTGCACGCTTTTTATACGCCATTGATCTTGGAGGTATCGTGGTTGTAAAATATTCGTTTAATTATATTTATGGTTATAAAGGAACAAAATAAAATTTTTGCTTACTACTCTAAGCATTTGGGTTATTAAAAGTTTTAACCAATTAAATTAATTTTCACTTTTTTATTTCTAAGTTTGAATTTACAAACACTTTGAAACTATGTCATCGCTTTTACAAATCTCTATCATGGCACGGGCAGCAAGAAACTTAGGTTATTTTTATGATTTATGAGTTTTATGACATTAACAAATGTCCAACCAGTCGTGTCCTTAGAATAACCATTCATCAGTTTGTGTTCACCTTTCATAAGAACGACTTTTACATGAGTTTTAAATTCACAGTAGGGGAATGACACTTCCTACTTGGTATTGATTACAAGATCATTTCTCATTACCATTATTAACTACCATTAAAATATTGGATCAATACCTTAAAAATGATTTCTTTATTTTGATTTTTTTAACACTTGTATAAAAAGTTTATTATAGTACTCGTATGACCAATATCTAATTTGTGACAACCTAAGTTTAGTTCCTTAAAACTGTGAACTCTTGCTACCCTTGAGGACTGAGATGGTCGTCTCTAAAAAAGTGTAGCCGGCTCCACACCTTTTCATCCGGAACACAATTGCTGTCAAACCAATTATTACACGGTAGAAATGTTACTAAGTACCGTGACGGGCGGTGGTACTACCCCGGGCGAACTCTAGGCTCTACCGCCGACACAGAACACGACTCAAATCGGGGCTAGGATAGTGGATGTAGCTATTAGCTAAGGAGCAAAAAGATTATAATCTAACTGATTGAGATCCGAAACAGCAATCGAGTCTCACATTATCGTTAACACGCTGTAATTCGACGCGGTTCTCTAATGAACACGTAGTTAGAGTTACCTACTGTCCCGAATTGTGCGGACAAGTCCGGAATTTTTCCGGACCGAAGTTTTTCAAATCAGTATCATCTCAAAAACAATCAATTGTAGTTGTAATTTCTAATTATACTTCAATCTTCATTAAAATCAATCAAACTTCCACTCATTCTTCATTCAATCAAACTGTTTAAAAGAAAGAAATCGGAGTTTTACTTATAATGTCATTGGAGGCAGTCATAGGGACTGCCGACAGAATTGAACATTTAAAACTTTAGAAAATAACTGAATAGTATGTAAGTACGCAGCACTGCGCTTGAACACTTTCCCGCTGCCAAAAATCGTCTAACGCGCCGATAGAAGTTTTCACGTAAAAAAATATTTGAATGACTTAAATGTCAGGAGTTCAGGACGTTTTTATCAATGTTCGTTTCATTTTTAATTTTAAACTAAGTTCCCGAACTTTTCAATGGAGATGGTAACCCTACAATAAACACGTCTAAGTGGTATAACCAAACACAACAAGAATCAACCAGACATAGATACTGGCGGCCAGTCACGAAGCAATGCGACCTTGTAAGGCTGAGTTCCGCGCTGTACCGGTTCCAAGAAAGTAGGGAACTGTGTGTTGTGTACTAGCTTAACGCCTTTCTATGAACGAAGTGACGAAAGGTTTGAGTAACGCGCTTTGGTTGTTTCGTAGAACGTGTAGGGTTTGACAATATTGCACACAAGGAAAAAGAACTGCCATTTTACAGTTGGCGGCAATGTATTATTTTACAAGGTAAACGCAAAATCTCTAGATTTCTTATCAAAGAGCCAATAAGTTGGAGGGTAGCTCAAAACATGTTGTTTATTAATGTATCTGTAATCATAGTTAAATTTTGCCAATCTCTAACTAAAACTAACCATCCTAGTCCCGATTTAAGTATTGTTCTGTGGCAGGCACTGTTGTTATGGGTAGCGGCGGAAGGATGTTGCATACTCTCTTAAATCCATAAGTTTGCTCTCTAAAAATTTTAAAAAACTACTACTACGTTCATGTTTTCAAATACGTTAAATAAACTTTGTTTACTAGATACTAGAGTTGATAATTTCAAATATTTACACAAATATTCAACAACGGTAGTTCAAGCTAGGAATTTGGAATTTTGGGTTAAGGATCTTAGGCGTCGCGCAAACGCGGAAATTTTAGTGTTTTAGGAAAGTCACCGCGAACTAGTTGTGGGATACATTATTTTTATATCATCATTCATAACTGCAACCCATAACCCGCGGGTATCCTCTCATAATGTGAGGGATAGAGGCCATAATCCACCACGCTGGCCAAGTACGGATTGGCGGACTTCACACACCTTCGAGAACATTATGGAGAACTATCCGGCGTGCAGGTTTCCTCACGATATTTTCCTACACCGAAGCAAGTGATCATGAAACTGAAAACAGTTACAGATTTATGATGTGTAAAGATGTAAGTATATTATTGCATTAGAGACATACCTATATGTTACGTAGATCAAAAACCAAGACATGCTGAATTTAAATGATCACCTCAGAAATAGGATTCAGGACTGAGCAGAGTAAATAAAATAAATAAGAGTAAAGAAGAAGAAGAAGAAGAAGAAATAAAAGTAAAGAAATAAGTAATGACATTAGGTTTGCATTGCGCCTTAAGTCAATGACCAAGTATTTACAATTACATCAAATAAATTTAATTGATAATGATAAATAATTATCGACATAAAGCTTTTTGCGTGTTTCCGTTGACCCCATATTATATCTAAATTGTTTATTGCGTGAGATTTAATAACTTTACAATTATAGTAATAAAAAATTAATATTGTTGAAAACGCGGTAGCCTTGTTCATACTGACATTGAGTGTAGTGAAGGGTCCATGTTGCATTTCCTTGCCCAGACTTCCTCAGAGGACCTCTTATGGATGGCCTGTCTACTCATCTGTTACTATTTTAATTTATTATATCGAAAAAGCGGAAATACTGTAACCCACCAAATAGAAAATGTTAACCAGAGCCGATAAACTTTTGAAATTTCAAAAGATAATGTATATAAACAGCGTTAATTTCAACGCTGTATAAAATTTTCTATTGGTGGTAAACTCACGAGACTCAGACCATTCGATGCTGATTATTTTTTCTGATTACGAATCTGCAATAAAAATCATAGGTGTGTTACGTTTCTGCTTTTTTGCGTCGGTCTGTATCGCTTTTCTGCACACGTGTACTAAAAATCTAAAAAATAATAAAAATTAGAATTCTACTAAAGATCTAAGTAATAATAAAAAAAAACTAAAAGGCTCGGAGACTGCCGCGGTAAAGCTATTGCATAGCATTTTTTATCAACTTATGCAATTATAATTATTAGAAGTTATATAGTTATATCAGAACAGCGCCATCTGGTTTGTAGCAAACATACGTACCATACCTTAGTATTAAGGTACTAGATGGCGCTGATTGGGGGTGTTAGGTTTTTTTCGTTACGGAATTTCTGGATTCGGTCCCCACGCTCAAGCCCGCGATAAAAGCTATGCAATAGCTTAATATTGTTTGGAGCCCTGAGAATACGTAGGTAGAATCATTTTCAGAATTTTTGTCTGTGTCTCAAATCGCATCAAACGAAAACTACTGAATTAAATTCAGGAGATTGAAATATATAGTCATAATCCGTATTTTGAGGTACCATTTACCCTTTATTTAATTACAATCGAAATCTATCAAAACTTATTACTGAATGTTATTATCAAACGAATGACTATCCGACATACACGCGAACAACGTCTCGGGCAATGTACGTTGTTCTGCGATTAACAACCAATTTAAAAACCGAACGTTCAAATGGCGAAGCAAATTAGTGGGTTCGGTCACTAATAGTTTCCTACTTCGCTTCGGTGCATAAATAAGGGGCATGTAAGGTATAATTGTTAGAAAACAAGCATACTACAGTACCAACTGTTATGGGGACGTCGAATATGGTAATTGTTCATTTGAGTGCAAGTTAAATTATGCACCATACCTGTATAATATTATTATAAACATCTAAAATAATCCTTCCTTGGCCTACTACATGACCAGGTTAGAATATGGACATTCGTGTCTAAAAATATACATTGTATAAATTAATAATTTAAATTAGTTACAGTTATTTAATCGGTCAAAGTCGTTTCAAGTTACACAATCTGACATCATACTATTCGTTATGGATGTCATCTACTTACACACACACGCTACACACTCACAGCTCCTCACTAGAATTCCCTGTGTCGTGGGCGCCATGGACAACACACAAGACAAAAACACATCCAGACTGAGAACAGAAATTTCTTTTTCTTATTCGTATACTCTTGGCAGAGCAGTCGTGGTCATACATGCTGTAAGGAGGAGGCGCGCAGCACTACAGCTCTCCACTTGTCCCGAACTGACGCGTGGCGGACATTGACATTTATTGTCGCGTTGGTCAGGGTCTTGATCTGGTCGGTCCAGCGTAGGTAGTGGAGATCTACCTCGAGGTCTAAATCCATCCACTCATCCCTGCACAACAAGGCGTTCCATGGCGTTTTCACGGCGCGTAACATGACCAAAGTAGCGTAGGATTCGGGTGTTAACAATGGTAGAAAAGAGGGTCTTTATGCCGAGCTCATTTAAGATAGAGACGTTTGCGTCGTTGGGTCCAAGATATGCCCAACATCCGTCTCCAGCACCACATCCCTAGTGCGTGAATTCGCTGTCTTTCCCTTGCTTTTATGATCCATGTTTCCGCGCCGTATAAAAATATGGGGAATACTAGAGCTCTTAATAGTCGCATCTTGGTGGCTTTGGTGATATTGCGATCCCTCCATATCTTGGATCTTGGTCCATGGCCGATCTCGTGATAACAATACGCCGCTTTATCTCATCTTCTGAGCCACCTTGGTTGGTTATCAGGGAACCAAGATAAACGTAGGATGGCACTACCTCCAGTTGGCAATTTTTGTCTTATGGGGCGTATTAATAATTATGCTTCCTGTCAACAATCATCATCTTCGTCATCATCGTCGTAACAGAAATTTAAACACATTCAATTTTACCCCTCGCTGGGAATCGACAGCCAGGACCCTTCGAAAAGCGATCCGTCCACCCTTGGCGTTATACAGGTCAGTGAGATCATTCTTCACCCGAATCGATTTTACTTTGTCGGCCAAGAAAGGAGGAAGAGGTAAGAAAGAAAAGAAATAAAATACTAGTTTCAACTCCTGGGGAGGTCGGTTGGACGCAAAAATAGATAGGAGCTTACGCCCTAATTATTTATTTATATTGACTTCCACTTGTTACATTCACGCAGTAATACCTTGTTTGCATCTCGTCTTTACTGAAAACCGGTCCTATTCAGAGCAATGTTCATTTAACCGTTTACGTCTCTCGAGCTAGTGTTAACGGTGCGGTCTTAATCATGTAGCTTGGGAGAACTAGTGTTAATATCAGAGTTTCACGTATTCAACACATGGGTAAGCAGTTCCGTGCGTTTATGTCCCGTGGAGTTCTCGAAGTTCTACTGCAGGGAGTGTAGAAGTAAGGAGCACTATCTCTTTAGCTATCTATTGAATTATTATTTACTGCTCGCCACTGGACTCTTTTCAACTTGTGAAATCGAATTTTTCTTGTGCCACGTACTTACAATTGTACTTTCACGTGCTATTTCACGTTGGCCACGCTCACCAGATCTCTACATCCTTCCCTGTCTATGTTATAAATAATTAATTGTATTATAAATATTGAATTGATACTGGATCTTCTGGGTGAGTATCAAAATATTTTTTTTGGCGCATGGTACTACTATAATAAAATTAGTTTGATTTGATAACATTATTTTCATTTCCTGGCAAGTCACTAGCTAACTAAATAATTGACTTGTTTTTCATGAGATCTCACCACTTTTTGCGGTGAATATTTTTACATTTTATATTTTTAATTTAATCTACAATTATGTAGCAATAGTTAGGCACATTTAATCCAACGTAACATGTCCAATCTCAATTAAAAAGATGGGTAGGTAATGGCAGACCGAATAATTTAGTCATTAAAATTCAGAAAAATATTATTTTATATTTTACTTACATTTCTCGAATTAAGCAAGTAGTTAAACTCTAGAGTACTTAGTTACATAAAATAAAATTAAGCGCGAAATTTTTACTGTCTCTTAAATGTATGTTAATGTAAGATGGTTTCCCATCCGTTAATTTTTTTGGTGTCTGAGATTAATTCAGACATGATGCAAGCAGTGAAGTCATCACCGAGCCGGTCATTTTGCGGCTTAGAAGCCGCAAATCGCAAGTCCGCAAACCGGTGTCTGATCAATCGTGCGACACGATAACGACACGACACCACAAGGACAAAAAAACACCACCACCAAGTACGAAAATAAGTGTGGATTCAACGAACTCAGGAATTTTGAAGAGGGATCTTTTCTGAAATCAGTCGCGAAACCTGTCTTTTGCTGGACATTGGGTTGTCGTTGCGTTTTCATTGCAAAGACAGATACTTTCCAGTTTTGTATCTATAAATAAAAGTATCTATTTTCATACAAATTTGCTTCCGTCAATGTATGTGTACGACATTTATGTCGTGTCGTTGTCGCACGTGTTAATAGGCACCTAGTTTTGACACGACAATACATGTTGGCAAAAAGACAATTAATCATTTCTGTATGTATATTAACTGTGAAACACTAATAGCTCGACGGCTTGAGTCAATTAAGTATTTGAAAGGATAAGCAACGCCAGGCGTGATCGGTAATATAATTGGATGGGTGACCGTTAGTGGTAATCATTTCTCAAGCGCTTATGTGTTTTGGAGAAATTCTTAATTTTAGACGAAAACAGAAACCACAAAATTTGTAACCGCTAGATGGCACTGTCAATGTAAAATTAAAAAATCCGATACAGTTACTTGTATGGGGACTCCCTTTGGGATCTATCTTGTTTATTATATTGCGTATTCTGTGAAAATTTCAACTTTCAATTTGAATTTCAAATTTCAAAATTTTCTACCTATTCCCGTTCAAGAGATAAGAGTCCTGTGACAGTCAGCCAGACAGAATAGGCATGTTAATAGGTTTCCATTTGCCAACCTTTAGTACAGAGCCGTAAAAACTGTAGTTTTATAGGTTTTATTTGTTAAATTTGGAAAGAAACTAAACAAAATACCAATTATATTTATAAGGCCTAAAAAACTCGCGATTCCTAGTCCTTAGATGTATGGTATGGGTAACTCTACCGATTAAAGATATAGACATTGTTGGACATTATAGAACTGAAAACGCATTCTCATATACTAGCCACTTACTAGATCCTAGTAGGTAGGAAATTACGCAAATGGCGAGTGCGCAAGACGCGTAAATTCGCGGTGACGACGCGACAAACATTGCGACGTAAATTCACACTGCTTGCCGCAATCAAGTTAACACGTCCGAGAGTATGTGGTTATGTTACGATTGGTTTTCATATATTTAATGGTTTGAACGTGTAGGTACAAAGATAGGCAATAATTACGTTTTGATATAGTATTACTTCTAACAAGTTTTGAAAAGCATTGACATGAAAACAGGCATTGAACATACATATTTTTTGATTTAAGTGAGTAAAAAGAAACGGTATTCACTCACTCACACACATTACGAAATCTCGAAAACTACTTTACCTAGGAATGTGAAAATTGACAGAGAGGGAGTTTTTTTTACTTAAGATAAGTTAATGCTTTCATCACCCCCATGTGGAGCCGGGTTCACTGTCGTAGAATAGCACCACTCCCACCTCCTAGGATGTCGTAAAAGGCGACTAATAGGAGTAATAGGATACTCCAGGACGGGCAGCAGCGTCTTCCTGCGTATAACTTTATAAGACTTTTATATCAAATGCTCTATTCATTGCGGGTAGGTAATAGATTTTGTTTATTACTACTCGTATCAAAATAATTATTATTGGTATACAAAAGTATCAATTCCTTTTCTTAGACTATACTTGATATCGCCACTCAAAGATTTTTTAAATTTGCCGCGCTTTATTTTGTGCTCCGATTCGCTAGCCAAGGTATACCATGGAAGTAATAAGTACTGCGACTTATTACTTCCATGAGGTATACCTACTTTCAATTTAGTCAGTTTTGTTTTATTTATTTCTACTGTCAAATTAAAATCTTCAAAAATCATTATTTGAAAAGATCTGTGGCGCCGTCTATCAATGTAAGACACAGGTTACAACTTACTGCCGCATGCCGTCTGGCGGTTCGACTATTATGTGTTGAAATAGTTTCGAAACTTGTAAACTAGATGGCACTTATTACAAAAAAGTGATTGTTGTTTATTTTGATACTAGTTAGAATTTTGTGATGAATATCGCAAAGTACATTAATTGTTTAGTAGTTTGTATTATATTAGTAAGGTTTTGGACTATAGTCTTCGGTCTGTTTAGTACGAATATGATAACAGTAACAACCCGTACCTACACCACACATTACGACTTTTGTTTTGTTTACCTTTACCATAAATATTAGGTATGTAGGTACCTACTTATACACACTGATCAGTGACAGTTTTTTACATTAATTATGTAAACTACTAGGTATAATAAACTCTGCCCACTAATAAGGAATATATTTTCTTCCACAGAGTTACAAAGAAAAAGACGCGGGCAAGGTAGTGGTGTATACCACGACGATGGGCGTGGTGAGAGGAACGTACCAACGGTGCGTGCTGGTGAAGAAGATCCTCAGGAACCTGCTGGTGAAGTATGAAGAGCGGGACGTGTTCATGAGCACAGAATACCAGGACGAGATTCGGGATAGGATGAAAAGCGATCAGATTCTCGTGCCGCAACTCTTCATCGATGGTCATCATATTGGGGTGAGCATTTTTTAACCGATTTAAAAAAAATAAGATGTAATTTTTTATTTGTGTTACCTCATAACTTTGGAAGTACCGATTTTGATGAGTCTTTTTAGGTTTATTTGAACGATTACCCTTGTCATCTGTTCCATTTAAATTTGAGCGTAGTTTGTGAGTTATCTCTAATAATGCTTTATTAAAGTTAACTTCGACTACGTTAATTATATTCTCATTTTATTACTTGTTGAAGTTGTAGTCGATTTTTTCTTTGTTAAAATTAATAATTAAAAATAAACCGTTTTAGCAGTGATAGTCGAGTGGTCAGAACTTTACGCCCGAACTGGCGGACCCGTACAAACCCTGCACGCACCTATAATCTTCAAAAATTATTTGTTTATTACATTTATATACGTATCTTCTGCCAATCCGCACTTAGTCATAACTATCCCACTGTTGGGCTCGGGTCTCCTCTCACAATGTGAGGGATACAGGCCGTAGTCCACCACGCTGGCCAAGTGCTGATTTGTAGACTTCACACATTTCACAGCATGTAGAACTCTCAGATGTGCAGGTTTCCTCACGAAGGTTCCTCACCAAAGCTAGTGACAATTTCTAATAAGCACATAAATTTATTAGGTACCTACTTAATAATACGTAATGTATACGCATCTGCACATAGCGTTACGTTAATAGGTACCGACGGTATTTCTGTAATGGCCAGGTTGCCAAACATTTAGTAATGAGATATTTCTCACATCACGTCATCTAGGCTGTGAAAAATGTAATCAAACTCATCAATTTTGTCAGTCCACTAGCTTAGCATGATTTCACAATGGCCGATGTAATCTAAATAGAATGCTACGATTTGAACGTACATAATATTGTACATCTTAGCAAACTGACGGCTTCCGAGAAGTCGGTGTAGCTAATAACAATCTCTATTTGAGCAAGGTGATTTGTACGTATACCAATTTTATGAGTCCATTTGTAATAATATATGTAAGTGCTTTAAATGTTTAATGATATAACTTTAAGCCTTATCCCACCACGTGACAAGAGCAGGCTAGATGATGGCTGCTGGACAGTCCTTACTTTGCGTAACTTCTCTACAACCAGAAATGTAGGTATGTCCAAAATAGCTAATTGTGCAACAAAAATTCCAAATATGCCAAAATATAATCTAACAATATTTCCTTGGGGACTTTGGACTAAACAAAAATAATAAGTAATTATAATAATAATAAATAAGTATACAAAAAAACAAAAAAATTGCTTCTACGATAGGTACTATCTTATATATAAAAATGAATCGCTGATTTTGTTGCTAAGAGCAGATCTCCAGAACGGCTGAACCGATTTCGCTAATTCTTTTTTTATGATATTCCTTAAAGTACGAAGATGGTTATTACGGAGAGAAAAATTTAAAAAAATGCCTAAAAAAGTAAAAAAACAACACTTTTCTATATTCCCATACAAAAGATTCGTAATAATACTTAAAAGTCAATTTGAACTTTAATACCATAGCATAAAGTTTAATTGTCAGTGAAGGGATTTCATGAAGGCAAAACAATTGACTGACACGATACACGAGACACGAATGGTACGAGAGCTAACGTTGGAAAAACAAGAATTTGAGGTAGGCCAGTTTTTAGATATTATGTTATCTCTCTCACTCTCCTGGACGTCATACGGACGGTCTGGCTGGTGGTAGACGTTGCGTTCATCAGTGCGCATCGTATCTGTACAGGTAAAATATCAATTTTTCAAATCATTTTAAGAAGGTTTCTTATCTTTTTTTTAATTGAACTTTTTGCAACATTAATCTATTATTGCTATAAAATATTTTTTTCAAATTATTGTATGTTGTTATTTAATTATCTAAAACCCCAAAATTTATTTGCCAGACAATAAATCAATTGTAAAACTTCAGCCAGACTGATCCAAAAGTGAAAAATATTGTGGTATCATTTTGCTTGGTCTAGAAATAGTTATCAAATAAAATTAACATTTAATTATTTTGTGGATTAATATGGTATCAAAATGATAATTTATTTTGTACAATTAGGCTTTTATTTATTTTGTAGTAATTAGTATGATGTCCGGGAGAGTGAGAGAGATACCATATCTCAAAACTAGCTTACCTGAAATGGTCTCTCGAAAACGTTGCTAGCTCTTAGACCATTATAATATTTCCATTTCTTTATTTTCTCGATGACAGCTCCAGTGAAAACTTGAACGAGCGTCTTTTTTACATTATGTATGCATTATTTGATAAAAATATGACGTTTACACACGTACAAGGTTATATCAGATTCGGAGAAACTGATAGGGATGGAGCTATATCGATAAACGTAACACGATAATAGACCCGTTTTTTTACAAAATGTAAGAAACTAAACTACTGCCGGAAACTTTTGTACAAATGTATTAACTAATATTATATTATATTTCATTACAAGATTAATGATTGATAATGCTAAATTCTTTAAAATTTTCGAAGCTGTTGTAAAATAAGTAGGTATAGGTAGGCACTCGACAATGAAACGAAATAATGATAATGACAGGTAATCTTTATTCATTTATTTTAATCAAAATCTGATGAATTTAATATAATAAATATATGCGATCGATATCATTAGGTACTTATTTCACAACACTACAACTATATAAATTAGAACTGTCACGTTTTTACTAATAAAATCATTTACATAAATACTATAGACATAGGGTCTCCTACTAAAATCGCGAAAATAATGTCCCAGTTTGACATTACAAGAAAGAATAGGAATGTTAGCAAGGTAATTTAAACACTAAATTCATTAAATCACGGTTTTATTTCGATTGCATCAAACACATACGTCAATGGCACCTTATGACACAACGATTACACTACACGCCATAATGACAATGCAAAATAATCTTAACAAAAGTAACTGATATATTTGTCTCTTTCTGACTATATAGCCTGAATAGTGAGAAGACAAAGGCAAAGATATATTTTTGATTATTTTGACTGATTCTGCAATTAGTTTTTGAAATAAATTCAATTTAAAATAAAATAGCGTGTTTTAGTAGCAATACAATAATTTAAAAGATAAAACAATAGTCTACTTACCGAAATTATGATATACCATCGTCTTTATTCACTTTACTGGCGTAGTCTTTGCACGATTTCAAAACACAATACGGCATCGTTGATGTGTAGTTGTCAGCACGGTCAAAAAGTGACTAACGCGGCATTGTTGTTCTTCTTGCGTTTTGTTGCTGAGTTGGCTCGGACATTTTTTAGCGCGGACCCTACGTCCATAGTAATATGTCAATGATTAAAATACAGTGCCATCTTAAATAAAGTAAGTAAGTCAATTACATAAATTAAATAACCTATAAAATAAATCATCTCAACCCAAAAAGGCTCACTACTGAGCATGGGTCTCCCCTCAAAGCCGAGGAGACCTTAAATATATCTAACCATTGTAATACATTAACTATACATTTATATATTCTTTTAATGAAGTTTTAATTAGGTAGTTACTACTTACTACTCCAAAAATTTATCGATGGATCAACTCGCACTTGACCATATTTTTCGATACTAAATTAACATAATTATATGTATCACAACACTATTTTAATGTGTTAAAGGGGCCTTTCATTTCGTGCCGCTCATTGACATAAATTATATAGACATAGGGTCTCCTACTAAAATCGCGAAAATAATGTCCCAGTTTGACATTACAAGAATATAAATGTTTACAAGGTAATTTAAACACTAAATTCATTAAATCATGGTTTTATTTCGATTGCAACAAACACATACGTCAATGGCACCTTATGACACAACGATTACACTACACGCCATAATGACAAGTGCAAAATAATTTAAACAAAAGTAACGGATACATTATTCTCTTTCTGACTACAGTCTGTATAGCGAGAAGACAAAAATAAAGATATATTTTTGATTCTTTTGAGTGATTCTGAGATTTATTTACGAAATTAATTCGATTTAAAATAAAATAGTGTGTATTCGTAGCAAACCAATACTTTAAAAGATAAACAATGTTTTAGTTACCGAAAATATGATATACCATCGGCTTTTTTCACTTTACTTGCGTAGTTTTTACACAATTTCAAAATACAATACGGCATCGTTGATGTGTAGTTGTCAGCACGGTCGAAAAGTGACTAACGCGGCATTGTTGTTCTTCTTGCATTTTGTTGTTGAGTTGGCTCGGACATTTTTTAGCGCGGACCCTACGTCCATAGTAATATCATATGTCAATGGTGCCGCTACTGTAGCTGACCCGGTGTCCCGAATAGCAGAATAAGTAGGTATTTAAAAAAAATAAAGAATCGACTGTTAGGTGGTACGAAGTTCGCCAGGACAGCTATCTCGAGAACAGCTGAACCGATTCCGCTAATTCTTTTTTTATGATATTCCTGAAAGTACGAAGATGGTTGTTACGGAGATAAAATTTTAAAAAATTGCCTGAAAAAGTCTAAAAACAACACTTTTCTATATTCCCATACAAATGATTCGTAATAATACTTAAAAGTCAATTAGAAGTTTGATACCATAACATAGTTTCAGTATTAGTGGAGGGGTTCCAGGAAGGCAAAAGAATCGAGTGACGTTAGTATCGTAAAAATTATTAATTTCAAGATAGCCGTGTGGTTGAACGTTGTACTCCCGAACCGGGGGGGCCGGGTTCAAACGCCGCACGCACATCTTAATTTTCAAAAATTGTGTGCGTATTACAATTTAATTATCACTTGCTTCGGTGAAGGAAAAAATCATGAGGAAACCTGCACACCTGAGAGTTCTCCATAATGTTCTCAAAGATGTGTGAAGTCCGCAAATGCGCACTTGGCCAACGTGGTAGACTATGGCCTACCCCTCACATTGTGAGTGGAGACCCGTGCCCAGCTTTGGAATAGTTATGGGTTGTAATGATGGTAAAATGTAAATTGTCTGTGGTAAAATATCACTTGAAACGTAAACGTCTCTTTGCTGTGCATCTTTAATATTACAATTCCTATAAAATTAAAAATTGTTGTGTTTGTGACTTACTAAATATGCCTCCTATAAGGCGGCGGACAAATTTAGACTAATTAGGACGATCTAACGCTACACACTCATAGCCCCACACTAGGTTTCCCTGTGTCGTGGGTGCCATGGACAACACACAAGACAAGAACACACACACACCCAGACCAAGAACGGAAATTTAAATTCATCATTCAAATTTCCACCTCGCTGGGAATCGAAACCAGGACTCTCGGAAAGGCGATCCGGCGTGTTAACCATTGCGCAATCCGGGTGGTCAACGCAACGAGTCAAATTAATTATCAATCTAATCGTACTGCCGAGGAACGTGAAGATCGCAATGAACATGAAAGATTTCGGTTAAGACAGACCCGTGAAGTGCAACATTCGACTAATAATGGTGCAAGCTTTTTAGTGACTATTAAAAGAATTACCTCAGACAATTTACATTTTACCATCATCACAACCCATAACTGTCCCACAGCTGGGCACGGGTCTCCTCCCACAATGTGAGGGGTATAGACCATAGTCACGTTGGCCAAGTGCGGATTTGCGGACTTCACACATGTTTGAGAACATTATGGAGAACTCTCAGGTGTGCAGGTTTCCTCACGATGTTTTCCTTCACCGAAGCAAGTGATAATTAAATTCTAATACTCACATAATTTTTGAAAATTAATGAAATATAATAAGTAGGTATCATAATAAAAAATCAGAAATTGTTATTTTCATTGTGATTTTTCAGTGACTATTAAAAGAAATTTAACTGTTTTATGTTTATTTTTTGCCATATCAACTTTCTTATATTGTTGACTTATCAACATTTTTTTATCTTACTAGCTAACCCGGTATCCCAAATATCAGAATGAGTATTAAAAAAAATATTATAGAATCCACTGTTAGGCGGTACGAAGTTCGCCGGGTCAGCTAGTTTTCTATAAAAATTTCAGGCCAATTAATAAAAACCTTTTGAAATAAGCAAACATGAACACAATTTTACACAATCCGCATTATTTCTTTTAAAAGAAGAAGCCGGAAAATATTACAAGCAATTAAGTTTTCAAAGATGGCCGCACTAAATCGCGTGTCTTTCAAATAGACTACCTTCGTGTTTCACAGTAATCTCTTGGGAATAAGATTCGTCTCAGAATTCTATTTTCTTATGAGCGAGGTAACATTATTTTCAAAACAACATCTAAAGGAATAACTTCAACCATTTTTTGAACCAACATTTTATTATTATCGGCCTAATTGGCAATTGAGCCTTTACAAAGAAAATATCCTAGAAATGTTTTGATTTGTATCTACCTACATACATATAAATGTTATCAAACAGACAACGTACAGCCGAAACTACAGAACGCAAGAAACTGATATTTGGCATGTATGTTCCTTGGGGAATGTAGGGGAGCACTAAGAGAGGGTTTTTGGGAATCCCCCCATTAGGGGATATAATGAAACTTTTATTTCTTCTATGGATTCACTTGACTCTTTGGCTCCTCAAGTGATGTAAGTAAGCGCTAAGAAAGGATTTTTGAAATTATGGTATTTGATAAACAAGTCAGAAGAAAAAGCGCTGTCGAGTTCATAAGGCGCGATGTTACAGCGATATATCACGCGGACGAAGCCTTGGGCGTAAAGCTTGTTTTACATTATGTATATGAAGCAGATTCTTATATTTTCGGGTCAATGCCCATTTAGGATCGGCAAAAAAATATATTAATATTAAATATCAGTTTTGTACAATATCCAATTATAACATATTGTTATCTTTACCTTTATAGCCGCCGAGATGTCTTATACGTGATACATGCGACAAAATTTGGAAGACTATCCATCCTCGAATCCCAACTAACGTCTACTGCTCTTGATGCATCCTGCTAACCAAGGGCCCAGACTATGGCGAAATGTCACTTCAATTATTGTAGGGTATTCTGCCAATTACCATCACAGCCACTCTTCTGAAATTGATTGTGAAAAGTTTTATAATATATATGTATTTCGCTCGCTCACTGTCCAGAACCGAAGAATAATGAGTATTAGGTCTCACAAATCCTTTTACTCCACAAGGCGTCATTGCCTTCAGTGTTACAGACGTGTATGAACCACTAACAACTTAGTATTAGGCGGCTCGTCTGCACATTTGTCGACTATTTACATAAACACACACATACACAGCATACGGCATTTCGTTACGTGACGATTTCTTCTAAATCGCACTACCCGTAAGCTTAGTTCCAAAATTATACCAGCTGTCCTAGCACGAATAAAAACCTATCCCGTTTTCGTCACGTTCCCAAAGTGCACAAAGTATAGTAAATAAATGGACGAATGTTACCACTTTTGTCAAGTTAATATCAATTTGGTAGTGTTCCATTACCTAATTAATAAACAAAGCTGTGTAGATTAGTTTGCGTTTGAACTAGCGCCAAAATTTACCGATACGCGGTACGATGTAATTCGCATTTTATACGTGAATGTCCGACAATGAGTCATCTGACAGTAATCACATGACAGTGACCATCGTTCATGGACATCGGTAACGTCGAAGACGTCGCCGACGCATTTTCGAATAAAAGCAAGCTTGACCCATCACCTTCAAAACATCCTTCTACTCCAGTGAATATTACGTTACCCTTGTTTGAGGTCCTTACTACCAAACTAACCTGAATGGTCTAACGCCGTCTCCTAACAGGACTAACTATCCCAGTCCCCATTTGAGTATTGTTCCAACTTCCAAGACATTCACAATGTCATGGGTGGCAGCGGAAGTGTGGTGCTGCATGCTCGCTTGCAACCTGCGCATGTCATGATTATATTCATCATCATCATCATAATTTATCCTGTGACTGTCCATTACTTTTCAAAAGCTTCAAATCCTGCACTTCTTATAATAAAAAAATATGTACGTGTTAGAAATTAATTATCAATAGGTACTTGTGCAACGTCCTCCAAACCCTTTATTTTACAATAATATTCACAACGTCAAAATGTTCTTGAATTGCTTTTAAGCTATTGCATAGCTTTTATCGCGGGCCTTGAGCGTGGGGACCGAATCCAGAAATTCCGTAACGAAAAAACCTAACACCCCCAATCAGCGCCATCTAGTACCATAATACTAAGGTATGGTACGTATGTTTTCTACAAACTAGATGGCGCTGTTCTGATATAACTATATAACTTCTAATAATTATAATTGCATAAGTTGATAAAAAATGCTATGCAATAGCTTTACCGCGGCAGTCTCCGAGTGCCACATTAGTTTTTTTTATTCATTTTTTATGTATTTTCGATAATGGCCTCGACTCGCCTCACCTCACCTCGCTTCAGCTCATTTCACCTCACCTCACGTTTCTCACTCACCACGCATCGCCTGATCGCACCACCTACTCCTCTTTGTCGTTTTTATTTTCTTCCTTCTAAATTCCTTCATAACAAATTATTACAAAGGCAACTTGGTGTAAGCTATCAGTAACCATAGCAACGTACAATCGGTGGATATTTACTTCTAATTATTATAATGGTGCTTATACTAATTAGAAGTAACAAGTCACTTGGCTAATTAGGAATCACAGACGGCGTAGGTAATTATGAGTTTATGATATTCGATAATTAAGTCTATGAGTAGTACCTACGAAGCGCTTATGTTCGATCCTAGGTGTTTGACCGAGGGTGAGGTCGGTAGTGGATAGGTGGTCATAATACTTAATTAAATATTTATAATGGACTGGCTGTCCCAGCGAACTTCGTACCGCTCTTTAATTAATAAACAAATTTGAAGACATCGACAGCAGCCCCACCTACCGTCCCAACATATTGAACACTTACCTCAACTTCTCACCATTTCCAAGGGTTGACTGGCAGAGAATGCCATTAGGCATTAAATCCGCCCATTGTAATGGTTTTTCAATAAAGAGTGAAATAAATAAATATCTATTAATACGTACTTTATAATATTAATAATTTCAACTAGACAACTGCTGGACTTAAAAATGCCCACCCTTATCATATTATATCATAGACTGGCTGAAGATTAAATCGCACATCCAATGGTATTGAAAGTATAACACACAATTGTCATACTATACGAGATACGTAATCCGATGGTTTTTATACGAAAACTGTACCATAACAGATTGAGCATTCTTTAATCTTGCTGTCTCGATGCGTGGATAAGAAATACTAGTTACGATACAATGTAATAGAAATTCAATGCCATCATACCGATGCCACGCTACTTTTCTTATACCATTGCTTTCAGTAGGTTAAGGCGCTTCAAACTAGATTTTAACTCTCTTTGTGAAGCAATGTTTGATAATGCGTGGTAAATGCCGGAAATTTTAACGTGTTCCGAGTTCGTGATGGCTATTTAACATTAAATCTATGTTCTAGGCCTCCTAATGTACTTATGAGGAGAGACCCGCGCTCAGTAGTGGGCCATTAATGGGTGAAGCCACACCTACTTATTGCACATATCCGTAGATAAGTATGAATTACCACGAAGTGACCTGTATTCACAGACGAGAGCATAGTGTTTCGACGCCGATCTCCCGAGCAGTCTAAATTCGGATCATCATTTTTCTGAAAAAACTAACATTGTCGAGTTCTCTGTAATGTTATGTTATGATACAAGTACACTTGGTGTATAACGTAAGACTCCTATTACGCTCCTATATTAATTTTCTCCCACGTTAAAAATGTGTCTGTGTCTTCTTCGTTTCCGTTTCATTTCATTTGGGCGTCATTTCCGTTTCATCGAATTCCAAATCAAAGCGATACTACAGAAGCTTTCACTTTATAAAACCCCAGGAATTACACATTTCTATGTCTTTCGGTAATTGTTAATCTATAACTGATAGTGCTACAGAACCATCGGGAACTCGTAGTACTTAAGCTGTGAGATTAGCGATAAACGGTGCGGTGTCTAAGCCCTTATGTACACTTGAGCAGCGCGCCGGATTACTTGGATATTTTACGCGAGAGGCAAGCTGGAATAATTACGTTAATAAGATACCTTTTATGATAAACGCTGAGGAAATATGTTATTCGGAACCGACGAGTGAAATATCTTTATTTTGATTTTAATTAACTCATAGCGGATTGTATCACACATTTTATTATGAGACGAGTACTCGCGATATGTATGTATTTTGTATTTGTACGCCGACATTTCGACAGAGTTGCATCTTGCAAGGATCGTAGTCAGGGCTGTGTTCAGCATAATTACCCGTATAATAATAAAATGCAGGTATCTTTATACAGGGTGTCCAGTAAATAGCACGACATACTGCAGGGGGTGATAGCTTGGGTCAATACCTACCAAAACAACACAATATATGTTCAGCGAAATCTTACGGATTTACAGTTTTACAAAATTTTCCGAAATATCGAAAAATCCCTACCTTGAAACAGATTATTAAGCATCTCGTAATGAAAAATTCCTTTTCTAATATTTTTTTTACATCAGATTATTCGTGAATAGTTACTTTACACATTGATAAGCCTTTATTCTATCAAAAACAAGAATGTTTTAAGAAATAGTATTTTATGTTTAATTTTTCACAGAACGAATTTCTTTTCGCATAACTTTAACCTACAGTGGAGAAAAAAAAATGCATGTGGCAGTTTTGTACAACAAACTTAAAAAATAGCTTGTTTAATGGTGATTTTGGAAAGATACAATACTCGTACATTTTCATAAAAAAATACAAAAAAACTGCTATTTTAGTTCCAAAGAAGCCGATTTTGTTGAAAATGTAATTAACGTAATATTGTCAAAAACCACTACGAGAATAAGTAATAGCTGCTCATTTACGCGAATTATTATAAAAACAAGTTGTGACATGTAAAATGCGACATGCACGCTGGATAAAGGTTTTTACCTGCTCGCCAACCAACACGACCCGACCGGTTACTGTCTAACAAAAGAAGCGCACGTGCTATCCTGCTCTTTCTTGTGTTGCGATTTTGTGTCTCACTCTCTCAACTTTATTTACGACGCTTGCCACTTTGCCAAAATTGCCAGTATGCTACCTTAAGCCGTGCGCAACGCATCTCTCTCTGTGTTCACAAATTATTGTTTCGTACTGACGACTGTTTACGCCTTAGACCCGGACTTTGTTTGCCTTACGATTTGGATTTTTATTGTGATCACTACGACGACTTGGCGACCACCTGGACTTTTGTGCTGTGTAACATGGCCAACCGCCGCATTTTTTCGAGTTACACGCAACGAGAGTATGCTGAGATGCATCTTATTTACGGAGAAGCTGGCCAAAGTTCCAGAGCTGCTGCCATCCTCTACAGGGAAAGGTTTCCCGATAGGAGACATCCACACCACGAAATGTTTACCAGAGTGCATAACTCCTACATGGAAGGCAGACTCCCTGGTCAACGTGGCGGTGGACGGCCTCAAGTTGTTGACGAAGACATAGTGCTTCAGGAACGAGAACAAGACCCAACAACTTCGGTTAGGGTGATACAACGGCGCACAGGGATAGCGAAGTCCACTGTTCATTCAGTGCTCAAGAGGCATGGATATCATCCATTTCACGTACGACGCGTGCAAACTCTTTTAACTAGAGACTACGTGCCGAGAGTTCAATTCTGCCGCCGCATGCTTGAAATGCATCGGGAGGACCCAAACTTTTTTAATAAGGTGCTGTGGAGTGATGAGTCAGCTTGCAGAAAGGACGGCTACTTGAATTTGCACAATTTACATAGTTGGCAATTAGAAAATCCGTATGTGTCAAGAGAAGACAGGTCCCAGTACCAATTCAAAATAAATTTATGGTGTGGGATTTTTAATGGCCAGATTGTGGGTCCCGTCGAGCTTCCCCCTACATTAAATGCAAATAATTACTTGGAGTTTTTACGAGAAACCCTACCCACGCTCCTTGAAAATGTTCCGAGTGAGCTAAGAGAGGTGATGTGGTTTCAAAATGATGGGTGTCCTGCTCATTATGGCCGGGAAGTAAGAGCCTGCTTAGACGAAGCTTTTCCAGGCAGGTGGATTGGGCGACTGGGACCGATATTATGGCCACCTAGGTCTCCGGACCTAAACCCCCTGGATTTTTTTTACTGGGGTGCCATGAAGGACAAAGTCTATGAAAAGCCAATCCAAAATGACAGTGAATTGAGATCAAGGGTTAACATTGCAGCAAGAAAAATATCCGAAATAAGCTTGAGAAGACTTAAAAGCTCATTTTTAAGAAGATGCCGAGCGTGTATTAGAGCACAAGGGAAGCAATTTGAGCATTTATTGTGATTTATTTAAATAAATGTTTATTAAAGTTGACTCCTCTGATTTTTTTACTATCACCTTCTCCTTCAAGATGTCATTTACAGACCGGCCGGCCGGTCGGCCGTGGATTAACTATTATGTCATTTGAACCGTAGTACGACGACCTTACTACGATTTGAATTCAGTCACATTAGTTGCATTTAAAATAAAATGCTCTTATGAACTACAATAAAATAGCATTGTTTTCGTATTTTTTTAAACTATAGCACATGCGCTTCTTTTGTTAGACAGTAACCGGTCGGGTCGTGTTGGTTGGCGAGCAGGTAAAAACCTTTATCCAGCGTGCATGTCGCATTTTACATGTCACAACTTGTTTTTATAATAATTCGCGTAAATGAGCAGCTATTACTTATTCTCGTAGTGGTTTTTGACAATATTACGTTAATTACATTTTCAACAAAATCGGCTTCTTTGGAACTAAAATAGCAGTTTTTTTGTATTTTTTTATGAAAATGTACGAGTATTGTATCTTTCCAAAATCACCATTAAACAAGCTATTTTTTAAGTTTGTTGTACAAAACTGCCACATGCATTTTTTTTTCTCCACTGTAGGTTAAAGTTATGCGAAAAGAAATTCGTTCTGTGAAAAATTAAACATAAAATACTATTTCTTAAAACATTCTTGTTTTTGATAGAATAAAGGCTTATCAATGTGTAAAGTAACTATTCACGAATAATCTGATGTAAAAAAAATATTAGAAAAGGAATTTTTCATTACGAGATGCTTAATAATCTGTTTCAAGGTAGGGATTTTTCGATATTTCGGAAAATTTTGTAAAACTGTAAATCCGTAAGATTTCGCTGAACATATATTGTGTTGTTTTGGTAGGTATTGACCCAAGCTATCACCCCCTGCAGTATGTCGTGCTATTTACTGGACACCCTGTATTGACGTGATAACGTTTTATAAATTGATAAACACCGGCAGTGTGCACGAAAAAGTGTCCCGATCCGCCTGAGCCTGTGTTTGCAAGCAAGAGCGTGGAACAAGCGATAGAGGCGCGATCGGCCTAAACGTTCGGCTTGCATCGCCTCTATCTCTCTTTCGTTACGACGTTATCAAGTAAAATGATCGACCGCAAACCGACTTTACAGACAACCAATTTTTTGGGGTGGGCTTAAAACAACTTTGGGACATTTTGTTGTTGTTCCCTGTAGCCTAGTTGGTCATAGGTGTTAATATAATTCGTTTTGTCTATGCAACCCGCGTCGCAGGGAATCCTAGTGCGGTTGTTGAACAATTAGATTCCAGTATAGAGAGCCCGGCTGAACTCTCACAATCGATCGGACGTGGTTACACGTGCACATTAACCTTGACCGCACGTGCAAATACAATCATTTTTATACGACTGCGGCTACTACATACAGAGAATTATGATTTAAGCATTTTTAGCCCTTACGTTTGCATGTGTCTGTGTGTATATGTGTATGTGTGTGTATGTGTATGTGTGAGTGGGTGTGTTTCAATTCACGCAAAACTCCTATTTCTTATTATTAATCAAATGAGGTATCGCTAGAAGCGTCTTGATCGTTCAATGGCTATAGGCTGTGTGATGACCCTTTAAATTTAGTATGACGCTTTCTTGAGTCATATTGGTCAAATGAAAGGAAGTAGAACCATACACCACCAGCTCAGCATTTCCACCCAATTTGAAGTTCCCTAACAACTCATCAACCTTACAGTACTTTGCTTCAGAAAATGGTTTACGTAACTATACAAGTAGAATATCAACAAACACACAAACAGAAAGTCTATACCTCTCGTGATTGCAAATGTAGTATTTGCGTACGGTCAGATGAATATATTAAGGTACGACCACATTTATCTGTTGACCAACTTAAAACCAACCAACCAACTGTTGACCAACTTAAAAATTATACATGCATTTTTTCTAATTCTTACAAAGGGCGTGTTGAGGCGTTTCGCTGTTTTTTCTCCTTAATGATATTAGATTGATAAAGTACCTTTGTAAAACGGTGAAAGAAGCAAAAGGTGACGTTCATACGATTCATAGGTATGTATTGTAAAATAACTCATATGACTAAATGATTATGAATTTTAATGCATGTGACCCATCGAGATATAAGTACTAACGTTACTTATATCTCGATGATGTGACCTCAAAAGTTTGAAAGTGTAATTGGTCGCTAGTTTTCAAACACTTTTTAGGACTAGGAGATAATATTATGTAAACGAAAGTAAAATTTTAAGAGATTATAATTATTTTCAAGCACTATTTAGATATCTTTTACTTTAAACAAGCAAACATAACGTGTAATGTAGTAAATATTTGCATGATGAAGATACTATACCTTGTTGACAATTAAATACTTAGCTCTTTCTACACGGTTAAAACGATCTGTGAAGTCGTCAGCCATGATATACCTAATGAACTGTACTCTGGGAAACGTAAATGGGACATTTTCATCTTGTAAATAAATAAAACCTACTGAAGACTCTGTAGCCTAGTTCCTAGTAACCTTGTCAGCGTAGGATCTCGGTTTCGATTCCCGGCCGGGACAGACACTTATGTTTGACGTAGGGTCGTGTTAGTGGGGTTATTTCTGTTTTCCACGCCACCCGTGACACAGTGGAACCTACCACTGGGGTACGATACGACTATGTAAGCGTTTATACAAGTAAGTAAGTTAGTAAGTAAGCGTTTGTACAGTAAAGTGTGGTTCGACCTTTATTTCCCCCGATATTTGCATTCTGTAGTCTATTACAAACACGCTGTACGCTCCAGCATCATGTTGTGATATGTGAGCTAAGCCCTCCGTTAGCTATCTGTGAGTTCAGTGATGCAATCCTGTTGACTTGCGTCTACAGTAAATTTAATAGATTGTAAACATTATGTACGCTTGTAAATAATTTCTTTTTTAGAGTTTCGTACATACATGCATAGAGTAAGCACAAAGCAGTGAGAATCGAGTGTTTTGAATTTGGCGACCTGGTTTCGAATTCTGCACCCACCTAAATTTTCAAAAATGATGTGCATGTTAGACATCGATTTTCACTTACTTCGGTGAATGAAATCATCGGGAAGTACACCTGAGAATTCTCTTTAGTTTCCTCAAATGTGAAGTGAAGTCTGCTGTGAAGTGGACTATAAACAATAACCTTTACTCCTCACATCATACCCGAGCCCAGCATTGGAGCAGTTATGGTTATACCTCGGTCGGCCACTAACCTCTCCACCAATCTGGAGCAGCGTGGGGGAGGATGTTTTAGGCATCCAGTTACGAGGAGATTGAGGAGAGACCCGTGCTCACTAGTGGGCAAATAATGCGTTGAACCCGAGCCTGAAAATATTTAAAGCATTATTGGTTCACTAAACACTATTCCCACATTAAAAAAGCTTCATAGGCTACCCTAAGATAATCACTGACGATGGCCTCATGTGGAAACCGCAGTCCATTGCACGACGAGCCTTCACGCCCATAAAAATTGCTAAAGACAGGTGTGTCTTAAAGGTCATTCCTAATTGGCCATCAGTCAACCTGATGCCAAGGAAAAAGCACAATTACCCAAAGCACTTAAACTGAAACATTTCATACGATTTTGTGCTTTATAACTAAACACATAAAACTTACAAAGTGGTTTATCATCAGCAATGGCAACAGCTTTCACAGAGGTTGTTTAACGGTCGTGTCATTCGATTTTATACCTTGTGATATTATAATAAGATGATAACACGATAATGAATAAGCATTTATTGCTGTTTTCAAGGTGATGTAAGTCGCATGGGAAATTCGATAAGGCGTATGTCGAATTTTTGTGGTTACGTCGATTGCGAAGTGTTTATACAGGTCATAGGCTGTTAGTGCCTCGCCCAGAGTGTTCGACAAGTGTACTTAGTCGTGTAAACACCGCAAATTAAATTGTGGAGCCAGTTATTTGTTTGTTCTTATCTCTCTCTCTCTCTCCCTCTCTCACTCTCTCTCTTGGCCGACAACGCATCGGTTATGTCTTTGGTGTTACGTTAACGGACGACGGTGACCAAAAACTGTAAAAAAAAATCAAAACTGCCCCACTATTGGACACGAGTCTCCTCTCACATGACATGCGAGGACCACACACATGCCATACATTTTACAGGCCATAGTCCACCACGCTGGCCAAATGCGGATTGCCGGTTCACCCACCTATAAGAACATTATGGAGAACTCTTAGGTGTAAAGGTTACCTCGCGATGTTTTCCTTCACCGAAGCAAGTGATAATTAGGTGCATTCTAACGCACATATTTTTTGAAAATTAGAGGTGCCTGCAGGATTCGAACCCGGGCCTCCCAGTTCGGGGGTTTAACCTTCAAACCACTCGGCTATCACAATTCTTAATAAATAATAATTTCTCTCAACATATATAATTATGTACCTAGGTTTCTAGACGTGTCTGGATTGATCTAGACATCCTTTACGGGGACCGGCTCAAGCATTCATGTTCCGATCACTACAACGATAGATCAAAGCCTATTCTCATAATGGGTCCGACATCCCGGATTTCATACGTAACTTCAAAGCAATTTAAACCTTATGCTTAGAAAATAAAAGTTCAAAACAACAGGCCTATAAATTACAAAGATGAGAGGCTACGCAACAAAGTGAATTCTTTATTACAAGTGGAACTTTCTTAATAGAAACGTAATTAATTTTTCCAAGTGCAAAGGAAATTATGCTCTTTGTTGTAGGATATAGGGTTAGCTGTTGAAATGTTGATATTCAGAGTTGTCTAGATGCGCTTGTTGTACAAAGATAGCCATAAAATTAAGTTGCGAAGACAGATGGAGGAGTGGTTTATAAGAATTATAAATTATAATAAGTAATTAATATGTTTGGCTAGCATCCCTGCCATTTGAAATATGCCATTCAAAATACCCATTAAATATTTTTAACCAGCTCGTAGCAGCTCTACATTTTGTAGTCTATTACAGCCTGATGCGAACGACTCAGGGTTCGATTCCCGACCAGAAAAGACATAGATGAGACACGAGTAGGTTCGAGATGCCTACATAGGTACCTACACTCGAAAAATTGTTTCACGGGGATTCTTTAAATTGACTTATCTCTTATTTGTAATTCCATTGAAATAAAGGAAACACTTAATATTACTCCAACTTCCAACAATACACCTGAAAACTGCATTCAAAACCGTTAAGCTCTTTCTTAACACCGATAAACCAATTGACAGACAAAAATTCTAAAACTGTAATAATAAATACCCCCAATAGCATTTCTCAAACAAGATCCATGTACCGACATTGATATAAGTATAAGACTCTTTGGGAGGTTCCTGCCGGTTCTTTGGTGATAGCGTGTAGGGTTCCTCCAAAGTGTAGTACGGGTTTGTAGCAATGGAGCGGTTAGAGTTTTGAAATTTATTCACCATCTTCGTATAAACATCTCGTTTGTTATCAACTACTAGCGGCAATCGATAGCCGATTCTAAGAATTGTTAATTGTGATATTGTTTTCTGTAGCACAACAATACAATGGGTAATGTGTGAACAGAGAAAACCTAGGTATGTAGGGTTACCATCTTCTTTGAAAAGTCCGGACACTTGTCTTCGCTGGTTATTGTAAAAAAGATCTGGACGTTTTAGATACAAAATATTTATTTACATTATTGTTTTGAATTTTAATTGAATATTAAATTTGAAGTTAATTGTTTTTGACATGAAACTGATTGGTTCTATTTTTATAGTTTAATAAAAAAAATGATTACTTTTTAATCAGTCTTTAATATCCGGGTAAAAAAATAAAAAGCGAATAACTTCAAAAGTCGGATAAAAAGCCAAATGTCTGGACATATCCTCACACATCCGGATATCTGGTAGCCCTAGTGTACTTATAGAGGTTTCCGCGAAATAGCGGTTAGTTAATTGAAAGCAGCTAGTAGGAAACCCCCCGCTTCGTTTCGGGAAACATAATTATGCCTTGGTATCCACACTCGAAATAATGTTCAGACGGAATTCTTTAACTTGTGAACCGAAAAAACACATGTTATCCCAAGCTTACTACCACACATCAGCGAAAACTGCATTCAAATTGGATAAGCCGGTATTGAGATTAACGAGCACAAACGCACAGACAGCTGATGCAAAAAATTCTAAAACTCATTATTATTCTATTGCGTTAATAAAATACTCCGAATTGGTACTAAATATTATAGAGGTCAATATATTTTTAGAATAAGATACTTCAAAAATATTATTACATTCTGTTTCCCATTACACAATAACGGTGATAGTTGGCTCTTTCTTTCTAACGACGATTCCATATAAAAAATGAGATAGTCGTATCTTGAGTGTTACGTGTTGTTCTCTTTTCTATCTCTCTGTCCCTCGTTAATCTGTGGTTAAAACCTGGCTCATTTGTCAAATCGACAAATCATTATAGTGTTTTTATTGTACATGTGAACCGAGAGTAATGAAAACAAATTTTCCTAATACGTCGAACAATAGTTACACCTGAGAGTTGGATTTTTTTTAGAATTCCGTTATTACCTGCTAGCGTTCTTCAATACTCATAATTACCGTTTGTTATTGATATGGTTATGGTTATGGTATATGGTCCGAGTTATGTGAAGTCTAGCAATACGCACTTGGCCTGCCGTACCCTTCACATTGTGAAAGTGGATCTGAGCCCAGCTGTGGGACAGTTATGGGTTGCTAAGAAGATCAATATTGATTACGCCTGCTTATAGCTACTACTATTAGGCACCCCTTGCTTCGCGTCAGGAAACTTATTGACCCATTGCCTTTTGAAAATGTATCGTTTAAACAATACGAGATCAAAAGTAAATTTTATCTTATTGACTCCACTGGAAACGCGAAATTTATTTGTAAATTGTAAAAAATTGTAAAAATGTTTTACACAATTTTTGAAAAATAGCCTGGACGTCACGCTTTGCTTCGTCATTTATTATACGTACCGCGAAGGGCTGGAACAAATTGCCTGCGTCGGTATTTCCGTTCGATTGCAATGTAAGTAGGTGTCTTCAAGTCAAGAGTGAATAGGCTAGTATGTAAAAAAATCGCTTAGACTTTAGAATTCGATAAGACCGCCCTTTGTTTTATATCACTTTCTTGTGCTTAGAGTGTTTTATTTTGAGATGTACAAACAATAAAGTGGTAAATAAAAGAATAAATAAACACTTATTTTTCAATACAAATAAATGTCACTTCATACAGGAACAAGATATTTTGTCCGTAACCCTATCTTTATATTATTTTACGTCACTGTACCTCTCTTTTTACGTATGCCATTAAGAAAATAAGGGCGTGGTAACAAGGTTCACAAATTATATGCGATTTCTCAACTGTCGTCTCTTATAGCGCAAAATTTTACGGCTATGGCCTGTAACCCTCACATTGCGAGGAGACCCCTTGTCAACAGTGGGACAGTAGCTAATGGCTGTGTTTATGAGTCATATACCTGGCTTTAACATACTCATTTTTCATAACGTTTACTGTTTCTTACTTCTCTTTTTTTTAGTCTTACTTATTCCTTTCCTCTTCCTTCCTTTGTTGTACAAGCATAAGGTTAAGATAGCTTTGAACTTGACTTATCAGAAGTATCAGATGTCAATAAATCACTTAAATAAAAGTATCACTGTTTTCGCTATTTTAACCTTTGCTTCGATTTTAGAAAATTTTATTTTGAAATATTCCGCGGGGTTAAATATTTGGTAGTTTCTCCACCAATCTGCACTGGAGCAGCGTGGTAGCTAGAGTATGCCTCTAGGCCTCTTCAATGATGAAAAAAGACCCGGTCAGTAGTGGGCCATTAATGAGTTGCTAAGCCAAGCCAAATGGTAAGCCAAGGGGTTAAATAGGTAGGGTCAAAAGTTTGTTTAAAATTACGCCATTTTCAAATTAGGCTCTGTTCAAATTTGAATTTAGGAGTCTAGTTAGATATAAAGACATACTGTTTTAACACTTTTGGAAATTTAAACCTTAAATACCTAAACTAAGTGATGAACATTTTAGTCTGTATAAAAGTAGTCAATGTAAACGCGTTCTAAGGGCTCTATCCTCACTAAAAGCTAAAAGGGAAAAGATCGTATGTACGGACAAGTATAGCACCTATTCACAATTTGAAATACGAAGCTAGATACAGCTGGGCCCACGTAGCAACTACGTAAAGGTACAGATAGACATGCTACCTAAAAAGAATGCTTATAAGCATACCTTAAGACTAGCATTCTCTTTAGACAGCTAAATACGGTCGGTTGAGATAAGCATGCTTCTAGACAATACGACAAGGATGTTTATATGGAGGTATGTCGTGGATATTGACATGCTTATAAGCCACCGACCACACAGCCACTAGACTCCTAATAACAGGCGAATGGTTTCAAACAACACATCAGTATTATAGTACCGATATAAATTCATGCCGTCTCATTCTTTCCCGTTGCTTATATTAATCTATTTTTTTCCAACGTTTCGTGTGGCCTTGAATTAGCCAATCACAGCGTTGAATTAGCCAGTCCCCCCGCTCGTCTTACCTCAGCTAGTGGTCTGAATGTACTCCATACGGAAAATCAAACATTAGGAGTCTAGTGGCTGTGTGGTCGGTGTTATAAGCAAACCTGTTCAGAGGTGCCCAAAGCTACCTGCTACCTGCGGCGCGGGTGGAACAGAACGCCCACGCTCGTAGCATGCTCGAAAATCGCACAACTGATGATTTTTGAGCATGCTCGAAATAAACATGCCTATTTCGAGCAAAGTACGTATACACATGCCAGTAGCAATTGCTCACTAATAGCATGATTTGTGCTAATAATGAGCCTGTCTGCCTGTACCTTAAATATTATAGATAGCATGAGACGCAGATGTGAAAATTATAAGAAGTGGCTTTAGCTTTTATATGAAAAAATATCCTAAGGGCATCATAAAAATATTATTAGTGTTTGTAACGCCGTGTTCCTTCGAGCAATTTTTCAGATGTGTGTATATTTGAAATTTATTATGAACTAGTAGTGAGGACTTGCCTTCGGTAAACCTATCTTTCTCGTAGAACCGCGCTTGAAAATATAATATTTAGACTTGATTATTGATATTTTGTAAACATATTTAAATAAACAAAAAACTAAATGTTACTCTATGTTTAAAACCAACCGCATTCAAATTATTGAGATTATCGAGATTAGACAAACAGACAAAAATTCTAAGTCATTGTCATAGGAACTATTGGTATTAAAAATAACCCACCAGCATTGATCCACCAGTAATATTTTTTACTTAAATCTAAGAACTTACTAAACAATGATGTTATCATGAAACCAACAATAACTTTAGACTATGACAGTTTAAGCTGAACTTGACCAACCAACATAATGCGATTTTATTTTAACCTAAAAATAATCAGAAAAAATGCTGTTTACTAAACAGCTGTCACACGAGCAGACGATGGTAATTGACGGTTAGTGGTCACTATCACCCTTATACACATAGAACACCAAAGGTAGCAATACGTTGCCGGCGAAATAAAAAAAGAAGGAATAAATAAATTTGATACCAAGCCGACCTCTATCGCTTTAGTTTTTAAATCTATTGTTTCAGGTCATTGCGAAGTCGTAATAACCCAGACTGTTTAATTTATTCATAATCTTTCTAAGATGTTTAGTTATTAAGAAATAGTATTGTTCGGAAGCCGTTTCAGTTTCTCTTGAATATTGTTTACATTTCGGTTTCAATTTTCAAACAAAATTATTCTTTAATGACTCTTACAATAATTGGTGCGTAGAACTAAAACACAAGACTCCCGACTCATTTATTACAGAGTTTCTCAAAGTGGGCACTAGTGATGAACAGTGTGAAGATCAGTAGCAACAAATCGGTTTAGTTAGAAAAGGCGTAGTGAATTTGGAGAAGGATTTCTCGATAGTGTTTATTACCAAGTCGTAACAACTCCGTAGTTGGCAGTGCCCTGCGAAGCAAAGGATGTCGATGTCGGGTTCGATTCTCGGCTGGAACACACATTAATGTGAATGACAAATGTTTGTTCTAGGGTCGTAGGTGTTAGAGATGCCGTTTTGCGTTTTGCGTTAACTCTTTTACAGACAAATTGACGGGATGCTAATCAATTACGTAAAACTCTTCCGTTACTGAATGACTGACAGACAACGCACAGCCGAAACTATTGAACGCATGAAGCTGAAGGGGAGAATGAAGAAATGGGATGAAAAGGGATAAAAAATGAGAATAAACTGAAACTATTTAATTCTTCAATGGATTCACTTGAAACTTTGTATATGTACAGGGTCCTCAAGTACGCAAGTGAGCATTAATCATGCAATACATTTATTGCTCCAATTTTATTGTATTTATGCAACAGGCAAGAAACTGGTATCATGTAAAAGAGGCCTTATGAAAGGATTTTTGGAAATTGGCGGGCGAAGCCGCGGGAGAAAGCTAGAACTTTATAATGAGATGGTTTAGCTCCATATTTGAACGCTATTTTTATACATAATCTAAGTTGCATATATTTTAGTTGTCGATTTTCTGAGCCCTAGGAAATTTTCTAGATGCTAAAGGAGTGCTGGGTGAAATGTATTTGAGAACATGTGATTGAATAGAACATTATATATTCAGATTTTATTTGTATTCATTCGGAAATATTATTTTTCTGACGCATATTTGTACAATACATGTTAACACATATTGTAGGTTTACGTATTGTATTTAAAAACAATAAATTTCTTTAAAATTTTAAACATTTTATGAAGAACGTATTTCCTAAAATGTATTTTCTAATTTTCAGGACGCAGAGACTATTGAGAAACTGAATGAAAGTGGGGAGCTAAGAAAAATGCTGAAGCCTTATAAGGTAATGAGGAAATGATTATTGTTTCATTATCTTATTAATCTAAAGGGTGTATAAGATTACCATATTTAGTCATCATCGCCACGAGATTGTCAAGTTTCAACTTAGCAACGTGTAAACAAAATTAGTCTAATAGTGCAGCAATTAGTTCAACGTAATAATAAATCAATACAGTGGAAAATAACGAATGTGCGAAGGCGAATGTGTTAAGTTGTAAAACATAAATAAATACAATATTGAAACACAGTGTACAAAAAATATTGTTAAAACAAATAAAGCTAGTTTTTACGTTTCAGTTCATCAGCTTCGAACATGTATCTCTAAAATCGTAAATTCAAAGAAACACGTGAAATAGTTCTTTTACAAAAATCCTTTGACGTGTGCTGCCTGCGGTGATGGATTGGACCGAGCGACACTCGACTGGCGAAACTTATTCCGTAGAGTGATTGGAGAAGAAAATAGAAAAATGTTCCGAGATGAAACTAAATTGGATCTTAAAGAAATATTTTTTCCAACTGGAATAGAATTTTTTGAGTGTCTCTTTACAGCCGGTATAATAGGTAGTAGAGCTTTGAGTTCGCCCGGGGTATTACCACCGCCTGCCATAGTACCTAGAACCATTTCTACCGTGTAGTAATTGTTTTAATTGCAATTGTGTGCCGGTTAGAAAGGTGTGGATCTGGTTATACCTTTTTGAGGTCTTCTTAGTCCTCAAAGCTAGCAACACATCTGTGACCGTATTAATACTAACAGGACTAACTATCACTAACAGTCCCTGCCCTAGTCCTCATACTTACTAACAAACTAACATTCTAACACAGTTTTCTAACTGACAAACCATCCTAGTCCCGATTTGAGTCTTGTTCTGAGTTGGTCATGGTTGTAATGGGTGGCTGCGGAAGGTGGTGCTGCATGCTCGTTTGCTATCTGGTACCATAAGATGTTTTCCTTCGCTCAATGATCAATTACAGTTTAATCAAATCGGGTACAGCGATCGAATGTCACATTTTTAACAATAGACAAATCATTTGCACTATGGAACCATCAAAAAATTGTTACAATGTAACAATACATTATAAGAAGCGTTAAATACCGTCATCCTTCTTTTATTACGTATTCATCGTCGCCAAATATATTTAAGATGTACACTAATGTATTTAACGATCAATCATTGCTCAAACTTCTCAGGCGGGTTTCTTCAACCTCACGTAACATTCTCACCAGGGCTGCCACCTATCCTCATTTGTCCGGACATTTATACGGATTTGGTATTGTCTGACTTTTTGATTTCTCTGCGTTTCAAAATACTGAAAGAATATAATTATAAAGAATAAAATATGCATTCGATAATATTTCATACTTATATTTAAAGAAAATGTCATTGTAATTTCAAAAACAATTAAATTGTAAGTTTTACTTTGATCATTAAAATTTTGTCTTGTAACTAGAATGTAAAAACGTTTAGCGTTTAGGGCACTCATTGTCATAGTCATTGTCAAATCTAACCCTTCGAATGGCCGTCCGCAAGATAAACATTGCGCCATACGGTCATATCCGGAATTTTAAAGAAATGACCTGATTTTCAAAATTCAAAATTCAATGCAGCTGATTGTTCGGACTTTTAAAATTTGGATATGGGTAACCCTGAGTGTGACAAAATGAAATTGTTTGCAAAAACGAGTAAAGGACCGTATACGCAATCGACCAATGACCGCACCGTTCTAGTGTGATTACTTAGTAAAGTGACAGTGAGTTTGTCTTACGTGGTATACTTACGAATTTCTCAAATCTATTCCTTTATCTTTGTAACAATAGAATGTAATCGTTGGGATCGGGATTATCTACACTAATATTATAAAGAGGAAAGATTTGTATTTTTGTATGTTACGAATAAACTCAACAAGTACTGGACCGATTTTAAAAATTCTTTCACCATTCGAAAGCTACATTATCTACGAGTAACATAGGCTAAATTTTATTTTGAAAAAAAATAGGGATCCTTATAATGTAACACAAGGTGTAAAAAAAATACCTAAAATATTCTTTACATCGCGTGTGCTGCGAAAACTATAGATAATAGAGCAAAGTGATGTACTACAGTTTTATAAAGGACATCAATATCTACAATAAAGTCCGGGATGGCATATGTCTAACTATTATAGTTATGCCACAATAAGTGTTTTTTTTATTTAAAAAACTTAATTGAGATACTGCCGCTGGAAAAGGCTCTTTATTTGTATCTTAGTATTAATCCTTATCAAAATAAATTAATTCATATTCAAGACTGCTTAATTACCTTTACATAACTTTTTAAATTATTCAATTCGGACATTCCATTCGAAAGATATCACGAGTTTAATAATTTAAGTATTAGAAAAAAGTTGCTCTGCACTAGGAGAAGCTGACTGACTGATTGACATGTCAATGCAGGGCCTAAACTATAAGGGTTAGAAACTTGAAATTTTGCACAGGGGCTCCTTTTATAACGTGGGGGAGCACTATGAAAAGATTTTTGAAAATTCACTCCCTAAGGGGGTAAAACGGGGGTGCAAAGTTAGTATGAAACCTTGCCGTTTTTGAAGGTATTTGAATGAAATTCGGTATGAAGGTTTTTCATTGAGAGTTATGAAACATGTATAAAATATTTTTTCGAAAAACATCTCTTAAGGGGGTAAATGGGGGGCGCAAATTTTTATCAACTTTTATATATTTAGGGGTTTATGGCGGGCGAAGCCGCGGGGGAAAGCTATCATTTATAAAGATATCCTGTGAATTATCCAAAATATATAACTAAATCTTTGCAAACCGAAGGAATAAGTTTCCCGAAGCGAAGCGAGGGCAGGTCGCTAGTATTGAATAAAGAAAGGAATGATTCAGGTAGATTGCGTATTTTTTTTCCCCCTTCCACTACAGGGAGGCGGTGAATGCTCATAGCATACCAACGTAGCCGGCTGCGTTGGATAAGTGGGACTTTTACCCACTAAACACCGCCTGAAGAAACATAAATGGGGATGGCTCTAGCCCTGTGGCTTTAAAGCCTCCATCGAAAGCGACCTCGCCCGGAGAGACGAGGCGCAAACGTATTTCGTATTATTTATTTATTTTTATTTCGAAAACATCCAAGTTTTTAAAACATTATTCTGTTGTAAAACAATTTAAATAAAAATGAAGTTGATTTTGACCCCATGTCCCTGATAAACATTCTCCCCCGACTTCAAAAGATTCAACTTATATTGGTAACATGAAATTAATATTAAAATGAAGTTGGAATTTTATTTCCAAATAAGACGTACCTACCTAAATGTACACAGATGTTGCAGTATATAATAAAGAGAATAAGAAAATGTATTATGCAAAAAGTTTATTTTGTCTGAATTGTAATTCGTGGTGCAACAGTGTGAAACGAATCGTTTGTATCATGACGACTAAAGATGAATTCGAAGAGAGAAAATGATGTCCAAATCCAAAGTCTGTTACACGAAAATGTCCTGTTGATTCCCTTGTTATCATTGACAGCAGGGGTCAATGTCCGCTAATTTATAAATTGCATATCAATTTGATCGTATCGTTGTTTTTTGTATGTTGTGTACATAGATCACCAGTCCTTTTAGGGTCCCGTAAATGGGAACTGGGAACTTAAACGGGACCTCATTACTAAGACTCCGTCCGATGATGTCAGTCTGTCACACAGTTTTATATCGTGAACCGTAATAAAAACAGAACTAAAATTTTTATACAAAATAATGCCTTATCAAATACTACAAATAAAAAGCTAAAAATTAAAGGGCCAGCCGCCATCAAGAAAAATAACGCACTTGTAGTTAACACTATTCACCCCTAGATGTCGCTAGTAATAGCGTATTCAGTATTGCTGCGACTTAGAATAATTACACTATAGAAACCAAGTCCGCGCGGCTATTTTGAAGCACCTTAATCGGTGCCAGAAATGGCACCAAACACCGGGCAGCTCCGTAGTGTTCAATGTCAACGCACGCCGAAGCCGCCGAACGTATCGCCGAATGTAAGAATTTGTCCAATTAAATTGTCACAAAACATCTAAAAGCTATCTATGTGTTATTGCTAAAAATATATGGTTATCCGCAGCCGAATCATTCCCCGCTTTCGGGAAAGTTTCGGTTTAGTGCTTCACTTTAGACAGAGCGCTTGTATGAAGACTGTCTTTCTATAGCTATAGTGTAATTATTCTAAGTGCTGCGATCAATATTAAACCCAAAGGTTGCTACGGTACACGTTAAGACATAACTAACAATTTTTTTAACACTAGAAAAAAATGTACAATGATACAGAGTCCTTCGTGTGCGAGACCGATTCGCAGCTGTCCGCTTTAAACCCTACTTCATATACAGCGGTGTACAGAAACACGATACTCTGCAAACAATATCTTCCAAGAAAAACACCATTTAGAGGATTTGCTAGCATTTTCAGAATCCTGTACAGTGATCTTCAGTCACGTATTTTTTCATCTTTTAAATGGTATCTCTTAGAATTAAATTCAAGCGTTCACTATCCTCTTAATTAATAGGTACTAGTAGGTAATAGAGGTTAAACCGATTATACCAAATTTCAGGCTTAGTACCTAAAAATGGTGGCTAGTCCATGGGGAGATGTGTAAATACCAAAATTCCGTTAGAATTGACAGAAATGTCATATTGTAAATTAAAAATTTATGACGAATAGAAGTGTTGAAAGATGCTTGGACTTGAGTTGAAATATAGCCTTAAAGTAATCATTAAATTGTCTGTAACTGTGAGTAGGAAAAAAGTTCCAAGAGCACTCACGGTAGGGAATTGTTAAAGCGATAGCGTTAGACTTTCGAAAATTCGAATAAAAATTCATGTCATTTCTTAAAAACTGCCACAAAATAATGACATTATAGGTAAACGAATCACTGACGCAGTCACGCCTATTGCAGCTATTTAATTTAGTTATCGTCATAAAACAAGAAAAACCGATCCGTAAAAGAGTTGTAAATTAACAAAATTATTAAAACTATATGATACGATACGGAATTATATGATACGATACGCTACTCACAATATTTATTTTATACCTGGGTGCATGGATTATAGTGAGTAGGTAAGTAAAATGTGCACAATCCGCGAGGAGTCAAGTTTAAATCTGATTCAGCTGCAGATACTGATTATTTAAATATTTCTCTTTTGATACCTACATCGTTAGAGGCGCTTAAAATGACCTGTGTCGTTTGAATACCTGTGTCGTACAAAGATTATCCAACTAACGAAGGGATATTCGATTTAAACGGAGATCGTGGGCTCAGTTATGTCACGAGTTGAGAATATCTATGTATTTATACGTAAAACATACGCGGACAGAAGTGTACGGAATTTGGCACAGTTAAAATTTATATTATTAGAAGATTTATATTAGAAGAAGATTTATAGAAGGGGTGCAAAAAGCTACTTAATATTTTTACGTCCAAGGGTTAATTAATGGCTTAATTTTGGGTCTCCAAAACTAAGACAAAAACACGTCAAAATATTTCACAGTAAATTTAAAAAAAGCGTATGGTTACTAAAATCCACCACCTTACTGACATTACACCACCAGCCATGTCCAACGACCTCCATAAGGATAGAGGAGCAACTAACCTGCTACATAAATACATTTTGAAAATTACAAATTAATATTCAATTATTATTTATTATATTTTGTCCCAAGCCATTGTATTGCCATAATCGTGGCTGAGAATAAGGAACGCTTGGGATAATTATCATCTTCGCCGTTGCAATAATTGCAGTTGAATATTGGATTACCACCACAGGCTATAATTTGCTAATACTTAATTAGAAACATTTGTAAGGCATAATTATTATAACAGAATTTCGTTATTCATTATAATATTATTATGCAATTCCCTCGTAATGTAATTTGAGTTTGAGAGCATAAATCGATGAGTCCTAACGAAGTTCACTCGTGGTGCACCGTGGTGATCAATGATTAAAGGTAATGAAGTCCCATGTAAAAAAAAATTGAAAAAAAAACACTCTCATTGTCACAATAAACAGGAGACGGGCCCAGCTGTCAACCCGCTAGTCACTGTCTGCAGACCTCATCAAGGAAGCAACAGCCGCTAATGTCAGTAGCAGTACAGAAATAATATTTTCCTTTTCTCATTCTAGAGTCCAGACGCCTGCAACACTTGCCAGGTCTGCGGAGGGTTCCGTCTGCTCCCCTGCCGGATATGCAACGGATCCAAGAAGAGTCTTCATCGAAATCACTTCACAGCTGAATTCGTAGCTCTCAAGTGTATGAACTGTGACGAAGTTGGCTTAGAGCGATGCGATGCCTGCTCTTGAAAAAAAAATTTAATTGAGACTTAACAAGGTTTTGAAGAAAAACTTTTTCTAAACAGGAAACTTTATAAAGAAAATAAAGTTACAACCTTATGTGTTGCGATAAAACTTTGCTGTAAAAGCCGTTTAATTAATTGAAAAGAGTCTATTTTAAAATCGGGCTTTGAGCCTTAATCTTAAATTACATTCTAGGATTTTGATCTTTAAAAACGAACATTTATCATTAATGTTTTTTTAATAAAGTTAATCATTAATCAAAATTTAATGTATTTATTATTTGTAAAAAATTCCGTTTGGTAAGAAATTTCTCGAATGAAAATAGCACTTTGAAGATCACACAAGGAGCAATTAAATCCTATACAACGTTGGATTTTTTGTAAAACAAGTACTTGCTAATGACAATATTATTAGCGATGTGAAAATGTAATAATTACATTATTATAAGAATTATAAAGCTGTTATGCAAAACAATAACATGAGTCAAATTTAAGGTGCAATTCATTTTCATCAATGTAATATTATGTTTATTTAATAGTTAATTGAATGTGTTTTTCTTACAAATAGTCTTTATAAGTCCTTAGTGTTTTCACTTTTTAAATTTGCGAACTGATTTTGAAATTATTATGAAAGTGATGCATAATATATAATTCTTGTAAGTTGCGTAATGGCATGCCATAAATTTTATATTTTTATATAAAAAACGTTTATTATTCTTAGCGTTACAATAGATTTTAGCACAATTTATTTTAGGTTACTAAAATAATTTATTAGTGTTAAGTGCTCCTCAAGTAGTGTATTTTTTTAAATATTTTTGTATAATTATTTTTAATATTTAAGTTTCCTTATGCGCCCCAACAGGTGGCGTTATTACCAATTTGGCAGTGGCACCGTTATAACATTGGCATTTTTTTTCATCTGTGAACATTGATTCATTATTAATATAATAAGTCAATGTTATTATTATTACTATAATAAGTCAATGTCTGTGAACGTAGTTAGAATAAAATTTTTGTGCTTAATATTAAGAATGTGATAAATAAATTATCTAACATTCCGACTTATTTCGATATACATATTTATGGCAGTCATCATCATAGAAATTAAGAGTTTTTATTTTCTAAACTTTCTATTTTAAAAATAGTTTTGAAGCGTCTAGCTGTGAAACGTAAATTTTGAATGAAATATTCTAATAATAGTTTATAATTATTACTGTGCTAATTTTGATGGCTTAAAATGAAATGTATTTGAACGAGTTTTTAATATTTTTGCTACAAAATATTTAGCGATATGTGAAAATCAAGTGAAAATAATCGTGGTGTTTCTTTAAATTTGCATGTAAAAAAGTTTATTTTATGGATAGATATTAAAATCATTTTAAAGTTAGGGCATTTTGTAAATAACGATGTTGCAATAAATATCTACTATTGTAAAACTTCTGGTTTTAATTGACAACACTCTGTTACAATAGCATAATAAGCTGTAAGTATTGTACTGAACAATAATAATTATTATATTAATGTACCGTACATACTATGTAACCGTACATTACTCTGCAAGTCGTCAATAGATGGCGTTACATGTTCAGTACACAGGCACTCTGTACAAAACTTTGCTGCGCGTGAAATATGCCGCGGATCGTGCATTCTGATAAATGTGATCTGCATTTGAATATATAATAATACGTAGTTTAAAATGTTATAATGATCAAATTTTTATTAACCTTACAAAACTAATAATAAGGCTATAGGTACATACAAAGATTACACAGACAATATTATTAAAAATTAAATAGTATCTATATGAAAGCGTTCGGGCGGGATAAAAAATTCCAACGCTTGGGTTGGCCACTAACCTCTCCACCAATTCGCACTGGAGCAGCGTGGTGCACTATCCTCTAGTCCTTCTTAATTATGAGGATAGACCTGTGCTCACTATTGGACCAATAATGGGCAAAGCTAAAAAATAAGCTTAGATGTAAAATGTAGTAATAATACAATATAAAATACATACGTAGGAATATATCATACTTTTTAAAGAAATAGAAAAACATATGAAAAAACTTTAATTTGTAGTAAATCGTAGTAAGCCTTTGTGCAAACCACCCTCGTCTCCCCGGCCTGCGAAGCCTGTTGCGTCCTCAGAAATCAATGTCACACACACCGACTCGCCTGTTGCATGCGGACACACCTACAAACACACCCACATCACGGCAGCTTGAGGAAGTTCGCACACATCGATTTTCATAGCTTTCAGGGTCTGGTTCACGCACACAAGCACACAGCGACGAAGCTACTGCACCCGGGTCGCGCTGACGTCACGACGCGCAAGGTCAATACCACCCTGTATCCCGCTCTAACTGCTGGGATTCTCGACTGTCTCTCTCCCACAGTGGGCTCGTCGGTCTGTCTGGGCCGCGGGGTGCATTTACGCATGTGTGCGGCGTAGTTTCTAGGGAAATGTAACGACTTCCTACAAAACTGGCGGCTGGTGGAAATGGTGAAAGGATAGCATAATGGTGAGGTAAATAACGTATGTCGTAAAACGAACATAAAATTTGAGGGTACGCGTAAGTTTAATGGATATGTTAAATGAGGGTACTAACATCTTCGTTATATATCTAAAGGTTTAAAATTGGAACTGGTCGTTGTCTGTACACACAGTTTTTATCTAAATAGCCGTAAATCGCCTCCAACATGGTTCAACGATAACTATCTAATGATAACAACTGCAGCCAACGGCTTAACGTGCCCTACGAAGCCCAAAAAGGCTCCCTTCTAACTGCCGACGACGCGACTATGAGCGCTTTCTATAATGCATAATATTAATGAAATAAATAATCGATAACACAAAATCAAACTATCTCAACTTTGACATCATTTCTGCTTTATATTTATTTCCCTAAGCCAGTGTAAATGTACTCCTTTCGAGGATAAAAGTGTCACATGTATCAAATAAATCAACCGCGACAGTGTTATACAAAGTGGATCAACCCCGGCAAGAGACAAGGGCGAGAGAAAACATAACATCAACATATTTATAATACACAAGGAATATTTCTTATCTTTCTGTTAATAATAAATGATAAGGTTCCTTACTTTTTAGATTTTCGTACTCGGAGGGTGACAAATCCAACTCTATTGGTAAGCCTCCGCTGTTAGTCACAAGGCTCTATCTTTTTAACGGAAATAGGAAGAGTCCTGAAATTTTCATAGAATGAGTGTTACTGAGGCCGCTATCACGACAAATAATAAAGTAAAAAATGAATTCCCAAAAAGTATTCCCATTGAAATAACTTTTACCGCGAGGGTTTAGAATCGACCCCCTTGGTTGATGAGGTTTATCTCCAAAACCCTGGAAAAAAAATTGTTTTTTTTTCAAACTGTATCAAAACTTCAAAAGATATGAGTGAGCCGAGCCAGCATTATGGCCAAAGCTTCTCCTAACATACGTCTCATTGACGACTATATTTTGAATTGCATCACTGATTGTCTAATTTAATTATACCTAATAATAATAAAAATAATAATCAATTTTGGTATAATAAAGTTTAAATAAATAAATAAAATAAAAATATATTTCTTTGTGTTATTGTTCTAATACAAGGTAGGTAATATAAATTATTATTATTTAGGTATTAAACGAACCACAAAATATGTAAGGATTTATTCTTGAAGGACATATTTCAATGCATTACATTGCGTCGCAACCATACATTTATTAGATGTTATATTCCAATGCGCATCCATTCGAAAATGCATAGGATCTCATAAAATATTGATATTACTGTCAAAAAGATGTACGATTTTGTTACAGTTACGATTCGAGTAAGTTTCACATTTTTCAAAATCAATCCAAGCCGTTGAGGTAACGGTTTTCTGATTTATTTTTTGTCAATATTAGCCTCCCTAGGAAATTTAGTTTCATTATTAATAACATTATTCCTATTATAATACAATATAATCAGTAATCATAATCTTTTTATCCCTATGGTTCGATCCGTGTGTATGTCACTAAACTTTTCCGAATAAACGGTTGGACCAATTTTAGACCGAGTTTTCATTCTCAATTGGAACAAGTGGCGCTGATGTCGAGATTTACTAATACATACCTATATCAGCCAAACTACCAGCAGTTTATCGAGTGCTGCTATAGAAAAAGTTTGAATCGAATTTTAATCGAATTTGATGAACATTCCCTATGAAGGTAATATGAGAATTTAGAATGAAAAATATATTGCAAAACTTTTGGCCAGCTAGTGATCATCATAAAATTGCTATCGATCGATCGTCGGCAGCTAAACAGTGAAAGCCTAGTGGTTTGGATGTTGGACTCCTGAAAAGGGGCCCTGAGTTCCAATCCCGATGTCCATAACTAGCCATCGATTCGTAACAGTATGAAAGTCATTAGAGAAAACCTTCAATGGAGGTCGCTGGTCTATAGACATCAATGTATTCCCGAAGGTTCCCGTGGATATTAAGAGGGTATTTTTAGCCGCCTGGCTAGCTAAAATTGACCGTGGTTTGTTCGTGATGTTCCCATCGTAGTTTCAGCGAGCCAATAATACAACAGTAATCCTTTTAATCGCTGAAGCGCTCATAGCCCGGCGGCTTGTGTCAATCTCAAGTGATCGACAAAGTTAAGCAACAGCGGGCGCGGTCGGTAGTTGGATGGGTGACCGCTAGTGGCAAAAATTTCTTGAGCGCTTCCGTTCTTCGGAGAGCACGTAAAGCCGTCGGTCCCGGTTGTTATCATTTGGTAGCAGTCGTTAAGCCATGTCGGATACCTTCGGGCGGCTTAAAATTTCCGACACTTGGGTTGGCCACTAACCCCTCCACCAATCCGCACTGGAGCAGCGTGGTGGAGTATGCTCTAGGCCTCCACAGGTACGAGGAGAGACCAGTGCTCAGTAGTGGGCCATTAATGGGTTGTAGCCATCCTTTTAATCGACAATACATAACACCACATACTCATAGCTGCACACAAGGATTCCCAATGATATTATAAGTAAAAAAGACGTAGATTTGTCACTAGCGTCCGCAAAGTAGGACTGTAAAATTTTGCTAATTGTCCTACTTTTCATGTACCTAGCTATCTATTAAGTCGCATGCGTTCCGTAATTATCCGTCACATTTATAGTTACAGCAACGTCGTCGGAGCGGATCCAAAAGTACAAATTGCGTTGTATGAAGGTAAGTATAGTTTTAATTTTTTTGTGGATTCCCTGTATCGTGAATACCATGGATAACACAACACGCAAAGACTAGGACACTGTCGATGAAGCCTTCAGTGCTACGGAACCACGGGCAATGCTAACCACTTCACCCTCGGCACGGTAATAGTATCATACAGTACTCCACCTTCATACAAACTGTCGGAACGTGAATATACGAGTACCTACGCGCCGCGGAGTTGGTACACACTAGGTGCACAACAGCTGCAGCTATGCCGTAGGGACGATCGAAGTGTGCGATTTACCTACCCACTTACATTCACTACAACTAGAAAGAGCCGGCCCTAGCGCGCGGGGCTGTAGGCATTTATTTAAAGGACAGGGCCGAGTTACAATACAGTATGATACTATTACCGTGCCCTCGGGCTGATACTATGATCGATGGCGACCAATTATCAGATGGCTCGTCTGCTTCCTTTAAGACTTATATGGTTTTCTCATGGATGCCATTGTCAGAACTGGACCAAATTCCACGGGAAGCACCATCTTCCAAATAAAAAGAATCATCAAAATCGGTTCACCCAGTCGAAAGTTCTGTGGTAACAGACATACAAAAAAGATGTATAATGCACGAGAATTTAGGTGACTTACATAGGTTTAACATTATCATTAGGTCAACATACATTAAATAATCAAACGAAAATTTCAACTAGTATGGTGTGTGGTAGCGTGGCCGAGCGGTCTAAGGCGCTGGTTTAAGGCACCAGTCTCTTCGGAGGCGTGGGTTCGAATCCCACCGCTGCCAAAAACGTTTTTTTACTGAATAATTTATTATTTTTATACGTATGAATAGATGAATAGATATTTTAAAACACTATTGTAGAGGTCGAAGATATTGAAGATTTTTTTTTTGTAAATAGCCTATATACGGCCAGTTAATAAAAGACAATTAGTAGTTACCACACATAAGATCATTTACACGTTGCTGACCAGGAAGTAACCGGTAATCCTACTCTTTTAATCATAATAATCCTAAATATAATTATGTATAAAATTAAGTGTGAAAATCAGTTCCATTGTTGCCTTCACACTTGAACTTCGTAATGTCCTGAATTTTTTCTTACAAATCATCAAGAGAACAGTGAAACACATAGAGTAGCATCCATTCAGAAAAGTTTAACGTGAGTGAAACCGCTGGTAAACATTTTAATTAACGGAAGTACGACTAAACGTCCTGTAACTAAATTAACACTGACTAAGTTTACTAAGTCTATATTGTACCAAACTTGGTAATTGTAACTTTGCTCACAATAGCTGGGTCACTTACGTCTACACCATACTAATTGGGTACCTAATACTTAGTTATTTGCTTAAACGGTATAGTTTTGAATCGAAATGAATTTGTAATCGTTATTAATGATGTAAGTCTAGACCTAACATTTTGCTTTATTAATATTACGAGTAACTAAACCCGCTCTCGCTTCGCTTCGGGAAATCTATTCCTCACGTTTACAAAAGTATAATTGCGCCCGTAACGCCACCTACAGAGATGACATGAGATATTTTTCGCGAATAAAGATGCCTATGTTCATCGATTTATCAAAACTAACGTTTTCAAAAACCCTTTTTACATTTTAGAGCAATTTTTTTATTTCCTGAGCCCTGGCCACCTTACCCTCCTCCTGGGGCACCCTGCTGCAGAGCAGACAATATTATGGTGCGAGGACCAGAGTCTTTGCTAGAAGCATTGACTGATTATTATTATTGACTATGGATGTCGGGCCTCATACTAAAATCGCGAAAAAATGTCCCAGTCACAGCCATCGTGAGAATAGAAATGTTAACAAGGTAATTTAAACACTAAAATCATTACATCAGGGGTTAATTTCTATTGCAGTCGATTGTAGCTCTTTTTGCGTTTTGTTGCTCATTTGGCTCGAACATTTTTAGCGCGGACCCGACGTCCATAGTAATAATAAGTCAATGGCTAGAAGTCACTAACTGCTGACAAACAAAATTAACTATATAGGCTCAATTTGTGCAAGGTATCCTTTTTCATATAATAGGTAGGAATAATAGGTATAATAGGGTAGGTATAATAGGTAGGAATATAATAGGTATCCTATTTTGTTCATTATGGTAGTCTGGAAGAGAAGAATTAAGTGATAAGACTGTCTGCTGTACTCATTTCTGTGTAATAATGTATCCCTGTAGCATTTTGGTGTACAATAAAGAGGATATTGTTGTTGTTGTTCCTCTTATTGGTCTGGGACCTAGTTTGATACTACTTTCTTATTAGGGTTCATACATATAAAACGACAGGATACTCACTCACTCACTGATTAATACGAAATCTCGAAAACTACTTGACATAAGTCATAGTTTTCGAGATTTCGTATTTCAATTTCGAAGATAAAATTTTTCAGGAAAATAGTTATGAATAGGACACGTGAGCCAAGAAAAGATTTTGTGATATTTCACTCCTAAGGGCGTAAAATAAGGGATGATAGTTTATTTGAAAATCAGTTCAGACTTCAACCGCGTGAACCAACCCGCGGGTAACAGCTATTTAAATCTAAATATACCTACTATATAAATCTATCAAGATTTACATTGATTTTTTAGTAATAAGTCAACGATAGGTATTTTAATCCTATTACCAGTTACCTAATGAAATAGATTTGTAACTGTCACGTGTACAAAGTCGCATGCAGACTATTGAGAGGTAACTATACATATAATGGTATTGCGTCTAGAAATAAGTACAACTTGACCGAAATCCAAATACTCTCAATATGTATTTTAAAAACAATGCAATAGATGCTAAAATCGAAGAACCCAGAGGTAATCATGAAATAGTTACGCACGTGCTCTAGCTCAGCTGTGCCTTACAAAATCATTTATTACGCTCGAAATGAATCCTAATGATAATAAAATAAAGTTGATTATTGTTTATTTCTATACAATTTGATTGGATTGAATGTATTGAAAGTTTTCAGACACTCTATGCTAGTAATAATAGAGCTCATAATTAATTGATTGTGTAATCAAATGTACAATAAACGGAATTCTGATGACATTATTTTATGCTCGTGGCTCGCAAACGTGATAAACAAATTATTTGGTGGACAATAGGGGCATGTTTCATGGAAATTTTAATTAAACACTTCACTAATGTATTGTGGTAAACATCACTTCAAATCAGTTCATAATTAAAAAATGTCAGTTTAATAAAAACAGGTTTCCTAAAGCGAAGCGAGGGCTGGTTTACAGTAACATTTTCAGGGCAGACCGTACTCTACGTATTCTGAGGGTAAGCTTTCTTAATTCGGTTCAACCTGAGCCTGCGAGTTGATATAAACCTCTATCTTTATCGATTTAGCACCTCGATAAATTCCCGACGTTAGGGTTTCCAGACGGTCGGGAAATCCTGGGTTGTCCTGAAATTTTGGGTCTTGTCCCGTGTCCAGTAATTAGACTTTACTGTCCCGGATTTGAAGGCCTACTTGTTTTTACTTAATTATGTTCGTGGCTACCTACCGAGGGTTACCTTATCAATAAACCATAAGGAGGTGTTAAATATTTTGTTGTATTTATAAAAGTCCTTGAAAAAAAATATTGAAAACATTGTCAAGGGTTAGCTAAATACATATTTTCATATATCTGTAGAATTCATGTAAATTGTCTTAAGTAGCAGCCATGATGGGCAAGGAGACCAGGGCTTGAATATAAACGAAATTCTTTAAAACTGACGGGTACTTTATAATCGACTTACAATCAAATAACAACTTTGTCACTGAATTAATGAAATGACACTGATTAACACGTATTGTAGCATCGTATCACAACGTTCCACCCACACGTAAGAACCGCTCACAATCCGATGACGGCTCGTCAAGCAGCCACCATCATCATTAGATACACTAGCACTCAATCATGTCATCAGACAAAAATAATCCGCATATCAGCACCTCCTTATATTGCGCCGTAATATTTATTATTACAACTCTATTATTATTTCAACGGTCGGACTGCTCTACAATATTAGAACAAAATTGTCCCGGAAATCATAATGTACCTGGCAACCCTACCTACGACAATTCGTACCCACGTCACGTGTTCCTGTTAGTCGAGCGTCCCTGACTGAAGCCGTCTACCTGCGCCTTATCTGATTCTTGCCATATATCCAGTATTGACCCAGTTAATAGGTTATAATATAGCGATTAGAGTGTGAGAGAGTCCAAGCCGGTAGGTACCAAGGTAGGTACTTGAAAGGTACCAAGTACCTGCTTGGTTGTTTGCCAGCACAACGGGTCCAGCTAATAACACAATTATTTTACCAACAAATATTTTATTTATTTATTCTTTATTGCATTTAGCTAGGTTATATAAATTGCGAACTTAACCTATTGACATTCAACCAGTCAACCGAGGGTGACAGCGAAAAATAATACGTTGTTATTGTTGCGAAATTGGCTTTACTGGCAACCGTTAAACCGCTAATAAATATTCAACCGCTTTTGCCTGAAAGTTTGTCGATCGGCTTTAGGCACGTAAAAGCGTTGATCCCGGTTGTTATCTTTAGATTGCAATCGTTGAGCCATGTAGGATGTCTTCGGGTGGCATGAAACTTCCATCTCTTGGGTTGGCCACTAACCACTCCACCAGAGTGAAGTGTGCTCTTTAATTGGCCATAAATGGATTGAAGGTGAGTAACGTGATAAACAAGATGTATTATTTTATCATGTTATTACTTATTTACGTAGTTACTAATAAATTACGGTGGATATGAAGATCATCCAAAGTCTTGTATGTTGTATTGTATACGTGTATTTGTATAAGCGTGTCATCAATCTCTTTATATGCTCTATAGAGATCTTTTACACGCTACCCTAATTTATTACAGACATGTTTTCCTTTCAGCCTATTGGTTTGTCTGGAAGAAATCGTTTGTAAGCGATTAGGCAACCCAATGTATCGTGTTTTACCATTTTAAAGTATTTATCATGTATTACCTATCGCTTAGGAAAAATAAATAGTTGAAATAAGTAAATGATGTAAATGAATAGTACTCGTACATACGCTAGTATTGCTTAAAACTAATTAATCAACGTGAAATATGTCATCAGCAAAATAAAGACGGATTTCTGAACAAAAGTATTAATTTCACCCATAGCACTTTATAGTAACTACGTGGAATTCCGGTAAGATTGATTATGACAGCTCAATAGAATATCCGATATTGAATGTGCAGAAATTTCACCGTAAATTTAATTAAGCTGGACTCAATTATTATTGCTCCCAAGAATGTAGATGAACTGCTAAATTGGTTATTGATATAATTTGGCTTCAGCCCATTAATGGCCCACTACTGAGCACGGGTCTCTCCTCATACATGAGGAGGCCTGAGGAGGCCTAGAGCATACTCCACCACGCTGCTCCAGTGCGGATTGGTGGAGGGGCCAGTGGCCAACCCAAGTGTTGGAATTTTTCAAGCCACCCGAAGGCTTCCGACATGACTTAACGACTGCTACCAAACGGTAACAACCGAAGCGCCCAAGAAATTTTTGCAACTAGCGGCTATTGATGTAATACTAGCTTGGATTTCTAAGTATTACTTGGTAATTGTTAATTGGTTTGGTAATTGTTAGTTTAATTTCTTTTACTGAATATAAGTTACCACTTGACTACGATCCCACCTGATGATAAGTGGCAACGTAGTCCTTAGATGGTAAAGCGCGTTAACTTGGAAAAAATCTATTCACTCTTGACTTATTTACCACCAGTTCTGGTCTACAGTACTGTGTTTTAATTACCCGTACGGCGCTATGGTAACCATGTCGTACTGTCCTTCAAAGGGTCCTGGCTTTGATTCCCGGCGAGGCGGAAATTTGAATGATGAGTATAAATCACTGTTACCGGTCTAGGTGTGTTCTAGTTTTGTATGTTGTCCGTGGCAACCAAAACACAAGGAATTTTATTACGCGTCTTTAATAATAATACAAAAACATCTTTTTAGGGAAGGGCATAACTTATTTCATAAAACTGAATACATTAAACTTTAATTGTAAAAGAGGACGCAAACTAAGTAATATTTTGTGCAAAGTTTGCAAGTCGGAAACTATTTTAAGATCGTCGTGAGGAAACTTAAAATGTCTTGAAGTTCTACATATTGTTCCACAACCTGAAGAAGAAATACCAATGTTAATATAGCATACCGGTTCCATGGTATTTCAACGCTCACAGCGTTCGAACTTTGGTGCTTCATATAGAACGCAACTTGGAATGTCTATCAAGACTTTGATAGTTATTAGTAGTTAGTTATTAATTACTATTACACAACAATTACAAGTAAATTATTATTAATTACTATTACACAACAATTAAAAGTAAATTATTAAGCAGTAGTTAAGCATAATTAGGTATACAATATGCGATCTTATCGCTAAGAGCAATCTCTTCCAGACAACCGAGTCTTGCAGAAGCAGCAGTTAAATTTCTACACCTGTACATACATACATTAAACATAAACATACGAGGGATGTGTAGATGGAGGTGTGTATTATGTTTTTGAGGGGAGTTATTACTTGCCCCCGCAACAGGCCCCACTAGAGGCTTTTCAACGATACAAGCGCCATGTCAATGTCAATCTCAAATCGCAAGCAAATTAAAATACGAGTAATATCGGTAAAGTTTGAAGAGCAATTTAATCCTTATAATATCACAGGCATATTTTGATTTTAACACTCGGCGCTGTCGTTTGCATACAGCGAATTACCTTTGATCGGTGTTATGTGACCCTCCGATTAGGGTTAAATTTATTTACCTACTAATGCAGAGGAGTCGGAGCGAAGAGACAAATTCTTTACAATTTTAGCAAAGGGATGTCTCACCGCTCTGACTGTTCACGTTTGGAACTTGTGTATAAGCAAGAGGAGCGGCAGCGGCGGCGGAGTAGAAAACTTCGATAACGTGATTCAGGTTTGTCGTGACGTCACATGTATGCGATGTCGCCACATTCCCGCGTGTTTATAGGTCGAATCTTAGTAGCGATGGACCTGCAGTTGTCTGGAAAGGTCATAAGATTGTTTTTATCCTGATAATCGTTCGGATTTAACTGTCACACAGTACTACTAGTAAACCCGCCCTCGCTTCGCCTCGGGGAATTGATTCCTCGCGGTTGCAAGATCGTTGACCTATTACTATTGTTAATATGTCAGGTTGTATGCACCAATTTTCAAGTTATACGTCCAGCAAAACATGTGAAATTGGCATCAAACCTGACATATTTATTTAAAATAAAATAAATATGTCAGGTTGTATGCACCAATTTTCAAGTTATACGTCCAGCAAAACATGTGAAATTGGCATCAAATTTCATTTAGTAGTTTGCGTGATGCATAAAAATATAAGACAGACAATATTCGAGGGATAGATAGAGTCCTGTGACGGGCAAACAGACAGCGGAAGCATGTGAATAGGGTTCCGTTTTTTACCATTAGTTACGGAACCCCAGCAACATGAAAAGACCCGTCTCAGTAGTAATGGGTTACTTATTAATAAATATGATATCGAATCGAGATTCCTAAATATTCGATAATTCGAATAAGCTAGTCGTTAGAATTCACGGTTCATTAATTCTCACCTAATCGCTTTGGTCATTAATGAAGCATTTCATGACCATCTAAATTTATTTTCACCTCGTTACTGCATACTATGGTTATTTATATTATTTTTTTGACGACCCGTACAACGCAATGGTCATGCCGGGCCCGCGTTTCAAGGGTCCTCGGCTCGATTCCCAGCAAGGAGGAAATGTTGATGAGTTTAAATGTCTGTTCTCGTCTGGGTGTGTGTGTTCTTGTCTTGTGTGCTGTCCATGGCACCCACGACACAGGGAACCCTAGTGTGGGGCTATAAGTGTGTAGCTTATTTGCGTTATTTATTTTAATTAAATACTTGAGTAAATAAGGACAAGCAATGATGGTGATCATCGTTACCCATGGACATTGGCATCACCAAGAGTATCACCGAAGCGTTACTGACCAAGTAGCTCTAGCTCTCAAGAAGTACTAGATCTCAAGACCCTAGCGATAAGTTTGGCGCCGATAAGCAAGAGGGTAGTGGCCACAATTTAATAATAATACTGATAATATAACCCTCATGCGAAGTTAGAGCAAACAGAGTTTATTTGTCTTCATAATTGTTTTGTAATTGGTAAACATGTTATACTGTTTGTTCTAAGTTCTAAATAGCTTAAAATCTCTCACCAAGTCTATGTAAGATATTGTTATGTTATATAAGTTGGAGAAGATATCAATATATATTTCGGCATCAGGTTGGCCGGGTGTGGGGGTTTGTATTGTTTTTCATTCGAGTCTAATCTGTGTACTATGTATTTTCAAGCAAGTAGGTATTCTTCCATCGTTGGCTAATTTCCATGAGGCTTCCGGACCAACCATCTCATTTACTCACTGATTACTGTCCGGCTCCGTTTAATCTATAACTATTGATTGTATCGATCCAACCACTCGCTCTTTCCGCGGTATCCCATTTTAATAGAACTTTATTAACAAGAGACCTCGCGTCTTATATTAACTTTTTCGATGATACCCCTTATAAACGATTACCCGGGAAGCCATCTTGTTCCACTTTTTGACAGAACGCGCGATCTCCACGAACCATAAATAAACAATACCATCGATTAACGCGTATCGTAAATTTATCCGTTTCCGTACCATCGATTTTACCATCTCCGACAATCCTATTAATATTATAAATGCGAAAGTTTATATGGGTATGAATGTTTGTGGCTCTTTCACACAAAAACTACCGAATGGATTTTGCTGAAACTTTACAATAATATAGCTTACACATCAGAATAACGTATAGGCTATGGTAGGGGAGCCCAAGAGGGGATTTCTGGATTTACTGAAGCGCGGCAGATTAATATACAGGGGGATACCTTGTACCCGGTTAAGTACCACCACCAAATATGAGCCCCATATATAAGGCCGCACGTGAAGGAAACAGGATCAGATTAGTAAAAAAAAATTGATCATCAGACATTCTCGAGCGCGTCAGATTAAGGTAGGGTGAGTTAATTACCTCCTAAAAAGTGTATATTCCACTAATCTGACAATTTGAGAGTGACGTAAAGAAAGGGGAGGGCAGCAAAGTTGTAAAAAAAAAACGTCATCTTGACATTCTCGAGCGTAGTTAATTTTTTTTTATTTTGAAGGAAATAATTCAAGAATAACGAAAAATATATAATCTGACGATTTCCGCAAGCCGAAACAACAAAAAAATCGTCGATAAAGTTAAATGCGTGCAGCTGCGTGATGCCTATATTTCCTTCTCCGCGTTTCTATTCCTCTCTCACTCTTTCTCTATCTATTACTCTCTCACTCCGTCCCCACTCTAGTTTCTGCTGTCATGACGCCATCACCATGTTCCAGCAAAAATTTTTTTGAAAGTGGTTTTTTGGAATAACTTTTAAACGGCTTTATCGATCAACTTCAAAAACTAATCCGCCCTTGAGCTTGAAAAACCACGTCGATCGCCACCAAGTTGGTCAAAATCGGTTGATTCGTTCGAGAGACATCGTGAACGAAAGAAACCCGAAAAAGTATTTTTTCGGGATTACTCCGAAATTTTTTGATTCGATCAATTAAAACTTGTAATTACTTATGAGGATGATAAAACTGCGTCAAATGCCGCCAACCACGTGAAAATTGGTTGATCCATTCAAAAGTTATTGCGGTTTGAAATTTCCAAAAATAGTGTTCTATGAAACTTCTATCAGACTTTTGAGCTGGGAGAGCTCAAATGCATAGAAATATTATTTCTTTGAACTCCGCGAGCTCAAAATAAATGTCATAAGTACAATTTAAAGCGCCCAGGAATGGAATTAGCGGAAAGTTGCAGGGATGGCCTTTAGGGTGAACCGTTTTTTTGTCAGATTAGGCGAATCCCTCTAGATACTCGTCAGATTATGAGACAGTACGTTTAGAACATAAAGATGAACCATACATATCTTAATCTGACGCGCTTGAGTATGTCAAAATGGCGAATTTTTTTTGCAAATTATGGAAATGGCCACGAGTTTGCGTCCCATCGAAATCGTCAGATTAGTGAATGAGAGCTTATTTTTGGTGCACTTAACACTCCCTTAGAAAATCTGACGCGCTCGATTAAATTTTTTTTTTTTTCATTTTCAACCCTTACGTACAACCACCCCCACCATGCAAACGATCAGATTAACATACGTACATTATTAAAAATACGTAGGGCATTGATGCTATCAATATCTGACGCGCTCGAGGATGTCCATGCATCAGTTTTTTTTTTACATATTTAAAAATCTATAGCCGCTTCCCCCACCGATGAAAAGGTATATATCATATAACATTTTTTTCTTCTTATCATCTAAGCTTTGCAACCCAATAGGTCTCTATGACGCTCGAGTAAATCCCCATTTAGCACCACGGGCTCCCCTACCACTATAAATTATGAAGATAATTAGTGTGAATTATCCAAAATATATAACTTATCCTACTAATATGGACGTATGACTGTCTGTTTTACTCTTTCACGCAAAAACTACCGAATGGATTTTGATGAAACTTTACAATAATATAGCTTACACATCAGAATTACACATCAGAATTACACATATAGTGTGAATTATCCAAAGTCTCCCGAAGCGAACCGAGGGCGGGTCACTAGTATAATATAAGCCAATTTTGGTTAAAATAGGCTGTGTCTAGTATAGTACATGTGTCGCTTGTGACATGGACAACACAAATAACACATCACTAACACACGACCATACATAAACCTTTTTAGCTCATACGTTTGCAACAGACGTCAATCGATCCAAATACGTCGTCCGTTTACTAATGAACTGACATTTGGCATTTCACTTGACATTTCACTAATCTGTATGGATACAGCATAAATAATAAAAACATTCGGCTTTATTTTCAAACCATCACGAGTTAGGATTTATCTAAATCTCAAAATGTACAGTGGACGACAGGATAAAGGGATTTGCTTTGGAAGCGCTTGTGTCTGTGATGCATTTCAACGAATGGGATATACGAGTAGACTGACTGTTCTTTTTAGACTTTGTGATTGAATTTAAATAATGGTTTTCGTGGTTCACACCCAAAGAAAGGGCTTTGAATACTAAGTCCGATTTATTTAGTACTAGCGACCCGCCCTCGCTTCGCTTCGGGAAACTTATTCCTTCGGTTTGCAAAGATTTAGTTATATATTTTGGATAATTCCCACTATATCTTGATAAAGTATAGCCTATGTATTATTCTGATGTGTAAGCTATATTATTGTAAAGTTTCAGCAAAATCCATTCGGTAGTTTTTGCGTGAAAGAGTAACAAACATTCATACATCCATACCAACTTTCGCATTTATAATATATTTAGGATTTAAAATAGATTTCTATTATTATTTTACTGATCTACTCGTATGTCTGTACATGGAAGATTTTTGACAATCTATTGAGCGTAGTTATTAGTTATAACCCATATATGCCTAAAGGGTCGTTAATGACCCAGTAAGTTATAAGTTAATTTATAAAAAAATGTTACCAGTTAGAAACACTCGACATCATCTATGCGAAGCCTTAGGCATAGGACTTTGTTCTTATCTACCCACGTTCCGTTTCTTGCGATATGTTTTGTTGTTATTCTACCTTCAAATTATTACTTGCCACCTAGTGAGTGAGAGTGCACGGCTCCTGATTTTAAAATGTAAGTATTTGTTACTTATCGATATAAATATAATTGTTTATTGTGCATTTTTTATAGATTAATAGTTATAAAATCATGTCCAATAATTGAAATTACCGATAATAAAATTATAACAGTTAGATAAAAGCGCAAACTTAAATGTGTCGTTATCGACCCTTTGGGCAAATATATGACCAATTGATGTTTTTGTAGGAGTAAACGTCCACTTGCGGCTTTCGAGATTTTGGAAGAATTGGAAAGAATTGCTGAGGAGGATTCAGTAGGGCAAATTGACATCTATGTCGATCCACCAAATGATGGTCAAAATTCCGAATCCGATTCCGGAGACGAAGGGTGTAATGACCCAGATCGGCTCAATCGTGCTCAACTCCAGGCGCCTGCCGAATTAGTTATCAACAGAAGAGAGCGGGTATCAGAAAGTGAAGAAGAAGAGAGTGAAGGTGAGCCAGCTAGATCAATTACTACACAACCTCCTAAAAGACGAAGATTATCAAAACATAAACCACCAAGACTAACGAGGAAATGGGTCAAAAAGTTATTCATACCCAAAAGCAAACGATGGATACAACCTCCACCGCATTCTGTTCTAAGTTTGTCTGCTGATAGTGATCCAATTGATTTTTTCCATCTATTTATTGGTGATGACGTCATTATTCATTTAGTACGTCACACTGTGATGTATGCAGCTCAGAAAAATAATTTTAATTTTTCGCTTTCCCTTGAAGAAATGTACGTTTTTATAGGGATTTTGATACTTAGTGGCTATGTTCCTCTACCTCGTCGTCGAATGTTCTGGGAAGTAAATGAAGACACACACAACGTTCTTATTGCCAAATCCATGAGACGTCAAAAATTTGAAGAAATTTTTCGATATTTCCATGTCGTAGATAACGATACACTAATTCCTGGAGATAAAATGGCTAAGGTTCGTCCCTTTTTTGATATGATGAATGAAAAGTTTCTTCAATATGCACCAGTTGAACAAAATGTGAGTGTAGACGAGTCCATGATTCCATATTTTGGTCGTCATGGTTGTAAACAACATATAAAAGGAAAGCCTATACGTTTTGGTTTCAAGAGCTGGGTGTGTGCGACCAGATTGGGCTATTGCTTACACGCTGAACTTTATCAGGGCCGACAAGAGGTTAGAGAAATTGGTTTAGGGGAATCTGTTGTTACAAAACTGTGTGATAAACTCCTGAAAGAGTATCCAGATACTGCGTTTTCTGTATATTGCGACAACTTTTTTACGAACCCTCAGCTACTGGTAAACATGCAAAAAAAAGGAATTAGTGTTACAGGAACTGTGAGAAGTAATAGAACAGACAAGTGTCCGTTGATGGATGAAAAGATCATGAAGAAAAAGGACAGAGGGTACTATGACTACCGCGCTGATGTGAGGGCCAATATCACAGCAGTGCGTTGGAACGATAACAGTGTTGTAACTCTGCTCTCCAACATTTATGGTGCTGAACCACTACATACAGCATCTCGGTACTCAGCTGCCGAAAAGCGACGTATTTCAATACAACAGCCAGACCTCATTGATAAATATAACAGGTATATGGGAGGAGTAGACAGACTAGATGCCAATGTAGGTACCTATCGCATTGCCATCAGAGGTAAAAAATGGTATATGCCCATTTTGTTATGGCTTTTAGATGTAGCTGTAAATAATGCCACCCTTTTGGCAAAATCTCTTGGCAGCTCTGTGGACACTTTAAATTTCAGAAGATCCATAAGTAGAACTCTTCTCATGAGGTATGGAATGCCACGAATCAAGTCAGGTCCTTCAATCCCAACAACATCAAAACAGATACCTCCTTCAGTTCGCACTTTTGCGGCAGATCATATGATCATTACAAAACAAAGAAGAAGACGTTGTGCTGTGTGTAAAAACAAGACTACAAAAGCCTGTCAAAAGTGTAATGTTGGATTACATGACAAATGTTTTGCAATGTTTCACAACAAACTGTAATAATAATTATATTTTTAATAAATTTATTTCGCTCTGATCTGACATGTTTCGAATTACTTATAATCTATAGGAGGGGTATGGTATACGCCCAGTGGGTCGTTGGCGACCCACCATAAAAAAACCACTTTATGGTACTTTTTTCACAAAACTGATGTTTCAGGTATACTACTATTTATATTTGTACTAATATATATGAAAATCACAAAATTTGGAGAAAAAAATAGTTACGGGCATATATGGGTTAACACAATAGATCTTTAATAGTGATTTTTAAAATTGTTGTTTATTTATCCGTTTGTTTCTTTACCAGTTTATCAAACTGCCTGTGCGTTTGTTTCCACTAAATCATATTTTATAAGTGACAATTGTTTACTTTCATAAATTCTTATTCGATCACTTTAAGAAATATTGAGCAACAGTGATAGCTAAGTGGTTTGTATGTGACACAGCCGAAGAGGGGACCCTTTTTATGGAATTGAGGTAGCAAACGAGCATGCAGCACCACCTTCCGCTGCCGCCCATGAAAACTCTGACAAACACGGAACAAGACTCGAATGGGGACTGGGGTAGTTAGTCCGGTTAGGAGACGGTGTTAGAACATTAGTTGGTTAGTTTGTTAGTAAGTATAACTGGGACAGGGATGAAAACGAACTGGGCCAGCATGGTACGTATGGCCTGTCATGATTTGAGATGATGAGAAATATTGGGTATATCTCTCTGCATGATATTGTCATTACATACAACTAACGTTGCTTCAACCCAGAAAACTAATCACACAATACAATAATGATTACTACAAAAAAATACAAAACAATGTAAGGTCCATTAGGAGAAATGCTCGCAACCGAAATATTATTGCGCCTCGAGGGGTACCGAAAATCAAAAAGGGTTTCCATGTTGATCGCTCTTACACATAACTTCCTAATGATTAAGGAAAATCTCGCAATACTCAAACGTGGGTTGGTTGGTTCAAATGAAAAGTCAAGGGCACCTTTGACCACTAACATTTAAGGTTAAGTGTTTTTTTCGAATACGTAAATAGGTATTCTTGGCAATGTATGGCGACCGTTATGGCGCAATGGTTACGGAAAAATCGCGAAGTTATGTTCGAAAACACTTTTTAAATTTTTCGAAAACGATATTCCACGAACGGGTGCATGAGCAAAGCGGATTTTGATCTGCTTTGCTGCATTCAACGTAGTTCTTTAAGAAATAGAACTGATAAGATTATGGAAGTGATCATAAAGTTTGAAAGATATTAAAAATAACGGATTTTTGGTTCAGTTCATATAACCACAGAATTCATTGGCAATAGAGCCCTTTAAAATGGCGAGTTTCGATCGATCAAGCCTTTCAAAGTTATGAGGTATTTACATAAATACCTTCCTAAAAATTATCAAAAAATAGCTTCCTAGGAAATCAAAATGCCGAGATCTGAGTAAAACTTGATTTTTAAAATTGGGGTAAGTATAACAAATAAATTCTTTTTCTTTAAACATTTTCTATTTTCTTAGCTTATTTTCTTTAAAAACGTATGCCGAGGCCGACATCAGTACCTTAAAACTGAACAAAGGGAACCAAGGTAACAGAAGCCGTTAAAACATTAGTGACGAAATTACAAAGTTGAACCTCAATTGTAAAAGTTGGGGGTCTAAGTGTCGTATTAGATTATAAGTTTGTAGTTTCAAAAGCATTGTTGTAACTTCTTGAATTTAATAGCTATTGTGATCATGTTAAAAGGGAAGTTGAATTATGTAATTACTCTCAATTTACTAGTTAGACACGTGACATGGCCTACGCGTGGAACTTTAAAAATAAAGTTCTTCAGTCGAAAATCGGTCAACAGGTCGGTTCTCTATATATTTATGTTTATTAAGATTATTCATTAAAATCTTAAATTACATCAATTTGATCGGTGGTTTTGCTTGGTTTGTGCATAAACAAATACAAAACACAAATATTCGGCTTTGATTACAAATCAAGAAATCAAATCGGTGACTAATCTTCCCTCAATTTAAAGTTTAGAACTATGTATAACGCGGAGCCTGAGATATTTGATTTCACTATATTATATGCTTCGATCAACATCGTTGATCGAAGATTACATGGGTCGTAGACCTTTAGTAGAAGATAAATTTCACTTACTAAACTTTGATTAAATTTACTGACAGAGGAAAATTGATATTACTCTACAAGGTTGCGTAATACTTGAGATATGTAGATCTAGATTATTATTAAAGAAAGTTTTTTGAAGTTATACTTCTTTAGGCGCGGTTTAAGTTTTGTAATTAAGGGTATCTTCGTTATATTAGGGGATCTTCCTTGCCAATGCAGGCAGGCACACCCGATAGCTTTATTTTTTCTTCGATGCATTGCCCTAATAAGGAACTAAACATTAAACATTTTATACAAATAGACATTATTATTGTAAACGTATTAGAATATTTAGCATAAAGTCCACCAATTTAGGGGTTATAGGATAATAACTAGAATGTGTATACTGGACTTGAATGTTGACGTACTTGATGCTCAAAGTCATACTGAATTCGCTAAAAGCTAGCTTTGGCCTAGGCCAAGATGACGTCATATTGTTTCTGGGTCAATGTCAGGACACGCGTTTCCGTGAGGAAATTTAATATTCCATTGTTAGACCAACATTGTACCACTAATCTAACTGTTAGGTGTTAACGACATTGTTAGATTGTAATGGTTTGAGATTTGTAACACTTGAAATTAACTTGACCAAATTGGTTATCAACAGAATGTATAATTACCCGAGAAACTTTACGCGACCCGAACAGTTCGGGTCGGGTATAGTTCTAATGTGGTAGAATTCTATTTCAATTTGCATGTGGTTTGACCGAGTTTAACGGTTAATTTATAAAAATGCAAAAGACTAAATTAGCGTAGCGCTCATGTCCGGACGAGTGTCTTGTGATCGACCATAAGCAACGGTGGGCGCGGTCGGGAGTTGGATGGGTGACCGCTATTAGCAAAATTTATTGAGCACTTCAATGCTCCGGAAGGCACGTAACGCAGTCGGTCCCGATTATCATTCAATAACAGTCGTTAAGCCATGTCTGAGGTCTTTGGGTAATAAAAAGCTTCCCACATATAAATTTGCTATTAACCAGCAGCACGGAGCAGCGAGGAGTGTCCTCTACGCCTCTTCAATTAAGAGGGGAAAACGTACCCGTAGCGAGCCATTCATGTATTGAGGCCTTTCATGTATGAAAAGTTCTTATATCAGGAACTAATGATGCATACATTCTATTGAAGTTTCAGTTGTCTGAATGTCACCTTGGCCTACTTTTATCGTTTCGGGAGAAAATGCTGCGTGGCGAGAAAGAAATTGATGGGAAAAGTTTGGGAAGTTCGGTGCTATTACCCGACTACGCAAACAGATGAGGGTAAAGTATATTATTTAACGTTTTCTAGGAAATAGTTATTAGATCAAATGGGAATATTATTTTAAGTATATAATTCGAGTGTGAGTGTGTATGAGAGTAAACTCCTCCTAAACGGCTTGACCGATTTGGTTGAAATTTTTTGTGTGTGTTCAAGGGGATCTGGGAATGGTTTAGATTCACAATTGGACCCGGTAGGTGGCGTTGCTGTCGATATATCACCAAAACATTTTTTAACGACTGGACCGATTTGGATGAATTTTTTTGTGTGTGTTCAAGGGGATCTGGGAATGGTTTAGATTCACAATTGGACCCGATAGGTGGCGTTGCTGTCGATATATCACCAAAACATTTTTTAATTATAAAGCGGTACGAAGTACGCCGGGACAACTTGTTATTAAGTAAAAGTGGTATGTGAAAGCATAGTAGCTTCAGTATAAATCAATATACGAGTATAATTATGTATAAAACTATTCTGTTACTGAGACTGTTACTAACTGACAGACAACGCACAGCCGAAACTACTGAACGCAAGAAGCTAAAATTTAGCATGTATGTATGTTCCTTGGGGAGTGTAGGGGAGCACTAAGAGAGGAGATACGTTTTTGTATCGCTGACAGTGTGACATTCCATCTTGAGATTATAAACTAAGGGCGGTAGGTACTTTAGTTTACTGGCTGGAAATAACAAAAAAAGGAACAAAATTTTCATCACAAATCCAGGATTTATTTTTAATCTGGAAAAGTGAGTAGAGCTAAAAATAACATGGCGAAAAAATCCATTTGTCCGGTTACTAAAAATAAAATTTATAGGTACAGACTTAAGGAGTCAGGGATCTATAAGTTGTTTGTTTTTTATATAAAAATAGTCGATAGACATGCAGAGGAGTCACGTGTTTGTAAGTGGAGCCAGCGTCACCCATGAATAAAAAGAACATCAAAGGCGTCACCAGCGACTTCAAACAGAAGGGGACTGGTGTGACAGCCTCGCCGGTTGTAAGGCAGGGTTAACCACGAACTGGGCAATTTGGCTATGGCACTAGGTGGATGTAGCCTCTTTCAATTTCAACCCGACACTTCCTTATTAAATCGCGTTCAGCCAAATGGTTTGAACATTGGACTCTAGAACAAGGGGGCCAGGGCTCCAATCCTGCACGTAACTCTAATTTTCAAAACTTATTAGAATAAGAATATTACTTGTTTTTGAAAAAAAACATCGTGAGAAACATTGCACACCTGAGAGTTCTTCATACCGTTCTCAAAGGTGTGTGAAGTTCGCCAATCCGCACTTGGTCACCGTTGTAGACTATGCTCTGTACCACATTGTTAGAGAAGACCCGTGCACAGCAGTGGGACCGTCAGTGGGTCGCGATGATGATGATGATGATGAAGCCAGGTCAGACACCAATATTACAATACAATACGAGTGACACAACAAATTAAATATTTTCCCTTTTATTCCCCACAGATTAAAACGTGAATTCTTACGTCTCGAAAGCGATTTTTTCTCCGATCCAATGAACCAATATTTGAGATGCGTAGGCGGCATTTTATCTTCTTTAGCAATTTTCACGCGAATAGAATTACCAAAGTCAATGGAATTAATTGCGTCCAAAAATAAATTCAATTAAGTTCAGTTGAAGACAAGATAATTTAACGACAGAGTTTTAAAAATATCAACACGTTCGCTGCGGTTAGCGTAATTGTCTATGGTTTTGTATGTGGATTGCACTCATTTTAGTATTTTTTTTGTAAAAGCAATTTAAACAAACTTTATATTTCAATGTAAAGTAAAAAAAAACTCCTATAAATGTCGCAACTTATGACAAGAAACTTTATAAGAGATAAACAGCTAATAGCGTAAAACTATAGTGACATCCAACTATTATAATAGTTGTTTATGTTTCGTTAATTTACTTATCTATACGTATCTATGTATAATGTAAGTATAAGTGTGTATGTATGTAATTTATGTATGTATGTAAGTAATTATATACAGCATTAAAATGGGTATGAACAAAATGCATTAATTGTAAAAAATGCGGAGATTTCTTTTTTGAGTTCAATAAAATATATTCTCTTTTAGAAAAACTATCACAAAAGTTTTTAACTAATGCGACATTATATTAAAAGCACTAAGCAAAATGCATTCGCAATCTTTTATCACGCGAACTTTGAAGTAATAACACTTACACGAGAACCTTGCCCCACCTTGAGGGGTGGAACTTGTATTATGAAATGGGGAAAGTTGGAGAAAGGTCGTCTCGGGTGGAGTTTTCTCGATAAAGACATTGGAAAAGGGGACTTACAGAATATTCTTCTAATTGATCTTTGAAACTAGTCTCAGTAAAACACAGTAAGTCCAGGAAATGAGAAAACTGACCTTCCAGTCAATTTAATTCGGTTAAACAACACCACCGTCATGAATTACTTATGAATTTAAGGCGTAATTGTGCAACACGCACGAAAAAAAAAACATATTGGGATGGGAGGTATTACCTCATCCACTGAAGTCCCCGATATTACGCCATCGGACATTCAGTAATCCAATTTAACTGATTGATAGTGCTACATGACATGGTTATTGATAACGTGGGTGATTACATAGAGATGTTTATACATAATAACTGTACCAAACTGTACGAGCAGTGATATCCGAGTGGTTGAAGGTTGGACTACCGAAGCGGGCGCCTGGGTTCAAACCCCGCCCGCATCTCTAATTTTCATCGTGAAGGAAAACATCGGGAGGAAACCTTCACACCTGATAGTTCTCCATGTTCTCAAAAGGTGTATGAAGTCCGCCATTTCGCACTTGGCCAGCGTGGTGGACTCTGTACCCCTCACATTGTGAAAGGAGACCCGTGCCCAGCAGTGGGACAGTTACGAGTTTGCGATGATGATGATGATGATGAATAAGTGTAAGTGATCGATTTACTTGTACATTGATATTAAGGTTGTAAGTAGAAACTTTCAGTGTCCAGCCGAATATAAGCTTAATAATTATGAACCGAATATAAACTTACTAATGCCAGTCCACAATAGTCTTTGACTGTACGTGGAAGATATTTCATAAAAAATTGTAAGTGAAGATATATTATTAACTAAAGCAACAGATTCCGTAACAATTTTTTTACATTTTTGTCTGTTGGTCTGTGCCTATATTTAAATTAATATCCCACATTACTTTCTTTTACGCTCTTTGTTTAAATTCATAAATTATTACAAAGCAATGAGAATGTTCCCTTTGGAAGATAAAGGAATTAATCTTTAGAGCCTCTTGTTTAAAACCTCAACGAGAATCTTTCAATTACAACCCGAAACGTAAACAAGTAGAAAATCCCTTGAGCCCATTTTGAATCAACTTATCTTGTTAAAATGATGTGTAAAGGAGACCGATTAAGTGATTTAGCTCTGAACTTCAAAAATTACCCTGTAATATAAGGCTTTGTAATCATAGGCAACATCCATTTCCTAAAGTTTAAAGGCCTGTTCAGATTATTACACGCAGTGCCGGCGTTAGGGGGCGCGATGGGGCGACGGCCCTAGGGGGGCGCCGAGGTGTGAAGCTGGTAAGCTGGAAACTAATGTCTCCCGTGGTGCATACCCTCAAAACTGTGCTCTACGCTCTATGTATAGCGTAGGTAGCAACAATATCGACTGTTGCGAAACATCCATCCTTTTCGCCAAGACAGGAGGTATTTTTTTCGCGGGATAAAGTTAAGCGTAATGGAAACCATCTATAGTGGATGTCTATCTGTCCATCTATAGTCTATAGTGGACGACAATCAAGGACGACATAGCGGCAGCAACTACCGCGCATTCACTCACCGGCTCTATTTGTTAAATTCTTTTGTCCCGCAACTACTTTGCGTCCGTCGAAGTTAAAAATTTAGCTAATAAATGTACAGAATATACAAAACCTTATTTTTAATTACTGTTTGCGATGTCTATATCATTTCTTTATCTTAAATAACATTATATTATCTAGTAAGTATTATCCTTATTTATCCAGTATATCGCTGTTGTATTCAGAAGGATTAAGTTCAACCATATGTTGTCCACAATGGGTCCTTGTTAGTCAAATGGAGTGAACTCGAGTAAAAGTCACTGGCGGTAGGTACCAAATGTCGTCTGTTAGTGAAATTTTATTTAGCTAGTTGGAAGAGTTCCAGATAAAGTGATATAATCCCTACCGAAAGTAATGACGTCACTACTAACGAACTAACTAACGTTCTAACACTGTTTGTTAATTGGACTAACCATCCTAGTCCCGATTTGAGTATTATTCAGTGCTGGTTACAGCTATTTACATGGGCGGCAGCAGAAGGCTGATGATGCATGCTCGTTTGCTATCTTAATAAAAAAGTACATTAGAATTAACCCCACACTGCTGAGTGTTAAATTCATTCCGAATAATACTGGTCGGTAATTATAGAGGGTTATAATTATTTTTCACGGATGACTCATAATTGGATTTCTGGTCGGATTGCAAATGACGTGCGAAATTTTACTAGGAGAGAAGGTGTCGAATTGTGAAATAAATGTAATTGTAAATAAAATATTAATCTCCCTGTTCAAATACCTTTTGAGCGTAGTATGATATATTTAGTTTTATAATAAAATTGATTGATGTTATTAAATCGATACCTAAAATTTTTAAGTTAAGGAATTAAGTTCTGACATTCAATCTTTATTGTACACCACAAAAAGATAACAAAAGATAACAAGAATCACATAGGGAGATGACATACAAAAGGCGGTCTTATCTGTAAACGACTCGACTTTTTGCAAACAACTTCTTCCAGTTATAAAACAAGACAGGTTTAAAAGAAAACAGGTATAAAAAGTATAAAAGAAAACAGATAAAATAGTGTACAATAATGTAAGATTTTATCACAACGACAAAAGAAAAAATATAGAGGATTCACAGTTTTTTTACACAATTTTAGAACTTCACCTGACAACTAGGTACCGACCGACCGACTATTTAATTAAGGCACCTTTCAAAAACTATTTATTATAAGTATGTCCTTTTGAAAGCGTCATATTGAATTCAGTAGCTATGCCATCACAGCCTATAAACCAGTGGAAAGTCAAAACGCTATTAAACCTTCATTGTCGAATTATGGTAAGTATTATAAAAGTTATGCAAGAACAAATGAACATACTTACAAGTACCTTTTAGGGTTCCGTACCCAAAGGGTGTTCAAGGAATCCTATAAACATCCTTCCGACGTCTGTTTGTTGGTCACAGTGCTCTTTTCGCTTCAACAAAAACGGAAAGCACCTGAAATTTTCACAGAACGCGTGTCGCTTCGGAAATTTGATTCCAAATTTGATTCCAAAGAAGTGACTTATCTCGTTATTGACCCAATATAAATAGTTTGGTGGTATAGAACCATACTTGTGCGAGTTCGACTCGCTCTTGACCGATTTTTTAATACTTTTGGCTTCACCGTAGTCGAGTGACAAAAATATACCTAATCATAATTTAACCTAACCTTATTAACCTCGCAACATTGCCAAGCGCCAAGCCTTGGACTGTGCGATGAGGTAATGCTTGTTTTAGATACCTTCCTTACATTATGAAGAAAGTTTTGATACAAAAGTTGCCTCACGATATTTTCTTTCACAAAACCAAGCAATAAATTACATCAAATACGCATATAACGTAAATTGCGTGCAGCGCCTACGCAAATAAAATGCTAAGACCCCAAAATAAAATGTTATTATATAAACCTAGCTCGAGTTATTTGCGGTTATAAGGAATAACTGAAATGCTAAGAAAATAATATTTAAAGATAACATTGCGCAGTAAATTATGGAAATGCCACACCCAATTTCCATGATTTCGCCAGAGGTTACGCCAAATTATAATTGATAATAAAAAATGTTCAATCTAACCCAAGGATCAAACAAAATCGTTGCCTAAAGCAACACGAAACACATGAAAGGCAAAAAGAATGGTACGCAAAAGTCATAAACTGGACCTTAAGAATATTTAAAAGAAATCAATCTTCATTCGATTCCAATTGAAGTCCTCTCGTTTTAGACTTATTTCCTTTTAACGTTCGGTAATATTGAACCGAGCAGAGTGCCAATAAGCAGAAACTCATTTAACTTCAGATTAATTTATTCTTTTTCTTTTCTACTGACTGTCTGGAAGCAACAATTAAAGCTTTTAACAAACGGCACAAAAAACTGAATTGAATTCGTGAATTGAAAATTTACATTAAAAAAAACTACATGTCCTTATATTCAGTAATGTTTTATATAATTACTAGCTGACCCCGCAAACGTTGTTCCGCCATATAGATTACTTGTAGTGAACGATTTAAATTTGAGGGGCGGGGGTAGGAAAGTGAAAATTTGTGATCATCTGTATTTTTTTATGCCACACCATAAAAAAATAACCATAACAAATTGGCAAATAAAAAGAAAAAAAATTCAGGGTTGATAACCCTTAACATTTATGGCTAGGAAAAATAGATGTTGCTCGATTCTCATACCTACTCGATAAGCACACAAAATTTCATGAGAATCGGTCGAGCCGTTTCGGAGGAGTATGGTAACTAACATTGTGACACGAGAATTTTATATTTATATAGAGATGTGAAATATGTGTAAGTATTATGTTTTTTTAGGTGTGCAGGCGTTAGTAATAACGTGTATATTCTCTGTAAATAACTATTTTATAACTTCATCAAATTTCGTACTACATAGATATCGCTGTTGCGTTTTTTTTACACTGCCCGAAGGTTTATGGGAGAGAATGCTTTTAGCATTAAGCCGCGCCTATGTTTCTGTGCGAATTTGTGTGGTGCACACAGTTTTCAATAAATAAACAAAACGAAACAGCTGCATGAGAGAGATGTCTAGAACATCTTGTTATTATGTGCAATAACCATTTTCAAAATCCTATTACGTTCTGTTGAGGGTATTTCATCTATGCGGGGGAATTAACAACTCCCTTGTGGCTGCATCGCGTCAGTGGAATTATGCATCGTTACACGTAAGCGTATTAGCTACGTCATATTGGGAATTTCGTTCGGACGATACCGGCTTAGGTACGTTTTGGCTTAAACCCATTAATGGCCAACTACTGAGCATGAAGTTTCGTAACTAAGGAGGCCTAGAATATACTTAGGCATGCTGCTCCAGTGTCGACTGGTGGTGGGTTTAGCGACCAACCCACGTGTTGGGAGTTTTTATGCGATCCAAAGGCCTCAGGCAGCAAATATCCCCCGCTTTTGAATTTCATAGTGTGAAGTTTCACTTCATTGCGCGTAGGGAAAAGTTAAAAACGTTTTTAAATATCTGCTCCAAGCAAGTGCGTGGTGCGTGGTGCGTTTTTATTTCTACTTGTTTTTCACTTAAACTTTTTCAAAATCAAACATTTGATAGGTCACTCGCTAAGTTACTACACTTATGATTAATCATCATTTGCGTTAGATTGAACGTTTATTTTGCTTTAGAGACCTGAGTTTTGGTGACTTTGGTAGCATTATATGTTGACCTCGTATACCAGGTAATGACGGACACGTGTCACGGTTTATGACCTTGTCTTATAGCTGAGTTTATAACAACATCGTACCTGAAATTAAAGAAACCTCGCTTCCTTTGAGATTGACGACGATCTTGTTGTATAATTTTGAAGATAAGTTCTAGAAGTAGTGCTACTAGTACTTGTGCTATTGGATAGAAGATTAAACCTAGTTCACAAGGGCTTTTATTTAAAAATGAAATGTAACTGAAATTAAATACTATTCTTTTATTTTAAAAAATTCGTGTTTTTTGCGGTACGTAACAGCGATTGACGTCGAGTGACGTCTTTGAAAACAAAAACTAATTGCTTCATTCCAAGATTATGTCAAATCCATGCCTATTTTGAGAAATATTTCAAATAATTCAAGTCAAAGTTCTATAATTCAATAAAATAATAATATGCCAACTTTATAATGTTTGCCAGGAAAGTTATCGTATAATATCTACCATTTTTGAATACGTATTTTTATTTAAAATATTATAAGTAATAAGTAAATAATAATATATTCTTTAATGAATAATTTAACCAAAAGTTGCAGATGCGATCAGTGTTCTAGCATAGGTCCAAATAATGAATTAATGCGTGGTTAGAATAAATGAAATTGCAGATAAAAATTGTTAACATTTTATTCATAATACATATATACCAGTATAAGTAGTTACAATAAATACAGTTTTACAATACAGTACAAAGACTTAATACGATACGGCGAAGTACCCTAAGGTCATACAAAAATAAACTCTCATTCAACCTTCCCTTGTACTCTCATTTCCAATAATTGCCACAGCAAACGTCTAGTTCAAGATACAGAATAATGTCTTTATGACCAAAACTTAACTAATAACTAAAACAAGTATTACGAAAGTAGTTATAAAAATGTAAGTTGAGAGGTCGAACATAACTGCTTATTACAGTGTTATAAAATTTTAAATTAAATTTTATAAAAATAATACGAATAGCATTTTAAGTTTGAATTAAAATGAATAGTGAATTTTAAATCTAATTTACAATTTTGAGTTTAAATAATAGTAATTTACTACAAACATTGTAATATTACTACTACATTGAAAGTTTACAAATCTAACAAGCTGAACTGCGGACATTCCTTACCCAGTACTGAATGACGAATGATATGGTATGGTATGGTAATGGTATGAGTACCTACCCGCTCCATATTGGGATAAATAGCTGGAAGTATTTAAAATGACGAACATAAAAATAAAAATAAAATCAATTTAAACAATCAACAATATCTTCATGATCTAAATACAGGCCCTGTAGATGATAAATCATGTTACGTACATGATGAAAGTATGATACGTACATGTGCTAAAGTTAAGCTTTATGAGTACAAGTATTGCAAAAAAAAATTAAAATGATGCTTAATTTGTAAAACATTAAATGTTCTAAGCATATATTGGTAGGTACAACATTTGTGTGTAAAATTGTTTCAGTACAATAAAAAATGTAGCTTTGAAGAGTTGAATGATCAACAAATCAATTCCATGTTTACTGTGAGTGTGATCGACAATTTTAAGATAACATACGTTCAGAAACCAATCTTGGTGAAAAAATGAAAAAACTAGAGTTCGAAAACAAATAGGCGCTTATAAATAAAAGTATTTTATTTATTAAATTATCAGCAAGACTAAGTACCTTTTTCTCATCAATAAATAATTAAGTACATATTATAATTTTTTTCCTTTTTCTCTACGAAGTTACTACTACGTATAATTTAAAAATATTAATCTTCGCTCTTACTTATAAAAATATTAATAAGGTCAAGTTAAGAAACTTATTACGCAAATCTTAATTTTATATTATTTTGTGTAGTCAAGTTTATAAATTGATGAATACATTTTTTATAAATTCTCCAACTTAAATAAAAAAATAATGTATTTTGTGAACGTCTTAAAAATCGTGAATGTGTATACATTTAAGTTTTTATAAGTACATTTTAGAGTTAAAGGACAGTGAATTTAGTATTTTATTGTGTCTTGAATTTTTACACGTACAACGTTTTTACACGTAGATAGCCGATAACAAGCACACGAATCTGACAGTAGGTGGTCACTACTACTCACCGACCACACAGCTCATAGATTTTCCGTATATTCAATACGGAAAATCAAACAGCTGAGGTTTCTACTTTGTGGCTGAGGTAAGATAGATTAATAAACGCAACGGGAAAGAATGAGACGACACAATAGTTTGAGTTCCGTGCGGATATTTGTATCGGTATACTATGAGACATATGTGTTGTCAGGAGCCATGGGCCTGTTATTAGGCGTCTATGGGCTGTGTAGTCGGTGATACCACCTAACACATCGCCAAAACGTGACCGATCAAGAAGGGAGCTGTGCTACTTATTTATTGACCTTCGTACTTGTTTATATATATTTTATTACTCTTTATTGTATCCCAAGAACAGGACATTAACAATAAATTAAAAGACCTTATTAGACGGCGAAAATAATAACATGCCTACAATCTTGAATACATTTCAACCATAGAGGCACTTACCTACCTACTGGATAAAAAATTGTATCTTTTGTTTCACAATTACATTTGAACTGGCGGTAGATTAACCCGCGGATGTACTTATAACCGATTTTCGAACAAAGATTTATCCCTTACTTAACCGCTTTAGGTGTGAAATGTCACAAATCCGATGTTTGCTGATGCATTCTGCTCATAACTTCCCTGCCATATTTCAACTTCATAATCCAAGTATCATGAAGCCAAGTCAAGTATGTAGTATTCGAGATTTTGTGTATAATCAGTGAGTGAGTATTCTTTCGCTTTTATACATACATACGAGTATATACGTACATAGATTAAGGAGTATTCAATATTCCCAAACATTTATATTTATCGACACCCGTGTGTGATATTTAATTTGCAATTAACCTTTTATAAACTGTATATTAGAATTTTCATTTGATGGTGAAGTAATATTAAATGTTATTCCTCAGTAATCATACCGAAAAATCTTTTGTCTATATATGAATAAGCATTATGTTCGTCTCCTGACTGATACGAACTTTGATCACTATGTATAAGCCATTCAATAAAAAGTATACTATACATATTCCTAATTAGATTATACTATATGTCTTGAGTATTCTTGATTTATAAAGACTTTTTATATACTTTTAAATATATATTTAATTTTAACACGATTTAAAGCTTCAATTTCATCTTAAAAAGAGTGTAACATTTGTAACAAATTTAAGAATCTTTAGATCATTTCTGCTGAGCAAAACAAAAATATTGTACTTCTATTCTTTTCTTTACAAAATCCCATCTACTTATTGTCCAACTCTTTAAGAATGTTTAAAACATCCGCTATTCAAAATAGCATAATTTGTGCAACGATAATCCTTTCTTTCAAAATAGAAAATTTGAAGAGTGACACTTGATATGATATTTCTTTCAAAATACTTAAGAGAGAAACAATTAAGGCTAAACGTACAATACTCTTAAACTTGTTTACATTTTTATATTAGACAACAATGTTACAACATCTAACTTACAAAGTAGTAAATATGTATGTACATGATACGATCAAGTCTTGAATTTGAGTGTGCGTTATGAAGATTATACAGATAACATAACAGATAATAATTTAATTGGATAAATAAACGTGGTCTACAAGAAACAAAAAGAACATTAGGCAGTAGAGTTAAAGTTTCAGAAAGTAATGAAGATGATTTTTTTAAATCTAAAAATCTTCAAAATTTATTAAAAACATCATCAAATACTACATGTACTTCAAATCATAAGGTTTAACAACTATTCCTTTAAATGATTATAGTTCTACGTGATAAATTCATGTTTCTACTCCAACAGAGATCGCTAAAGTTACTTTCTACTTTTCTCTACACCTCAATATCAATAATTCAGGGTCATAGTATAACATCGCTACTGTAAATGGACACAGAACCGTAAAATCATCTAATCACATTTACTTAGATTTACATAGTTATCTTTGGCATCATGAGAAAGCAGATAGCGGACCCAACGATGTCTCGATATTTCCAGTTCATTTTAAATCTGCGAATATCCTGATGTTGACTCCTTCGAATGTTTGATCCTTGTCTCTTCATCTGTGAAAAGGTAAGACATTGCAGACTGAAAAATCGTTTAAGGAGTATTAAAGGCCCTACTAAATACGACGATTCCGCTGGGTATTATCTTCTTGCTGGATTGGTATCATTAATCATGACTCCCAGAGAAAAATGCCCGCTTAAATTACTGTTTTATAAAAGATGAATTTTTCAAGGTTTTGCGTCTCAATTATGGACCAACGTTAATTATTGTTACTGTGATAGTCTATTAAAAACTACCAGTTTCCAGCATTTTCCCTCTCATAAAAATACTTTAATAAGACTGTCATTCATCATCATTTTGAATACTCTTAGTATTACTTTCGTCTATATTATAAAAACAATATACTTTAAATGTTGACATCGACCGGCATAAAAGTTGTCTCAAAAATGAAAACAATTAAGCTATTTGGACTGAATTTTGAGTTGAAGGTGCTACTCGTAACAATGCAGAGGACTAAGTTAGCCACTAATTTATCTAATCCACATTTTAGCTGTGCTCTATACTAAGTGTCACCCACTTAAGGATAATACATACCTTATACTTAAACAGCTCAGCCCAACATTCTCCTGTTTTCCTGGTGCCGAAACATTCGCTGGTAAGCTCTTGTTGAGAGGATACCACTGAGCCACGGGCTTGCGACGGTTGTCCAACATCTCCAGCCAATGATCGCGACCAATGCCGATCAACGATGAGCCAATCGCTGTGCATCCAATTAGTTCGTTTTGACCAATCCTGGGAACAAAATACAGAAAATTTGGTAGGTAGGTATTCAAACATTATAATTTCTATAATTAAATATAATTAATCTATAATTAATTAATTTCTATAATTATTCTATTCTTATCTAATGATTTAGAAATTGCAAGAAAATAATATTCATATTATAAAGAAATATTGAACGGTTCTCATCTACTTCAGAGAAGTGTAAAATTAATAAAAATGCGATAGAAACTCACTAAAGGAGTAAAATCAGGTGGATTAAATTGATTTAGTAAAACTTAAGTTACTTTCTATTGTTTTTACGTGTGTGACACTTGGATACAAAATAAGTGACACACGAGTAGACGAGTACAATAACAGGAATTACCAATCTTTCAGATCATAACAATCATCCTAAAATTTTCCGTAATTGCACAGTAGGTACTACTAGGCACGAGATTAAATTTAAAATTAATTAAGTGACTGTCGCGATCGTACAATTTTATTAGCCGCACAAGTTTTGGTTTAGTATGACTTCTACAAACGTCTAGACTAAACTAATTAAAGGATCACGTTGATGTACATCCAAGTATATAATTCACTTGTAAGCAATTAAAATATCACCAATAATTTTAGATGAATGTAAACAAATTTAAACATGGATTAGGTTTCTGATAACAAAACTATTATTTTGTAAGCACTCAACATTGTTGAATGACTTAGAAGGAGATACTTTATGGATTCATTAATTATCAGCATCAATAAATAGCAGTGTTGGTATTTGGCAAAGTTTAATACAACAGCCCTACGATATGTCAATCGCTATTGGTAGCCTACGGACCACCCTCCACCCAGCACGGATGGCAAACACGACACAGGGAATTCTAGTATGGGGCTGTAAGTGTGTGACGTTATTAATTATAAAAATAATAAAATAAAAGCGCGTGCATGAATCGACCCCGGCTCCCTGTGCGAAAGCCCTATGTTCAAACTACAATACTATACAAACATGTAATAATAAATATTTAGTGTCAAGAAAGTTTCCAACTATAACCAGCTTGGAGAATATCGAAGGGCTTATCGTTATAAAACTCAACTAGATCACGGTATATCTCGACTTAATAACCGGAAAGTTGAAGTTTAATCACCTAACTTCCATTGTTGCTGCATTGTTACAACTTCCGTAAAATGAGAGCGCTTAGGCGGAACTTTTTTGCTATCCGGTAAAGAGTCACATAGGCTTTAAGTATTATCATTTTCCCGATAAAAAGATTTTCATTTTATTTCAAGCGACCACAGATTTCGAGGGTAATGTTAAAAGTAATTTTTTCTCTTCACTTCTATTATGTACTTCAAAATACGTATGACTTCAAAATAATGCAATTTTAAAACTTATATGGATTTCACATGGATGTCATTGTCAGAACTGGACCAAATTGGCACACACAATATTTATTCATGAAAATAAAATAGTCATTGTTTACTTTCATATTTTCAATGTGAAGAATATAACCTTTGACACAAGACTTAGGGTAAGGTCAAACAGCAAACGGGGCGAGACGGCGACGCGACGCTAGCGTCCCCATTGTACTGCGCGCGACGTGACGCCGAGCGCGACGGCTCTGTGTGACATATTCCATACTTGCTCATACGTTACAGCCTCTTCACGTCCCGGCAGCGTCGCGTAGCCGTCACGCCCCGTCGGCTGTTTGACCGTACCTTTATGGTCGAATTTCGATCGCAGAACGCACACTATTCAATACTTAATACTGCTCGTCATTACTGACTACTACTTAATTACTCACATGTCATAATCGATGACCTTGACAAGCAGTGTGACGTCATACACGTTCTCCTCCGGAAGATCGAAGACCAGAGCTTCGTTATAAACAGGACTCAGTGTATTCTTTTTTACAGTTGTCTTCTTCTTCTTGATTCTTTTACCCTGACAGTTGAGGCAGATCTTCACGTAGGGATCTAAACAAAAGAAAATAAGAATGTTAATTCTTTGAAAACTAAAATTTAAAACATCATTAACATACAAAAAATATTCAAATAACTTACTTGCTTTTATACTTAATAGTAAATCTCTTCTAATCAAAACAAAAGTATAGTAAATAGTAATGCTAGTAATCCCACGTTATCTAAATACCAATACTTAATTTCTGTATCTAATATCTAGCTCAAATCCTCTCTGATCCAATCTTGACCTAAATGTCTCCAAAAAGTTGTTTTGATCGCTCAGTTCTTGGAAAAGCTTGTTTATGACTACGTTTAATGGATTTTCACATTTTTTTGTGAAAAACAAAGAATTTAAGTATATTAAGTAGATATTAAACGACGTGAAAACAACAAGAGATTTAGATAACATATTTTTTGTAAATAAATAGATTAGTTCGCAATGACCCATGCCTTAAGGGAGAGGTTCCAGGTTTGAATCATGGCCGAGGGGTAAAGGCTTCAAGAAATAAGTATGTATAGTGTTTTTCTTACTTTCTTTCTTTCTTGGCCGACAATGCATCGGACACGCCTTTGATGTCCATGTCCATGGCCGACGGTAACCACTTACCATCTGATGGCTCTACTGATTGGACATAAAAGGAACGTCACCGGTGGGGTTCATACGGATAGTGATTTTTGTATGAATATTATTCGGAACTTGAATTCAAATAATATTCATACGGCTGAACACTAGTTAAATCGTTTAGAAATAAAAAATGAAATAAAAGCTGAAAACGTCATGACGCGTATAATTAAAGCACCTTTATTGTTGTTCGGCACATTGCCACAAAACCGTTTTCATGAATTTTCGCTAATTGAATAACCACAATCACACACGAATGTCCAAAATGGCAAACTACGGACAAACATAAACCATAATTAATTAATAATAAAATTAAATCATCATTAGACATAACCCTAATGAAAATTAACCGCAAAGTGTTAATGTCCCCTCCGGCGCACAGAAGCGCTCAAAATTGAGTTTAGTCCTGCGTATATTTTTCCGCAACTTAAAATTTAACTGATTTGGATGCTGTTTTACTGGTAACATTTAGTATTTGTTTCATTTCAATCGGTTCAAAATAAAAAAGACAATTGTCAATACAGAATCCCGTCTGAACATTTTTTCGAGTACGGACCCATACTCCAAAAAATGTGCCCATACTCTACTCGGTTACTAATTAAATGGCTTAATTAATCGATAGTCACGCTCACAGCGAATTGTCTCCGCGTTACAGGCGTTAGCGTCGAGCGTTTAAAACAGAGATGTGTGTTTGGTTCGGTCTAATTTGGGCAGGAAAATAGGTAAGCTGCAAATAGCGATAATTATTTGAATTTATATAAGAATTCATATTGACGTTGACATGACGCTTTAGCGTTAAAAAGTCTAACGGGGCGTGTGTTTGTGACAGCCGTTAGATGTATATTATAGAAATAAATCCCTTGATTCTGATTGATTCTGATTGAGTCTATGTACTTTAGCTATAATTATATTTTCGACGTCTTGTCTTCCACGCCAGTAACCCTAATCTAGACCCGTGTCAAAAGGATGAAAATTGGTAAATTATATCACGAGAAATTATAAACAATGTTGACTGTACGACCCAATTCCGAGGTCTTATTACGAACATAATTATATCAATAAAGCCGCGGAGAAGCGAGCTTATTGCATTAAAACACCTCATTAAAACAACCCATGAAAAATAATCGTTTCAAGTACGCTTGGACCCAAATTGGATACCTACCACCTAGTAAGGAATCCAATTTGGGTTCAAAAACAATATCTTTTAAAATAGTTTTTTCATTTTAAAAGCCAAATAAACAGACGAGTTACCTGGTCGTAAGTGTCACCATCGCCAATGCACATCAGTAACAAAGGCTTAAAAAAATGGGTCATAACTGTCAGTAATCTCCTATTTGTGTCGTCATACCACCTATGCGCCTAGGACATAGCGACAAATAATGCAGGAGTGTGAGTGTGCCAGCGCTTATTAAAAAAATTAGATCGCCTTAGAAATATGAATCTGTTATCCTTCTTTTTTGAAGTCAGTATACATAGTTAAACGTTTTCGGTAAATAAAATCTTTAATGTTCTTCGAGTTTATGTAATAGCACGCATATAGTATTCCATCGTCATACAAACGGTCGGAACGCGTATCATACCTCCGCGCCTTGGTGTTCGGTACAAACTCGGTACACAACAGCCGCAGATGCGCCGTAGGGACGAACGAACGTGTGGGTTTGTAATCAGGAAGTGTGCGATTTACCTACCTACTAACATTCACTACAACTAGAAAGAGGCAGCTCTAGCGCATATTATTTTAGGCACTTATTTCAAGGACAAGGCTGAGTCGCAATACTATATAGATATCATTACCGTGGAAAAAATATCACGGGAAGAGGTGCTTTTACTTTATACCATGATAAAAAATATTATTTTGCCCTTTGGCACTTTTATTATCTAGTTTACTGTTATATCATACTCTAAATTTATGATGCTCCTTGTTTTGAGATGTATAAAGATTTAACGATGTTTATGTGTAGAACATTATGTTATATCAATGTTGTCACGACTGAACATCGCACCCGGTAAATCACAACCGGCGGGTGCTTCACCAACTACGCTAATGTATCAATTCTTAATTTATATTATAAACTAAGTATGAATTTTGTGTTTTTTTGTATCTACTGAACTGCCGAAGCCGAGTTTCAAATCACCTTGTATACTCCTAATTTCGAACACCAATATTCCAAATTTAAACGTTTTTTTTTTAATTTCTTGTCTCGTTACTTCGAGAACATTCTAGAAATTCTATTTATAAATTTCTTCTATCAGGCTCAGAAATTTTCTTTACTGTACTTTCTTTTCTATTTCGAGAACTTTCTAGAAATTCCATCTTTAAATTTCTTCTATCTTGTCAACAAATGAATCTACTCGACAATATGTTAAGATTAAGATAAACCGGATCTTCCGCGTTTTTTAAAACGATCTAAGACGTTAGCCTGTTGGAACAACCTGGAATAGTTATGGTCAATCATAAAACTTAAACTAACCTGAGGATCCATTTATATCCATAGCCTTTAAGTTGCGGGCCTTGATAACGGTGACGGTGAGTCGCCCAGCCGTGGGAAGGTAGCACAGAGACAGCATCAGCTCGCCAAGATCCTTTTTCTCCTGTGGACATAATCATATTGTTAAAATATATAATAATTTACCTCTATATAAAAAAATCATAAGTTTGTAAATATTAATAATAGCATGTTTCCATTCTTTCATTAAAAATAAGGAAAAAATGCCTCTTACAATAACACATGTCTATTTTGGCATAATAATTAAGCCAAGCCAAGAATTTTAAATTATATGGCGTTCTATATAAAAGGCTTTATTATGTTTATGATGAATATCAATATTTTTTATTTCGCCCGAAATCCTCCTACATGGCTTAACGACTTATATCTAACGATAAAAACTGGGTCCGTTGACAACACTACCCTTCAAAGCAAAGAAATTTTTGCCACCCATCCAAACGCTCCCGCTGTTGCATTGCTCTGTCGGCTAAGACCACTACATAATCATAAGGTAATTAATTATTCATTTATAGCCAAACTGATTCAATTACTTCAACGTTTACAAGAAATTGTCGTTAAATAATCCAATAATAGAGTTTCGTGAGAACATTTCAATAATTACCGCTCAAGGCTCCGTTGATAAAGGTCCCTTGTAACCAAAACCTAGAGTGACAAAACTGAGGATGGCCGCGATAGCGTGAACGGGGTTTGATTAATGATTCCCGGATTTACTTGAAGATACGCAAATGATGAATATTTGTTTAACCCCTTGCATTCATAGAGCCCAGGACAATGGGAGATGGATAAGGATTGAAATAATGATGATGAGATAATGATGCTTATGAAATTTATTAAACTTAATCGTGTGTAAGATGACCTTGTTCGCAATGTTTTAGAATTAGTTAATGCCATTCTTTGTATTGTTTTGTGTATGCATTGTTTTTACGAACTACCTACATTATGTACTGTTATTGTATTAATAGGTACTTAGTTTATTTCTTGTAAGTGATTGTAAATCTTGAGAGACCATGATTAAGTTTCATGAAACCATGATTATGATAATGATGAAGTAATTGTTAGTAAGAATGTCGTTCTAATTCATATCACCGCTTAACAATTATTTATAACAACAACCAACAAAACTAACCAACCAATGATGTAATACATAACATAATCAACACTAACAAACCCAGCCAGGTGTAGCACTTACAAACTTCCCAATTAAACATTCATAATAACACCCCCTGCTAACTGGAATAAAAGCGTAATCGCATCCACAACATCCACAACCAGAACACAATTGCTGTTCAAATCATTATTAAATTATTACAATCAGTATAATACTTTTGACAGTTGCTAGGATTACATGGACATACTGAAGATTAAAACTTAAAAACAATGCCTACCTGAGAGTTCTCCATAATGTTCTCAAAGGTGTGTGAAGTCCGCCAATCCGCACTTGGCCAGCGTGGTGGACTAAGGCCTGTACCCCTCACATTGTGAGAGGAGACCTGTGCCCAGCAGTGGGACAGTTGTGGATTGTGATGATGCGATAATAGGCTCTACCACCTGTTAACTTACGTACTAACAACATCGCTACCTATAAGTATAATACTTTTTAACATGCTATTAGATTTACTGAAGATTATAGACAGATAGGATATTGAAAAAACTCAACGGTTCTTACCTGTGGCGGGGCTAGAATGTTCATGGTGTACTCAATCTCCTGGTGCAAGTCAGCCGACTCCAGCAAACCCTTGAGGACCACGTGACCGATGAGGTCGTGGCGACTGAAGCGGTCGAAGTCATACACGGAGAACTGGAGGTACCGCTGCCTTAGTTCCTCATAGGGCACACTGTGGAAAAGCAATTGCTTTAACATAATAGTACAATGATGACCAGTTGATGTCGTTTTTACTTTTAATGAACTTGTCTCTCTCCTCTCTCAGTCCTCACGCGTTTTTCTTCACCGAAGGAAAACATAGTGACGAGACCTGCACACCTGAGAGCTCTCCATAATGTTCTCAAAGCGTGGTGGAATATGGCCTATACCCCTCACATTGTGTGAGGAGACCCGTGCTCAGCAGTGGGATAGTTATGAGTTGCAATGAGCTTGTCTCCTAAGCTCTTCACACAAATAAAAAGGATCAAAACATTGACATAGTAATATCATATGTCAATGGATCAAAATTAATTTGTGGAAAAATTAAGTGTAGGTAACAAATAAATTAATAACGCTACACACTCATAGCCCTTATAGCTCGTTGCTTATAGCCCCACACCAAGAACCACTTAGTGCCATAGATAACACACAAAGACAAGAACACAACCAGACCAAGAACAGTTTAAACTTATCATTGAAATTTCCGTCGCTTGGAATCGACCCCAGGACCTTTCGAACGGCGGTCCGATGTGGTAATCGTTACGTCATACAGGTCAGCAAACCGTTTACGAAGAGAAATAAGTGCCGTTAGCCACAAAGAGATGAAATCCTACTAAGACTACAAACGGAACTGTCAACTGATCATTTATACTTAAAAGAAATCTAAACATAATTGGCCTTATCGCAAACAGTAACGCAAAACGGTTCCATCTCTAAGCCTTATTAGATTGCAATTCCTTCCTTTCAGAGTTTTAAATTGAATTGGAAAATAACCATTTTATTTTACCGTACTTGCGATCAAGACATATCTTTGAGTCTTTGGAAAATTCCTAACATTAATGTTTTTAATAGAATTTCAAACCGAAAATGAAATGTTATTCTTTGCTTGTAAGTCGGTGCTCTCGTACGTAAGAGCCAGGATTTTCGCGCTTTCTTCCCACAATGCGTCAAAGAAAATTTTTCTTGGCTGACAACGCATTTGTGATGTCTTTAGTGTTACTGAAGTCCATTGGTGATGATGACCACTTACCATCGGGTGATTAAACTGCTCATTTGTTGGTAACTTACATAGAAAATGTAATTAACGAAAAAAATATTTTTAATTGAGCTATTGTCTATTTTATTTTTAAACCAATTAAAATAAAAAGAACTGAATATTACCTCAAGCTTACTACATTATATCAGTGGTGCACCCATTCAAATCAGTTAAGCTGTTAACCTAAAAATCATTTCTATGGGGTCTATTGCGTAAGTACAAACTATTCGTTACAATATAAGCTCAATCAGTAAAATAGACAAATTCTTAGCAGTTACCTAACTGCGCGGCGAGCATGCAGTCGCCGCCGGTTTTTTAATCAATCTTATTTATCAAAAAAAATTGAAATAAATCATATAAACCGTCACTAATAACTTGGCAACCTACTGTAACTGTAATTAAAAGCGTGTGAAAAGGTAGCTCACCTGAACAGGAACGTCTCATTGAAGACTGGGTTTAGATTCTTGCGATGGACTTTGGTCTGGAACTTCTTCTTGCGGTCCGGCAGCAAGAACACCTTGATGTATGGATCGCTGCTCCCTGTCACATCCTTCACGGGCAGATCACGGGCCTCGAATATCTAGGAAATTGTAAAATCAATTAAAAATCTAATCTTTCTATCTAATCTGCAACATCGAACATAGTATACTTGATTTAATGCACAAGCCTTATTTTAAGTCATATTGTTGTTGGAGAATCATCAAAATCATCAAAGTTTCTTGTTCTTCTTCTAAATCAAAATTGAAATTTGTTTTTTTTTAATTAACAACTGTGTTATTATTCAGTTTATATTGTAATATTTTTAATATTTGTAAACAAAGAACTTATTTCATTTTAAAACCCGTTATCCTATGTTCCCAAACAAAGAAATTTGAATTTGAAAATCTTTTGTTTATATACTTGACGAAGAAGTAGCCAGTAGCGACCCCGCCTGCGAAGCGAGGGGTTTGATTCCCGCCCGGAGCAAATATGATTATTGACAACCACAGCTTAGCGACACAGAGAATCCTAGTGCAGGGGTATGAGTGTGTTCAGTGTTTATTGTTCTCGATCATGAGCTTATAACAAAACTGAAACCGTGTTATGCTAATATAATCTTCACCATCATCATCACAACCCTTAACTGCCCCACTGCTGGGCCCCGTCCCACACAATGTGCGGGGTATAGGCCATAATAAATTCTATAATATACATACATATATTCCATTATGTATAATCATACTAACATCTTAATTATTTTGTCACGGTCTTCTCTAATATTATCTTAAATTAAGCTGCTAAAAATTAGCGCCTCAATTGTTGTGTCAAAGCATTAAGTAGAGTGGTATCCATTTCGTCAAGACGGACATAATATAATTATGTACATTACGTAGAATAATACAAATGCCTAGATCAGACGCTTCTAGATAGATACCTATCTATACCTAGCCTACCTAGCCTAGCCTACCTAGCTTTATTTTAAGCAAAAGTGTTTGCATAAACTAATCCAGTTTTTGCTTTTAGTACCATTTCGGGGCAAATACGACCTGGATATGTACCTACCTACATAATATTATGTTGGTATAAAACGTTGTATTATTATTGCATGTATTTTGGGAGTGTGGTGCTATGCACGACAAAAGATATGTGACCATTATACATTGTGGTCGAGGGTTTACAAATTGGATGAATATAAACTTACAAAATTGTTACAATGTTACATCGGACAGGTACATACTTACAAATTGTATTAAATAAGAACTTATTAAAATGTTACAATGTGACAACATTCTGCATGTTACATTGAATTCTAACTTGTTACAACGTCGCATTAGAAGAATGGTTACAAATTACATAAATACGAAGTTATAAAATTGTTACAATATGACGATAGCTGTTACAAACCATTCATCCACGAATGCTTACAAATTGGATAAATACGAACTTCATAAATTGTTACGTGTTACATTGAATTCTCGCTAAGCAACGTCTGACACTGTTAACAACCAACCAAACAAGTTAATTTAATTAAACAATATAGTCTTTGTCACGTATCCTCATAAAAGTTTAACGTCCTAAACAACATCTTCGAACCTTATTCAAATCTAGGAACGCTGCCTAAACTTAAAAGATAAAATCTTCTTAGGGTTAACTTGGCGTGCCTGGGCGAGAAGGGAGGTCATAATTGAACCATCTGCTTTTATCGTTATTGACATCTTAACCCTTATAACCCCTGGCGGTCAATTACCGACATTAAAGCTAAAATCCTAACATGAAATTATTAATTAAGTTGTGAATGATACCTATTAGCTGTTTTGTTAAACTATAACCCGCCTGGCCGGCTACCAACCAGAAATAGAATATATAGAATATATTACTATAGTTAATAGAATATATTACCTATAGTAATATATATAATATAGTTGCCGAGTTGTATGCCCGTAAAATGTATCACGACTATCACGAGTCAAACAAATGAAACACACCGGTTAACAGTTGATCCAGCAACACACGCCCAAACAAATAGGGTTCCCACGTAAGACATTAATGGGGCCCATTACATGTGATCCCACGTCCAAACAAAGCTCCCTGAGGAAGACAAGTTGAATCAGGACGCATGAACGGGGCATTCACCGAGATAGCTGTACGTTATTAAAGCTTGAATGCAAATCCTTGTCAGCGTATGTTTTGAAACATAAATCAACGCGGACAGAACTTCGGCATTCTTCTATGATAAAGTAGGAGTAACTTTCCGAAAACTTCCGCAGACTTCAATAAATGACGTGCGTTAACAAGATTTTCATTTACAACTTGACGATAACGTAATGATCATTAAACTGTAAGTGATCGATGTCTGTACGTAGATTTTTTTATTAATTATAAGTGGTAATCAAGCATTAAGCTTGACCACAATTCCACCTGATGGTAAGTGGAGATGTGGTCTTGTGTGGTAGAACGCACTTAGTAGCAGCCATTCACTGTTGGAATGGATGGAGTGGATTGAGGGTATTTATCAATCAATAGATCCCATAATGATTTTTAGAATTTATATCTGTTTGCCTGTGCCTTTGTTCCAGTTATATTTTTTTTTTGTTTTAACTACACTGGGTAAAGTTTTGTAATGGGAATCAATAAATAATTTGTTAAGTAAGGGATATAAAAATCATCATAATATTACTTATCAGACTGCAAAAGCATTTGGCGTATGGATGGATATGGATACACCTGGACTGGGACAGGATGTTTTAACTCCGGTAATATGTTAACTTGGGGTAATTTTGACAATATTTTATCATCTTCCGACTCCCAGAAGGGCGAAGCCGTGAGAATAACTAATCCTTACTAATATTATAAATGTGAAAGTAACTCTGTCTGTCTGTTACCTTTTCACGCAAAGACTACCGAATGGATTTTGATGAAACTTTACAATAATATAGCTTACACATCAGGATAAAACATAGGCTATAAATTATGAAGATATAGTGTGAATTATCCAAAATATATAACTAAATCTTTGCAAACTGAAGGAATAAGTTTTCCGAAGCGAAGCGAGGGCGGGTCGCTAGTGAAGAATAAAAAAACGAATGCGTAATATACACCGGTGTCTGGGTATCCTTATCTCAAAACGGAAAGTTTCCCATCATACCTTATTTGCATTCAATATCACCTGACAAGTGAGTTTTCAATATCCCGAGTCATTCGGAGGATATTGGATAAATAAAGTGATTCCGCTTCTGTAATCATATTATACGTCAGTAATAGCAGCAAATAAAACATGTGACACTACATCGAAGTTCATGACGTCATAAACTTTCTATGTGATGATAGATCGATATAGTAAGCTATCGATGTAACGTGTTCGACGCTTCGATGTTGTAAGTCGGAAGTGTAATTCGACGTGGATCCAAATATAACATATCCAAATTATCCAACGCTCTTGTCCCCATTTTTGTCAGAACAAACGACTGAGTTAGAGACCGTACAATCGATAAAGCATTACAAAATGCCAATTGTCGAACGCTGCAAAGTAAATATCCAACTCAAAGAGTATCCATCTCCTCTTTCGCTGAACTTTTCTAGTTATCCGAATTTCAACGTCCTTATTGCGAAAATATACTCCAATTGTATTTACTTCGCAAATAATGAAACTACGAGTACAAAGCTAGTAGTTAAATAGAACGACTTCTCCAGTTAGTCCTTTGTATCGTGATACAAAACTTCTCTTGAGTAGGTTATTTAGTTTTCTATTACTTTGAATAACCTGTTTAAATGACGGGTCTCCTTTTACAACAAGAGGGCTTAAAATCGTAGGTATTTGCCACTATAAATAAATAAGCGCTAACACACACACACCAGGATTTATTTCGAAACTATAAGCCAGATGTGTTGACAGGAACATTCGCTTGTTATTAGGCGTCTATGGACTGTGTGGTGTGTGTGTGTGTGTGCGTGTGTGCGTGCGTGTGTGTGTGTGTGTGTGTGTGTGTGTGTGTGTGTGTGTGTGCGTGTGTGTGCGTGTGTATCCTTCTGGTGTGGTTTCTGGTGTGGTAGTACCTCTCCTTTATTGGTGCATACTGCTCCACTACGGACGAGGCTATGGCGTCAGGCCCATTCTATTTGAAGTCTCAATTCAATCACGATGGTACTTAGATGATAGTATACTACTTACCTGGTTAGCTACCACTCTCCTTTTTGTGTGTGTTAGTGTGATATAAATGTACCTACTCATAGGTCTGCTACACATTTTGCCAAAAATGTCGAAAAGAACGCTATTATTTACCTTGACAACCAAAGCCTCCACTTCCTGGTCATACTTGAGGGAGAAGTGCAGCTTCCCGCAGAACTCCAGCTCGGCACTGTCGGTGGACGACTGCCGGACCAGCTCATTCTTGTATAACTCCGGCTGCCAACAAATGTACACGTTATAATTATCTAAGATACTTTCAAACTAGAATCATTTCCATGTAGCATGATACAAGCCAAGAGAGAGAACAGAGAAGGTAGAAGGACAACAGTAACGCCAAAGACATTACCGTTGCCAGCCGAGGAAGAAGAGTAAAGAAAGAAAGTTGGTAAAAATTTACTCCCAGCCATTCTATGACAATGGGACTGAAATTTAATCAGGGCGATGACTCGTGTTAAGATCTAAACGGGAGCTTAGAACCCCATTTCACCCTTAATCCTCGCCTTTGTTACAGGGGATTACAACCCGTGCGTCACCATCTTAGGTAAAGCAATTGATAATACCGAGGATTTACGATTTGTCAATATTACTTTTGGACATGGTTTAATATTTTTTTAATACCTTACCTTTGTCAGATGTAAATTATTATGCGCGGGGAAATTCATTAGTGTCGTAGTATTTCTTAATAAAAGATATTATTTTTTATGTTAATAACCGACTAACTAACAAATGAGCCCTGTCGTTTCTGTGTAATTGCTCACGGACACTGAGAAAAATATTATAAAAAAAAAATCGCATCTACACCTATAGATAAAAATCACAACGATACTATAGAAATTTTCACTTCTAAAATACTATAATACATTTTCCAAAGAATCGATGTAAATACAGATTTGTTCTTGTTACTGTGTTCGTCATATTTTTGTTACGAATACATATTATATTTGTAATAATTACATTAACTAAGACACACACTGCCGCATTTAGTTCCCTGTCTCGCGCATAACATGGCACGCACAACACAAATAACACACCTAAACCCCATGACCCGAGAACACACATTTATTGTCGCATAAGTAACTGCCCCGGCCGTTTACGTTTTGGCTTACTTACTTTGATCGCTATGTGCCATAATTACTTTTCGTTAGTCTATCAGTCAACGTTTTTTCCTACAGTTCGTCTAAAAGATCGAAGAGCTGTCCAATTCAAGGTCCTTTCTAAACTTACGTTCACTTTATCTTCCCAACAAAATAAGTACTTAATAGTTTAAACAACACTATTTTTAGTGTATTTAAGTCTCGATTTAAAAAATTGAGGACCATTCCATGGTTTCCATGCCGGACCGCAGTTCGAAGGGACCTGGAGTCTATTTCCAGAAATTTGAATGATGAGTTTTTATTTCTGTTCTTGGTCTGGGCGTGTGTCTTCTTGTCTTACGTACTGTTAGTGCACTCACGACACAGGGAAACCTAGTGTGCGGATATGAGTGTATAACGTTATTTAAAGTTTTATGTGTATTGTTATTTAAAGGATTTTCAAAAGATACTTTTGCTATGCGGTACAGACGTCATACGTACTTCTCGGAGCTTCGGAAACTCTTGTACCACCCGAAATCAACTGTTATGTAGCGACAACTATCTACCCCACATGTTAACGTACACGTACCCTCTCATACGCTGACACAATCAATAACAAGTATCTGTCCCTTCGTCGTAAACATCCTTCCGGTATAGATACGCGATTTGATACGTCATTCATTATACTCACCGCGAATGACTGGAATCAATTGCCCCTGTTGATGTTCCGTTCGAACGTTACGTTCCCGTGGGACCATGGGAACATCTTGGGGTCTTGCCCCAAGATGTTCAAGACTGAATATGATTCTTCTACGTTATGGTATGTTACCTAAAAATATATCGCCATCGTATCTGTCTGTGATTTCTTAACAACTGTTTTCTCAAGTGCTTATTGTTATTTCCATGATACTAAAACACAAACTTAAAAAAAAAAACTGTCTGTCTTTCTGTTTATCTGGGCTTAGCCCTAGAATGGCTGAACCGACTTTCGATGGAAATTAGACGAGGTTATATAGCAGCATGTAAGCTAAGTTTTATCCCGTAAATCCCGCGGGAACAGGATTTATGCGCAGAAAACTCCCACCAAAACAAAGAAGACGGCACCGCTAGTAATGAAAAATAAACAACTCGGTCACATATCCTACGACCTATCATGATAAACGAATTAAATATTCAAAATTCAAATTTAATTACAATGAATCCCAAACAAACAATCAAAAGCTTACAATAGAAATAACATCCGAAGTGCGCCGAAAAAATCGACGGATATTGATTTTGTAAGCACCCTTAAATTTTCATGTTCATTGGATTCTTTTATGATATCGAATATCGTTCGTTTAAATATTGAGGGCGGTTTGCAAGTAGTTCTTTGTCATCGTAACCCGTAGCTGCGATAACGAGAGAGGTAAAGGCTATAGACCACCAAGCTGGATAAGTCCTGATGGACTTAACACACTTTTGAGAACGTTGTCGAGACCTCACAAAAGTACAGGATTCCTCACAATAATTTTCTTCATCGGAGCAAGTAATAATTTTGTCATCTTAGTTTTCTTCTTCAAGTGCGTGCGTTCGAACTGCCTTAAGGAACTACGATGGCATAGACAGACACACAGATACCCAGACCCGTCAAACTTAAAAAATGCCTCTTTTTGCGTCGGGGCTTAAAAGCAGGATCCATTCAGTTGAAGAGTTTAGCGAAGACAAGAGTGTAGAGAGCGGCTTTGAATAACTTCGTACTTCCCTGCATTGCTTCGGAAGACATCCGATAATTGCGTGAGTGAAGGGAAAAGGTAGCGACGAACCGCGTTACGCCAACGAACTTCGGTGAAGAACTTCGATGAGTACCTAACTGTAGTGGACGCATCCTGTTCACAAAGAGTAACCGCACTCGACATTGTTACTATGTTTTATCAGGAAAAGTAGTCTATGGTCGGCCACAGTACTGTTTCATAGTGGTTTCTTTAAAGTCAGTGGAACTTTCAACACAATCAATATACAAGCTCAATCCAAGCATCTAAGCTGATGTTTTCTTCTCGTAATTTACTTTCCTGCCAAATTTTAATTTCATAAACGAAGGAGTTTTCGAAATTTTGTTATTGGTCAGTGAGTGATATATCCACTTTCTTTGATTATAAAATTATAATCACAGCCCACTTTATATGGATTTTATATTTCTATTCAAGATTACTAGAAATATCGTTAAATATTATTGCAGAAATTTATAACGTGTGTATAAACTCATATTATCTTGAAATAATTTCAATAAACATTGAAAGTTTATTTCCACGTGACTGAGTTCACGTTTTCCAATCAAGCTTTTAGTTATACGTTTTCATAGAAGTATTATCAATTAGCTTTATGTATTATTGAGGAAATTAACCAATTTTCCTGCTGTTGTTTTTGGATCGATAAAAATTGCCGCGAAATAAACGCCTACAATTGTTTCAGGTGCATGTACTATGAAGTAAAATGAATGTAGGTTAATAGTAATTTTATGAACATTTTATCACATGATACATTTTCCTCACACCACTTTCTCAGAATATGAAAAGGTAGATAGCCTACTCAGGGCTACGTAGCATTACGTCGTATTGAAGAATATATTGCTTGGAAACTTGTCTAAGCGACACCATAAATTTCGGTATGAATTCAAGATCCGGTTACCTGCCTATTGACATATTCCCACCGTATAATTCCGTGATATACATAGGTAAAAAGGACACCGTGCTTCGGAGGGCACGTAAACCGTCGTTCCCGATTGGTGTCTGTAAATATTTCCGACACTTGGGTTCGCCACTAACCTCTCCACCTATCCACTGGCCTCCTCAGATATGAGTAAAGACCCGTGCTGAGTAGTGGGCCATTAATGGGTGGCAGCGATATTCTTTAATACAATTTGTTTAAAGAAACTGGGATCAAAACCAGTAGGTAAATTATTTTCTAATTATTTTTCCAACAATTTACATGATATTTGAGTCTTCACGTATTTAACGCGTTCCCTTGGGCTACGGCGCAGACAAGGTCTCACCTTGAAAAATATCCTTTTCAAATAAATCACGTCTGTTATTACAACTAGCAGATACGCGATGCGCAGCTTTGAAAGTCATAGTAACGTACCTACACGTTAATAAATTTTAAGCGCCTTGACTTCGCTTCGGGAAACTTACACCTTATTTTCCACCTTCGAATAAATGTTTAGTTTTCTATTGAAATAAAACCAAAACTAAAAGTAACATTAAGCTCACTACAATATCTATGAAATCCCCATTCAAATGGTTATGCCGTTTCTAAGATTAGCAGCAACAAACGCACAAACTAACTAACCAAGCAGGTGAATATATGATAATAAAATTCTCAAATAACCTCTCATTCGGCAGCGAAAATTTTTGCGCGATACACCATACGTACATAGTGTTTAAACATCATACATAGTGTTTCAAAAAATAAATAATATATCTTAAATAAGTTTCACTTCGCACTCGTAAAATAATTAAAGCTTTGCAAAAAGATAATGTTTTATTAGGCTGTGACGACAGTATGTACAGTTACGTGATTGATGGGAAAACTATATCATAATATTGTTCGCTGATCATAATACTTTATTATAAGACAACTTGCTTCAAGAACCATCAGGGACAACTTTTTAAATAAATCATTTCTGGACTTTTATAATATTACAAATTACTTTGTAATAAAATATTTTGTCCTAGATTCTTAAATATCTTTTTACCCGCATTCATCAATTGCCGTTCATATATTACAGGCGTTAATATAATAGTCTTTCGCCTATTTATATTAACGCCTGAAATATTATAATATTTCTATTCCGAAATTGATGTATCACTTCAATTACAGCTTCCGTGCAGCTCCTAAGTCTCATAGATCATGATCAGGAGGCGAATATGACGAAACAGCTTTCACCAGACAGCGGTCAGATGTACCCAGTGGGGAGGCAACCTCAATACCTGTCTGGATCGGTTGTTAGCAAAAGGTCCAGCGATTGACTGTGTCACTTTTGACTTCATGCACCCTAGTCGCTTACTTTACCAGTTGGGAGAAGCCAAGTGAAATAGCAAAATCCCATGTTTCTCTCCCAACATGGTCGGTCTCTAGTATGGGAACAGCCAGTCCTGATGACAGGCATTAAAATCCTGGGGGATTTAAACACCCCAGTGCATCACTGTTACACACATCATATTCCCCCTTTATAACTATTGCTTTATCGATAAAAAATTTGGTACGTACTCGAGCAAAAACTCTCAGTATTTAACCCTCCAAAAGCTATAATATTTCATTTCAGATGGAAAATAAATGGGCCATGTCAATGGACGTCCGTTAACCGTTCGGAAGTGACACGAAGCGGCCGGAACGACCGACACATGTCGCTTCGCGTGAATAGAATGGAAATGCCTACAGTGTTTTGGTTGTAATGCTCCGGTTATATTTTTCATAATAATTTCTATAATCTGAACGCAGATAGATAGTATTATAATGTCAATTATATCGTTTTCTTCTAAAACCCATTCTAAATCCCTTTTTACATCAAATTTTTAATCTTAAAAGTCGGCTAGTGAGCAGTCTAACCACCTTATGGAGAGACGGTGATAGCTAGCCAGGCGGCTAAACCAGGCTAGCTAAAAAGTGGGCTTCACGGATAGATAATAACACTAATAATATGATAACCAAATAATTATATTGATAATTTGGCAAAGGGAGATCTCCCGCCGGGCCAGACGACATTCTTCTTCGAAACTTCGATAGCGTGATTCAGGCTTGTCGTGACGTCACCGTGTGACGTGTGTGCGATGTCGCCACAATCCTGCCGCCTTGGCCGACATCTGTCACCTCTTACGACGCGCTGTTTTGCCAACATGAAATTTATTTCAGTAGGTACCTAGTAAGTATTAAGACAAATTAATTGACGTTAAAATAATCTAAAACCCACGTGTTTGGTCTTAAGAGCGCTACAAAGAAACAAATACGATAATATCTTAACTTATAAGATCATAACTTAAAAGAACTGTTAAACACAAGTTCAACAACGGCTGCCAAACAATTTAGGTTTTTTAAAACTCTCACCCTTAACCGAAGTGATATAGCCCCGCTGAACTTTCTGCTGATCGATATTCACGTTGTCGTCACGCGTCCGCCACGTCGCAGTCACGTATACCTCACGGACTCGCCACGTCAACGTGTCACTCGCTATCACGTGCCAGCATTAGTTATTCAGTATAACTATGGAGTAAGTGGAAAAAATCTTGTAACCTAGACCACGGAACAGACGGATTATACAAGAGATTTTGAGAGAAATAAAGTGTGTGCGCGTTTGTATAAGCACGTATTAAGTGGTACGATATAAACTTTTAATTTTATTTTATTGATATTAAAACATGAGTAAATTAAATAAGTTTGATTTTCCAAAACTGTTGAAATACATAATATACTCCCTTATATCTAATCAAAAAGCCAAATACAAATTCTTAATAGTGCTTGCTTTAAAATGGGCGAACTGCGAAAGAAACTTTCATCTCATATTTTACGCCCTTAGCGGAAGATTTTTCAAAAAAACTCAAGCAGGTCATTTCTAACAAAAAAACTTAATACCGTACCGTTAGTAACGTAGACTTTTCATAATACCTGATACTTTTTCAAATACCAAAAAAAATATTACTCTAAAAGAAAACTTGACTGCTGTATAAGTATTTAAAACTTGAGCATAATCCAACTACTTAAACACTACGTTTAGAATTTATTAGTAACGAAAAACTAAATAAAATACATCTCTAACGTTGTATTTTCTTACAAAGGAGCCACGGTCTCGATTCTCACAAACAGTATTTCGTTACAAAGATAAAATAATGAGAAACTGTTAAACTATTAAATTCAAAGAAAAACATTTTAGTTTACGCGCGTCAAGACCAACCAACTAAGACCATTAAAACCAGGGGTACATTGGTTTTAATGGCCTTAGTTACTACACTAAATTCTCTATTGGCTTCAACCCATTAACACACTACTGAGCACGGATCTCTCCTCATAACTGATAACGACTAGAGTATACTTATCAATGGAGATAGGGGAGTTAGTGGCCAACCAAAGTGTCGGAAATTTTTATGCCGCCCGAAGGCCTCTGACATGGTTTAACGCTCTAATGATAAATAATCGACGCCTTACGAGTCCTCCGAAACAAGGAAATGCTGAAGAAATTTTGTGGCACTAGCGATCATCCATCCAACTATCGACCGCGCCCGCTGTTGCTCTACTCGATATATCACTTATGATTGACGCAAGCTACCGGACTATTAGCGCTTCAAATTGTTTATTTCCTTCATTCAAGTAAATATGTATTAGACCAGCGACTTTTTGACATTTGCTATGCATCTAAGTCGAAGTACGAAAATGGGAAAAATCTGTAGAAAGAGACCGATATAGACATCTGGTGAGGGCCAACATGGGATAGAACGATAAAGAAAGAGTATATACTAGCACTTGGCACTAGAAACTTCGACGATCAGCTGTCGAATTTGCTAACCCTAACTGTACCTTCCTTTGAAAAAGCTGGCACGCGATGCGAATCAAAATATTCTGTCTTAAACTTAATTCTGCCTTAAATAGTATCATTCTGTCTTGGTTTTATCATGTCATTGGCATAAATTGTTCCTTTTCTTGTACGAGTGCAACCGATGGAATATATTGGTCAAAACCCTTCGTCTTACCTTAATAAGTCCAATGGAGGAGTCAGCGCGCTCCAAGCTACAAATACTGAACTGGATGGAGGGCAGGTCCAGGCGATGGGAGAGTTGCCGTTGGAAGGTCTGGTGCCTCGTTGGGACGATTGGTAGAGTTGTTTGACGGAGGACCTGGAAAGATAATAGTGTTCAATATCCAATTTAACTTATTTTAATGGAAATAAGATGGCAAACGAGCATGCAGTACCATCCTTCCGCTGCCGCCCATTATGACTGTGACCAACACAAAACAGCACAGTAACAGACCGCACATACTCAGATCGGAACTAGGTTGGTTGGTTCAGTTAACAGAGAGTGTTAGAACGTTATCACTTATCGGCTTCAATAATGATTCAATTCAATTAGTATCTAATAATTTGGTATGCATGAAGAGAAACGTTTGTAACTCTTTTGTTGGAAGTATGTCTTACCAAAGAGGAGGAGATTTGGAAAACTGACGTTCATAATGTCATTATTATATGAAATAACCTTTTGATAGAATGACTTATTTCTCAATAATAAGTCCATACGGTACATACATCGCAGCATGATTATTATCCCAACTTATCCATATTGTATACAAGCAGGCTTTTGTACAAAGAATAAAAATCACCGGGAGTATGAAAAGAAGAGTAAGCACAAGGTTATGTCTTTAACAACGATAGTCAAATTTATACCGAACATAAAAAGATATAAGGTATAAAAAGAATCATCAAAATCAGTTCATAAGCAACTGAGTTTTGGCTGTACAAATAAAAATATAATATGTACATTGTACACACGAATACAGATTCTCCTAAGGAAAGATGATGGATAAAACTTCTTGTACTTCAGTGCGTACAGGGGATTTTCAAGGATCCTAACAATGATTTTTAGACTATTTTTCCGCTTATCTGTCTGTTAAGGTGTTTTCAAATCGTTAACCGTTACCTCTCCAAACTATGTTTATGATCACCAAGCAACCGTAACCTATCAGTCGAGTTAACTAACAAAAGAACCCTTAGAGCGTAATTTCTCACACTCTCCGCGATGACAAAATGCAGAGAAGCATGTAACTGAGTTTGGCTACTGATAAATAATGCGCAAAGTGAGTTCACGCTTATGAGCCCTTAGCTGGTCGACTGAGCAGAAAATTACGTACATATAGATTTATTAGAGAGTTCTGATAGACGTGGCAACACGACAACGTTAGTAGATCACGACAGATGTATATTTTTATTTCATCATCGCAACCCACGACTGTCCCACTGCTGGTTAAGGGTCTCGTCTTACAATGGGTACAGGCCATAGTCCACAATATAAATAAAAACGTAAACCATATTATATTTCCAAACCCTCTACAATACTTCGGTGCAAACCGGTTTAAAACATAGCTACATCAAAAAGTGGTTCAAACTCTTAACAGGACACTTAAGCAATAAACTCACATTTCTAGACCTGCGATTAATTGATTTATTTATTTTAAAATGTTCTCTCTTTTTCTCTCTATTACTACATATCTCTCTTATTCTTTATTTTTCAATAAGTTACACTAGAATTTTCCCAACTTCAATCAAAACCGCTTTGATTGTAATGGCTACATTCCAGTATCAGCTTTAGCTCTTTGTAGCAATGAAACAGCTTGAAACTGATTTCCGACTTGTAAAATATTGCCTCAGTAATAACATTTACGATATTATTTACTCTCGTATACTTTCGTAGAGTTAGAGAATTTATAACTACAAAATGACACTAAAAAGGGAAATATAATTCAACCTCAAAGTCAAAACGTTTGTAATATCGGTAGTGGTGAAAAAAAACTGTTTATGTAATAATTATATTAAGATAAAAATGTTAAAAAAAGGATAAAACACATAACTAAATTGCTTTTGGGTCTAAGTTTTAATTAAAAGAAAAAATTGACTTTTTATTCATGTAAATCTCTACCAGGTATTGATTGTATTGGTAAAGCAATACAAGATTTTCATCATAGAGTTAAGTACACGAAGTAACTCTTGAACGGCTACGGCGCCTATATTTCCCGGCGTCTTTGTCATTGCTATTCATGTATGCTACAGCTTTAACCTACAAACTATGCTTTCACGCATTATTTGAACATTCCTATAGGTATAGTATAATTGTCATCTTTGAGGCTTTGTTATAAACTGACACTACGCCCCAATATGCCTACGCTAAAAAGCTGTAATAACATACCGCATACTGGACCCGACCTCGCTTCGCTTCGGGAAAATAAGTATTAAATATTACTATTGTTAACATCTCAGGTATTAAGAGGCATATTAAGATGAAACATGCACAATTTTCTAAGTTAGACCACCAGCAATTCAACTGTTTCATTCAGTAGTTTTTGCTCTGGCAATTCAATATTAACATATTGTCATGTTTCGAAACTCGATAAATATGCTATTTTATGTGCCAGTGCTAATTGTGAAATTTCTGTCACTGTTACATTCAGCCTCATCATCCATCATCAACACAAAATAAAAATACAATCCGCGCTGTGTCAATTAATTTATGCTAAGCTAAGCTTACGATTAATCATGAAATGAGTGTATTCCTGCAATGTTATTTTATTTAATATCGTCATCTAGTTCAAAAACACTCCATTTTGAAATCCATCAGGTCAAAAGTAATAAGCTGCTTAGCAAAAGTTAAGTTCCCACGGACATTATGAAAACAGTTATAGGCTGGGTCAAAATAAATAAGTAGTCTGAGAGATTTAAATTAATTTGACAATTTTTTATATGGTTTACCTTGGAAATGGGTTTAATTTTGCATATTTTAAAATGTTTTTTTTTATTGGAACGAAGTTCCTTACGGCAGGCTTGGAGGGGATAGGGATTTTGCTGCGCGACCGAACTGAAAAATATGTGATAGTAAAACCGTAAGCGTGGAAAAAAGGTGAGCGTGGAATAAAACCGTTAAATGAGACGTGCGCAGGCGCGATAGTAGCCGAAGGAACTTCGTTCCTACCTGGTGTCCCACGACACAATTAGTTTTTATTTCTACCTATAAAGAGCTATTGTAAGGACTTTTGCTTTGTCTTTTATTACGTACTTTACGTACTGCGTTCTTTCGCCCTGCGTGATTGGTAATGAAGTGAAAAATTATTAGATTTTTATTAACTTAGTGTACTTTACCACCCAAAGTATCATAGCCATTTACTGAACTAAACTTAGAAAAATGTATTATTAACTTACAAATTAACTATAAACGTAAGTGTGTTGAAACAATAGTGTGATTAAATTATTTTGAATTTGAACTTACAAAAAGAAATTAATAGACCGCCTGTTGTAAGTAAAGTTTTGATTTTTACTAAAAGTATTTTGTGTAAGAAATAGCAATTTACTTTAGGTACTTTGCGCACTTATTGTAAACGATTTTAAAATGTAAATGTAACGAATACAGAAAGTTAAAATGAGAAAGCTTGTGTTGGAATATTTATTGCGAATCGTTTGACTACGCAGAAATTTGTAGAAAGCTAATATCTATTGTTAGGAATACCGTATATTTTTCTTAATAAAAATGCGTATTCATCAATCTTAACAGCCAACGAAGATTGATTCAATGCGTCGGATATTATTCTACCAGGTTGCTCCAAAAATATCGAGTTTAATCTAATCGAATTAGATACGAACTCTATGTATGTATAATCTTAAAATCAAAAGTAGTGATTATTGAAGTGATTATTTATTTGTCTACAATATTATGTGATTTAAATTATTCAGATTACGTTACAATAAATGTTTTTATATATATAAATGGAGAAATATCTTACAAGCATATTACATTACAAGCTATTATTATCTATTGTATTTCGTATTTTACCTACCGTCCCGACATATAAAATGATCTTCTAGAAAATCGTGGACAATCTCGATTTTTGGTAACTCTAACACAAGTGTGCCAAAATCGATATCGAATTGAAAAGCAAATCGAGTTCAAATCGTTACGAGAACATCAACAGATGCTCAGATATCAAACGATGCGTGTAGCGTGACAAAAATTGTTCACTCCTGTGTGCTTTATGTCGTTCGTAATACTCCTTAATTCTCGATAATTTGCTTTCATTTTGGCATGAGATATTACTTAGACTTAGGCATCTTCATTACACGTTTTATAAGGATACTGCAAACAAAAGTTATAAGGAAAATTAAATTGTATTTGTACAAGAGTACCTATATAATTGGAGTCTCTTTCAAACAAATACCAAGAACTAACATACCACGTAATTAAAAAATTAAAAATAGTTTAATGGGTTTTTGTTCCTAGCTCCCATGTATTGCTAGGTATAAGTTTGGCCAAACGAAAAATGCTAAAATTACAAACATACAAGTTCAAATTGCGTGCGTGTGTGTGTGGCGTATGTGTGTAGGTGGTTGCGTATGTGCTTGTCCCTATGCGAGTTCATGAATGTAAATGTGTGTGTGAAATATTTATAAATGCCGAAGCTGAGGTACCAAAACAAGTCCGATGGTAAGGTAAGGTAAGGTAAGGTCACCGACGCCGATAAACTTTAGTAACACCCGAGACGTCACCGCTGCATTGCCGATCGAGAAGGAAAGAAGAGGAACGAATGAAAGTAGGTACTGGCTCTCAAGCTGCCAGCCGGAACTCGACGAGTCATTTGGCGGCTGTCTCAAGAATTAGGCTTCAAACTTCAAACAGGGTCGCAGTAGGAGCAAACCATCCCATATCTATACCATACATACTCCAGATTCAGCCGTAGCGGAGTTCAGAAGGGCCATTAACTTTGGCGCAAAATTTAAAAATATTATAACAGTCAAAATAATGAAATTTAAAATAAATAAATAAAACCCCGGTAACAGTTTGTTTTCCCCTTTCATATTATTTGTTAATAAATGAATGTACATATATTGCATAATTCCTGAATCTCATTTAAATATTCTCTTTGGAGAATATTTTAATCACTGACAGGAACTAGTAGTGAATGCCACGCCGTAATTAAAGTTACTGTGGTTAGTAATTTGTTCAGTTTTGGAGAAGTTATTTAACTAAAGTCTTTGATAGATATGAAGATACAGAAAAGAGATAATTATGTTGGCAGTTTAATATTAAATGATGACAGTGACAATCGATTAAGCACGTAAAAAATACAGTGCTTAATTCAGCCTTGAAGCAAATTTATACTATTGTTGTTGCTTGCTAAGATCGACATTAAAAAGGTCCCTAAAATTATTATAATTGTTAATCAACTATGTTTTTGTTTTGTATAAGTAACCGCTAGACTACGAGCCCACACAACATAAACCATTATAGTTACAAGGATTTCATTGCCTCTCACCATCAGGTGGGATTTTTGTCAAGCACTACCTTATACGACGTAAAAAAGAACAAAACTTTGATCAGGACTAATTAGGTTGATTTGTTCAGTTAGCAGACGGTGTTAGAACGTTAGTTGGTTAGTAGGTATGAGGACTGCGGCAGGGACTGTTAGTGATAGTGAAATTAATAATTACCTTCTTAACGGGATCCTTGTGTTCCTGAACATACTCCTGCTTCAAGGGTTCAGTTTGCAGGTCAGGCAGCGAGTGGCTGATCCGAATGGCGGCCTGGCGCGACAGTGAGTCGCAGTTGCTATCTTGCGATTCCCGTCTAGTCCTGAAGATAAGGCATCTGTTTAAAGGATGGAGAGTTTAGAATTATTGTACTAACACCCTAAAGTCAGAATAGTTATCGAAAATTGTGTGGTAACTTGCGAGATTATTTGAAATGGAGATAAAAGGTCAAAAGTTTATGAGTAGCAATATTTAGGACCCTATATTATGTCCTACCTTAAACAGATGGGGTCTCCTCTCACAATGTGAGGGGTACAGGCCATAGTCCACCGCACTGGCCAAGTGCGGATTGTAGTTTTTCACACACAATAATTATGAAGAACCCTCAGGTTTCGTCACGATGTTTTCCTTCACCGAAACAAGTGATAATTTTTGACACATCAATTTTTGAAAATAAGAGGTGCGAGCACGATTTGAACCTGGGCCCCCCGATTCGAGTGACAACGTACTTACAAACCACTTGGCTGCCATTTCTTTACAAATATTATATAATACAATCATCATATCATTTTGAAATAATTCAATTACCAATATATTACTTGGTTAAATATCATTACCGATTACACATTAATTCCGCATTAAAACCCGCTCCGTATTCGAAGGGTGACGTAAAATCCTATAAATATAAGTACTTACACCACTATATGTATGTACATGCAATACACCCATGATTTATAGGCTATACCGCGCCGGATTTCGATATAAAGAGAAAATCCGCCATAAATATTGTGTTCCAGTCTGTAATGCGATGTTCTTTATCCCCGTATCCCAGTGGTATTAGATGAACGATTATAATAATTTATGTAGATACACTTATCTCGGGTTACTTTCGTCATCATCATCAACATTATAAGAAGCAGTCAAGACTTCACATGGCAAGGAAGGGTACAAATAGTAATTAAATTGAGTAACTAATTGTAAAATATATAAAAAAGTTTTCATAAAAAAGTATTATTGTAATAAATCAATTAAAACAACTTTTGAATTACATTGTGTGAAGATTCACTTCATCCGCGCGTAGGGACTTCACTCACTAGTTTTTTTACATACTCGTAATGTTTAACTCATATTGTCATCGGCCAGACCCTTGTGAACTGTATCGAATATTATCGCTTATAAGCGTAATATTTCGTAAATGGAACCCTAAATCAAAACAATTCTATATACGAGAAAACGATCCACCGATGGTAAGTGGGATTCGCTTATGGGGAAAAACACCATATGCATCCACCATATGCAATTTCAGTACGATACGGGTACTCACGATATGTATTTCAGTTCAGACATGACTACGATCCATGCAACCTGGTCGAAATATCCGCGTACCAAAATACATATCGGAGTACCCATATCATATTAAAATCTGTACAATCCGCGATAAGTTAAGTTGAAAGGCATCAATAAGAACAAAGAAAAGAGAGGTCAGAAAGTTTCGTCTCTTTCACAATTGGATTAGTTTAAGAGCCGGGTACAATCAACAACAGGTGTGCCAATTGTCCTCGTGTTGAGGAAAACTTTCCACAAGCAGCGGTCATTTGTCCTGCTCAGCAATATTTAATTGGCGTTTTTACTTGGCTTTGCAATAAAACCATTTGTCACTGGCCTAGTTGCAGACGTAATAAATCATTCGTGGTGTAATTATCTTTGAACTGTTTTCTTTACTCTGTACTTTTATCGTGGAAATATAAGAAATTTGTAGTTGTTGCCTTCATTATTAAACCAGCTGTTTTCCGCAGTTTGTTTGCAGGAAAAGAACCTTCTACTTCCTCCCCCCCCACGCCCCTAGCCCCTTTTACCTTCTTATTTCCCTTTAGGTTTGGGGATCAATCTGTATTTAAAGTAGTAGACAACCCTTAATGGCGCAATGTTTAAAATGCCGGATCGCCGTTCCAAGGGTCCTGGGTTCGATTCCCAGCGAGGCGGATATTTGAATGATAAGTTTAAACTGCTCTCGGTCTGGGTGTGTATTCTTGTCTTGTGCGTTGTCCATGGCAATCACGACACAGTCAATACTAATGTGGGGTAATGAGTGTGCAGCGTTTTAAGATTTGCTCGTTTGTTGGCCGCTACAATAGATACTACCTTCCAACAATCCATCGCCAGGTGGCAGCACACTGGTAGCCAACAGCAGCCAGCAGCACGGCCGCCATCGCAGCTAGCATCAACGCCGCGGCGTAGTCCACTGACGTCGCGCGTACGTTCGCCTGGCCCTCCAGGCCTTCCGGAGGCCACGCTCCTACTGACAAACAAAGGGGCAATTAGCAAGTCAAACAACACAGAACAAAGTGATAGTAGTAATAATATGGCAAAACGTCGGGGATTTTTATGGAATTAAAGTCGCAAACTAGCACGCAGCAGCATCCGTCCGCTGCCGCCCAAAACACTGTGACCGACACAGAACAAGATTCAAATCGGGACGGTTCCTTTGGTGTTATTGAAGTCTGTCATAACAATTATACCATAGTTCAAAATTTCATGTTCAATTTTTTTTTTATGAAATAAGTACATAAAACTGCCTGTTTTAAACGCTTCTACATATTCGCACAGTCCCCTAATGTGTGCGTTTATTACAATAATAGGCCATATAATAGACAGTACATGATAGAAAAATTAAAAGTCAGAGTAAAAGTAAAGCTTATTGAATGTCCCGCAATAGAAGTTATTACACGTTACAACAATGATTGAAAAGACATGACGTTAAAGCAAATACACGTCAACAAACAACAAAAATAATTTGGCCGAATCGTAAGTAATAACGCCTGCTCAACTTGGGGTTCACTGTAAATGAAACCCTTAAAAAACTTGCATGTTAACAAATAGGTAGACGACGGTCTAAGAACGATCCTCTCAGTACACAAGGGTTCCAGAGAACATAAAGTTAAAAAATAATAAAGTTATGTTTGTTTAAAGAATCACGTCTATCCATTTTCGATTGTGTGTACGTACGGTGTAAGGGACAGGTGAAGCGTACCTGAAGCGAAGCAAAGACGGTTTTACTGGTTAGCTAATATACATTTATTTGATGTCTAAAGAAACCTATCTTCACGATTCCTCTTTGTGCTTGATGAATTTCGTTCTTCTTGTTAGCATGTCCAAGGTTGTCTATTGTGTAACGCGTGCCTATTGTAGTAAATTCTTCATTCGTGAAGAACATCTGTCCAATTTGATTAGACTGTGACTATAATTGCCTTCAGATTTTATTCAAGCCATGTTCCAAACAGCATGAGAGCCAGCCGACTATATATCATTTGTTTTTCATTACAACAATAAAAACTTCTCTCCAGTTTTTGTGAAAGAAAAAGTTGGTAAGCAACTAAACATGAATTTTTGTTAACCGCTTTTCCCATTCACCCCGTCGAACAGTTATGACTATTCGGTCTATGAATGCTTCACTCAACTACACGAACTCATCATTCACGAAGTTGATCGAAGTTGAGCGAATCAAAAGTGAATAAGCACGTCGAATAACTTCATGCATCCTCGCCTCGCCTCTAGAACCTTCCGCGAACGTTTAGCGCGTGAGAGACGGGGTCGCGCAAGGCCCTTGAACTTTTAGCAAATAATGTTACCACGAACCTCATACTCGGGTTACTTCAACAAACTTCGAGGACTAGCGTACAATTAATGAACTTAAGGGGCTAACCATTTCTGATTTTTGTATTAGAGTTTAACGTTCGAGTTTTTCATAACCTGAAGGGCTGGCGAAAAGGCAGATGCAAACGATCTTCTGATGGTCCAAAGGTGACCATGACCAAGTGGTCAGGACATGAGCAACACCAGGGAAGTCGCCATTGCAACGCCGGCTCTGAAGAACTCGTTTTACACCTTTTTGACATTTATACATGTGACATCAAGCAACTTATAAGTAACCCCCCTCACGATTTCCCTTAGTTAACCCCTCCCTCCCCATCGTGACGTAATTTATAGATTGATCGAGTGGATAACGATTTCGGTTCGTTGTCGTGTCGTAGTCGTAGTTAAATAAGCCCGAGTAAACTCCACAATCACTTACCGCTAACCAGACAGTAGCGAGTATTGTGCAGACGGCACGTGTCTCGACTGTCTTATCTCTCCCGGGGCTAACACCCGGGACAATTTATTGCGAAAATGTCAAAAGAAAAGATCATTGCACTATAAATGTTCGGCAAAGCTTCGGGAAACGTTGGGGTTTACGATACTCACATCCGAAACAATATTGTTTTTATTTTAATCAAACGTATTATGCCATCATTAGATCCTGCTTTCCTTATCATGGTACCACCCTTGGGATTTCTCCTTTCCTTTACATATGAAACGTTGTATTAAAAGGTCGCCAATCTAATAAGAAAATACGCGATATAACTTCTCGTTTTGGTAATTGAATGAAATGATCCACGCAAGGAATTGAGCGAGCAAATTGACCTAAACCAAGCCTAACGACAGTCGGCGTACGTTAAACCCTTGAAAGATGACTTTTTTCATTACACGTCTAAACTCCAGAGTAAGCATTTATATTGGGATAATCTTCAAAAAGGCCTTACTTCGGACAAGATCGAGTCGTAAATCGAATCGATTCTGAAGAACTCATATCAATTGGTATTTCAATTGAGTTTGGTTGAAAGAATTCAGTCCGCGTCAGTCATTATGTCAGTTTAGGAGATATTGTAGTTAATTTGTTTTAGTGATTCCCTCTCTGCGATCGAAATCCACCGAATTCAATTGGTAAAAGAGTTAATAATCCAAATTTGATTACAAAAGGAATTTCTTAATTTAAAATCCATTTCAAATAGTTCTTACTCAAACGTTCTTTAACAATGTTGGGCAGGGTTTACAACGAGCAGCCGAGATTAGCTTGGACTTGAGAATCAATAGAGCCTCTTTCATTTTTGCTATCTCAATTCCATAGAAAAAGAAATTTGCACACTGATTCAATAATAGAGTGATATGGAGATACCTCGACGCTTATAGCAAGACAGCTAGCGTAAACCTTGAATTTTGAATAATTGTCAAAAAAACGCTGTCATCCCGTTCTCCATTAACGGAAACTTGTTTTCTAAACAAAAGTCAATGCAAAAATATTGGTAATAAACATGACGAATACATTTTGAACCAATATTTTTCTACTTATTTTAAGTAAGTAATAATTGACGTAATATACGATTCAGTTAAAGCTAGATGAGTGTGTGCGACAACCCTAGCACACCTTTGTCAGGGGCTTTTGCAACTAAATTAAACGTAACACAGATTGGACGAAATGTCGAAATTATTTGAACTTTCACCGAAAATGTACGTACAACAGGTGATACAGTCTGGAGTCTAGACAATACCGAAACACAAAACAATCGGTAAAGTTCGCAGCCGTACGTAATAACAGGATAAGACACTTGTGGGGGAACATCCGAAACAGTTGTGCCGCTTCTGCCAAGTTAGTGCTCATGAAATTGTTTATACTAAAAATCTAGACACACTCCAACCAAACAATCCACCTAATATATTTTAAGTTTACACGGTTTTAGACGACACATTTTTGTGCCACACTAGTCTTATCGAAATAATAGTATGGTCATACTTTAAGTATGTATAAAGCCATTCGAGTAGATTTCGTGGACTAAAGAATAATTTTGATGATTAATAATATAAATGACAAGTAATGTACGTACAAAATATAATTTAATGAAATAATATGCTGTAATTTTCACTTTATTAATGAGGCCTTTAAAATTTATTGAATTCTGAATATAGTATGTATAAGTTTATTATGATAAATTAAATAGTTGACTATGTATGTGTAAATTTGCTTGTGTTGTCACTTTTTATATTACAAGGCCTTATAAAATGATATTCATCGTCGTATAACATTTTAATGTTAAACAATTGATAACAAAGAAATACTGTAGAATCGTACAACAAAATTGAACTTCAAAAACACACTTTAAACTCATGCAAGACTTCACCAAAGAATTTTCATTCAAAGGGTACCTATGGTTTGTCCGTCTTAATAGGTAAATACTGTAACATTTTACAAAAATTGTAGCCGCTATGTAATGCGGATCAACTAAAGTGTTTCGAACTAAACAATATTCATCAGAAAGTTTTTAAAATTAGTGAACGTTAAATCAATTTCTCCACCAATCCGCACTGGAGTAGCATGGTGGAGTATGCTCTAGGCCTCCTCAGGTATGAGGAGAGACCCGTGCTCAGTAGTGGGCCATCAATGGGTTGGAGCCAAATCAATTTTACACTAATATGATTTAAAGTACATAAAAGTTACGATTTATAAAACTAAAAATAGCTCTGTAGCACTTTTATCCAATGTAACTAACTTTTAAAACAAACTTTTCTTGAAAAATAAAACATGGATCACTTAATAAACATAGGTGTTTACTTTGGAAACAAATTTCGTCTAGACGATATAAGATTGTTTACATCGCGCAGTTTCAAACTTTAAACATTGGGAAAATTATACAAACAGGTGTCTACACTACGCCGAATTTATGGGACCTCTAGTTCGTGCAATAGAAGATCTAGCAACTTCGTCGAATGCATCATTTTAAACGCTGTCCATTAGATTAGGACTTCTATCTTTATGAATTACTAGCTGACCCGGCGAACTTCGTACCGCCTAACAGTCGATTCTTTTTTTAAAGTACTTATTCTGCTATTCGGGACACCTTCCCGGAACCCCTCCACTAACACTTAAACTTTATGGTATGGTATTAAAGTTCAAATTGACTTTTAATTATAGACTTTTTCAGGCAATGTTTTAAATTTTTCTCTCCGTAACAACCGTCCTCGTACTTTATGGAATATTATTAAAAAAGAATTAGCGAAATCGAGATTTGCGCTTACCAACAAAATCAGCGATTCATTTTTTATATAAGAAATTATGAAGTTTGCAAACAAGTTATAATGATAATACTTTCACTCTCATTAATGGATCTTCAATCCATTAATGACCATAAATGAGATCACATACCAATGATTTTTAGAAGTTTTGAAGGAAACATCGCATTCATCCGCGATTCCTGCAATCATTTCTTGTAAAAATATATTTTAGGTGTCAGAAAACTAAGAATAAATGTATTGTAATGTTTTAGGTACTGTATCATATTCTGTTGTGGGTATGGCTGTTTGTATCACAACGATGAGAAACATGTAATGGCAATACACGGAAAATATGATGAGTGCGCCTCTGGGCTTTATCGTTGATGATGACAGCTTCAAAACAAAGAATCTATACATATAATAAATCTGTAACTGATCGCTGTCTGTATATGAAGATACATAATTATATAATATATACCTTACTTACTTACCATCAGGCTGTCTCCCGTTTAACGGCTATAGACATAAAATATATTCGTATGTTTAATTATACCTTTAATAGGTCGTCCGTGAAAACGCTCGCAGTAATCGTCTTGATTGCTGACACCTCATTAATATTTAATTTAAATAGAATTTTCAAGTAGACAATAACGTTGAAGGTCGCTGGCTGAAGAAGGATGATTTCGTGATAAAAAAATATACCAGCGAAATACAATTTTATCATTACTTTGCTTTGACTGACTGATCAATCAGACCTACCAAAGTGCAGTTTAGAATTTTTAAAATATTTTATGATTTTAAACATAATAATTTCACCACAGACAGACTAAACATTGATTTAAAATATTCATGCAACGTGTAATTACGATTACATCACTTGCCTTTTGTCGTTTTAGCTAACGCAATTTAATAAGCAAAATATCGAAAACTTTAACGTCTCTAAAATTTTGCTAAAATATTTTTTTTATTATTTAAGTGTCGATATAGAAGCACAAGTTGGACAAGACGCACTAAATTAGTACAAGTATATTTTCGGTATAACTTTTCGACGAGTAATATTCCGACACTTCTAAATGTTGATGTCGGTTAATAGCGGTTTTATGTCCCAGGCAACGCTCCCGACCAAACATCCCTAACATCTGTTGCAGGGTAACGACACCATATTTCGTCCTTACAATAAATCAAGGAGGAAAAATGGAAGAACAATAGTTTCTGACTGTTAAATCTACCGCAGCTGCAAAATTATTCCCATTTGTGAAAGGGAATGTCGAATACGACGGCAAATAACTGAAAAGGGCCGCAGAGCGGGCGTTCACCTCAAACTTAGCGGCTTTTAGCTGTGACACAATTCACACAATTTACTTATAAAGTTTTAGTCAAACCAAGTTACATTGTGTTCATTTTATCGGAAATTATTCATGAAATTTGCCTCTGTGGAAGCTCTCATCACCCAAGGGCCTGTGTCAATCATAAGTGATTGATTAATCAACATTGACACAGTTGGATAAGAGGTAAACTTTTTAGCGTCAGACGGCTTTGGAGGGCACGGTAAAGACGTTGGCTTCTGTATAAGATAGTTAGATCTAGAAATGATGAACAAATGAAATGAAGATTTAAATCCAAAAAATAAACACTCCTCCTTACTGAGGAGGCCTAGAACATACTCCACCACGTTGCTCCAGCTTAGTGAAGTATTTAATGAATAATTTACCTACATAAACAAAATAAACACTTTAAAACAAGCTTAACATAAATAGTACCGAGCATTAAAATATTAGTTGAGATAAATTATTCAATGTCAGAATTTTGATAGGAGTGGTGCTCAAGAATTAATCTTCTGTAGGAGTCCTAGACCTTCAAATTTCTCCGAACGTAGTATCAGAGAACGGCGTTGACTGAAAAGTAACGACTATTTCTTTCTTTCTTTTTCTTTCTTTCTTGCTCGACAACGCATCGATGGTGCCTTTAGTGTTACTGTCCACGGGTGACGGTGACAAGGTGGTCATCGTCGCCGTGGACAGTTTTGCGGACTGTAAAGTAATTGTGGCAAAAATTCATTTAAATTTAACTCAGAATAAATGAATAGTATGAAAAACTAAACCTAAACCTAAATTTTGTCACTGATCTCCTGATCGTTAAATTAGGTCATGCTTGTGATAAAATTGCATTGTCATTGGATCTAAAATAATACTCAAAATTTCAAGTCCGTAGGAGGAAGTACTTTAATTAAGCTTTTGTTTTAATTCAGCTTGCAATATTCATTTGTTTTAATTCAGCTTGCAATATTCATTTGTTTTAATTCAGCTTGCAATAGGTATTCGAAATCGAATTCAAAAATTATCGAATTCATTTATCCGAAAATACATACATATATTGCAAGTTCAATAAAAGCTTGTAAAACATAGCGCTCAAAACGTAATCATTATCAGAACCCGTAACCGCAAAGTGTTTCACGAAACCGGCATTTTATTTATTTCCTGATAAGCCCACTGAGAGAAATTCAAGCTTTACGAGGTATATCTGAATGAAAATCTCAACAGAACATAAAAACGTAAAATGAACGAACCAAATAACTAAAACCCAACAATAAATTTAACGCATCAGCTCGGAACAAAAAGCATCATTTGTTATGAGCCGAAATAAATAAATGTGACCCGAATTCTCCTACTAACATAAAGGCACCGACGTGAAAAAAAGTAAATTTTACGCGTCGCGTGGTAGGTACCACTCAGACTAATAAGAGCGAGTATAATATAATAGTTATCTTTCATAAAGGATGGTGACTGTGGTATGTGGCGTTGGTAGGTAGTATTGCATGTTATGAACCAGATTTCGATTCAGGAAATATGATTCGAACGCTCGTAGCAATTTTTACCACACCTGCCCTCGATTCGCTTCGGTAAAATCAATATTTAAGGCTAATTAAAAATTGTAGCTCCTCGTGAATGTGGCTGTCATACACATAAAGGACTTTTCAAATCCGACTGGCTAATGGCTGTTTCAGAGATCATCGCGTTCAAACAAAATAAATATCTCTTCAGTTTTATTACATAGACTATCGTCATGGGAAAAATATATGTAAAAATAATACTCTTGCGTTTGTAGTAAAATAGTTTGTTGTAGTGTTCAGTTACATTTCAAAGTTTTGATTATGTTAGACATTTAGAGCTCAATAAAGATGAAAGAAGAGAGAATACTCGTAAGGCAACATATGGCAGTCGTTTTAAAAAAGGGATTTTGTGAATCTCAAAGTTTGAAAAGCACTCAGCTAGACAGTCCAAACAAGCGCAATGATCTGCTAAAACGATCAGTATGACGTTCACACGCACTATACTAAATATTCCGCACATACATCAAACTTGATCCACAAGTACAATTTACATACAAATGTATCTCCAGCAAAATGTTTTACGACGGACGCTCCAACTGGCGATGGGTAATAATTTTCTAGAATGTTAAGAGCTTTCGCATGTTGGATCTATGCCCACGATACTGGGTGCGAAAATGTAAGGGAATTTTGTTGAATAAATTAATATTGTATCGTCAACGCAACCTATAAATGTCCCATCGCTGCTCGAGTTTTTTATTTGTTTGATACAGGCGGTGGGTTATGCCCATGCTGGCTAAGATTCATAGATTTCACACGCCATTGAGAATATAATGGAGAACTCTTAGGTGATGACTTGTCTGCTTATCATCAGGTAAGCTGTCTGCTCTTCTGTTAGATATTGCCTCCTGAAATTATCACTGTATACAGTGTACACCGCTAAATGAATTAGCAATTTATCACGTTTTTATTACTCATAAACAAGACAATATCGCCTCAAATATTAATGTGATAAAAAATACAATAATGTAAATAAATATTCAAAGCCTCGTTATGCTCGGTAATTTAAATATTGAATGAATATGTCATTTGAAATTAGACTGCCCAATTCTTCTATTGAAAACTAAATGGACCTTTTGATAGCATTCGATACCGCTCTTGATTGCCCTATTCGGTTAGCGACCAATCACAAGCCTGAATTCGTAATGTGGGAATATTATGAAACTAAGATATAATATTCCCATAAGGCGAGCTCGGGAATTAACTTGATTTATCATGTTCTAGCCATAAACTGAACTAATTTTGACCGCCACGCCTGCGACCCGCTTTCATTAAACTAATAAATGAAATTAGTCTTAACTACAGCTGTAATTTGAGCAACGGAATCTTGTTTTGACAAAATGCTATTTGTAATTATGTTTTAATTGCGTATAGCATAGCAAAGTTATGTTTTTTTTCTGGAATTAAGGTAGCAAAAGAGCATGCAGCACCACCAATCTGCTGCCGCCAATGACAACTGTGACCGTCTTAGCACGAGACTCAAATGGGAAATAGGATGGTTAGTCTGGTTAGGAGACGGTGTTACAACATTCGTTGGTTAGTTTGTTAGTAAGTATGAGGACTGAGACAGGGACTAATAGTGTTAGTTAGTCCTCTTAGTTGTTGTAAGTAATAGTCCAGTTAGTAATTGTTAGTAAGAGTCTTGTTATAATTCTGTCACAGATGTGTTGCTATCCTTGAGGACTGAGATGGTCGCCTCTAAAAAAGTGTAGCCGGCTCCACTTTGTATCCGGTGTTCCGGATAGTTTTCATAGTAATTTTGTAATGTTGGCAAATAAAATTGTAATGTAGCCATCAAAGCTACAAGAGGCGCGTAATCTTTGAATGAAGGGTAGTGTCCATTGACTGGCGGTTGCCAATCAGTTAGATCCCTGTATATACCGTCGTCATCTCAAACTAATCAGCAACCAGCAAGATGACCAAACGTAATACCAAAGTATAGGTACTTAAACGAGTAGGTTATCGTCAAAGGATCTAACATGGCTTTTTTTAATAATATTTTTTTTTGTTTTATGTAGGTACGTTGGCAATTGCGTATTGTGTATTGATTGCATATTTAATCTTCAGCATCCGCGAAATAGCCTAAAATAAATGGGAACTCTGAAGAGAGCATTGGGAAAACAAACAAATTTTATTTAATCAACTGAGACACATTTAATGGAACCTGACTTTCATGTGACATAAAATATTAGAGACATATCAAAACTAAAGGATTGAAGTAAAATACGAAAATTTGATAAATTTTAACTGACACGTCTATAGATAAACCTTGAAACCGAAATCTTTTGTCCAACTCGCTGAAAGGACCATTATTGCTTTCAGCGTAAGTGTCCAGTGAATAAAGATTCGTGAATAATATTTCTATGGGAATATTTTGATATGATGTTCAATAAGGAATTTTCCATTAAATCGCTATTTAACGAAAGTAGCCAGAAAGGCAAAAGCTATTTAATAAATTATTCAATCTTCATCGATACTTCATCAATACCTTCAATCATGTGATTCAATTTAGGTATTAAATATGGCATGTCCAAAGTTGATTAAGGTTTCATTTATGTTGACAATATAGAATTTGTTTTTCCAAATGTTAAAAGCGGTAAAGCTCATTGAATCGAAATCCAAAGCGAGTCATGTGAAGTTACCATGTTAGGACAGCTGAAAATATTATTGTGATGTAGAAAACCTTTTAAATGTCACTTATGATTGAGATCCTTAGGTATACCAACATAAAGAAACGCCAGCTGTGTATAATTGTGTTTAAATGTTCCCTCTTTAACGTAGTAATTAAATACACACCGCTGAGTTAAAAAAGAGATGTTTTAGTAGCGTAAAATAAATATATACTGTTATGATAGTTGGCTTAGAATTATAGCAGTGCGGGCGAAATATAAAATTCAAATAACTTCGTCAGTGCTTCCCCCCAGTCGCTGCGGGAAGATAATGTACTCACTGTTTATTTAATGGTAATAGCTATCTATTGCCGCATATGGCGCGATTGTTACCGTGGACTGCCATTCTCAGTAAGGCGGAAATTTCAAATGATGAGTTCAAACTGTTCTTGGTTTTAGTGTGTTCTTGTTTTTGTGTGTTGTGCACGGAATCCACGGCACAGGGAATCCTAGTGTGGGGCTATGAGTGTGTGGCGTTATTATTTGCAGGGTCTCAAAATAACTCCATACCAAACATCTAAACTGGAAAAGTTGAAGACAGACAGACCGATATAGACCGATCACCGTGCCTTGTGAAGGTGCAACGTGAAGCAAAAACTTTGTACCTACCCATTTTAATGAAATGAAAATTATAGTTTACATAGAGAAGGAGTGCACAATGCTAAAATTTTTAAAATAATTTCAATAAAAATGAATTAAATCGATAAATATAACAGTACACACACTAATGTTAGTTACTCTATTCACAATAACATGCCTTTGACACGACATGACGTTTGAAACGCTCATTGTACGTGTAATGTCAATGTAAAGTATCCATTTGACAGATTAAATTACGATCGAATTTCGAACGCAGAGCGGCTAACTAGTTAAAATAAATATTTCCGCGGACATAGCAGCGAGCGCCTGTTAGTCATTGCAGAAGTGTTGTAAAACATTCCGCCATGAGACAGGAATATTCTGAACTCCATGTTACGCAAATCGGAATGGTTCAATTTTGTATGCATGGCTGACGTCGTACACATCGAGAGATTTATCGCAATATGCTTACGTCATATACATGAATACTATGCTTCGATTAAAGGTTTTAACATTTCTTGCTTCGGGCACATTAAGCCGTATGTCGTGGTCGGTTGTTATCGATATCGACGTTAAGCCATGTCGACGGCCGATGAAGCATTGGTGACTCTTCTGATGTTGCACATGTCTATAAGGCACAGTGACCGCTTACCATCAGCCGGTTATTGTTTCGTCAGCTGAGTCGACCTCGAAAATTTCAACCATAATCCACAAGGCATAAAGTGCATTTTCAGTGCTTTGCTATGAGCCTCGACAGAGTGGAGAGTTGTTGTCGAGATTGTAATATGCGAAGTCCTTAATGCATCTTTCATGTACGTGAACAAAAGGACATTCCTCGACCTACCTACCATACCTACATTGTTGATACAGAACTCATTCTAAACAATAAGTTAAGGTTATCCTAATAAGGTTGAAAGTACTTTACTACGCCTGAAGTTTAATTTCAAATGCCTCAGGACACTTCGGAGTTTCACCTCTTGTTCCTATATGTGGTGTGCCCACACCGTTGTTAACATTAAAACTAATGAAAACCAGTAGATTCAGGGTACAGGATAAGGGCCTCTGTTTTTAACTGAGGAGGACTACATCATATTTCACTACGCTGCTCCAATATGGATTGCCTGCCGACAAACGGAACGTCAGTTTCTAGTTAGTTAGTACCTATTACTCTTGGTAAATTTAAGTTTGCCCGAAGGTTCTTAACTTAGATTAAGGACTGTTATCAGCTCCGTCATAAGTGATTGATCGAAAACCAATCGAGGCGAGGTCAGTAATGAAATCATTGACTGCCACTGGCTTTTCTTTAACTGGATTTTATTTTCTGCTACCGACGGTACTTGTGACAGTCGACTACAAATTGCTATCGTAGGTAGCAGTCGATAAGCCACGAACTTCGATGCAGTAAACACTTGTGGTATAAGGGCCTTTCCCAAACTTGTTAGAAATCTGCACTAGAGAAGGTTAGTGGAAGCTCTGGGCTGCCACAATTGTAAGGACCATTTAGTCCAGTAAAGCATTGAATATCCATATTATTTTAAAATGAATAAGTATCATACGTTTAAGTTAGCCACGGCGAAAGGAATGTCCCATGGGGAAGGCTTCCACTAAGATTGATTACACGTACACGTGTAGGAAACCGATACTTGATTCAAATCGATTATATGTGGAATGTTACTACAAGCCAATCCCGGTATAGTCCACGTCTGAGTTTTATAACATCAACACAATTTACTGATATTACAACAAATAGTTTTATTACAAACTAAAAATCAACCTTTTCAACTGTTGCAAATTAGATTTATAGTTCCACTTTATATCAGTGGCTTTCAATCAAATCAAAGACGTCATCAACACAAACGGGTGAACCCAAAGCATGTATTTACAATAGGGTATTTGACTACAATGAAAATATAGATCAAACTGTTGTTAGCTTAAAAGTATATATTTTTTAAACCAATTTAGCCTACACATTATTTTAAAATTATTTGGATTTTTATTAAAAATCGATAATAAAATAATGAATTTTTCGTGTTTGATCACGTGATCGAAAACACGCGGTTTGGCTGAATGACGTCACTTGCTATTACTTACTAAACGCAATGACAACATTGACAGCTTAGTGTGGTTATTTGAGCAGATGACGTCATGACCTGTTTAAAATGGCGTATTAGCGTTTTGGCGGCTTTTTTGTTCATTTAAACTTTAATAGTGATTTTCATAGAAAATAGAGTTAGGTACAAAAAATTAAGCAAAGTGCATAATGTATTACCGTTATATTGAACAATTTGAGATATTTTTCTAGAAGGTGTCAAATACCCTATTCACAAAACTTTATGTGGTTTGTTTTTTTAGGGCTAACAAAAACAGACATTTCAATAAAACATAACAACAAACAGTAACAAACCTCAACAAAATAAAATATCTTACAGGAAACACATGTCATACTTTCTTATACCGAGTTACATTTTTCTATTTTAATAAAGTTAACAGATTCTGCCTAAATTTGATTTATTTGTATGACTTTACAGTATTTTCTACTTATTTATTTACGCTTCGCTTTGAGAAGCCTTTGCGGCAGTATCCGATTTTTAGGTTTTCGCACCCAAAGACTGACACGGAACCCTATTATGCTTTCGCTGTCTGTCTGTTTGTTCGTCAAAGGGCTTTTATCTCTTGAACGGAAATAGAAACACACTTTAAATGTTCAGAGAATGCGTGTTACTTTAGCCGCTGTAAACTAATAATAAAGATAAAAGACAAATAAAAATTAAAGGGAGTCCTCATACAAGAAACCGGGTGTTACCGGCGTTTTTAGGACTCAATTTTCGAAAGTCTGAGTACTACTAATAGCTCCCCAATTTTTGAAAATTTTCTTGGTGGGAAGGTAAAAAAAACTTCTAATTCGAAATGACGTGCGAATAAAATACCCCCTTACACTATATCTTTCAGCCGTAGTCAGGTCTCCGCCCCCGCCTATCTATTTTACATTCGGCTGGCAACGACAGCTGAGCAACTTTGTATAGTAACAAACATGATTGAAATACAAAGGAATGTTCGTGAACGTTAAGAATGTTTGCAACAGGCAATTGGCAGAATTTACATGACTTTTCGGTTGATTTATTCATGAAAGGATAGATTCTTGAAAAGAAATTCTCTGAAGGACAGGTTCTCAAAAGGACAAATTCCCAAAAGGACACATTCTCAAAACTGGTCAAGTTGAAGCCAGTCGGGTCTCACACACGGGTTCCGTTCCACCGAGCGATATTAACTCTAATAATTTATGAATGTCGAAAAAAATCTCATTTTTAAGGTTCCTTTATGGGGACCCCTTTTGGGATCTAACTTTTTACTTTTTCTATTAGTTTGTTTTACATAATATAAGTTTATGCTTGACTACAATCCCACCTGATGGTAAGCGCAACTGTCACTGCAACACGTAGTCTGTGAATATATCAGATGTCTAACTATTTCTGTTCAAGAGATATTTCTGTAACAGACAGACGGACAGCATGGGCCCATTAATAATGCTCCGTTTATTGCCCTTTGGGGACGGAACACTAAAAAGGACACATTTTCAAAAGGACAAATTCCTAAAAATAGATTCTTAAAACACCGGTCTTCGAGATTCTTTGGACAGATTGTCAGAAAGATAGTAATGACAGTTTGCACAAAAACAAGACAGTCGAAATAGAAATAAATAACGCTACACACTCATAGCCCCACTAGGATTCCATGTGTCGTGGGTGCCATGGACAACACGCAAGACAAGCACACACACACCCAGACCAAGAACGGTTTAAAATCATCATTCAGAATTCCGCCTCGCTGGGAATCGAACCCAGGACTCTCGGAACGGCGATCCGGCGTGCCAACCAGGTCGACAAAAAACTCTATCCAGTTGTCGGAAGTCAGTAAGCCGGGTGCTCTACTTCGTTTTTGTCAGACAGCGTCGGTAATACCTTTGTTGTTACTGACGTCCACGGACAATGTTTATTCCCATCAGATTGGTAATCTTTGTTTATTACCTAAAGAAATATGGTTGCAATTTCATTTACAATTTTTGTGGTTGACTTGGCTTTAACCCATTAATGGCCCACTACTGAGCACGGGTCTCTCTTCATACCTGAGTAGGCGTAGAGCATACTCCATCACCTGCTCCAGTGCGGATTGCTGGAGGGGTTAGTGGCCAACCCAAGTGCCGGAAAAATAAAGCCACTCGAAGGTATCCGACATGACTTAACGACTGCTACCAAATGATAACAACCGGGACTGACGGCTGTACGTGCCCTCCGAAGCATGGAAGGCTCAAGAAATTTTTGCCACTAGGGGTCACCCATCCAACTACCGACCGCGCCCGCTGTTGCCACTTGAGTTCGACGCAAGCCGCCGGGCTATGAGCAATTTTTGTGGTTGCTGATTGTAAATTAATAGATGTTAATTTTTTTATTTATAAATTAAATTAATATGAAAATATAAATTATATTAATACTTAATTGATACAGTTCTTAAAAGTATATGAACCAGCGTGGCGGGCCCTGCACTGTATCTCTCGTATTATGAGACGAGGCCTGAGCCAGGCAGTTACGATAATGACATTCAAATGATTTCGAAGTCCTTTTTTTGAATTATATAAATCAGTTAATAATATCTGAAACGGTTTGTAATGCAAATAAGTTACAAAACTGCAATATTCCCGTGTCTTTATACGGATGCCCTTGGTCTTGCATACTTTCCCGCCCAATGTACAAAATTTAATTGTGTACAATATCCAATTGTACACAAGGACGTACCCTAAAGCCTCCGTCAATGACAGCCTTTGTACACTCTGTGAAATATTAGTTTACAATCCCTCACAGTTAGTACATCCTTGGGAAAAGCTTACGTTGCCTGAAGGTTTTAGTAATCCAGTTTAATGCCAAATATTTTACCCGACTACGCATCGCAAATTAGAATAATGTGTTTACCCGTATCAGTCTGCGTCTTTTGTGAACAATGTTCTACGTGGGATACCACACCGAGTAAAACTGAATGTGTGTATCCGATGTTAAAGTGTGGAAAATACTATAAAAGTTTATTAAAAAGGCTTATTCTAAGGTTTACGAACATCGAAAATTTGTATAAAAGTTTGTGCGAGCACTCTAAAAGCGCATTTTATTTGTACAAGGCCCTTTAGCAAGTCGCGGGTCGTTGACTTCGGAAGTAAACTCGAGATGGCGATGGCTGCGAAATATATTTTCTTTAAGGGATTCAAAGTAGATGGAATCTCATTATAAATATTTACTTTGAAACTTTGCCGCAGTGCATGGCTTCAACTCATTAATAAGTTGAAGCTTACTTGAAGCTACTGAGCACGTATTCTATTTATCCATAATCTTCGACTCAGTTGGCTAGCAACTGTCAAAAAGTCGCCGGTCTTATATTTTTTTTATGGTCTTAGCAGGCAAACTGGCAGACGGGCCACCTGATGGTAAGTGATCACCATCGTACATGTACATTGGCAAATTGACATTCGCCCGCTGTTGTCTAAGGACGCGTTCACATAGGACGTCCGTTTTACTGGATCCGGAATACTGGATGCTAGTAGCATATGTAGTTGTATGAGCGATTTCACACAGAATCCAGTATTCTGGATCCCGTAAAAAATACCGATCCAACAAAATAAACAGCAATCCGTTTTACTGGATCCGTTTAAACAGATATGTTATTAGCGTATGTAGTTGTATGAGCGATTTCACACAGAATCCAGTGTACCGGATCCAGTAAAAAATCCCACACACAACGGAAATACTGACCCGTTAAATCCCGTAAAACGGACGTTCTACGTGAACGGGCTCAAAATGCTGTCTGAATATTACCTTCCGTTTTATTGGATCCAGTATTCTGGATCCAGTAAAACGGACGTCCTATGTGACCGCGCCCTAACACGGTCATTACCAGCCAGGCTTTGTGCGCAAAAAAGCGTGGAACAACACAAATAACACATCACTGACACCAATGGCCGGAGAACACATCACATAATGGGTGGATTCCCTGCCGAAAATTGAACCCAGAACCTCTTGTTTTTAGGTAGGATTACTACCAACTAAGCAACAGGTTCGGCGATGTTTGATTAAAATAAAGTGCAGTGTATATTTAGTTATACATAGTATACAGTGAAGTTGGTGATTCAATGTATAATTTAAAGGCACCTTAGCGAAACGGTGGTAGATGCAAAAAATGACGTTCATAAGTGTATTGAAAAATACCTACATGAAATAAATGATTTGAGTTTGAGTTTGAGTTTGAGTTTGAAATGGTTTAATCGAATCGCAATAATTGTACGCTATTCTGTTTTATGTATCGTAATGTAACTACAAAGTTTCTTTCGTCAGACATTTAATGTTTAACTAACTTTAAATGTCTGACGAAAGAAAGTTGCGAAGAACGAACGCAATTGCCAGCGTTCTCAAGGTAGATTACCGAGAACATTTATATAAAGACTCGATAAGCTTCCAGGATAACGAACGCTCTCAGGCTTTCACTCTAATTAGAACAACAAACATATCAAGAATAATATATCGAATGAACGATAGAAGAATGCTCACAATATATTTTGTTACACGACAACTAGCAGAAAAGCTAGTAATTGGTAATCTGTTATGGTCAAAGCATCATCAAGGCCTTTATTTATGTCTAGGTATTAATATATGGGATCTATGTTATAGGTTTTGTATCGTGTTCGGCCGGAGAACCACCGCTCGCTACGGTACCTAAAACCATTTCTACCATATTGTATTCCAGTTAGAAAAGTGTTGATCCGGTAATACTTTTTTACTTACTTTACAATCTTAGTCCTCAAGAAAGCAACACATCTGTTATCGAATTAGAACGAAGCTCTTACTAACTGGACTATTACTAACTACAACTAACAGCCCATCTCCCTCAGCAGACAGCTCATCCCTGCCCCAGTCCTCATATCTACTAATGAACTCACCAACTTACGTTCTTAATAACACCCTCTACTAACTGGACTAAACATCCTAGTCCCGATTTGAATCTTGTTCTGGGTCGGTCACAGTTGTCATAGGCAACAGGATGATGTGGCACGTTCCCGTATTTTAAAATAGTTTATAAAAAAGGGTCTCGTAATGTCAGGTTGAATGTAGAACTAATCAATACAAATCGGAAACACATAGCTGCCTAAATATTGGACGGTTCACTTTATTATTTACACGTATCTATCAATTTTGTCGTTTCGAATGGACTGTAACATTGAATAGTTATAGGATTGACGAGTATTGATTCGATAGCCTTGGGTTAAGAAATGGTCATGGTTATTTCAAATACATGATTGAAATATGACATGGAAGGTATATAAGAAAAACTATTATTGAACCCAAAACAATGACTTGTAGATTTTTTCTACTTGTCTGTTTATTTGCTTGCCTGCGCCTTTGTACGTGCTAATCTCAGAAAAAGCTTTACTAATTTGTCGTTTTCACTAAACGAACATAACACTAGTTTAAAGAGTCACGTCTAACAATTTTAGAGTTTAAGTACAATGGGACAGATCAATTTTAAATCATTCAGTAAGTTACATATTATTATTTTGAATGTTATGATAATTATCTAATAATTGAACTTGGATAGTCTAGAAGATTGAAGTTAAATATTATATAATAAACGTCTTTTCTAAGTTTAGAACTATAAACTAGAAACAGATTGCGTTTTAAATCTGTCGTGAATGTAACATTGAACAACTCTCGATAACTTAAAAAGATAAGTGGGCTAGAAATACACTAACTATATAATTGATAATATAATTCTTAGGCGGGCTATGCCTACAACCAAACGATTAATAAATATCGTAATTATGAACAAAAATATGCTTAGATAATATCAAGAATGTTTCTGTCACTGTTTCTTTCATAGTTTTCATACAAACATATCAATCGAAAACCACAGGAGATAAGTGAACTAAGCGTGTGAAGTGGAGTATGGTGTATCTTAGGGCAGTGTACTAGGACCCACGCTTTTCCATATACATAAAAAAGCTGATAAAAAATAATATTAAGAATGACACGTATTTATTAAGTAAGAAAACAATTATAGGCAACCACTATAAGACCAAGAAGCAAGAATAAGACTTTAGGCCAAAATATTAGGCAGGTACTTCGAGTAAGGTATATAAGTATAAATCTAGGTTAGAATAATACAATCTCATCTGTATCATTGCTGATATTTAATCCGCAAATGCTTGTAATTCACGCGTACAATACCGAACCCCCATTAAGAAACGCACATTCACTGCAGGGTCCTATTGCAGAAAACTAAATGAGTGAAGATATTAATCACTGTCGTCCCCGAATTATTATGCTTATTAAAGCACCTGATTCGGCATTTTGTAGGTTTGAATAACACAGTAAATGTTTTTCTTCTACGAATTTTGTATTTAAATTATCGTCACGGTAATATCGGTACATTGCAGGGGACTAGGTATTCTTTATTCTCTATCCCGGGGCAATATTAAAAAATCCTTCAGTGGTGAAAGAAATTTATAAATAACATTCGAAATAAACCTAATTCATATTCAGTTAAAGTCATTGTGGATTAAAAAAGTATAATAAAATTACGGTAGAATAGGTACAGCGAATTTCATTTAACTGCACGGCTCGTCAGCCCTCTACTTGGTTATTACACTATTTGTATTTCACATCAAAATACTTTTTATCAGTATTTTTGCTTCAATCGTGTTGTCCTAAATTCAAAGGGGTTTCTACCCTGGTAACAAGATCATGTTACTATGACACTTCTTTGCCAAGGGCGCGAACGTAGCCCTTTTAACATGAATTTATTTCACCGGCTTTCTTATCTACGTATAATCTTTGCTTAAGCTCAATTAATGTCGGAAGCCTAGTTGGTAGTGACCTGCCTGCGAAGCGAGAGGTCCTGGTTTCGAATCCCGTCCGTGGTAGATATTTATGTGACAGATGAATGTTTTGTTCTTGTGGCACGGGTGTTAGAGATGTGTTATTTATGTTGTCCATGACGCTGGCGATATGAGTGTGTTAGCGCTTTTATTTATTTTTTTATAATTATTATTTCTATACATTTGTATACAAATAAATAAAATAGGAGTGTCTGTTTGTAATATTCAAATAACCGCTTTTAACTAAATGCATACGATGCATATACCAAAATAATATTTTTTACAATTTTTTTGTCTTTCTGTCTGTCTGTTTGTTTGAGTTAATCTCTGGAACGGCTGGACCGATTTTGACGGGACTCTCACTGGCAGATTGCTGTTGTCATAAGGAGTAACTTAGGCTAAGTACTTTTTTTGTTAAATTCCTCGTGGACGAAGTCGCGGGCACAGCTCGTTTAAAATAAACATAAATAAACAAATACGTATAAGTTGTTTCATTTATAAACAGTTTACAGCCATTTTCAGAGAGTAAAAATGCGCGCGCAAGTCCCGGGACTAACCGTGACATAGAAATGTGTCAGATTTGTAGCTATTGAACTTTGTTGCTGAGGATTTACTATATAACGTCGAAACAATCGTAATATATTGTTCGCAATAAAAAGTAATTGAAACATATAATGGGTCTTTGAAAGCCATTTCTTAATAAGTGACAAGTAGTCTTTAGAAGAATAAAATAAAGATGATATTTTTGGAAATTATAATCCATGAAAATATTTCATTCTTATATTATCGATCCCAGCATTAAGTAATAGTAAAGCCTAGGGTCCGAACCAAAAAATACAAAAAAATCGTGTTGATTCTATTATTTGCTAAAACTATAATTTTGATTAATTTCTTATCAAACTTAGGATTAAAGATTAGATTTCACAAGAAAATAAATGTCATAAACAAGCTTTTGCTCTATCCAACCTCGGTTATGAGAAGAGAGCCTGTCTCAATAGTTGTTGGAGCCAAATACGATAAGTATTACTATACTCGGAGCAACATACACATAACCAACATTTTACAATCGAAATCTCGAATATATGTATGTTACTTGGTAAACTATTCTCATAAAATAAGAAATATTCGTAAAATTCCCATCATAACTTCCCCAGGCGCCATAAAACGTGTTAACTTTAACATATCAATACCTTTCTCCATAACATAACAGAGCAAATTTCATATAGTACGAGTATAGGGTTCAAGATCGTGCCCCATACAAGTGACCCAGTTGTGTCTCACGGTCATTGTTAATGAAATACGCCGAATATTTTGTGGAAGCGTATAAATAAGCGTACACATTGCAGACAAGACATAATTACCGTCGTCTAAATCCCATCTAGACTAATTCAAACGCTACAAAGTTTTTAATCCTAACGCGTAAGAAAAGAAAAATTAAAATGTGATGTTTTACGGTTATTTTCAGTAGTCAATGACCATTGATTATTATAATTATGTCATACGTCAACTGTTGTAAACCTCAATTTTCATTTTTTAACGTTCATTTCACTTAAATCAGACTCTGCTTAAGTTGTCAAGTCTTTACAGTCAGTTCATATAGCCTATGTATTCCTTGTTGCTGTTAATGCTCGGTTTTTTATTATAACTATTGAGATAAGTATATATTTAGTATTTAATATACGATAGACCTTTAGATAATTTTCTCAAATCCATCTTCAAGAATATTATTAATAGACAATTGAGTTGTAAATATAGAAATAAATTTTCGAATAAGTCTCATCTTGACAGAATTATTACTTGAAATATTAAAATAAATAAGACTATAATAAATATCACTTGAAAGAATATAATTGCTTTCCCCAGGGTCATAAAACGGATTAGCTGTACCTTGGTCCATATTACAAGAGCAAATAAATTTCCATTAACACAGAGTTCAAGACCGCGTCCCGTACGAGTGACCCATTTGCGTGTCACGGTCGCAATCCTGAATTGAACCGCCCAATTCACGGGATTGTATACATTTTAAATTATATAGTTACTAGTGGTCCCAGCGTACTTCGTACCGCTTTATAATTAAAAAATGTTTTAGTGATATATCGACAGCAACGCCACCTACCGGGTCCAATTGTGAATCTAAACCATTCTCGGATCCACCTGAAGACACACAAAAAATTTCAACCAAATCGGTCAAGCCGTTTAGGAGGAGTTCAGTCACATACACACGCACACAAGAAATATATATATTAAGATAGTCGAGAAGCTTGTAGATAATTAGATTTCAAATAAAATATTCAAAACTATACCAATATTATAATAATAAAATGAAGAGTTTGTTTGATTATTTGTTTGAACGAGCTAACCTAAAACACTATTTGCTTCAAAAAAAAAAACATTTTTGTTTTGGATAGTCCATTTATTGAGGAAAGCTGTAGACCATATATACCATCACGCTGCTACTAATAGGAGCGTAATATAATAAAAAAAAGCAGTAACCAAGACAATGATAACTTACTAATATTTAGCCCGTATGTTTGTTTGTTCCGTCTATTTACGTGGCAGGATTCTTCCTTGGGAAGAAATAAAACAAGGAAAAGTACCAAGTTATTCAGTTCTACATAGCTTTTACCGTCATCATAATTGTTTGCCAGCTCTTGGACAACAAAGTCCTTGCGCTTCCTGCCCTTGCCCCATTTAATTTAGGTCAACGCGTTTTTCTCCCTATTACTGTCTCACTCTCTCATTAAATAACGTATTTCTCTTTCTCTGTCTTTTAAAAAAAGATTTCTAATAAAAATGCGGATTCGATCATGGTCCATTACAAATATACAAGTGCCTAATATGTATCTACGAGTACATTATAGTGTTAATTATGGACTATAATGAATGTGTAATATTAATAATGTCCTATTAAGTAATATCTCCCAGTAGCTCATATTCGATCAAAAATGAACTAAAAATTTAAGCGTTAATGACGTAGTGGTTAGAGTATAGTTATACGGAGTATATACTCTGTATACCTATTATTGATTGTGAAGATCCATTTAGTAGTCATAGACTTAGTAGCGACTAACTTTTTGAGTGATAAAAATTAAAATTGATACCTTTGCTGTTCGCTATTTCTGCTAAAAATATACAAAGACTGATCACTGACGTCACTTGACATTATTGACTTATTTTCATTATCGAGCTACCGGCTGAGTGAGCCGAGTTCAAGAGCGGCGCCCAGGTGGCCCAGTTCCGGGTCACGGTCAAAGGTACTACCGGACCGCTACACCCGGGTAACATTTAAACCAGTCAATCAATACACTAGTCTCTGTAAACGCGCCTGAAATAAATTCGAATCGACGACCCATATGGCGCAATGGCTATCAATTTACCATGTTGGACTGCCTTTCGAAGGGTCCTGAGATCGATTCCAAGCGAGGATAAAATTTGAATAATGAACTTAAATTTTGGCATGGCATTCATGTCATACCAATGATGGCATGATATTGGAAACGCAAAGATAAAAACTTTAAATACTTTATCTCTGTTTCCCAATCAATTTTTTTACAATGTTTAAAAGTAAATTGTACATTTTTGTGTATAATTTCTGTACTAAACAAACGCGCACAGGCCCTATGACGTATGTTAATTGTCTGATCTAATTAGCAGGGCGTGCAGTAGGCGGGGCGGGTTTTTGGGTGTGTGAACGTCGAAATTAAATCGTACTTTATAAATAAACACAGCAAACATTAGAAGACAGCAATTAAAACAATATTATATTTTCCAATTTTCTCAAGAATCCCATTTACGTCCACCGATTCCCATTGTAAGACATTCCAGCGGCGACCTTACATTGGCCCTGACATCCTATTTCCTCATTCCATTATTGGTTGTTGAAATATATTATTCTAAAGCCATTTGCATTCAAAACCCCTGGACAATATACCAAGTAATAAAATATCCCGTACGAGTTCCGTAGTTAACCTTCCTGTAACAACCATGATGTATTTTACTGCTACACCCGAAATGGTGAATTTGAGTGCAAAAGGATTTTATTGAGCTATTCATTTTAATTTCATGGGCTTGAACACCTTTGAAAGGTTCGGTTGTAAATGACAAGAGTCCCTTTGTGACTTTGTGTTTTAGATTTGGAACACAAAATTAGATTTTATTTTAATTGTTATAACAACGATGCCTGGAATAAAACGTAGTGGTGAGTCTGAATGGAATAGATTGAATGATGCTTGTGATGAATGGAATATATATACATAATGTATATACGACATACTGAGTCGTGATTAAGTTGGTGTGCTGTACAAGTATTCGAAGACGTTATTTGTAAAAATATTGTGCTATCGTAGAGAATGAGACTCTCCCGACAGTTATCGATGCTGACTCAACGGAAGCGGGTTACAAAAAGCGGGTTACAAAATATGTCTCTGACAATAAGAAAGAAAACGGCGCCGGCGTCGCGTCGGCCATGCCGAGTCTAGCCGGGCTACCATAAAACCATCCCACCACCCTATCCCCATAAGTACCATCGGGATTAAACTGGGTGGCAAAGCCCAGTGCAATCCAGGAGGAGGGAACTGTCGCCATAGTCTCGTCTATTATTCAGCAGGATGCACCAGGAAAAAAGTAAGTCTGGACTTTCGATGCATTCGAAACACTACTACAATACTACAGGAAGTCGGGTTCAATAACCTTTAAACGTTGGATCGTAGCAATATGTTACACACGAGGTATAACGACCCTTCGGCACGGCATTTAAGCCTCAATTGGAATTCCTCGTCCCACAAACAAGATTTAGGATTAGTGGATTTATTCATTAAATACTCGTAGTTATATGACATATTAGAGACTATCAACTCTTTTCTAGTTGCTTAGAACACCCGAGAAATTAATTCATATAGTTTGGCAAGGAAGCAGGATATTACTATAATTTAAGTCGAATGTTTTGTGTTTCTGTCTTGTGTTTGTTCGTGTGTGTTTGTGAATAGCAGTTTAATATTACAAAATATTACAAAGGCATGGAGTCTTCTGTTTTATAAATATATTCTAATAGAATACCAATACGATACGAACACAATATTAAAATATACCAACAATGTTAACGCCAGGTTTTGCTAGTAAGTTATGTATATAACGGCTGAAAAACCCTGGTAAATTACAGACACGTTTCATAATAAATAGCCTGTAACGTCGTTAGAATGTTTAAATAAACCCAAATTACCTAACATGTACCCAGAATAAACTTCCAGGCCTAATGGAATGAGGCCACAGGAATAAAAGAATCATTTGTCAACATCTCGGTCTTGAAACTACACTGCGTTGAGAATGAATGCCCCCACGAGGGAAAGGAAGAAAGAAAACAAAAGATCACTTATTAGATTACCTAATAAATATATAGTAAACGCTCAACACACGCATACATGCACACATACACACGTACGGATTCGCTTTGTTTCGAGTTGCATAGACACACAAATGCAACATCCGATTCAGCCAACTGAGAACAAACTAGTATCTGACATAAATGTATGTCCACCAAGACGACAAGAGCACACACAATAAGAAGCGAACCCGGGACCGACTTTATTATGTTATCCTATAACATTGTAACATTCTCGATATATCACTAAAGTACGCGCTTTGTTATAAATAATAATCATATATTTTATTAGAGAATTTAATTTGAACTGTTTCTCAAATATTTTCATAGAAAGAAGCTCCGAGTCGGCTTTACTTTACAACCTAAACACGTAATCAATTTCACGGTTGGTTTTAGTCACGCCTTATCACTCTGAAAACGTTAGAATTATAAAGGTAATATAAAGTGGCGTTTAAAAGGAGTCTGAAACTATTGGTTCGTTCGTTCACCCTGGAGCTAAGGTTGGACAAAGAACGTTACACGCCTCAATGGGTATTCTGGATGTAAAATTAAAATAAAAAAACCGGTAAAAGTGGAGTTGGACGTAAGGTTCCGTACCACTATTATTCTATTCTTTTCAAGAGGTAGAACCGTGTGACAGAATTACCGCGGAGGCACAATAGGGTTGTAGGTATTTGCCACCTTTGGCTACGGAACCGTAAAAATAAAAAAAGTAATGAACGTGTGGCAATTGTCTAGCCTGGCGGGAGACCTCTATTTGCTTAATACAAATCGAACTTGTATGGGACAGTATTCAGAACTTGAGCACTTGAACACTTTTTATTTTCATCCCAGAAAACTGTTTGCGCCCGAGGGATAACAAACAAAAATTAACAGGGAATAGTAGTACGTAATTAATAGTTTTTGTTAAACTCAAGAAAACACGTCACAACTGAGTTTGACCGTAACCATCATCCATGCAACTGGGTCGAAATATCGGCGTACAAAATACAGATCGTGAGTACCCGTATCACAGTAAAGTAAATTAATAATTTTATTAAAATTCCAACAAACGCAGATAACTTTTTCTAATATTCTTTTCCTTTTGGAGTCCAGTCGTAACTTTTAACTCTGCTTGCAAGACTTGGAAGCCTTGAAGCGATTTGGTTGTAACAATGAAAAACTGGCTAAATTCGTGTCGGGCCATTGTAGGATTCCGTAGTTTTAAGTTAACTATAACCTGTTAATTTCTATATTTCTATGCTTCGTTAAACCAACTCTTCAGTTAGTAGGGACCTGACACTTGACTTTACAAAATAAACACTGAATCGAAAAATGGTTCACATCTGCAATATTTTTATATGACCTATCGAACGATTCCCCACGGAGTAAAAGAGAAAAATATAATATCCTTACTTTAAGAGTAGAAACCTCCATTACACATTTTTTTAAGATTTTAATTTTACTTTTGTTGTGCCCATGCCAAATTACCAGCTTTCCATATGAACCTCCATTGATGGACATGGATAAGGATACCTGTTGTTCTTGACTATAGAACCCTAAAAAATCCCTTAAACGGCGCATGTCCCTTGTCAAGGGCTCAAAGCATTTAAGACTGGAGAAATAAAAAGTAAGTATTACATTGCTCATTTTTATCTTAGCTTTTCTGCTTACTCCAGCGTAATGTCATCCCGAAATATTCGCTAAATACTTAATATGAGAACCTTAATTTACTGCGACATTCATGTAGACTTTGTACTTTTCTCTTTATGCTCATAGAGTTTCTGAATTATAATAGGCTTTCTAGAAATTACATTTCCTAAGTGTGTGTGTGTGTGTAAGTGTGTATTGATACACACTTACACTATGTATTAATACTAGTTTCTATGACAATAAAGCACTGTGACAGGCAGAAAGACATCGGAGGCATATTAATAGGGTTCGGTTTGTCATTATTTGAGTACGGAACCCTAAAAAAGAATAACAATAATATTATTACTGAGTATTTCTTGTACGTAATACGTACTATGATGTTTGGCCTTGCTAATGACCTGTCTGTAATATCTATCTGTCTACGGAGATAACGCTACGCGGGCTACGGCGTAGGCGTGGCTGGCGTAGCGTCTACGACGCCCACGTTGTTTTCATATTAAAGTTTCATTTCATATTAAAAATTATTTTTAACATTGTGGTTGTTGTTGTTGTTGTTTTTACCAAACAAGTGTATTGGCCATGCGTGTCGTCATCGATGAATGATGTAATATAATGAATTTAAATTTCTGTTCTTGGTTTGAGTGTGTGTGTATTGTGTGTTGTCCATGGCAAACACGACACAGGGGATCCGATCAGGGGATACGATCCGGGGGTGTGTTAGTGTGTAGCATTACGATGTCAATTGATGAAAACCACATGAAAATCCGGCAATGTTAATTCTAATAAAATTAAAGCATAAATTTAACCAATTACCATAAATAGAGGAGAATATAAATAACAAAGTGGAGGATATTTTAAATGCAAATTTTAGCAGGTCGAGTAAGTATGTTAATTCACCGTTTTACTGATTGTACAGTCACGAGCAATAATGTGTATACATTGTCACGTTTTCTAAAATATCTTAAGTTGTACCAATCTAGAAAGAAGTGAACAACAATTCGTTCTAAATTAACTAACCATTAAACGATGTCAAAATAAGGTATAACATAAAATTTAGAACGAATTGTTGTTGTTGTTGTTCAAGTTAAGATATTTTAGAAAACGTGACAAAGTATACATATTATTGCTCGTGACTGTACTTTATTACTTCATGGTTAAAGTAACGTTAACGTTTTTCTAAAGTACATTTTATCGTTGCGTGGGTGTGTCTGGCGTAACCGAACTCATCTGCGCCGCAACGGCCGCAACTGTCGTAACGCCCGCAATATCCGCAACTGCCGCAACGGCCGCATCGCGAGCAATATTTCTACTAGACGCGTAAATTTATCAAATAAACGTCACTTTATTGTTTCGAGTTTCTGGTGAACTGGTTTATTTTCCGATTGGATTGTAACAAATTGATTCGGTTTATACGAATCGTAACATATTTGATCTCAGTGCTGGCGTACACCTTTCATCTTAAATGAATTTTCCATGTGAAAGTGCTCAAGTGGAGATAGAACAGGCTTATTCAAGTTAGTGCGCTCAACATTTTGGACTGCGCCACTCTAACAGGGGCCATAGTCTACCAATTTATAAATACACTACCTGACCCCGCGAACGTTGTTCCGCCATATAGATTACTTGTAGTGAATGATTTAAATTTGAGGGTAGGGAGGTAAAATTTTGGGATTATGTGTATTTTTTTATGCCACACCATAAAAAAATAACCAAAAAAAATTTGTCCAAATAATGAAAAAAAATTAGGGTGAGCCACCCTTAACATTTAGGGGTATGAAAAATAGATAGCAGCCGATTCTCAGACCTACTGAATATACATATAAAATTTCATAAAAATCGGTCAAGCCGTTTCGGAGGAGTGTGGTAACTAACATTGTGACACGAGAATTTTATTTTATAAGATATTACGGGTGTATCGCGACTTACCTCATGTCTTGATATTGTCCTTTCGTCCGCGACGAGAGCTCACTTGAGACTGTTGCGACTAGCCGTCGCAACTGAATACTCGTCGCGAACGGCTCGTGAGAAAGGACCTCGGAATGGTTCGAAACTAGTCAGGCGACGACAATATACCATGATATACCCGTAAAATGTATTCAAACACTCACGAATCACTCAGTACTAAAATAAATGCTTCAATTGCGTCGTGTCGGAATAGTTTGGCACATGTCGTACACCAAATTTGTCAAACTATTCCAACAAAAATTAGCAGACTTGTACCACAGGTGGGATTGCTATTTTATGTAAATAACAATCGTTTACGGTCACACTGATTAACAAGCAGACATGCCATCCGATGGTAAGTGATCACCGTCGTGACCAGTGTATCATGAAAGGTGTCATCCTGGCTCTCTGATACGGTACCAGTCCGATTGTCGCACCGGTTGTAACTGAATCCCACGGAATACAGAAAGAAGTGGAAATCGTACAAGTGTTGATTAATAAGAAAACTACGGTAGCAAAATAAACACAAGTAAATCCCTAATCGTATTATTCACACTAAGAAACTTACATTTTTATTGGTTGGTACTTGTCAACTTCAAATAGTCTATCAAACCGGCTCATTATAGTTGAAAATGCACCTTAACGATTTATCTTAATTTTTATTTTTCCTTGCCATATTTGGTGTCTTGTTACCTTTATCAATTAAGAACATAACAGTTGTAAAGATTTTCTTTCCACCGCTAGATGTCAAAATTTTACGTAACAACTAATTTTATATACTTAAAACTGTAAGAAATAAAGTTGACATTATGTTGTTCGGCAATTACGCGGAGCTCCGCGCAACCTTAGTCCGTGTGCCACGCCTACTTCGCACTTCCACTTCTTTCTGTATTCCGTGCTGAAACCCGTCAAAACATTTGAGAACGCAAAGGTATATGAGAAAACTAAAATTGGAAGCCTTTAATTAACACAAATAGAACCCGAAACAATGATTGTTAGAAAAATATACCTAATAAAAAACTACGTTTAGGGCAGTTAATATTTTTATGACAGACTTTCATCGCTTTGAATTTTGAATACATCCATTCAGTTCAAGTAAAATAAATTACCATTACTTAACAATACTCACTTCAGTAAAAAGTACGATAAGATCTATTGTTACGAGAAATATTACAATCCTTGTCAGTGATATGTTCCGAAAGGATAAAAGGTTTACTATTATATAAATATAGAGTACAAAAGATCAAATACGCTGAAAGAAAGCTTAATAATGACAATAATAAAAAAAATCCAACAAAGACCGACTCTGCAAATAAAAAGATTTCTAAGATAATCCCATGACTACAAAGATTTTATATTTTACCTCGTTTTACAACATTTTACGTACCTACAAAGCTTTTAGCAGTCGAGTTATTAATTATACTGAAACGTTTTTTAATGTTTCTAATTCAGTCATTTACTTAATATCAGCTATCCCGCGGAGGTCGCCCTTGGTAATTTGTTATTAAGGAACTTTTAAATTAAAAAACATCTCAGCATTACTTAAGGTTTCAATATTACCGTAGCAGAGAAGCCCCCGACTAAGCTAAGAAGGCTAATTAGAGACATTTCCAAACTGGTCTTAAATATAGGGTCAATAAATAAATTCTTGGCCAAAGTATTCGAGACTTCAGCGTATTAAGGCCTACTACGTTTCTACACAAAATCTTGTTTATTTTTAGAACGACAGCAAACTTTTCCTAAGTACTTTACTCTTCCTTATTTCTTCGCCACCAACGCACGGGTGACGCCTTTGGAATACCAAGTTCAAGTATATGAAGTAACAACCTATGTCCGTATGCAATTTGAATACTCTGTCTTTGTTCTGGGTGCGAGTTCTTGTATAGTGTGTTTTCACACCCTCGACACAAGAAATCCTTTTGTAGGAATGTTAGTGTGTAGCGTTATTTTTTTTATTTATTATGAATGTATAAAGTTATTGTAGGTATTCGTAATAATTTATTTAATTATGAATAAGAAAACCATGCTTTTCATTTATTTTTAGAGTAGAAAAAAATCACATTGATCCATTTCTTGAAGTTATAACAAAGGTCATGGTCAAGGGGCAGAGTTTAAAATATCAAAAATAAATAAAGTTTTTATGCCGCCCAAAGGCGTTAGTGGTTGCTTACTCGGTCGATCACTTGAATCGACGCAACCCACCGGGCATGAGCGCTTTCATTATATTAGCTATTTAGCTTCGATAATCTTCCGGCTAATTCTAAGCCAATAAAGTATCTTTGCTTTGACTTAAGAATTACAATTTCATAACCGCCGAACAAGCCTCATTAATTCCTTTTGTCATTCCATTACAATAAAAATAAAAATTGGCGTACAAGGAAAAAAGTTAGCGTAAATAGCAAAGAGCCTTCGGCATGTTATTTCTCCCCGGATCGTTTGCGGGCGAAACATCTGGAGTCGGGACCAAGGCCGGCAGCAGGGATGCGATCATGACCTACTTCGATGTCAATATCAAACCAGACGTCACACGCATGTGTAATGCTTTCAGGCTGGGCGTATGCTGGAACGCAGGCGACGCAGTTCCACGCAGCGCAGAACTGAGCAGATTTTGTAAAGTATGGAACGTCATTGAGCTACGTATGCTGCGACGCAGGCACGTCAGACGTTGACATGTGTCAGTCCTGCTCTGCGTCCCGTTGTAGAGCCGGCACAGATTTCAGCGCCACGCGCGGCGTAGTTTTGTTGCAATGACAGTCATGACAGAACGTTTAATAGAATCATTGTCAAACGTCTATTGTTTGTACTAGCTAAGATGCGAATGAGTTGCGTCGCAGCATACGGAGGGGGCACATGTCTGCCTCAACTGCCCTGAGGTGTACTGATCTGTGATTTGCTGTACTGCGTCGCCTGCATTCCAGTATACGCCTAGCCTCATTCGTGGAATGATAAGTACTAGCAGTTTTAACCCGCGACGCAAAAAGAAAGGTGTTATAAGTTTGAAGTGTCCATGTGTATGTTTATCTGTGTATCTGTCTGTGGCATCGCAGCTCCGAAACGAATAGACCGAATTAGATTTATGCTGACGTAATCGACATGCATACATAATGTTGCGTTCGATCCTAATAAATCCCACAAATCTCTCCTTTCCCCAAGGCTTATCCATATTAGTATAATGATTTGGGACATTGACCCAAAAAAATTGTACTACCTACCTTGCGACTACGACTGGGCAGAAGTATCTAACTTTAATGGTTATCAAAGACATGTACAATATGTGTAATTGAGTAAAAATTAAACAGGTACCAATTTCAGTCCAGTTTTATAATGTATGTCAAAAACTCAAGTTTTCTATTAAACTGAACTAAAGAAGTTGTGATAAGCAAAACGCAAGTGCCATTTTGTTTCAGTAAACGGGCCTATTTAAAGTTGTTACCTAATTAATGGGAGAATAAGAGACAAATGTTGCCGTGCAGCGCTGGGCGGGAGGGAAACTCTAGCCTCATTAACAATGTTACTAACTAACTAAAGGGCGTTTATGTTTAAGGCGCGACCCCGAGCAAAGAACCTTGAGCGTATGAGCCTATGTAACGTATGAGCCCCGCGCACGAGTTACAGAGCTGAATTCGCGTGTCATTTACGTTTATAGGTAATTAAACATCCATTTTAGGTCTCACCGACCAAAATGTTCGTTATTAAATTGTCTATCAATAATTTCAAATTAAAACATTATGTTGTTAATGAGCGTATGCAAGAAATCTATGTTTTTCTATTCATTTTAGTGGTGTTTTCATTACGCAATTTAGTTACATATTTATTCTTAAAAATAATTGGCTAGATCAATACGAAGATAACGAATTGTAAATTGTAAATTGTACAAATTTAATGTATATTTTAATATTTAGTATTTATTTCCACTGACGAGTAGATAGCCTCTAAAAACTGTAAATAATACGCGTCATAAGGCTCCGCGCAAATTGTCACTTCGGGAAATATACGCCGAAAATATTTATTTAGTGAACGTCATGGCTTCCGAAAGATATAAAAATAAATTAACACTCTTCTCCTCGCATTAAGATTAGTGTGATGGGTGGCTTGGACAACAAAAATAAAACATCGCTAACACCCATGACTCGAAAACTCAGGTTCGAAGAGGGGTATTAAGATGAAATGTGCACCAGTTTTTAAGTCAGACCTCCAAATACAAGTGCGAAAACCACATAAAATTTAATTTAGTTGTTTTTGCGAGATGCGCTGACAAAATACAGACAGACAGACAGACAAAAATTCTAAAAATATTACTTTGGCTTTTATTGGAACTATGAAAACCTTTCACACATATTTTGTTAAATATCTCCTTATACAGGCATATAAACCAGTTCCAGTTTTATTATAAATATGGGTTATAGATAACGATTTATTATTATCGTGGTTAACATATAATTGAGCATGTTTTACCGATTCTATTTATAGACGTCACAGAGGGCTGTATCCCGAGCGAGCTCTGATTTGTCGACCGTACCTCAAGGCCAGGACTGATACACCCAACCTTGATCGCTCCTGACGATGCATCGACCTCGTTATATCGATTTTAAAACTATATTATCGCGGACACTAAACATTTTAAATGTAAATGAGTACTCACGATTTTGAATGGTTTTACTCGTTAAATTTTACGTGATTTTTTTAAGTAATACAATTTACTCATAAACTACGTCCCTGCCAAATTTCATCTTTATAAGTCAAGCAATTTTTGAGATTTCGTGTTTAGTCTGAGAGTAAGTAGTTTAAAAAAATTATGTACATTATTTATCATTATGTACATTTATGTACATTATTTATTATTTATCATTGCACTTCACATAGCAAAGGTTTACTAGTTGGAAATAGGATAACTGTCTGACTCATATCCTATTCATGCGATAATAACAAAAAATATAAATAATTTAATAACCTGATTAAAACATCCAATGCAACTGGAGACAATGAACAGATACTATACAGTCTATACACTACACGATAAATTGAACACAGTACAAAATTTAAAAAATATTTAAATAATGATGAGTGTTAATAACGTTACGTTTATAACCAACTCACGTCGTTAGTTAACAGATACAAACATACAATTCTAATAAAGATATCAATAAAGGAAATCATTATCTAACGGATGAGTATTGTCGACATAAATTACAGACCAGAATTACATTGTACTAACAGTTAGATTATAGCTACACCACATATACTGTGATGACGTAATTGATATAAAATTTTGAATAAATTAATTACTTTAAGGTTAGTAGACTTAATAAACTTATAATAATAAGATTTGTAACTTTATCCTGATAACTGAAATATTAACACGTGAGGTAAGCTGCGATATACGCATTACACACAACGCTTACTGCCATTCATATATATGCCAAAGAAACGAGTATAATAAAAATATTATTTGACAAAAAAAAATTGTATTTTTTTGACTTAGCATAAAATATTAAATACATACATTTAAGGTTATATCTTAAATTTTCACCTTCTTACTCCTACCCCCCGATATTTAATCGCCTTTAGTATTGATTTATTTATTTTAAACTTTTGCACCATACAAATTTGTACAGTAACAAAGTATTTTTGTATGATCCTAATCACTACAAGTAATATGGCAAAACGACGTTCGTTGGGCCATCTAGTATATACATATAATTTGATATTTTATGTTAAGATCCGACAAACGACCAGACGAGCCATCTGATGTTATCTCCGTCACCCATAGACATCAGTTACACTAAAGGCATCACGCTGCCGACCAAGAAAGAAAGAAAGAAAGAAGAGAAAGGAACTAGAGAAAGAATATAATGGCTCTAAAACCCAGGTGGAACTCATAAATACTTTGTAAATTGCTTCATACTCCCAGGCGACTTAGCACAGCTGTGCACCAACACAACATGAATATCTCGAGAGCTCAATCGATCGTTGTTCTAAAGAAAAATAATTAACGCTACGAGTGTTTGTCGGTAGGTACTTAATGTTATTATCACAGCGTAAAAAAGTATATTTATTAGACTGTGCTATTTTAATAATGACATAATAAAATACTATTTGTATTAAGTAACAATTTTGAAGTGAAAACTCCTTAAGCATCGTTGTGATTGGAAAGTCAGTGAAACGGAAATGACGCGAAAAAGCGACCTTCATAGCTACTATAAGTAAAGCTAAAATCATTTTCCTAGTAAACGCATTCCCAGGAAATGGAAATGGAATACCCGAGGAATAGAAAATACAAGTTTATATGAATATTCTAAGGAGAGAATTGTAAACAAAGTCTGATCGCTTTTCTGTATGAAATTGTTTCTTGTTCGCAGAAGTATACATCGATCAAAAATTATAAACCAGTAATTATAAGATAACGTTAATATCCGACTACGTAACGACTCCGTAGCCTAGTTGGTAGTGACCATGCCTGCAAAGCAAGGGGCCCTGGGTTCGAATCCCGGCCGGGCAAATATTTATGTAATAAATCTTGTGTCTATTCTATGTGATAAATAAATATTTATTCTGCAGTCATGGGTATTAGTGAGGGGTAATCGTGTTGTGGCATTTGGCCGGCTTGGTGAACTATGGCCTGTATCCCCCACATTCCAATAGACCCATGCCAAGCAGTGATAAGGTACGACTCATGCTTATATTGAGCATGCTCAAAAATCAACAGTCGTGCGTTAATCGAGCATGCAACCTGCGGCGCGGGACACAACAGAGTGAAACAGTGACAGTGTGACAACACAGAACAGTGTGAAGTGGAAGTTAGCTATATGTCATACAAAGATACTGTAACACATACAAAGATACTGTATGTATGGACAAGGAATAATAATACCACTTTCGACGTTATTTGTCCCCGGCAAACGAACGGAGCGACCCGTCCGCTCCGTGCGTCGTAGGGATTTATTTTTCCAAGAGATCTGCTGCGTGCGTCGTCGGAGGGATTTATACTTACCCCGGGGATCTTCGGTATCCTTGGGGACTAACACCAACATTTTCTTAAGTCCGATGAAATTGAACGAATGTTTTCACTTGCAACACTTCTCACACTGTATAGGTACTTGAATTTATGTTTAAAAATAAAAGGCAAGTTTCATTTTGTGGGATATACTAGAATGACTATGATTTGAAATCAATAGACTCCTAATAACAGGCGAATGACTTGTGCCAACACATCTGGCTTATAGTACCGATATAAATTCGTGCCGTCTCGTTCTTTCCCGTTTCTTAAATTCATCTATTTCTTTCCAACGTTTCGTGTGGCCTTGAATTAGCCAATCACAGCGTTGAATTAGCCAGTCCCCCCGCTTCGTCTTACCTCAGCTAGTTGCCAGAATGCATTCAATACGGAAACCAAACATTAGGTGTCTATTGGCTGTGTGGTCGGTGACCTAATCTATGCACTGGTTCTTTCGCAGTTAATTCTCGTCCTAGCAATGAATCAGGATCGTAGCCCCGGATCATTATTCATTCTGACTTTGTGACGTAACAATCTCACCTCTATTGTAATCCGTGTCATTTCACATCAGGCAGCTACGTAATATCCGCACTGCAATGTCATTATCCGGTCTACCGGTACTACGTGACCGGATTACCCGGACAGTGTACCAGGTCAAAAATCTATAAAATTAAATTGCCCATTTATTTTTTGTCCAATAAATAATTGTTCAATAAAATGTTATATTTACAATTAAAAAGATTGTGTTAAGTATACTGTTATTTCACGTATTTTAGTTTCAATGGTAACGAATGGCTATACTCGTAGATGGTAGAACCCACTACACCCACTAGCAGAAATAGTGTTAAGATTTATATTAAGGACCTTTAAACGAGGAATTCTTGTATTATAATGCCATTATGTTGTAAGATTAATAAAAACGTCAGTGATAATTCCCAACAGGCTTTTTGTAAAAAGATAAAATGTCTAAAGAATTTCCCTGCATTTAATTAGTTCTCGAGCTGCATTCGAGACTTTAATTCGCTATAACGAGAAGATAATCAGGTTTGACAACCGGCTCCGGCTTTTGCAAGCTTTGTGGGATTAAATAAGATTTCCGCGAAGCGAAAAGGAATACGGGTACTCGTTACATCGCGTAATGAACTCATACAGACGTCAAATCATTACGCTGTGGTAAAAATTATATCTTTTTATCTGATATCTTTTTCCTAATAAACCACTTATTTTGGTCAGAATTTCTATATTTACTTTTAATTTTACATTGGGCATTAATCATTAATTTATCTTTTTATTCGATAAATAAAGAACATGTGCAAATATAATTCCTGCGGATTTTCAACCATCTTAATTATCTACAACTTGAACGTACATATATAGTTACCTAAGATCCGCACTTCGCAAAGCTAGTAAACTATGAGCCCACAAGCCCAGCAGTGGGCCAGTGAGTGCATATTATGGTGATGAAAGAGTTACCAAATCAGTTTACGATCTATCAAATAAGTCGACCGAAAGCCGCTAAATGTATAAAATAAACCGAGTCCCAGATAATAAGATCAAAGAAAGTTGAACGGTGTCTGGCGGTGGGGCTTACAATAACTTAATTAAAATTAATTAACTGCCATGTTGCCGGGCAGTTTAACTTATGGAAATTAACATCGATAAATTTGATATTCTGATCAATCAAGTTCTTGACTGAAACGATTTTAACGCTTGTTTTTAGTTCCTTTCAATTTTGTGTTCTGTAATTTTTAGAAGATTCTATTTAGTTACAAAAATAACAATAACACGTTACGTAAGCGTTAGTACACAATAAGAATACGTGTTCCGCCACTTTTTTCTTAAACAATAAAGTTAAAGTCAAAGCTCCTTGTCATCGATACGTTATAAAAAATGAAGTGAAAGTCAACTTAAAGCTCCTTGTAATCGATATGTTATAAACAATAACGTGAAAGTCAAGTCAAAGCTTAATTGATATGACTGCTATATAAACAATAAAGTTAAAGTCAAATCAAAGCTCCTTGTAAGCGATGTGTTATAAAATTCCATAATCGCCTGTTGCTTCGGTTGACATGTTAAGCCCGTTATTAATCCATGTCGGAATTCCCGACTGCATCGTAAAGGTGGAGGTTCGCGGCCGAGACCGAGACAAGAGACCGCGACCGTCACTTGACGATAGGCAATGTATAGGCGACATCTCGCGATCGAGACCGAGACGGTCTCGCGCTTCTATACAAAGTCACAGTCGCGGTCTCCGGTCGCAGTCTCCGGTCTCGGTCTCCTGTCTCGGTCTCGGCCGCGAACCTCTACCTTTACATCGACTCTTCAGTTGGTAAATGACTCGTATTCCCGAGCAGGTACTTTCTTCTTTCTTCTCTATTCATTCTTGGCCAGCGACGTATATGTAAGCAATTGTTTGGCCAATGACGCCTTTATTGTACTGATGTACATGGGTGACGGTCGCCACTTACGTACCACAGCCTACACTGACTCAGATGCGACATCTTAGTCCTCATGGGTAGCAACGCATCTGTGACCGAATTAGAACAAGACTCTTACTAATAATTACTAACTGGGCTATTACTAACAATAACTAACAGGACTATCACTAACAATCCCTGTCCCAATCCTCATACTTACTAACAAACTAACCATCTAATGTTCTAACACTGTCTTCTAACCGGACTAACCATCCTAGTGCCCAATTAAGCGTTGTTCTAGGTCGGTCGCAGTTGTCATGGGCGGCAGCGGAAGGTGGTGCTGTATGCTCGTTTGCTACCTGAATTCAATAAAAAAATCCGATCGCGACTTCGCCATGGTGAAATTCGGTTTAATGAACTCGATAGTTTTTTTAAGTATTTCAAGACAAAACTTTATACAAAGTCGGAGCCCCCCTTTTACCGCTAAAGGGGAGAGGAATTTCTAAAAATCCTAGCATCATTTGAAGAACCTATATACAAAGTTTCAAGTAAATCCATTGAAGAAATGAAAAAAATCTTTCGGTTAATCTTCTTTTTTTTCACGCTAAGGGGGGAATTTCTAAAAATCCTCTCTTAGTGCTCCCCTACACTCCCCAAGGAACATACATGCCAAATTCAGCTTCTTCAGTAGGTACTTTCGTCTTTGCGTTGTCACTAAGTAACGGACGACTTTTATATACCTACATAATATATTGATTAAGATATATTGATTAAGCTCAAAGAACTTGATGGAAATTTTCTTTGCCTCCTTAGTAACGAGAATAAAACCATGCCCTGAAGGAAAATTAGTTAATGCAGATAGGTTTTGCTATTGTTGTTCAGATTTATTTTGTTAAAGAATTTTCGGAATATCTATCTAATTTGAATAAGGTATTTTATTATAATCACTTTATATTTTCTTATTTTCGTTTGCTTGATATAATTCAGTTAATTAAAAAGGAAGATTTAAAACATCCCAACGAGTAACTTTAATAAATGAATCAAGAATTATTTAATCAACCATCATGAATTATTTCCAAATAAATCTATTAAGAAAAATATTTTTTCTTATTATTATGAAATCACAAAAACTTTATTAGTTTCACATTTAAATGCCGTTTTTAGCTTTCAAATTATCATAAAAAAACACTTATTGCAATTAAGTTATACAATAAAGAAAATTTCAAACAACTATAAGATTATTTTTATATTTAAAGTCAAGTTTTATATCTCATTCAAGAAATTATGATTTATTTTTGAAAAGTTTCAACTGAAATTTGACAACTGAAAATTGAAATAATTCAATTTCACAATTTTTTTAGCCAATATAAAAACGTATTTAATTTTATTTTTATAATAAAAAAATACTTCACATTAATATTCTTCATTAATCCCCTCACTAATATTTTAAAAAATGTTCAAATAGAAACACTAAGAAATCACTCCGAATTCTCGAAACAAAAAACTATATCGCTTTATACATACAACGCAATATTTTAAGTACGCAGTAAGGCGTAATACTAAAAATCCGCACTTATTAATCTTAAAAGAAACTTAAAGAGAGCACTAACCTCCACTGGCGCGTGCTTCTCTGGAGTCGTCAACGATCAACAGGTGGGGTCGTCTCGCTCGTCCGAGCTCGAGCTCGGCAGACGCGGTGCTTGCGACTCGCGGGACGCCCATCGCGGCCGGCGGTCTGGGCGCGAATGAGCCCTCCCTGACTCCCTGTGCCGCTGCAAGTTCAGGTGGGTAACGTAACTCTTCTTAGATTTCAAAAATCGAACTCCAATGTAATGTAGCTGACAATTTGAACATGGAATAATAGCGAACGCAAAAGTATTCTATGGAAAGTGGCGCCGCTAATTTAAACGTTGGCGTTTTCAAACCACACCTTGCGACTAAGTGCGATTTTCAGAAAAACTAACACCTTTGTTAAAATACTAGCAATTGTTCAGGCTGGACTCGAGTTTAGAAATTACTGTAATTTTGTTTTGAAAATAAGGAAACTAAGAACAAAGATATTGATCTTCTCAATTCCCCGTCTTTCAGGCATGTCCAATCTATACGTTTCTAGATTTCGTAGTTTGGGTTCTGCGATGATGAATCAGTTGTGAGGACAAGTCGGTTCGGTCCCACGTCATTTCCTGTACGTGTAAACTGTGGAACGAACTTCCTGCATCGGTGTTCCCACAGATATGACATCCTTCAAGAAGTGGGTCCATCACTTCCTTGCCGGCAACGCGTTGGTTACGCCTATGGTTTGCTAATGTCATCATTAGCATCACCCGTCTGCTCAATTGCCTGCTGTGGGCATAAATAATGTTTTTAAAATCCCGCCTCAACATGAAATATAATTAGCAATTGCTTACAGTGCAGATAATGAAAGGGGCGCAGGTTTATTTACGTTACTCATTCGGAATTTTCCCATGTAGCCGATGGGCACATCTGGATAGAATTCGTGTAGCATATCACAAATAAAATATACTTTATGTATAACCAGTAGCTTCTCTCGTTCGTTTCGGGAAATGTATGCCTTAGTTACTCGAAAAAATGTTTACTGGGAATAATTTAAATTGACATAAGTTTCTTTATTATTTCTGAACAGATTGAAAACGAACTCTAAAAATAGTTTGAGTTGTTTCTGAGATTAGCGAGATCTAACGCAAACACAAACAGATAAAAATTGTAAAGGACTTTGTTATGGGATTTATTGCGTTAATTATTGTTTTAGGGATAAAATAGGAGAGGATAGGAAAATATCTTCGATGTTCTCGATTACTTGCAATTTACTTACATAGATGTAGCAGTCGTGGTACTTTAATAAAGCTTATGCGACCCCCTCTATTACTATCTGATTTAACGACGTCTTTTAATGGTAAAAATGTTTCCGCCTCCGCCCTAAACCGTTTATGCGTTTTAGCTTTACGTACCAAATCCCCATCCCCATCCCAATCCCTATCACCGTTATTAGAATCCCTCGGCTCAGGTACGAAAATAAGCGATCATGAAACTGATTTTCGGTTTATCCTCGCTTCGCAGATTTTACAGTATTGAACGAGCGGTAGAGTTTTCGATACCAAAACGGTAATTGCGATTGTTATTGGTACCAATACAATTTTATTATTGAGCTTGAATATTGTAATATCTGTTCAAATCAGACTGTCATCGTTATTGCTGTGGCAGGAAAACTGTATTTTTGCTGTGTGCTTGAGTTTTTACGATCTCATAAGCCAGACTTGAATAGCCCGGCGGTTTGATGAAGGTACCTTCTCACTTCTTCTACCTCAGTATGAGGAGAGACCCGTGCTCAGTATTGGGCCACTAATCCAAGCCAGCCTTGGCGCTGTTGGCCCGGTGGGGTGTGCCAATTCAACATGATCGACCGAGATAAGTAACAGCGGTATGTGTCACCGCTGGTGGCATTTACTTTTTTGAGGGATTCCGTGCTTCGGAGGTCCGTCCAGGTTATTATTACTAGATAGCAGTCGTTAGACCGTGTTGGAAGCCTTCGGGCGGTACAATAATTTCCAATGATTGGGTTAGCCACTACCCCTCCACCATTTCACACTGAAGCAGGGTAGTGGATGCTGTAGGTCTCCTCAATTACGTATACCCGATACCCTTGCCATGTAATAGGACATTAAATATTTGAAAGTATTTGAGCGCACATCGGCTTTGTCGCTCGTAAGTGATCGGTAAAATAAACAACGTAGGAAGTCGGTGAAAGTTGAATACGTAAACACTACGAGCAAACCTTCAAGAAATCTCTAATGCTTTCGAACTTTTTAACCTATAAAGATTACAATCAAATGGATCAACAAAGCTTGAGAGTTGAAGTATACTTTCGACTTGCGACTCACTGTTCAATCACTCACTCTTCATTCATATAGCATTCGAACCCAGGCCTCGCAATTCGGAAGTCCAACATTCAACCCGCCTCGATGTCATACAATGGATTATAACCTTTATAGAAAAATTAAAGTATAAAAAGTAGGAACTCACAAAAATTTATATTAATGGTCGACGATAAAGCGGTCGGCGATAAATACCGGAATGTGATGGCATTTGAACGGTTTTCAGTCGTCTGAGGCGGACAGCGACCGAACTGTGTTACCACGTATTAAAAATCGATCAAATCCGAGTGGAACAGGAATCGAAACGGTTCCGTATTAGGTATAAACTAATATCGTTTTCTTATATTTATATAATGTAAACTTTTCTCTAAAATAATTCACTGAAAAGGTTTGCAACATTTAAGTAAAAATACAAAACATTTTTTACTTATTATTTAGACTTATGTATAAATGTTTCGTTGCATCCGTTGTGCGTAATCCTAAAACATAAAAATACTTTGAATTTTTTCAAGCGTTTTAATAACTAATAAATAATATGTCATCATCATTTTCTCTATCTAACACTATATTAAAAGAACCGCGTGATAGCTATTCTCACCGAAAATATTTATGTGCATAAAAATTTATAAGCAAACAACATTATTAAAATACAAACCTTGAATTATCGTAAAGAATGCGTCGATGCAATATTACAAACCTTAAAATACTCGAAATTTTAATAAAAAATCAAAACATTAACACACTTACGATCATAAATAACACATCATCTTTTAAAAACGCTCACACGTACAATCCCCCGTACCGTGGATACCATGGAGACAAATGAGACATGCAACCTTGACCGGAATACAGACATTGATCCTCTAACAGCTCCGAACGGAAAACGAACCCAAAATTGCTTCACAGGCGTCATATTAACCAGGCCACGAGGCCGGCTATCACCAACCCATAATTACTCTAAAATTAATTCGAAACGTACATTGTAATTACTTAACCCCTAGCTCCTCAAAGGCGTCTCGACCTTGAACTTAGAACATTAATTACAATTATTTTAACATAACGTTAATTAGAACACTTGTACAAATCACCGGTTAACATTCATTGGGAGACACACGACGGAAAATTAGATCCAGTTTCTAGATTAACGGTGTTTACAGACAAACAATTGAACCAAATCGTGACTGATTCATCAATTAACACTTTCACTGCGGCGATTGTAATTTTATTTATTTATTTAAGCTTTATTGCCCACAATATAGAATATTACGGTATAAATGGCGAGGTTAATGATAATTGCATTCTCTACCGGCTTACCATTTTGATTAATAGTAACAGCGAAATAATAACCATTTTTATTAGTAATTTTCTATGGCAAAAAATACGACGTCTACCTGATCCGCAGCCAAAATTTAGCTTGGATCGTAGTCACGGCCAGTGACATATTGTGAATACCCGCATCATAGTTAAATGCGCACAGTCGACCATGCATTATATTATAAGCTTCGTCGTAATTTTACTAACTTATCCAGAGATATAAGTAGATAGAGATTACAGATGGATAGATGATTGAAACGACCGTTATATGGATACTATTGAAAGGGTTGAAGTAACAACAACATTCTAGTCTACTAACAACAAAATACGCCGGAGTAACATTGAATTACGCTTCATATCTCCTTAATTACGAAGAGGGATTGCTCTGGTAATAGACTGAAGTCATGTTTGTTTTGCAACGAGTGCAATCCACGTGTGCGCTCACCAAAACAAAATTGGATCACATTCCCATTTGAGCGATATTACACGTACATTTGTTGAAATGTTTTAATATCCGCACTGTTGGTCACGGTGTAAAATGAAATTGAATATGCCCTACAATATTACAAATATGAGATAAATTTCGATTTTATGTCGTTGTTGATGTGAAATTCGTTTAATATTTGTATTAAGCCGCGACGTAATTGTATTTTGTACTAGTAAACCCGATTTCGCTTCGCTACGGAAAATATAGTAGCCTAGTAACCACACTCGAAAATTCGCAGACATTAGGTAGAAAAATTACAGGTCACGCGATGTAAGGAACTTTTTACCGTTGCGTTGACATTTAACGTCATTGCATAATAATAATACACTTACCAGTATGTATATTGTATTCACAGTATTTGTATAAAATAGACCTAAGGTTAGAAGTTTTAGTAATTCACACTACAAATATGTTTTAAAATGTGTTTCAACAAACGGCATGGGCCGGTATGTACGGTTTCACATCAAAAATGAAAATAGTTTAAACAGTACAAAGTTACCAGCCACGTGTTTTAAATGTGGATTTGTCCAAACGATACACCTGTAGCGACACGACATTTTTGATACAAATTGGAACGTCACGACACGTCGTGTAAAAAGCTTGGTAGTGTACATAGAATACTTATATTAGGTATTGTGCATAGCTTTGCGCTCAAAATTCGATCATAATTAATTCTGCCAAAGGGTCACTTACGTTAACACTAAAAATAAGATAATATTTATCTGGCTGGCACATCATTTAAGTTGTCGCAAGAAATAAGATAAAATTTAGTTTTCAAGTCATTATATCATGATAATCTTTATTTCACAAATATGTCGACCATATTGATATGACCATACGTGAAAGTGAACCCCAATAATTATAAAGTTCTCTCTCAAAAGACTGCAATGTAATCACGTAGCAATTCGCAGCACTGCCGCTACGCCGCGTAGCGCTGCAAAGAACCTCGTAGCGCCACTTGATTGCACTTTGAGATTATGTATTATGTACTTAAGAAACTATATATTTCTTCCTTTATAGATTTAAGATAGCATAGCGCATGCAGCACCATCATTCCGCTGCCGAAATAGCCAACAGTGATCAACGCAGAACAAGACTCAAATCAGAACAACGATGGTTAGTAAAGTTGGCAGACGGTGTTAGAGCGTTTCGACGATTCGAAGAATCCTGGGTTCAATTTCCAGGGAGAAGAAATTTGAATGATGAGTTGAAGTTTCTGTTCTTAATCTGGGTGTGTCTTCATGTCTTTGTAAGTTATGCACGACATAAGGAATCCTCCTAAAGTGGGACTTGGTTATATATTTACTAGCTGACCCAGCGAACGTCTTTCCGCTATTTAGATTACTTGTAGTGAACGATTTAAATTTGAGGGGTGGGGGTAGGGAAATGAAAATATGGGATTATGTGTATTTTTATGCTTAATCCATAAAGAATTAGAAATTTGTCCAGAAAATAAAAACATTTTAGGGGTGTACAACCCTTATTTATCACTTAGGAGTATGAAAAATAGATAGTAGCCGATTCTCAGACCTACTAAAATTTTATAAAATTCGGTCAAGCCGTTTCGGAGGAGTATGATAACTTACATTGTGACACGAGAATTTTATATATAAGATTAATTTATGGTCCGTCAATCTGCCAATCCGCACTTGGCCGGCGCGGCGGCGTGGTGGACTATGGCTTGTAGCTCTCATTGTGAGAAGAGACCCGAGTAGGACTTAAGCTCAGTCACTTGTAAAATACACCAGATTTCAAATCACTACGCAACCGAGCTACTTGATTATAAGAAAAACTAATTAGATGAATAAACAACGAGTAAACAATGAAATTTTCCATAAACAGCCAAAAGCATTGGAAAGAGAAATGAGCTTTTCCGAGAATTCTCCCTAACAAAGTTTTTTGCAAACTTCATTAATCAGATCCAACTTGAACGATAAAACCGTGATGTGGTTCCTGGAACCCGCTTCGGTAGAATAACGCTGAAGGGGATTTTCTCATTATAATCGGTTAGGGTGCTTTCCCATCCGCTCTATAGACTCGAGGGTTTAGCCATGGCAATCCGTGTAGCGCCGACCACAAAGCCCATAGACTCCTAATAACAGGCGAGTGGCTTCTGTCAACACATCTGGCTTATAGTACTGATATAAATTCGTGCCGTCTCATTCTTTCCCGTTGCTTAAATTAATCTATTTCTTTCCAACGTTTCGTGTGGCCTTGAATTAGCCAATCACAGCATTGAATTAGCCAGTCACCCCGCTTCGTGTTACCTCAGCCAGTTGCCAGAATGCATTCAATGCGGAAAATCAATGGCTGTGTGGTCGGTGCCGTGTAGCCATGCGCCTTCGATCGATAGGTATGTGTATCAACAAATAATCTCATCGATTGTCCTTTATCGGCCTTCAGCCGCCTTTCCATAACTCAACCTTGATCGTTGAAACACACCCCTTCCCAATCTTCTTGGTGAGTTTGCGAACATCACAAAACAAAAATTATTCTGTTACAAGTACACTCGACTGTTATCGGTGTATGGGTATTCGATAAGAAATCACTTCGTTTTTATAAGTAATTTATCTGTAACTCATGCAAACCAATCTGATCAATTTGGATTTCGGATCTCTTATATTCCAAGAACATTATTTTCTTGCTTCTCTTTATTATCATTGCGACATGACGCGGATGAGTGGAAGTGATGCGTTGCAGTAGCAGAAGGATTAAAGAAGAGAATACGAGCTCCCAATTGGATACAAGCTTCATTTTTGATGCGTTAAATAAAAAAAACTAGATGTACATTTCTACCCTATAAACAAATATAATATTATAACTCCGAAAGTCTTTTATAAACGAAAAGTACAGTATGGATTGTTAAGTTGATACAAAAAACAGTTTAATGCAATAAACTTTGTGTAACAAGGTTTGGTCCATACAATGAAGAAGCACCTTTATACATTTGACGACGTTTAATGAATAATGATTGAGAACCGCCCTAGCTTGTGTCCCCTGTCTAGTCGATTGTTTACTCTATGGATTAACTAGCCTGCTAGACCTGCGAGAAATTATACTTACGCGAACGACTGAAATAGCTTGCTAAAGACTAATCGATACGTACTAACCGTAACTTGGCGCTGTTATAAATTAGAAATATAAATTCATTCAATTTCATTTCATAACATACGAATACGTTTAAATTAAAAACTAGTGACCTCCGCTCTGCACTGGAAATTCAACCGTAATTCTTTTCAACAAAGGGTTACTTCACATTGACGACGTGAGTGTAAATATTTTCTTCAATAATAAAATTGTATTTGTAACTCATTTTATAAATATATTATTTAGCTTTCTGTGCTTCTTTTCTGTATAAACTTTAAATTAATCTCAGACTTCTATTTGCGCGCATTTTTCTTATAAACCTTTGCATACCACAAAGGGTTTCTCTTGAAGTATTAATACAAGGTAATTGAGATGTCTAACGAACTTAGCTACATCATAGAGGCCATTTATATCGGATCTCACTGTATTGCTAACTTGGAATATTCTCTTGAAATAATAGTACAGGTCAGTGTCAAAAATTATAGATTGAAAGACTTCTTTTAGAAGTTAATTAATGTTTCTTAACAATAACCCAACCCACTAGGCTTTCATTGCTGTTACAGCGCTTTGATATATTGCAGCAAACGAAACCTTGAATGAGGATTTATTACACGTTTTCACGCCTTCTGGGTGTCGTTTCATTCCCAACGAGTGAGGAATAACTAACCGGGATGTTGGTGATAGTAAAACTTACTACTTAACGTAAGAATTTAGTAACGGAAAAGGGGAATAACTCCAGAATCATTCACAAAAATCTACATTTTAGTGATATACAAGGTGATTTTTTAGTTACTTGACATATTAATAGGGGGTGCTCAGTATTTGATTCCCATTCTAATTATGTAATTGAAAAGGGCGCGTAAATTTGACGCAATTATCCATTACAAACCCATAATATGGACAAACTGAGCGCGCGGATTAAACTACTCCACTATAGGTCATTGACCCCGGCCGGTCAGTCACCGTACTGCACAGCTGTTGTCCATATATTCCGAGTGTTTTAGATGATGTTTTTAGTGATTGCCATTTTTGAAATAATCGTGTAGAATTTTGACTTTATATTTTTAATCATTACCTATGACCATATTCTTTCATATCCTCAAGTATGTCAAGTGAAATGAAAATCACCAATATTTAGGGTTTTAGCACATTGGACGAACTCTACGTCCACGCCACTCAGACTTTTTTTATGTTGATAAACACACACACATAAGAACCGACAAAGGAGCCAAAGAGCCACCTGATGGTTAGTGATCACTGTCCCCCATGGTATCAGTAACGTCAAATCCATCATTCTCATAGTATTCCTCAACAACGCCTCTTTATATTTTTGTAAATGAGGAATACACACGAATTCCATATTATCCCCCGAAATTAAAATTAAAATCTATCCCCATGTAAAACTAATGGTACTAAACCAGCGTATTTGGAACGTATAAAAATATTGCTCGTACGCATATATACATTATCCATACTTATCCATAATTGTATTAGAAATGAAAGTGAAACTGCATGACCATGAAGCGGTTGACCTTTCGCCCTCATCAAAAGAGAAATACCACGCCGTAAAACAGTACTATATAGAATCATAACAAAATATGCCATTATTTTCTCACTAAAGTGGTGTTTCGCCAAGAAAAGCTCCGTAATAGGGTCCTGTTAATGCAGAGTTTATGGGGTACTAACTAGCAAATAACTTTTCAGTTTATATTGATATCTTTCGAGGTTAAATGGAAGGAAGCTGATTAAATCACGTACCGATAACTTAGAAGTTTTATTGCTGGTGCTGCTGGGACATTACATGAGTTTGATATTCTAGTCGTAAGTACAATCTTTAACTGTGAGTAGGAAAAGAAGCTTATAAACCTCCTTGGAAGTTTCTTGCCGCTTGTTATACTTTTTAGGGTTCTGTACCCAAAAGATGACAAACGGAACCGTATACCTCCGCTGTCTATCTGTCTTATTTTATTCTCATCTCTAATCTAATCGTAAATTTCGATAGGCCGAGTGATGGACACACGTAGCCTAATATTAACTACATGCACGCGACCTATTGTCCGAAACAACCGTGGCATCCATCGGGATTGAATTTCATTCTCAGTATCCCTAACTAATGGCAATCAGAAATCACTTATTTTACCAATATTGTCAACAGACGAGCCCCGACGCTCGAGGCCGCCCCACGCACTCTGAGTTTATTATGTGTAACTGTTTTATTATTTGTTATCTATATATATAAAAGGAGAAGCTGACTGACTGACTGACTGACATATCAACGCAGGGCCTAAACTATAAGGGTTAGAAACTTGAAATTTTTCACTGGGGTTCCTTATTTAACGTAGGGGAGCACTGAGAAAGGATTTTTGAAAACTCACCCCCTAAGGGGGTAAAACGGGGGTGCAAAGTTAGTATGAAAGTTCACTGATTTCATCAACTTTTATAATATTTAGGGATTTTTTGCGGGCGAAGCCGCGGGCTTGTTTCATCATATAGCGCCATATTTTTTAACTAAATAAACGAAAGTAAATATTGACATTATTACGTTCTGACAACATGATCGATAACGATGTTTAATTTGATAATTTGTTCTTAATTTTTTATTAGCTGGTTTGGAATATTATTATATAAGATTCCAAGCCAGCTAGCAGCTCCACATTTCCGCTGCCGTCCATGACAACTGTGACCGACCCAGAACAAAACTCAAATAGGGACTATGGTTAGTCAAGTTATTTTGTTCAGACGATATTATTGCATTTGGATTGCAGTAGTAATAAGCGGGATCCCCGTTGCCTTCTTGACCAACAAACCATTGTTTGTTGGTCATGTTGGTCAAGTGTTGCTTTACATTGCTTTCTATTTTATTAGGGGCAGCGGTGTCCACATATTATCATCAAGCGACTCTTTTTATGAAATTACACACACGCGCCACTTGATGGTAAGTGGGCAATAGCCCTGCGACATCAGCCATCCTACCGGCCAGGTAGGAAGGAAGAGGAGAGATCTTAAGCACTGGCTTTCATGCTCCTAGCCATGACAAGTAACTTGGCGAGTGGCTCAAACTGGACGTGCGAAAGTTACTACCAGGCAGGGGGCGGCTTCCATCGCCTCATGCTCTGGTCTGCAGCATGACATTGGGGTCAGCATTCAAGGCAACCTCATTACACCAAAACTCGACTGTCGGGTTAAAATTAATAGATACTTATTTGTATAACTTATATATACCTATACCTTTCAATCCTTAGATAAACTCTTCGATTTTCTTCAACCGAATGAATGAACACTAAAGTTCAAAACTAGAGGTCAAGTTACCAAGGTCATCTGCGGTAAAGGACAATGTTATAGATTGAGCTACACACGAAAAGCAGAAATTTTCACCTGTACAACTGTAACCCTATGTTAAAGTGTGAGGGTTAAAAGTGTACTTTTAGCGCCCGGAGCCGAAATTAATTTAAAAAAAAGATATCCATCACTGCGAAACAATTTATTTAACACAAAAAAATAAATCAACTAAGATTTTTAACAAAGTTTAACAAAAATCAAACTCAAACAATCAGCCGTTAATTTTACTTAATTGTACCGCACAATTATCGTTTACAATTATATATGCCGCACACCGAACGAGACCCTATCGCTACGAGAGCTGACAAGCAAATGGGCAGCCCACAGACTCGCAGCCTCTTAAATAGGGCTCATCAAGTGGCGCCATCTATCGCTCGATAATTTTTAAGATGACCCTTATACGGCCTCTCCTGAACGTGCACCGTCCCGGGGCACCGCTTCTTCTTCGACGCTGTAGTCCTCGCATAGCTCGTTTGCAGTAGCAGCCGACGAGGGTCCTGCTTCCAACTCGTCACTCGTCAAGTTTGCGGGGCGTGCAGACGAAGGCCCAGCGTCCATATTATCTGCCTCGGTTTCGGAATCAGCGTCTGTCGAACACAAAAATAAAATGAATATCAAAACATAATGCTAAGTTTGCCTATCTTTCATCCTTCATCATCCTAGGCCTCCTGTACATTATCTGACATTCCCAACTAACTTCCTGACTAAACCACGCATTTTCAATTTCATACATCACCTTCACTACACATCATCTCAATCATACACAGCTAGCTACATGTGGCGGTTGACTCGCGATTGCCAACCGTCACTTTACACGCCACGCGACGCGTCTCTCACATGCATGGTAAAGCCCCTGTCTTTACGATGCATCTGAAGGCAATAGCTCACTCAGATCACGATAAAGCCCCTGTCTTCAAACGAGTCTGAATGGCTAAAGCCTACCCGGACCTTGTCCGTTAAAACCAGATCACTACTGAGCCCCTGTCTCAAATCGTGTCTGAAGGGCCAGTGCCCACTCGGCCTGCTTACGATGACTGCTAGGCCGTATCCGACTCCTGCCGACTCGTCTCAGTTCGAATCAGCAGCATTCACTTACTCTGCACAGAAAGGAAAAATCATTATAAAAACTGAAAAAAAAAAGAAAAACTCACTTTCAAAAAATGCTGCACAACTCTCGGGACACCACTCTCCCTTCCAGGGCACCATATATTGAGCCGCTGCTTGTGTGGTCTTACCACGGGCTCCACTGAGTAATTTCAATTCGTATCGGTCGCTTGCAAGCACCTTCGTAACCCGGTATGGACCTCTCATGCCCGAGTCGAGTTTACCGGAAGATTGTGAGTATTTTATGACGAATACTAAGTCATCGACTTTAAATACTCTTGGAGGGTGTCGTTGCTGGTTGACATACGCGTCTTGGTTTTCTTGGTTTTTCCTTAGCAGTGTGGTGGCTCGGGTTCTGCAAATTTCTCTCCACCCCTCGCGATTAGAACGGTGATCTTCAAGTGCCACGTCACGGATTAGCGTACGGATAACAGGAGTGGTCGCTTCGATACCAACTAACAAATTTAATGCCGATAATTGTGTGGTTTTTTGCTTTGTCATATTAAGCACAAGTTGAATTTTACAAAGTGAATCAGCCCAAGTGCGATTTTTGTAGTACGTCTCGACGCGAATCAGGTTTAGAACTGTTCGTACATACCGCTCGACCTGACCATTTGCATGGTGCATTTCGGGCGTTACGTAGTGAACGTCACAACCCAACTCTCTCGTCATGGTGGTGAAGCTGGAGGATTCGAACATTCTTCCTCGGTCACAGACCAATAACTTCGGTACGCCAAACAAAGAAATTGCGTTATTAAATGTGCGTTTGAGTTCATTAGCATCTTGTCGATAGATGGGATATAGTAAACAGAATTTTGTAAAGGAGTCTATTAAAATCAAAACAAACTTGTAACCGTTGGATTCAGGCAAAGGGCCAAGAACATCGACATGTACGGTACAAAACGGGGTATCGGGTTTCTCCCACGAGGTAATGGGCTGGTTTGGAGCTCTCGGGACTCGTTTCTTTGAGATACAAATTAGGCAATGGGAGGTATACTTTTTTACAAATTGTTTGAGACCGGGGAACCAGAAATGTTTCAAAATGAGATCCAGAGTTTTGTCTGCTCCTATGTGCTGGTGCTCATCATGGAAGATGCGTAATAAACTCAAGCGATAACCTTTAGGGACGTAACATAAGAGACGAGACTCCTCTCCTACAGGGGAGTAGCGATAAAAGAGAAGGTCATTTTGACAAACATAGCGTGTGGAATCTAGTCGGCCGTCCGATAACCTTTGTAATAGTGCTTGGGTATCGGTGTCGGCGACTTGTGCCATCTGTGCCCAATTTAAAGGCTTTTCGATGTTGTTCACTTGCGCTGCTGGTGGATTTCTGCTCAAATAGTCAGCATGCGACATCATAACTCCTTTTCTGTACTCTATGCTAAAGTTAAAATCCTGTAAGTAAATCCACCAGCGCGCAACACGAGGAAGCAGATCCTTCTTGCGCTCCGTAGCCTTCAAAGCATTGCAGTCAGTGAACAAAGTGAAATAAACGCCAATTAAATAATGTCTGAAATGTTGCAATGCCTTTATGACTGCGAGCGTCTCCAGTTCGTAAGAATGGTATCTGCTTTCCGCGTCTAATGTTACCTTACTGAAGTAACCCACAACACGCTTATTACCGTCACAATGCTTTTGCATTAATACCGCGCCATATCCTATGCTACTCGCGTCTGTGTGCAACTCGGTGATTAACTGCGGATCGAAAATTGCAAGTACGGGCTCGTTAGTTAAACGATTAATAACGTACTGCCTTGTTTGCTCCTGCTCGCTCCCCCATTCGAATTTAACACCTTTCTTTAAAAGTTTAGAAATACTTGCAGTTTTCGTTGCGTAATCTTTGATATACCGCCGAAAATAGCCAGCCAAGCCCAGAAACTGCCGGACTTGTTTAACACTGCCTGGTGCAGGCGTGTTAACCAAGGCCTCAATCTTTCCCGGGCTCGGTCTAACCTGACCGTGACATATTTGGCGACCTAAATATTCTATTTGGGTGGTCAAAAACGAACATTTTCGTAGGTTCACTGAAAACCCCGCGTCTGTAAGCGTCTGGAGGACATCGCGTAATAGTTTAATGCCTTCTTCCACGGTCATGCTCAGCAAAAGCACATCATCTATATAAACGAGAACGTTCCCAGCCTCGATAAACTTCTTCAAGGTTTTGTTAATGATACGCTGATACACAGCCGGAGAGTTGCACAGCCCAAATGGCATTTTAAGGAACTCATAGTGCCCCTCAGGCGTCACAAAACCCGTCAAGTGAACCGATTTCTCGTCAATGGGTATCTGATAAAATCCAGACGCCATGTCGAGACTGGAAAAGAATTTGGACCCACCCAGACGATCTATGTGGTCCTCAATGAGCGGCAGGGGGTACCGATCTTTGATGGTGATCCTGTTAAGCGCTCTGAAATCCACACACATCCTGTCTGAGCCGTCCTTCTTCTTGACCAGGATTATGGGACTGGCGTACTCGGATTTCGATTCCCTAATTATGTTCTTATCCAACAAATCCTTAATAATATCGCGAACCTTCAACCTTTCTAAATGAGATAATCGATACGGATGATAAGCCACTGGTATTGGACTAGACAACCTGATACTCATACTTCCCGTCTTAACTGTCGTGGACGCCGTACCAGTTATCAAAAAAGGTTGAAAGTAAGAGATAACGGTCATTAGAGATTCTAGCTCGGCACCCTGAAGGGGCGTACTGATACAGGGCTCGTCTACTTTTCGTACAGAGTTAACGTGTGAGTCACGGGTCAGATACTGATTATTTTTGGTCCTGACAAACACAACACCGTCTCTATTCAGTACGTCGGTACCGATAATAACCGGCGCGTTCATACAGGGTGCGGGTACGACTATAAAATCTACTTCTAAAGATATATTAGGGAATTCAATGGTCAAATTAACGTACTCGTGTGCAACTACCCCGTTGTTACCCAGACCTTTCAACACACAATACGTTGGCTTACGCTGACGCGAGAGATGCTTTACGACATCTGAGGATATTAAAGAAACGTTAATTGCTCCGCTATCTATTAACACGTCCACCGGGACACCCTGTATGACTGCGGTGCTAATGTCACTACCACTAGAGCTATTCGACTGTTCTTTACACAAGTTAATGTTTTTCTCGCTTGTGCCCTGAGTGAGAGATCTAGATTTAGCAAAACATGCATCTTCTTTATGGCCAACCTTCTTGCAAAAGGTACACGTAATTTTGGCGCTAAAATTGGCAGGAGTTGAACGTTGTTGTGGCTGTGACCGACAACCGGCTCTTGTATGACCCGTTTTGCCACAGGAGTAGCATTTGATATCTGGTCTGAAGGTTTGTGGTTTACTCTTGCCTAACGCGACTGGTCTACGATTATCGGGCCTAACGTTATATTTAGGTTTTGTATAATTAGCGAGAAACGAGACCAAATTTTCGACCGTTAAATTCGAGTTCGAAGCAACTGCTTTAATTTGTGCGTCAGTTATCCCGCGAATTATTATCTGAACCATAAGCTCCTCACTAAGTCCTTTGACTATACGAAGGCGCAACAATGATCGGCGAGCGTACTCGGCATACGACGGAAATTTATCCGAGCTTGTATTCATGACTTCAAAAAGAACGTTGGCATAGTCAATTTTTCCTGGACAAAGCGATTTGAACTCCTTAATAAAATTGGACCACGACCGATCATTTGTCGTCCATTCGTTAAGCCACGTCCTAGCGTCGCCTTTTAAGCAAACTGCGACACGCGATAAACATTCTAAATCACTCCAGCCGTTGGATAATTTAGCCCGTTCCACCTCACTACACCACACCTCAAAGTTGTGTACTGACGGATCGAAGTTAGACACAAAATAAGCGCGGCTTGCTCGATTGATAGCAAGGAGGGTATCGGCGAACGCTTGCGTCGGACCCACATATGGTTCGTGACTACTTTGAGGCGTGTTGTCACGTTGAGACGGCATCGAGGACGTATCCGCTGTCCTTTGCTCGATATCGTTAAGCCGCGACATAATAGCGTTTAACGTCTGTTTTATCGAACTTTCGTTGCTGCGTGAGCGACGGCGGTCGTCAGGCTTAAGCGATCGATCTCGCCGGTAATCGTTTGGACGCCCGCGAGTACGCGTATGAGAACGATCTCGGTCCGAAGTCGAGGAAGACTCGCGGCGACTACCCCGCGAAGAATGGTTATGAATATGGCTGTGACGTCGGGATCGATCACCACCTGACCTTGAGTAACGATTGCGACTGCGCACCGGAGATCGTTCACTACCACTATCACTAGACCTAGGCGAATCCCTATTGCGGCCAACACGACGTCTGCGTTTACGAGATACATTACTCCGCATCGGTGGAGTGCCTTCCGACCTACTACGTGATCTCGACCGATTAGGCATCACAAACAGACTCGAATACAACTAAAATTGAAACTATAACGGTAAAACTATCTGACTACTGAAATCCGACGCGACGGAATTATTTAGAGATCAAACTAACACGACTTCAATATAACGGAAAATAAATCGTTTAAACACAACTTCAAAAATTAACGGCTGTTTGTTGCACTGGTCATTTAACAATTTTGAAACCGAATAAGTGGGCTGAAAAGCCAATCCCACTTCTGATTTTAGCGCCCGGAGCCGAAATTAATTTAAAAAAAAGATATCCATCACTGCGAAACAATTTATTTAACACAAAAAAATAAATCAACTAAGATTTTTAACAAAGTTTAACAAAAATCAAACTCAAACAATCAGCCGTTAATTTTACTTAATTGTACCGCACAATTATCGTTTACAATTATATATGCCGCACACCGAACGAGACCCTATCGCTACGAGAGCTGACAAGCAAATGGGCAGCCCACAGACTCGCAGCCTCTTAAATAGGGCTCATCAAGTGGCGCCATCTATCGCTCGATAATTTTTAAGATGACCCTTATAGTACAATAATAACATTATGAATGAATAGGAGTGAAGTGACTGACACGCTTCGATAAGCTAAAAGGACACCTACGCAAATCAAGCTTAAGTGGAAAGAAGCTTTCTTTTCCCGAATATTTGGTCAATAAGAAGATAGAATGTAGAAAAACTTCAATTTTTAAGGTTACATGCATTGGAGCGCTCCTTTTAAATCTAACTTTTTAATTAGATATTATTGTCGTGATAGAGGCGACAGTATTATAAAACTTTCTGTGAATTTCATCGTCTACCTATTTCCGTTCCATAGCTGGCCCTATGTCAGACCGACAAGCAGACAGCGAAAGAATATTAATAAGGAACCGTTACCAATAAATAATAATGTAATAACCTCACACAACACACACACTAACATGTACATAACGTCGTTAAAGGGTAGACATACATACATAGATGTGCATGCAGAATTCAAACCGTGAACGCTTATGCGGCAGACCAATACTCAAACTAAAGCTTTTTGTTTCGTTCAGATCAATGTTACTACCAATTCGCACTTGGCCAACGTGGTAGGGCATGGCTTGGACCTCTCACATTTTGTGAGAAAGAAATAATAAGATAAAGAATAAAAGAAATAATAAGATCATTATTTAGATCATTAAAGCCAACAAAAGCCTACTCCACACAAATGACCTCAAATGTGTTCTCTCGCTCGATTACAACTAGGCGTCGCCCGCATGACCACTTTCAAACCTGATTACACGAACAATCCGTTATAATATAGTCCTAATTCAGTCTAACACAAGATTCACGTTACGATAACTTTGCCTAATTAAGCTGAACAGCCTTATTTATTACACTTAGTCTATATTTATATTGAGGCTCCACATGCAAACACGACACTATTCATATTGTGTACAGTTTTCGTAAAAGTGGCTTATTCCCTAGTTTACTAGTTCAACTGAGTAGTTCAAGCGTTGAACTAGTGGAGCTTTTTTACTACCTACCAGTAGTTCAACTACTTGACAGTTGTACTACTGGGACAAGATGGTTGAACTCGAACGTACTAGCTAAGAGAGCGGCGAATTCATAAGAGCTGATTTAATTAAACGAAAAACTCTTCTTTTATACTTAAGTAAAAGTAGTTTAAAATTAAATAAAGATGTCCAAAAGTGGGCTTTTATTCCGAGAAATTCTAATCAAGGTCATGTAAATATTGACTAATACTGAAAGTCCCATTAAAATCGGATCATTCATTCCAGAGGTTAGCCGGGACAAACAGAAGGGCAGATAGATAAAAATAAAAATAAATGTATTAGTATAGTGTAGTATAACGTAGATAATAATATGTTTACCTATAAGCACTTGAGATAACACAGGAATTGTGAAATCACAGACAGACACTTGAATTTTATTTACCAATATGTATAGATGTGATTTTAAACTCTACCCGCAATGTAATTATTTATTTAATCATATTATTTTACACTTATAACTGCCTGTGCTTCCCTACACTAAACCTTAATGCCTTAGTATCACTCGAAATAATGTTTACACGGGATCCTTGTAATGGATATAGCTTTTTCAATTAAGAACCGATTAAAATAAAACAAACAATGTTACCATTAGTTTACTAAAATATATCAGTGAAAACCGCATTTGAATCAGATTCGCCACGCACCCTGAAAAATATATCGAATTGCGTGAATTTATATAAAAACAAATATCACAGTAGGTACCAAGCAATATCCATATTGCATCGAGTTCGAAAACAAATTAAAAACTTGGAATTGAATGGACATATCAAAGATGTTCACTTGATTACTGTCTGATTGAATTTGCGGTCCGCTGGCGGCGAGTAAAAGGAACGCAGTCGTGTGAACCTGGCTTTAGAAACGTATTGTGAGTTATGATACGTGGTACAACGATTTAAGGTCCACTCCTGTAATGGAAATACCGAACAATACCTTTTGTGAAACTCGTAACGGTCGTACCTATCGAAATTGCATACTTAAAAGTAATGATCTTATTGAAGGCTGTTGTCCCTGAGTAATGTATAGAGAAATATGAACTCCATTTTATATCCTATACCTTCCTACAATTATGAATTCCGAATATTTGCCCTCTAATTTCAACCCTTTTGGAACGAAGTTCTTTACTTCGACAACCTAAGTTGAGGACTGTATTTAATCCTGTAACACGACGATGTAATCAACTAGGTATTTAAATTACACTTTTTTGTAGGGTGAAGTAGCGCTCCAGGTCGAATAATTCTTCGGAGCACTCACCGTTGTAAGGTCGGCAGGCAGATCATGTCCATCATCACCCGATGTCTCTCCTAACACTCAGGTGTTCTAAGCTGTGAGTGACTCATGGATTGCGAAGTGGAAAGTACGCGTGGAAAGTAAAAAATTGTAGGTATGTGGTTCAAGTAAAATAAGACGTCCAATTTGCTTGTATGTGGCATGGTCAACTACTTACACGTCATTTGCATGTCAAGCATGATTAAATGTAGGGAGGATCTCACGTTAGTATTTATTACCAGTAATGCGCACTCCCTTTGTTTCCAGAAACCTATTTCTTTGTTGCGTACTTATTTTGTTTCACTTCTCATTATTCAAATGGCTTATAGGTACATTTCATTCTTACCCAATTTTCTCTAAAAAACAGATAAAACATCTTGACTGAACTTCCATAACAACTTTTTACATATTCCACGAAATACATCCATTTTCCAGAATGAATTAGTTTCAAGCCTCAATACTCAATACATTTCTGGCTCAGATAAGTAGATGTATGTACATATAAACTGTTATTCACAACAAATAAGTACCCTGAAAGGGTGTAGCGATGTCAGGATTAGATCAGATCGCTTCGTTTTATTAGTCAATATTAAGGTAAAAGTACCATATTCCGGGCTAGTACATTAATCCGTAACATTTTGATTTTTGTCGCAAAATAAGAAAACTGTCCGTAAAATCCATAATTTATTGAATGTCACTACAACTACAGTTCATATAAAATCAAAATAACACGATGTTTGAATATAAATAATCATTCTTAAAGCCGTATCGAGCTTCCGAAGAGTCAGTAGCGGCCCCCGCGACGTTTCAGTACTATGTTGTTAACAGTGAGCGTAAAGCGACAGTGCATTTTCGTAAGGATCTTATGTGACACTGGTAAGTTAATTTAATTTAATTTTGTAATAATATTAATTGTTACTTATTAACAGAAGGTTTCAGCGTTATTTCGAGTTATAACAAACCATATTTTGAGAGAAAATATGACTGCCGGAATTATGTTCACAACAGTGAAACGGTGAACATAAATACGTGCTGTATTACGTAATAAGGGTAAGTTAGTATGATGTGTTTATGGATTTTATTCCGAACTGGGGTTAAATACTTACATAAATATGACATAAATTAATTCAGTAATGATAGCAGATTAGTGTGACGTAATTACGGTATATGCTTTTTTTAATTATAATTCTTAAAATCGAGCTTGAAATTATGACATTTTATGTTATACTAAAGAATCAATACAGTATGTTATCGAAATTAAATTAAGTTTATTTCAAAAAGTAAATAAGGATAACTATTTATATCGATGTTGTGCACATAATAGTTATATTAACTTTTAATATATTCAGATATTTTATTTAATTTTTTTAATTTAACCTATTTCCTTCAATGCCGTAATAAGGGACAAGAGTTTTTTGCTTATGTCCCATATTCCGGTATACCGTACGGTATTACGTAGTATAGTAATAAGAAGCAGAAACATTGGTTTTCAACATAAAACGCCAAATCTCAATTTTTTCAAGATTTTTATATTAATCACAAAATGTATCCAAAAATTTAAAAGGATACGTTTGCATTTTAAAACTTTTTAATATTATTCACAATTATCATTATAACTGTAACCTCGATTTTATTTTATATTTTAGGTTTACCTTTGGTAACCAGGCCTGCTCATAGCCCAGCGGCTTGCGTCGATCTTAACTGATCTACAAAGTTAAGCAACAGTGGGTGTGGTCAGTAGTTGGATGGGTGACCGCTAGTGGAAAAAAAATCTGGGGAACTTCCGTGCTTCGGAGGGCACGTAAAGCCGTGGGCCCCGGTTGTTATCATTTGGTAGCAGTCGTTAGGCCATGTCGGAGGCCTTCGGGCGGCATAAAATACTTCCGAAACCATGGGTTGGCCACTAACCCCTCCACCAATCTGTACTGGAGCAGCGTGGTGCTCAGGGTTATGCTCAAGGCCTCCTCAGGTATGAGGAGAGACCCGTGCTCAGTAGTGTTCCATTAATGGGTTGAAGCCAACCAGGCCTGATCTTAATATTATTATGAATTGATGTTCCTTACAATAGGTAAGTACTCATAACTTATGTTCTTTAAGATTTTTGTCATAATAAAAGTTGTAAAATTGTTTGTAATTTTGAATTTTCGTTAATTATACTTTTTTTTTCATTAAATTTTCACGATGGTGATTATTTAGTAAACAGCAGCTCTCATTTTGTCGCAGAAGTTTTATGGTATTTGTTTTTTTTTATTTATCCGAAAGAACAATTATATCGTACTTAATAATTTTAATAAAAGTATAAATTAATACAATTAGGTAGTTTAATTCATTAAGTATATTCTTAAAGACATGTATGATGATTTTAGGTCAAAGAAAACGTATGCTAAAGATAGTACGGAATTACGTTCAGTGATTGCCGGAATTAGCTCCGACGCCAAATTTTAGTACGGAATTAGAGACAAACGTGAGGTTCAGCAAAATAACGATTATTCCTATAAATTAAAGGCTACGACGCAAAATATTTTTCAACATTTATCTTATAATACCAATCTAGAGAATAAAACAATTTTTATCCCTAGAACCTTCCTACTTTTTCTAAAAACCAACCTCAAAGTCAAAAGTGCCTTAATAGTCCGGAATATGGGACATTTACCTTATATTATTAATTGTTGTTTACAGGTCTATTTTTAATAAATAAGTAGCTACATACCTACCTATACTGCATATTTTTAATAACCCTTCAATCGGTTCGCAGGGGAATTTCCATAATTAGCTACAATGTTATAAGAAAACGATCAAGAAATGTCTTTTGTATGTAATGTAATTTATTCAGGTGTTACGAGTAGTGTGAAACCTCTTTACATGTAAGCAAAACTCTAGTTGAGATTGAGTTTTCTCAGGTGTTCGCAAAGGTCAAAGGGCCTGAACACAATGTGAAGCCGGGGCGTATGTGCTAAATCGCTTTTCCATTGTTTCTTTGTTATAAAAGCAACGAGAATAGAGAATTAGGGCCAGTTTCACCGGTTCCGGATAAAGTTCCGGATAGCCCTAGGAACTCAACTCCCAGATAAACTACAACTTTTGGCATCTCAGGTAATCTGATAGAAGTGACAGAGAAAAGTGTTGGTTAAGGTATCTGCCAGTTCAAGTGGCTGTTAGGCGTTATTTGACGGATAAAAAAATGTTTCAAGTGGCGTTTCTATAACACATTAGGAATTTGAACTGTAATAAATCATATTATTATGAATCCTACTATTTTCGTTCTATAATGATAAAATTATACTTGAAAATATTAAAAAAAGTCTAATTGGATTATTTTGAACAAAAAATATTTTATTAATTAAGTTTTCAAAATAATTTTCAAATGACAATAATTTACGTAGTAGTAACGAAACGCAAAAAAGCGACGTTGCCGCTCCGTCAACTGTTAAGTCACTAAGTGGCAGATAAATTCCTAGGGCTATCCGGAACTTTATCCGTAACCGGTGAAACTGGCCCTTAATGAAGTAGATTAAACCTAGTTTTACTTTAAGTAGAGGACAATCATAATAATTTTATAGTATTTTCAGTTCAGCTTATTCTAGTACTCTTAAGTTTATGCGTCAAGATTTTTAATAATATTTCTCTCAAGATTCACAATCACTTACGAGATTAAAACTAAGTAGGTATGTATTGCAATAACGGTAAAATATTATTACATTAGGCGCGAATATAGTTAATTATTCGTGAATCAACTTCAAAGCATGAGGGTGAAGAATAAATTAAAAACACTCAAGTTAAGCGCCCTCCTACAAACTTCCCACAGGAACTTGTCAAGTCTAGTATTGAGAAAACAATATTCAGTAACGAAGCGGTCGATATAAAGGCTATTATTTCCAATACGGTCGAGGGAAGGCCGCGTCGCGTTGTTCAGTTTAAGCGAAGTTATTATCAATGACATTCTGTCTGTAAAGCAGCATAAACAACGCTGTCTGGAATAGGGCTGCCGCGTTGTGATGTTTAACACTATATACAAACTTAATACAACAAGGTTGTGGTGTAAAGAGCTCCATCCATACCTTGCTCATGCGACATCCTGCTGCACATCAGTTGTGCAGCAGGATGAAGCTATGGTGCTATGGTACGCTGGAGGTCACTGGGCTCCGTACCACCCGGATAATCCCAACTATTCCCGACGGTACTCTTGCATGTCATGGAGTAAAACCCGATAACTTGTTTTAGTTATATCGTGAGTTTAGTTCAATTTTGTAAAAATATAATTAAACTAAATACCTATAAATATATTCATGTACCTATTATGTGGTTTTACAACTAAACTGATACACATAAACGTAAAATTAAAGGTTAAACATAGGTACTTGTCTTATTTAATTAGTAGTACAGAAATAAAAGTAAAAAATTAAACACTTATTGGGTTATGAATTGGTGTATTTCAAAAGGGACGTGTTAAATCTGCTATTCTGTTATTATCATTAGGAATACTAGGGTAAAAATCTCATTTGGTTCGCTTGTTGGGTGTAAACCGGCAATATGTAGTACATACCGACTCGTAGGTTCCATTTAAGCTCTACCTATTAATATAGCTCCTTGCATTGCAATATCCATCCCAATCATTGAATAATGCAAATTTTAAGTAGGTATTTGTGCTTTAACATTGATTAAGTGCAACCAATACATAATAATGCGAGAGCCTTATGGTAATTCCATAAAGACTATCACGAAAATGATAATTTAATTCTCGTTCGACAACCCTTTACAGAATCGTACAAAAGGCGAAACACCCGTTAATTTAACGAACCGGCACAAAGATATTACGGTTTCAATTCGTACCTTAATAGCATTTACAACCAAAAGTGACAATCGAAAGGGGTCGTTTATTTATTAGCTGGCTGTGGACGATGGTGGGAGATTTAATTTTATAGTTACTTGTTAATTTGATACTTATATTTCCTTTCGCGCGGTTACATTCGGGAAAGGGACATTGTAGAATCGGATACTTTAGTAATTCTGAGACGACTTAATGGGCACACTAAACTTGTCTTTGAAGTTTTGATCTTTGTCATGACTTAACTGGTGCTATATTATATTATTAACCATTGACACGGAACACCTAAGACGTTCTGTCTTATATTATAATTGGATACCAGGCGTGAATAGTTGATAAGTCGACTTGCATATTTTTTTTTACATCGTACTTGGCATTAGAATTGTTTGCTTTATAGGGTAATTCACAAGACTGGTGTGTGCTATTATAAAAGACCTATCGACTTACTGATTTATTCACCCTATAAAGCAAACAATTCTAATGCCAAGTACGATGAAAACAAAATGAAAAAAAAACACTCACTTACCCTACAAGAAGTTGCCTCGTCTATCACTGACACTGAGGATTGTCTCAGGCTCATCTGTATGTTCTGTGATCTCACGATCTCAAGCCATTGTCACCAGCCACAGGGAACCACTTCATTCATCTCATTATACATTCATGGATATCTAAATCCACGAAGAAAAAGCCACAAACGATAATTTTTCATTACTGGCATATTCAATTAAGTATAACATATATTTATTTGTAACCAAAAATCGAGAAAATGTACACTCCATAAATATTTTTGTTTGCTAAATCAGCTGATTCTGAAGTTATATTAGTTAGTAATTACTTACTTCCGACGACAGCTACAACCCTTTGTGGATCTTTGCCGTGCCAAGTTGGCCTCTCAAAGCCTATTCCACTTCGCTATCTCCGATCTCCCGCCTCCAGGATGAAAGCTACCTTGCAAGGAGGATAGGTACTCCAGGCATCTTACATAGTCTTAGTCTACGATAGGTAGGTAGTATCTCGAAGTTACCTGTTGCTGTGAGTTTTATATAAATGCCAAGACCAAGAATCGAAGAATTTATTGTCTTCCTGCTAATACATAAACTGGTAGTAACGCGAAGGGTTCGAACTGAATCTTTATTACTGAAAAAAGAGTCTATAGACCCGTGGGAAGTACAGATGTAAACATTTTATTACTGGCTGTAAAGTAAAGCATAAAGTTTACGGCTCGAATTTAGAAAGGGAAGTGGGTAGGCTTTGTAACTTAAGCGATGTATTTAGAAATGATTAGGTACAATGACGTCAATGACATTATATTTAACCGACATCAAAAATGGAGGAGGTTCTCAATAAATTCGACTGTATTATTTATGTTTGTTACCTCAGAACTTTCAACTGAGGCGTCGTCCTTACGATGGCGCGATGCGTTTTCGTCGTGCGATGGGTTCAAACCTCTCTGTATTCCGTGGTTCAAACATTGATAATATGACACTAATTTATTGATTGTGTAACGGAGATTCCTTCATATTTTAATACTTTATCGCTAGATGGCAGGTTTGCATTTTGAGGGTTTTGAGAAATCTCTTTGTGAAATAGATAAATAGAAAAGGAAAATGGAAGGGTGGATCAAAACATCCTTAAGTTACAGTGATCCATTCCAATTTAAACAACAAGATATATTTTCAAGATTAGGTGCAGATTAGAGCATATTTTCAGAAATTAATATTTGTTTCAAAGCAAAATGGACCTACAAACTCTTGAAGAATCTTAATTACTTAAAATTATTTATTTCGCAGCACCAACGAAGTTCCGGTAACTTTCCATTTTTTTATTAATTGAGTAGAAACCCCTATCTTCCAAAATATTTATCTAAAGGTCAACCGACAACTTCGGCTCCAATTTGATCTCCCCAAAGCGAATTTTTATTGGCCTGAATCTACTTTAACTTGTTTGTGGACTTCGCAAACTGGCGAAATAACTAATAGACTGGGGTGATTTTACTTTCTTAATTTATCATCCTAAAGTTGTAAATCAAATTGCCTGAAATCTTTTGGAAAACTTTAAATTTTGGAGACGTTGGATTTAATGTGCGCTAGATAGGGATATTTATATTATATTATTGTGTATTGTGTTTATGTTATTGTATAAAAATTGTCATTAAAATAGTTAAAACTTCACAAGTCTAATACACCTATTTATTACGAACTCGTGTAAAAAGGTCACTAGTAAAATAAAATAAAATTGTAAATTAAATACATTTATTAAAGAAATAAAACACAAATTATTTTTACATCTATTTATTTCAGCATAAAACCCTTTCATTAATCAGTGGTATCATAACTAACTACATAATAATATGGAATAGTCTCCATAGTCCATCTTAAATTATTACTAATCTTAATTAGTACGCACTATTTCCTGTGGATATCTATACCGCAATCGGAAAATAGTAAACAAATCTTAGGTTTTTAAATTTAAAAAAAAAACCGCAAAATGATCAAGACTAAAGTCACTATAACTTTAGCTTTAACCGGTATCCACAGAATCTTACAAACTACACATTCAAATGCAGACTTCAAAATTTCTGAGTATACATGACAACTGTGACCGACTCAGAATAAACTCAAATTTTATTAACAATTGCAACTAACAATGTAAGAGCGCCTTCACATTAATTAGTCCAAAATTGTTTTTCACACGTAAAAAAATATATTTGAGTACTGATCACATTCTTGGGGGTCACGGGAGCGTGCTTGTAAACACCATTCGGCAATACAAGTCTTATCCATTTTGTCATTAGCCACTGTATTGTACAGTGGTAGTGACGTTTGAAGGGTCCGGTAAACTCCAGTTAACTATGGTTATTGGTTAAAAGATTGCACTATACTGATTTTATAGTCTACAATCTACATCATAATGTTTCGATATTCAAACAGGAATTTATAACAATACAAATTATGATCCTTTCATAATCAACAGCAGAGACGTAATACATATATGAATTATTATTTATTTTAGATGCAATTTACATATTAATTGTTTTGTCTAAATTTTAGATTTCAGTACGCCTTTCGTAACAATTTGAAGACATTTTTCACTTCGCGACCGATTTTGTCCAAATAAGATATTTTAAAACTTTGGAATGTTGACTTTTGCCGACTGCTTAAATTTTCGTGCCATACGATTTTTTATATGCCAACGGAGTAATAATCTCCCTACAATAGATATTTAAAATATAAACAACATCAATTTAAATGCTTATTCTAGTTTGTTTTGTTATTTAATTGCTTAAGATATTTAAATTACTCGACAATTTAATTACAATTACATAATATATTATATTAGAAACAACCTTCATATCATACATCTCTTTACCATATTTGCTCGTATCATTGCTTTCCAGTGTTTATAAAGAAACCTATAAAGTATCTATTAAGTTAACAAGTGTTATTTTAAAACATCAGCTTTACCAAAAGCTTTCAATGTCCACCTCTTGTTTTCATCATCAGACCCTTGTAGTCAATATAAATCTAACATAGTGTTGTATTGTCAAAATCAATGAACATCTGTGCAAAGTTTTATAAAAATCGAATCGGTAAAAGTTGAAAGTTTTCACAACATTAATTTGTAAAAAGCCATATACAGAGTCAAACTAAATAAAACGGTAAACTTACTTGAATACACTTGCACTATTGATTAATAAGACAACGTGATTGGATGCTAATAAAATATAGATCCAAGTTAACAACCTCAATAATTTACTTGTTATATAATTATATTGCATACATTTATAAAAGAGGGTGAAATTATAAATGGATCGTAAAATTTAAACTCAGATTAAAAACTTACGATACAATAGCCAATACTTTTACAATATCACTGGCTCATTACTTACTAGTCATTACCAAATAACAGACATATCAACCAATATCGTAACTTTACTGTGTATACAAATAGCCAAATTGTATTGAATATAATTTTATTGAATGGGGCACAAAATTCATCGCATGGCACTTCCCTTTTTTGTCTATTTGTTTTTTTTAGATCAGTTAACTAAAGCTGGAGCGTACAACACTCACATCGCGAGTGACAATCACGCTTGTGTAGTGTCTGTCAATAAGCGCATTCATCACTTCACACTGCGTACACATCATTTTATATATCAGGCAAAACCAATCTTGCACACGGTCTCACTTATGAGCTTGACAGATATTGTTTTGTACAAATAGTGCGAAAATAAAGCGTAATGGTTTGTTTGAACTCGTCCAACGTTAAGTCAACTAACGTTCACTATTGTATTAGAAGAAGTGCTTACTGAAGAAACTGAAGATCTCGAGAATTAGTTTATATTTTTGAAACTATTTCTTGCAACATTACAGAAACTGATTGAGGATTTGTAAGATTTATCGTCGCACACGCAAATAAATTTTACTCAACATAATTATTCAGTTGATCTAATTCATTTGATACACAGATAAGAAATAATAATATATTATGTTCAACTTAAAACACCGTTTAAATTCGTGTAAATACTGCGCGCACGCCAGCTCCAGTCAACCGATCTTTGACCCGTTAAGCGTACGTCTCGTGTGTGTTGCGGGGTGCGTGAGTGACGTCAGTGTCGCTGGTCGCGCGCGTCGCGGCGGTGGTCGCGGTCGCGGTCGCGGTCGCGCTCCGCGGGCGGCGGGTCGCGGTCGCGCCGCTCGCGGTACCGCTCCTCGTAGTAGGGCGCGGCGGCTGTGCGACTCTTGGCGCCGCTCGCGTCCGGCGCGCTCGCGTCCGCCGCCGCCTCCACTGGCGACTTGCGGGGTCTGAAACGGAAATTATTATCTTTAGCATCGGGCGTATTTGTTCTTTTGTTCTTGAGTTTGTTTCTTTTTTTCAATAGGGTTATAGATAAGGGTATGTAACCTCGATCTAGACTAATCTAAACCGGAACCCTATTAATTGGCCTCCACTGTCTGTCTGTCACAGGGTTCTATCTGTTGAACGGAAATATGTGACACCTGAATTCTCACAGAAATTGTGTTACTGTGGCCACTATCACAATAATAAAAACTCAAAAAAGTAAAACCCTAAACGTGCTCCCCATGCAAGTAATGTCCGACTGTTTATCAATGTGAATATTCGACGTAGTGCCATCCGGGATCTTCAATGTACTACATTTTTAGACGATTGGGTTTATATGTAATACCTACTTAAAACTTATTTTTTTTTTATTTAAAATAAATTAAAAACATCAAATGGTTACCTTTCTTCACGGCTGTGTCCTCTGTTGTAATGATCGGTACGTTCCCGCTCGCGGGACCTCGAGCGATCGCGCTCACGTTCACGGTAGTCTCTGTAATATCTGAAACAAGGAAACAAATTCATAATAATACCAAAAAATATGTAAATATTTAGCCCCAAAAATCACATCACAAATGATCACGACGGACGTGGTCAGGAAAGATGAATGATACAATAAAATTCCACACGTGGAACGAATGACTTTGTTACTACTGTATCGATTATTGTGAATAGCGATGCTATATCACCCTGTACGGATATAATAATTATTCGCTACAGTCATCGCAAGTTTGATTTTAATCGATAATAATGGTAGTAACAAATCGTTCCATGTGTGGTGCCACAAGACAGCAGGTAAGCCAAGCTCTTGCCTTCCACGTTTCCCCATTAGCAGCAATACAGGGAGTTAATCTATAGAAAGAAAAAACACCAAACTACCCATAAACTGTGGTATTGTATATGATTCAATAGTATATATGACAACCCTGGCTACGAAGTGAGGGTTCTCGAATGCGATTGGCACGGAACAGAGTTTGGAACGGAATATTCTATCAAAACTAGGACACACATAGGAATCCTATTACCCGTTAAACATTCACGTAAATTCCCATACAATAAAATATTTGTTATTAAAATGCACTGAATGTCGTTTAATAAATCTAAATATATAAACGGGGAGCGAGGAATCTTTCAAAATGGCTCATTAGTATACTGGTTCGAGATGTTAATTTATTTCTATGCACAAAGACTGCCACTTACGCGTCACGGTCGCGTTCACGATCGCGATCCCTCGACCTTTCCCTATACCTGCAAAATTATAAGCAAAGTTAAAAAAAAGTGACCCCCAAAATTAATTCTAATAAAATAGGTCAACTGAAAATTATAATGAACAACCCCGGACATAAACTATCATATAAAAAAGTAACAAATTCGACTCCAATTGCTAGTGGTTTACCAATCGCAATGCATTTTAATAACAAAACGTGTCCTAAAGAACGACTAAAACGATATCTTGACCTACTTATATCCTATATATTAACCTGTCTTACCTGTCTATTTCCTTTTAAGTAAATAATATACAAATTATTATACCTCCATTATTTCCTATAAAGTAAATAATATACAAACTTGTTTTGGCCCGCTCCTCCGTCGTCATTCAGCTACGCCAAGTTTCGGTGTCCGCTTATTTCAATTTCTGTATCAGATTTATCTACAGCCCTTTCGAAGAGAGTTGTTAAGTAACGTGAAACCGTTTAGCATTGCAATATTTACGACGAGCGTCGTTTAGTACGCAGAGTTTCGTGGTATCTGCAGATGTTGTCAACCGTGAACGCGTGCAAGTAAGCCATTGCCGAAATTACCTTATGGTTTACTTTAGAGGCGAGCAGTGTCTTATGATAAAAGATATCAAGTTGGACGGATACTTCGGAAGAGTAGAATTTTGTATAAGGATTCCTTATATACTAGAGAGCGGATTACATGGATTTGCACATTTAGACAGTTTTCAGCGCTCATTATGGTCAAAAGAGTTTTATGTTTATTGTTAGAGGGTATAAATCAAAGGTGCTTCAGTACCGAAACACGAAGTTGAGTAATTTGCAATTATTCAATAGAATCCAAGCCGTTTTGTATAGAAACGCTATTTTCAAGCGCATTCTACCCAAGGTTCTGGTGGGGTTTTCACCCGAATGTTCACGATATAATAATAGCAGCCTCCGAGACGAAGCCGAATTTGGTACGCCCAGTTTGAAACTGTAATTTTGAACCGAGGTCGTTATTATCTGTGAGAAAGTGTGCGTAATCGACTGCAACAGCGACGCACCTGTCGCGGTCCTCCCGGTCGCGGCTGCGGTCGCGGTACCGGCTCGCGGAGCGCTCGCGGCGGCGCGGCGCGCGGTGGTGCGGGCGCGACTCGCGCTCGCGCGACCGCGACCGCCGCCGCTCGCCGCTGTACGACTTCGTCTCGACGCCGTGCAGCGTGTCCTGCAGCGACGATATCAGGATCTTGCAGCGGTCGTCGTGCGCCACCTGTTAATCAGGAATACTTAATTACAATGTACTAAGTGTAACATTATAAATTATATATTATAATTTATGTAAGATATTTAAGTTCTAGTTTAGTAAGCAAGTTATAACGTTGTAGGTACTCCGAAGTGGGCGTAAACAGTAGTTATATAATATTGCTGCTGTTTACAATCATTAAAACTAAAATTGTTTTTGTTTAATAAAAATCTTTTTTTTTTTTAATAAACTTCAACACAAACAATAACAAGAAAGACATAACTTATAAAATAAACTAAGTTTTAGCCAGTTTAGTACATATGTTGTTTGTACGTCAAAATTACATTATTCACTGACAAGTTCTGCTAAAAAATAATAACAACAAAATTAATAAAATAAAAAAATAAACAACCTACCTTGCTCTGCTTGATGAGCGATATGGCCGTAACGAGCGTCTCAATCGCGGACGCGTACTCCCCGGCGGCCGCGTCGCTGACCGCGCGCGCGATCGCGCTCGACGAGACGGTGCGGTTGCGGCTCATCACCTCCTCGAACTCGGCCTCGCTGATCGCCGGGATGGGCGCGTGCGGCGCGTGCGGGGCGTGCGGTGCGTGCGTCGGGTGCGGCGCGTGCGGCGCGTGCGGCCCCAGCGGCGGCGGGTGGTGCGCCGGCCGCGCCTCCGGGCCCGGTGGGTAGCTCTGAAATCAGTATTCGAGTTACGGTCTATCGCTGCATATGCGTCTGGGCCGGTTTCCAGATTAGACTATAATGTCCTGGATGCCGCACACCTACTTAGGGCGCGTTCACATACAACGTCTTATAACTATCATGTCTTTCATATATGTATGTTCATTTGACTTATCAAAAGTTCCTCAAAACGGCCTATTCAAATGAAATCAATTTTAATTTTAATTGATTTACAATTGTTGTCGACCTAGTTAACAACTTACTCATTAACATAATTATTTCTATGCCGCTTTAACACCTGCCATTAGTGTTTTTCAACGTCCACCCAGGGTCGACTGGCGGACTTGGACAATGCCATTTGGCATTATGTTCGTCCTTCGTCTCGTTTATTTCGTTTTGAGGTGACACAAACATAAATAAATAAAACTTATTTACCTGAGGCGGACGTCCATAAGGCGGTTGCCTAGGCCCCTGCGCGGGCGGCGGCGCTCCGTGCGAAGGGTGACCGTAAGGCGCTCCGGGACCTGGTACAACTTTATGTATATAATACTAGCAAGCTGCCCGTCGTGAATGTGAATCGTCATCATCACAACCCATAACTGTCCCACTGCTAGGCACGGGTCTCCTCTCACAATGTGAGGGGTATAGGCCATAGTCCACCACGCTGGCCAAGTGCGGATTGGCGGACTTCACACACCTTTGAGAACATTATGGAGAACTCTCAGGTGTGCAGGTTTCCTCACGATGTTTTCCTTCACCGAAGCAAGTGATAATTAAATTCTAATACGCACATAATTTTTGAAAATTAGTGGTGCATGCGGGGTTTGACCCCGGACCCCCCTTTTCGGGAGTCCCAACGTTCAACCACACGGCTATCACTGCTCTGACAATGTGGATCGTACACAAAAATATTCATTCAAATGCAACTGGCAGTTCTAGAGATAAGCGCCTTCGAACAAATAAGAAACCTCTTGAGCTTTATTATATTAGTATTTAGAATAGATATAAAATGTAATTTTTGTGAGACAAGGGATTGTGTAGTATACTAGTACTAATACAGTATACTACTAGTATTGGTAGTACTCATAGGTACAAAGGAACTGACCATCTAATGTTATCAATAACACCCTCTGCTCACTGTACTAACCATCCTAGTCCCGATTTGAGTTTGATTCCCTTCCGGAAAGGGTTGCTCGTTTGCTATCTTAATTTATTAAGAACACCGTGTGTGCAATTCACACGTGCTAGAAGTGAAACTTAAAAAAACCGAATACTGTCAGTCCAAATAATGATGTTTTGCTTTGCTTACGTAAGCCGCCATTTTGCCGATGCTTTCTATCTTATTTTCTCCCACGTTAAAATGTGGCTGTCTCTTTTATCATTTCCGTTTCATTTCATTTGCTCGTCATTTCCGTTTCATCGAATTCCAAATCACAACGATACTATAGAAAGCTTTCACTTACAAAACGTGGTTGATCGCGTATTCTTGCAAAATAGATTAATATACAGGGCGTTAGGGGCAGAAACCTTGTAACCACGCTTTCGGACCGTGATTCTAAATGATACTACATCGAAAAAACGAATTTTACTATTATATTCAGTAAGTACTGACCTTGAGATCTATGTATAGGACTGTATAGAATAGTACAATTCGTTCACTTTAGATTGGCCGCAATAATTATGAAATATTTTAAAATTTAAGAAAATAAAAATTGTTAAAAAAAATTATATGGTCCAAAAAAATGCACCAAAAAAATTTATTTTTCGATGTAGTATTACTTAGAATCACGGTCCGAAAGCGTGGTTACAAGGTTTCTGTTTGAGCCCCTGACACCATGTATAGTTTGCGAAAAAGTCATGTATACTAACTGTGCGGCGCGTTGAAGTGTCCCGGCGGCCCCGGCGGGCCGGGCGGGCCGGGCGGCGGCTGCACCGGCGGCGGTTGCACCGGCGGCTGCTGGCTGAAGAACGCCGGGTTCACGTGCGGCGCCGGCGCTCCGCCCACGCCTGCAGCACGGTCAAACCGAGTTAGGGTAACACTCCTACAATTCAAACTCCTACAAAGTACGACAAAACGGTCCGCACAAACACAATAATATTGTCAATATTCAAATTATTGTCAATAATAATATTGCCTGTGTGCGGCTGGTATTACTATACTATTACATAAGTTGGGGCTACTGTTGCTAATATCTGCATGTGCAATGTGTGCTTTCAATTTTAGTGAAACTTTAAAGAATCTTATTTATATAATATCTTATCCCAACATCTTATTTAAATTTGCTCATGTTACTCTTCGGACAGTGTTTCCAGCATTCCATCATTGGCTGGTATTATAGCGTATTAAATTATAATGCAGATTTATTTATATTTTATAAATCCACCACACAATAGTAACTAAGCAACTACTGACCTGGATGTTGCGGGAGGGGCGCGGGCCCTCGTGGCGGGCCCTGCTGGTGGGGAGGTAGCTGATGGTGTGGCGGTGGCATCCCTTGACCGGGTGGCTGCAACCAAAGTAATTCATCATGCCATAGCCCTGCATGCATAAGCTTCCTTCGTTGTGTATGAGGCCATCGAAAGCCGATGGATAGAAATGAAAACTTGACACGGAATTTAGTTAACATATTATACTTTTTAATTTTTAATTTATTACCTTTCCGTATTGTTGTGTAATTTTTAATTATGTGCACATTGAGAAATATCATAATAGGTATAAGGAGAAAGGAATAATCTAATAATCAAAACATCATTAATTATTTGTTAAATTCATCACTATAATTGGAAAGCCGATAATATTATAAATCTTAAAAATTAGATTTAGATTTTACATAATGTTGTAATACTTTATACTAACACTACTAAAGCACAATTGTTACTAATAATATGTATAAATATAGACCCCGACGTCCATTATTATTATTATTTCGCAAAGTGACATTAGCGTACGTCAGTTTACTGCATTGAAAAAAAAAAGGTTGAAATAAAAGTAAATTTAAGCTGTGACGACCCACGTGACAGTAAATGGTACTCACAGTGACGGCGTGCGGCGGCGGCATCTGGTGCATCTGGTGCTGCGGCGGGCCGTACTGCGGCGCGGGCGCCGGCTGCATGTGGTGCGGGGGCCCGCGCGGCGCCCACTCGGGGCCCGCCCGCGGCCCGGGCCGCTGCATCTGCGGGGGCCCCTGGAACTGGACACAAGCGATGACGTTGATTAGGTTCGATCGGCGCATAACTGGTTGTGGTTGCGAAGTTCCATTTAAGGGTTTAAGTTATTAATTTCAGTTTATTAAAGGTACATTGCTAATTAAAAGGGTAATAACATTGAGATTGTTAGTTACCTGCATCGGCGGCCTGTGTCCTGGCGGGGGACCCTGATGCGGCGGTGGGCCCTGGTGCGGGAGATGGTGCGGCGGCGGGGGCCCCTGGTGTTGCGGCATGTGGTGCGGCGGGGGCCCATGTCCGTGCGGGCCCGGTGGCGGGCCGCGCAGCTGGTGGTGCGCGGGGCCCGCCATCATCATCCGCGGCCCGTTCGGCCCCGGCCCGTTGGGTCCGCCACCGAAGAAGTCTAGTGAACGTGGAATGGGGAACATTCGGTTAGCTGGTGAGAGGAAATGGATCCTTGCGTATCTTATTACTAGAGTGACAATATTCCTACAACCAACGAATTTCTTCCGGTGTAGTCGTCTAGAGTGCGGGCCACGCGAGATGAGCGATGATGATATTTTACTTCTATACTTTTTACTTTTCATGAATTGTTCACTTCTATTTTTATTTAATTGTATCGTTTGATACCTCTGCCAAATTGAGGCAATATCCAGATAGAGTACACTCCAAGTAAAGGTGATCAACGGACGTCATTTTAAGGACTAACTATATAGTCGACGAGATACGAGTGCTTCCCAAGGTTTTAATTGTTGACATTTACTATAAATAAATGTTCATAGTTCGAAGCCCTCCCAGGGCACGTTTATATGACACGATAGCTTTCGCGCGGCCTCAGGCGGCTTCTAACTATTGTAAGTGATCGTTTAACAACGACCGTTAGTGAAAGCTAGACCTTAGCAAAAGCTAGCTTGGTTGGTGTTTGATAGTGGTGGTAGGTGTGACTAGTGGTGACTAGTGATACAATTTCTCGAGCGCTTCCATGCTTCGGATATTCTAGGACAGACGGAATAAAGACCGTCGACCCGGTTTTTACAGTTAGATAGCAGTCATTAAGCCCTAAAGGAGGCATTCGAGAAAAATACATTTCCACCAATCCGCAGTGGAATGCTCTGGACCATCTCAGATTGGATCAGACCCTCGGATTGGGCTGCAAATATGTTAGTTACTGTCTTTATATACCTCCTGGATGAGGTCCGGGCGGGCCACCGGGGTGGGGAGGTCCTCTCATGCCTGGGTTGTTCGGGCCAGGCGGTGTGGACCGAGTCTTCGATTGACTCTCAAACTGATTCAGCGCCTGTAATACACGCGTTCGTCGTGTCCATACAATCATAACATAATAATAATACACGCTACACACTAGGGGCTATGACTACACCCTAGTTTATGCGTCATAGGCATACCCTTGCGTCATGGATGCCATGGAAATCACACAGCGAGATCGGAACATAAATTTTAAACTCGTCATTCGAATATTCCGCCTCGAATAGAACTCAGGGCCCTTCGTACGGCAGTCCGGCATGACAACCAATGCGCCATACGTGTTCGACCTAATAACATATCACCTAATTCCAACAGTGTCTCAAATGCATTCACTCGTACAGACTATGGCAAGTAAGCTTAGTTCAAACTTCACATGCACCACTATGATATTATTTTTGTAATGTATATAGCAGAACCACAACAAGTGGTACATTATCAAGTAAGTGGTCATCGATGCGCTACGACTGCGACCTAAGTAAATACATATTAAAAGAAATAGTTTTATTGTTACTTTTCCTAAATTTTAAATAACACCGGGTAAAATAAAGGCGGTAATAAAAATTAAAAGCAAAATTAAATATACAAAGAACCAAGAGTAATTTTAATTCATTAAGTAATCATCGTAATAGGAAAGGTTGGCTGGGCGAAACAATTTTAAATCCATTTTCGACGTTTCCAAGTTAAGAATTAAACGTGTTTATGTAGCAAGGAAAAATTTTCATCGTATCGTGTCAAGTATCGTATCGCAGCGTCTAAAAATTGACAATAATCCGTATTACACTTTCCTCATCAAAATTCAACTTTTATGAGGAAAAACTATTATTTGGGATAAATTGTTGTTTCAACTGCTATGATCAAGAGGTTCACTTAGTTATTACTGCCATAACAGCTCGACAAGACAAGATTCGAGTTTGAGCGTAATGCATTACATTCGTTTTTTTTATTAACGCTTACACACACACGAGGTGTGTGTGTAAGCGTAGTAGTGGTTTTTACAAAAATCGTGTTTTTATTTTCTCCTGAAAATATCCTATGATATTGAATAAAATAAGATTTTTTTAAATTTATTCCATATACCTAATTATACCTCTTTGTAATTTGTATGAGTTGTATATGTTTTTAACAAGTTTCACAGGGTTACCATACATTTTTTTACACAGGCTTTGTTCAAACTTCAGTTCGTAAACTTTTAAACTTAAAATTTGTACTTATTTTTATGTCTAATTTCCTTGTTGTTGTTAATTATGCTTGAGTATCATTTTAATTAGGAATACTTATGTATTCTTAACTACCTTGAACAAAAAATAACGACAAAATAAAAAAATAGATATGGTAAAATTTAATATTCAGCTTACGGGGATGATATTTTCACGACATTTTGAAAAAAAAAGCATAACTCAAGAACTACAAGGCCTAGGACTATAAATTTTAGTATTTTTGTTAGATAATAAGTCACACTACCCCCCATAACCCGTTGGTCCACTACTTACGGGACACCCTGTATATCACATAAATGATTTGCCCGGGCCGAAGATCGACCCCGGGTTCCGCTTCACAAGCAGGTCCCTACCAACTAAGCTACAGGCTTTTCTATACCACCTGACGAGCGTTCGCCTACTAATGTAACAATTCAACATGATTGTGTATTGTTGATAAAAATGTATAAATCCAAGCCGTACACAGTATACAGGCAAATGCTCCCCATGTGAGACCACCTTTAGAATCCTCAATTTCTATAACAAAATAGGCCTATTATCTATGTATTTAAAACTAAAAGTAGATAAAATACTGATGTTTACCTGCTTAGTGGGCAACGTGACGACTGGATGTTGCCCATGAATCTCTTTCTTGGGCAAACGGTCCAAAACCATTCTGATGGATTGATCGGACCCAAGGGAAATCACGCAGAAGCCCTTCGACTGTCCATTTGCCCTGTTCTCGAAGAACTTCACGTCTTGGAAATCCGTTACACCCACGTCCGCAACGGCATTAGCTATGTCTTGATCCGTCGCCCACTGCAATCATTCCATCCAAAACTAAGGAATATGCTATCGCGGGCCAAAAAGCTCCATTAAAAAAAAATTATATATAATACGGAAACGTAGTGTCTTTAGCTGATATATATATATTCACGTACCTCATATACGCCAGAGAATATCCGAAAGCCTAACCCAACGAAACGAACTCTAAACCGACTCAAATATTCCAAAGCCTACAAAAAATTAATGGTTACTCCTATAGATTACGAATGTATTTTTTAAGATCACCTAGCTACTAAACTGGTATTCAATCTTTGAACAAGTAATTTCTTAGTAATTCACTCTGTCATTCAATCGTTCTTATATTCAAATGTCATTCAAATATTCGTTCTTAACCTTCGATTATTTAACCGCAATGTATCTCTTGTTGCAGGTTATGTTGGGTGAAAAGGAAACAGTTTTTATGTTACCATTTTTTTATTGTCAACATCACATTCTCTTATGGCATTTAATAATAATTTAACGTCAGATATAATAGAAAAAGCAGCCAACAATTTCTGCTAACCAGACATTGCTTAGAATATTGGAAACCGATTTCCTTCTTGACAATAGCGAAGGAAGGCAAACTGAACAGTCAAGTCTTTCAAAAGTATGTTAACTTAATCATATTTTACATTTAAATTGTTTAAAAATAAAGTTGTCTTCCATTATGGCATAAATGTATTATCGTTATATAGTGACAAAATGAAGGATAATATTAGGCCTGTACATAATTAATTAAAAGTAAATCAAACATAAAAATTATTACGGTTTTGGTAACAGACTCCGATATATACACTCGGGTGCAATGAAATCGCACATTTGATTTTTTTCTGCAAAATACAAATTATTTTTTTTTCTGAAAGATACATATATATTTTTTTAATATGGAATTAAAGCTGGTTTCATTACCTATCCAACGATACCATACAAGCCGTTATTACTTTATCCTACTGCCAAAAAAAAACACCAATTACAAATTCATCCTTTATTAAAAGAAGTTTCCTTGACAAAACTGTGTGGGAAATGAAGGCTTAAAAAAAAAACACCCTTTTCTTACAAAAATACCTTTATTAATACGAAGTGTTACCCCCTCTTACTTGAATTACCGCTCGACACCGGTTTCCCATCGACTCTATCAAGTGATTGATAGAGTCTTGTGGGATAGCGTCCCATTCCTCCTTGAGCGCAGTTTGCAGCTCCTGGAGATTAGCTGGAGCAATATTTCGGTCTCTTATTTTCCTTTTTAAATTGTCCCAGACGTGTTCGATCGGATTAAGGTCCGGACTCCGAGCTGGCCACACCATTGTTTTGATATTCACCTCTTGAAGGTACTGCGTTACAATTTGAGCGGTATGGGGTCTTGCATTGTCATGCATAAAGAGAAAGTTCTCTCCAATGAAACCGCTAAATGGTACGACATGTTCCTGGAGAACTTCTTCGACGTACCTCCGAGCAGTTAGTCCCCTTGTTGGACGCCTTATATTGGCCCCAGTGAGGAAGACAAGCTCAGTTTTGGCTTCCAAAGAGATTCCACCCCAGAACATACACGAACCACCGCCATATGCAACGCGTTCCGTGATGCAACACGGGGCAAATCTCTCTGTAGGCCTTCTATAGACCCGCCCTCGTCCATCATTGCCATGGAGACACATCCTAGACTCGTCTGAGAACAGAACTGTTCGCCATTGGTCGACTGTCCAGTTCACATGTTCCTGTGCAAATCGAAGACGGGCTTGGCGGTGAGCTGGCGCCAATTTAGGGCCGTTTGCTGGCCTATGCGCTGTTAGGCCGCCTTCAGCAAGTCTCCTTCTGACCGTCCACCGACTGACTTCCACTTCACGCACCTCTTGGAGATGATGTGCAAGATCAACGGTTGTCAGGCGACGATTTCGCAAAGCCGTCGTTACGAGAAATCGGTTGTCGCGCTGAGTTGTAGCTCTAGCTCGACCAGATCCTCGTCGTCGTTCATAGCCACCAGTCTCCCGATAGCGCTGGTATACACGACGAACTGAATATCGACTGATATTCAGCTGTCGAGCTACAGCACTCTGGTTCTGGCCTGCTTCAATTAGAGCAACGACTTGAGCGGCTTTTTCTGGCGTAGTATCCATTTTCTTCGATAATTATTGCAGCTGTAGTCACTGGACGTCCTTTCAGTTTGAGCGTTGAAATGCAACTGATGACATTTTACTCAAAACATGCCTTTTTATACCTGCATTAGTCTGGCAAACTACGGTAACCTAAGGGAGTTAATTTTAGGGTTTTTTTGTTGTCATTAATTCTTGGCCGTAGGGTAAAGTAATAACGGCTTGTATGGTATCGTTGGATAGGTAATGAAACCAGCTTTAATTCCATATTAAAAAAATATATATGTATCTTTCAGAAAAAAAAATAATTTGTATTTTGCAGAAAAAAATCAAATGTGCGATTTCATTGCACCCGAGTGTATAAAATAAATTTTGCCACTAAAAGCTAATCTTATAACAAGAGATTAAATATCTTCTCAGATTAATTACCATATCAACACTTATTTTAGAAATGGATGAAATTTACACGTCAGCAAGATAAAATTACACCCAATTTTTCTACACACTGTAATGTTATTACAACTATTTGTTAAATAACAAATCCGCGAAAATTTACGTGTATCGGATACCACAAGAAATAAAAGGAAAATTTATTTGAGCATTTAAAATTTAAATATTATTTTGGAAAATTTATCAGGACATCTTATTTTATACCACACCGGCAGTAGTGATTTATTCAGAAACATGGTAAATACCTTGTCTTTTAATGAATAACATGAGCCCTATTGCAATTTATAAATAAAAATATTAACTGTATTCAATCAAAACAAATATTTTGATACAACATAACCCACATAACTGATATGAATCACATCAGCATATTTGGACACAATGTTTAGACCACAAATAAAATACAATACATATTAATGTAAAAATTAGGACACACAGCTACATGTAACAAGCATAAAGATCTTACCTCGTTGTAACCTGATAGAAGAAAATATTAGTAAAACAACAACAACAACCAGAATTTCAAAGCTTCATATTACATATCAAGAGTTTCATAAGTACTCCAAAATTCTGGTTAGAATTGCAATCACAGATATAATTGTAGGTTCCAGAAAGCATTGTTAAATATCTAACTATGACGTTTCATTTTGGTGAACTAGGAATAACTATAATAAGAATAATATTGGCTTAAAGACGTAATAATCATATCACAACATAATAAATGTTACCATATATTTTTATTTTAACTTGTATTCCCCGTTGTGAACTTCATATTTATGTAGCTGTTACACAGATTATTAATATATACATACAATAATATCATTCCTCTGCATCCATAACATCTATAGCAATCATCAACCCTCATTTTCACATGCAAGATGTATATTTGTATGCTGAACATTAACTTGTATAGATGACAATTAATAGATTTTATCCTACCATGACGGCATGAGGTCACAATCTCAGCAGGTTAGAAGTGCCAACAACAGGTGAATCATTTAAAATGTGGGCACATATAAAAAAACAACAGAATTTTCAAGTTACAACACATTTGCAAAGTAAAACTTATTTTCAATATACTCTGATTCATAACCCTCTATGTTAAATTTGTATGTATTTAAAAATATCATGAACATTTAAAAAAAATTGTTGAATAAGAAGATGGGAATATATAATTTTTTTATCAATATAATTAGTGTGTAACATTCTTATGTTGAGTTAATTATAGTACTGAGTTGTTTTTGGGAAATTGTGAGTTAACAAAATATTTAATATAGCATGTTCTAGTACTTTCTGCAGTATCATTCACTACCATTTTTATTCCATATAAGAATCTAATTAAATTAGTAACAAAGCAATATGTAATAAATCTACACTGTAATATTACATAGTAGGTTAACCAAAATGACTTGGAAGTCAAGAGTTAAATTTATATACAGCTGCCCAAAACATCCAATATGTTTACATACCGTATAATTATGTTACATTATGTTTTAAGAATCTCCATTAGAACAATTTATTTATCGCAAATTCAAAAAGAAGCATCTCACATATTTTTTTCATATAAAATTAGTTGTAGCTGTAATAGACAGAATTCATAACATTTTAACATGAAAACTACATTCAATATAATTAGGTTAGCTTTTCAGCCATTTAACAATAGACTTCCCATTGAATCCACTATTTTTGGGACAATCAATAAACCAACTTGAACCCATTTGTTTTTTATTTGTAATTATGAATCTGAGTATAAACGCAAGTCTATGTGACAGCAGAGTGCAATGACACGAAAGCATGGCAAATTTAATCTTCATTTAATTGTGTCTACAAAGCAAAGTTTGTTGTGCAAAATTTGCAAACTCTACATAGGTTTCTTTTAACGTAAATAAATTTATTGCAACTTCCTATTTTACTTTGTAGTTATTTAATAAGAAACTACTATCGGCCAGTCTATTAAAAGGTAACGAATATACATACAAAAAGACTCAATGACACTACAGAATTTATAATTGTTGTATGTTAAAAACTATACTAAAACTAGGTCTTTATTTAGTTTCAACGTTCAAAAAAAAAAAAACCATTGGGATGACCAATTTTAGCAGTCCACAAATGTCTAATATCTGTTGGCCAAGGAATGTTATAACAATAAATTGATTATGACCACAATCAAATGCCCTGTAATAAATGCAATAAAAACATTGTAAAAATGGTTTTGTATTTCATTCAAAATAAAGAAATAGCCGCAATCGTAGATATTCTTAGTAATGAATTAATCAGGATTTGTCTGTATTTTTAATCCTGCATGAATAGGAGTACACAATTTTATATGATGACAATAGTTAAAGATGAATTACTTTATGTGCATGATTAACTTCAAATCAACTTTTGCATCGATTCATGAACATTTTTTTAATAGATTCTTAGTGATATGAGGTCACATTTTTCAAAGTATTAAGAATGATATTACTTTATTAGAAATTATACTATAAGACTAGACTTAAACCCATGTTCCCACATACCTCGGGTGGAGAAGAAAATTATAAATGGCAGTTCATAAACAGGTTTGTAACAAAATGACAACAAACTAGATTTCACTTACGAGACAGTAACTGATATAGCATCACAATTGTCAGACCGCAGTTAATGCCTAGCATTCATCAAGTTTCATAAAGCTTATTAGATAATAATTTAGTTATGAGGATTGCCACATATAGGTATATAAAGTAATTGTTCAGACAGATACGGTTTAAATGCTACATAATGTAATGTGGTCGACAACAATTGCAGCTAAATCAATATGAGAATAACCTTATCAATAGCATAATAATGTATTGGTGTATAGCCAAACAATATCTTATATAAAAAAACATGGGTATTGTGAATCTGAGTGTTCTAAAAATAATGAAACTGATGCAGATGCCAGAGACTCCATTATTTAAACTTAACTCACAATAATATGAACTATCAAGGAGTGTATTTGTTTTGTATATTAAAAATTGTTAAAAGCTTTTACAAATGTTTTTGTTTTTAAAAATTGTAATGTTTGAACTACGTTAATAGTAAATGTAACTGTGTAAGATAATATTTAGTGAAATTGTGTAAAGGTACCTCTTCATATAATATGATTTCATAAAATATTATGTTTGGCCTATCAAGTCTCTGCGTTTTTCATAATCAAAGCATCTCAGATCATACCACATGTCTATGATGTTAGTAACCATATTATATTGAATTGCAAAAAAAATGATTCTACAGTGTGTTTTAAAGTAAACAAAATTTCACTGTAAATTGACAGAACCATATAGATATTATTGAATTTACTTTAAATCAGCTTATTTTATATTTTGAAATGACAATCGTGTCAGGCTTTCAAACATAGTTTGTATCAAAATACTGCTGTGATAATATTAGAAGATAAAAAAGATTCATAGTCAAATTTATACAATTCTTCTAATGTGGTTACTAGGTAACTATTGGGCTGCTATCTGCTATTATATATTTTAACATTGGTCACCGATCATTTCATATGGTTTTATACCAAACAACAAATACTAAATATCAGTCTTAATATTTTGATACAGTGCAGCAGTAGTAGTTCATCTTAGCAAACAGCAGCCCTACTGATATCTGTTAAGCCAAAAGCCGTGGAGTTGTAATGTACCAATATAAATCACGCTGCAACTTTTCTTTCTTTAGCCACCTAACGGTACACAGTCTATGAATAGTAAGTACAAAAATAAATCCTCCTCATTCACACAATGGAATCTAACCGACACAAAGTAAATTGACATTATTGATAATGCGACGAAGTAAGAAGTTTATATTAGATTGTACTAAATTTACAGGCACTAATGAATAAAAATATAACATTATAAACAGAACCAAACATTGCGCTGTCAGATGACACAAACTAAACAGTTTACATTGTTATTTTTATTATAATTTCAATATTAAGTATTAAACGACAGAGGCCCAAACATTACTGAATAGTACCTACGGGGTACCTTACAACTTCACAAAGCTTAATAGTTATCAGATATAGTAAACGTAAACTCGGTCCTATATTTACATTAAATATAAATATTTTAGAGAACAAAGTCAAGTACAAACCCAGGTGAGGTTTCCAACGTAAAGTTGGAAGCGTCGGCCATGATGATGATTCGATGAGCTGTTGTGATAGGGCGGACCGCCGTTGGTCTCCTCCGGCGGGTGCTGCGGCGCCACGGAGTTTGGAGGGCCGTCGCCGTCGTCGGGCTTCGAAACCGGCGCAGCAATCACGTCGTCGTACAAATCAACATTGTCACCTCCAAATTCATCCTGAAAGACGCCGCACCGCCATTTTAATTTAACGCCACACCTTCAGTTATCTCATATAAAGTTAAACAATAGATAATACTGGAATAATGTACAATGAATAGTAATATTACTAAATTTAACTTACTTGTCTGTTAAAATCCGATTCTATATCATCGGCGTACAAATCTATATCCACGCCTCCATCCGCCATTTTGCGAATTGATCGAATTTATTCGGTCGATCGTCGGCGGCTGCCGTCGTGCGTGCCGCTGTCGGTGCCGGCCGATATAAGTTACTCTATATTGTCTATGCTATGCCTCTATATCTATGGCCCGACGGCCCGGTGGAAGCCATGCGGCTTCCATCGGGCCGTCTTTTTCTTGCCGACTAATCCGACCATTCATTGACATAGTATTTATGTCAATGATGCTATGCCGATTGCCGATTTGCCTACGATTAAAGAAAAAGAGAGCGATTTGCCGAGCGAGCCTACGTTCCACAGAGTAAGAAAAAGTGACACCTGTGTTAACATAGATGTATAATATACTTCATGGAGCATATAGTACTATATCTATGCGTGTTAAGTATATTGTATTACAACTGTTAAGCTGCGTATCCACTTGCGCAGAGCCTCGTTCCGAGCTGCCTCATCGTGAGCGTGCCGCGGGCTGCGGAAAATTTTCGTGTTTCCATTTGAGGCACGAAATAGAACAACGAGGCAGCAGGCCTCAGCCCGAGCCACGGTTCTCTCACTTTCTCATTAACCACGTAGCACGGGTTTTTACTTCGGAAACAGACCGGTAATTTCATTTTTATTTTCCAAGAATCTTTTTTTACATTTTTATTAAAATGTACCGGTGAAGTTGGATACCACAAATTTCTGTGATTATTGTATAATTTAATTAAATCAATACATTGATCTATTAACCATTTTGCCGAGTACCGAGCATACATACATACATACATCGTACGTCTCCATAATTTTTAAACGTAAGTATAATTTTTAAATAAGCCATATGTAATCTATATGCGTGTTAAGTATTAGTGCGTCGTACGTCTCCACTAAACGCACGGCTCACACTGAGGCGTCTTTGAACTCTTTGAGCAGTTTGAGCATATCCATTTACCGACATAACTTGGCTCACTGCGCGGCCGCGGCCGCCGCATTGCTTCATGTCGCGGAAAGCCTCGACTCGTGGCATGGTCCACCACCACCACAGAACACTTTATTAGATCAGCCCAGGGTCGAGAGTCGAGACGGTCGCTCTGCCCGAGGCTGCCTCAAGTGGATACACAGCTCTATAGGTAGACTTGAAATTTGCACAAGGTAGAAGGTACGTGTCATTAAAGCCCCATTACGACAAATAATAAAAAAGTAAATAAATTTATTTTGAAGGAGGTCTCAAATAAAATAAAAATAAATAAAATAAACCGTTGGTCTTGACAATAATGGTTTTTATTTTTCTTCCTGACAGTTCGAGTATCGCCATAGACTAAATATACTACACAAACAACTAACGCTTTTTTCGAACTGCGCGCTTATGCCTTTATAATTTTTAAACGTAAGTATATTTTTAAAATTATCTTTGTGACCAGTGTCACCCGTTTTTCTAATTTATTTTTAATGCATTTATCATTAGTTTCAGCGCCATCTGTGACATACTGTAGATAACTTGACCAAGTAGATAGTTTGTGTGGTAGTGCTGCTATCTGGGTCAGAATCAAAACAACGCCGTGGCCGCCGTCACCGCTGTGAGTCTGGGCCACTTTGTTTGGTCTGTGGCGAGCTGGCGAGCGCGGGGCGCGCGGGCGGAGGAACATCCATCTCTCGCCATTTTCCGTTCCGTCAAGCTCAATTCAATCAAGTTTGCTTCTGTCAGTCGGTGTGTTTGTGTGTGGTGTTGTGAAAATTATTCGTACAGATGCATCTAAATGGGAAATCGTGTTGATTCGGACGCCAAAGAATGGGCCGTCTATTGTGTTTGTGGCTTTAATGCACCGTTCGATCAGTGATAATGGCCGGGTGATTTGTTGAGTGCAGTGTTTAGTGTCATATGCTGGGCAGTCGCAGCATTTGGATATATCGTCCCTGAGACGACGGCAGTTCACGGTAAAGGAAGGTGACCCCACCATGTCGGCGAAAAATATCCCAGGAGATAAGGTAAGGGACCGCAACGGGGAGTTGTCCCGCGCACCGACACGAAAGGTCACTTTTTGTTTGTTTCTAAAACCCACTCCTTTCTCTCGCCTAGGCGTCGACTGCAGCGATCTGATTCGTTGGGGACGTGGATCTTTATCCGCTTACTGAAATGAATACCCACTGGAAAGTTTTGTTTGTAAACATACATAATTTTCTCAGTAATTCCGTAACATACATTACGTGAATCTAGGTTTATTTACAAACAGTGGCAGGTACGGTACGTGTACTGATAACTAAAATATTTACAAATTTAAAATCAGTACTTTGTTGATAATCATTTTCAATACATGAAAATTATATGGAAAACAGGTATACTTACACTAAATTTTTCTATTGATTTGTAAATAAAAACAATAAAGTTTAGAAAAAAAAGTTGTCACCTTCCTCCACTATAATCCTTTGTGACCCAATTATTTGTGTAACAGTAATAGTGTTTCTTATTTTTTTATTTATTCCAATCGTTAAATTAATAATATAATAGGCATTATTAATGAAATAAAAAGTCACCAACTTCCACTAATCTTTAAGACTTTATGTAGACCAATAAAAGAGGAATATTCCACCCATACATTGTTTTCTTATATCTCAAAAGGATTAGGCAGTGTTTGTGCTGAAAGCTCCCAGGCGGCCCATATTTTTCTGACTTTTTATTTGTTCTCCTGAGTTACGGAGTTGGTTTTGTCAATATTGTACCCATATTGAATTAAAGTATTGACCTATATTATAATCTTACCCCTAAACATATTATGTTTGACATCATTGTAATTGTCATAAGGGGTGGTATAATTGTCTCATTTAAGCATTCAGATTGGTTCTAGTCAAAGATGTAATAACTATAGATGAGTTACGTTCATGTACACATTTGGACCTGCTCTGATGACATTATAGTAACTATGGATGCCAAAGATACTTACGGAACATTAAGACAAAAATAGATGGCTACATGAAAAGTAGGTCAATTAGCCGAATTTGAGTGCCTCACCTTTCACATGCTAGTGACATAGCTACTTCTTTTTTACAAATATACAAATAAATAAAATTGGAGTGTCTGTTTGTAATATTGAAATAACCACTTTTTACTAATTGGGTGTTTACATGGTACATCCTACTACATATACCAAAATAACATTTTTTACAATTTTTTCTGTCTCTCTATCTGTCCTGTCTGTCTGTCCGTTTGTCTGTCTGTCTATATGTTTGTTTTGGTTAATCTCAGGAATGGTTGGACCGATTTTTACTGGCAGATTGCTGATGTAATAAGGAGTAACATGGGTTCCTTTTATTTTAGAAAACTTCCTGTAGCTATTAAAATTCCACACTAACAAAGTCGCGGGCACACCTAAAATTTAAATGTAATAAAAAATTAAAACATTACATTAAGTACATATTGTGCATAAAATTTTGTCGCAAATGAGTCAATTAGTGTAAAACTACCTAATTGGCTCAATGACATGAATTAGTATTTATCTCTTACAAAATATTCTTTTTTGTAATTGTTTCTTACAATGGGTAGACAAAAACATTAAATTGTGAAATGCACACATTTCTTTTACTTCTCCAAATAACTTGTTATAAATAACTATTTTATTATCCTATTTATATATTACTTTTACCTCAGGAACCGATTTTCCAGGATGAAAGGAAGCTGTGGATTTTTTTAGTTTATAAGCATTTTATGTGCCATGCCTCATTCAATTATTTTTAGCCATGTAATTGTGTCCAACATAATTATAAACATTTACATTTGTAGAGATTATTACACTATGTTACTTATTATTATGTACTATTATTAGTATGATAGGATCTCATCTATTTAGTACCTTTAAGGGTTCCCAGGACAAGTCCAGGGGTCTAGATAAAGCTTGGTCATATTTTTGTTGATGATAACAAAATCTAAATTGTTAGAGGGATTCTCTAACAACTTAAATTTCCTAAATGTTACATAAGTAAGTTGGTATTTAGAAATAGTAGTCACACTTGACAGAATCAAAAGTTACAAACCAGGCCAACGCTGCCATTTCTATAAATTTTAAATTAAGCCTGTTAAAGAAATTTCAACTTAAATTTACGCAGTGGAACGACGTTATGTAAAGCCGCGGCAGGATCTGTGGGGCCATAATAGCGCACCCTCGGTTTTTAGTAAGCCACACATCTAAAGATGTTTGATACAAAAAAGCTGGTGGTGAACGGGTCCACATTATCTGCGGTTACGACTCCAGTTTCTACGGCTTGCCAATGTGTCGACAGTTCACTACGTAAAGGTATTCCGACTTTTTGGGTCTATTACATTGTAATCTGGTTGGGCTATCTAGCTTTTTATAGGTTGACCTACTTATATAAATAATTCTATTACGGTGACCTTTTTTGATAGTTCGTATACGTTTGCGAACCTCAAAGAATGTCTAATAAAATCGGTCAAGCGAAAATACGTTCGTCTAGCCGTGTTTCAACTTGCAGCGCTGTCGGGTTTCGGTTCATTGGTGCATAATTTTGCTGCTGAGCATGCTGCCTGTAGGTGACTAAATTGTGACCTTAGTGTGCACGTAATAGAATCGCAATTTGAATAGCGTTAAGTTTGTAAATCTGAATGTCGGGCTTCGGTTTATGGTGTGTTATTGCTGTCAGTTTGCGTACGTAGTGTGGGGGTATAAAGGATGTTCATTGGACCATTGGTGCATTCAATCGGAAGACTAGTCGCCGTTGTTCAACTTGTAATGTACCCCGACAAGGGCGAACGTGTTCTGGCGAGATTCGCAAACCTGCGCCTTGATTGTTTATTTGGGTTGGTCTACGCACGATAACGCTACGGGCGGTACTATTTATCAATATGTAGTTAGGTACTATAGTTGCACAATGCGGTTGTACATTCGTGTGAATGATCTTTGATATTGGAATTGGTTTTTATTATAATTCGCCATTGGGTTTCTTTGTACACACTATTCTATTATATCTATTAAACTGTTTCAAAAATCAGCCGCCAAACGACTTATCAATTTTAGAGCCAGTTGGTCCAGTTGTATTCTTTCTTCGACACTCTTTTTTGACATTACAAAGTTAGAGACAAACAGACAAAAAATCTAAAAATCATTGTAGGTCATCATCATCATCATCATCATAAAGTTTTTTTTTTATATATCTTCCAAATACATACAGACAGCGATCAGTCACAGATTAATTATATGTATAGATATATAAAAACAGGCAAACTAGTCCAAACCCCACCTTTAATTACTTATTCATAATGGACATAGGTAGTTAAATTATGCATCATTCTCTAATTGTGCTAATGATAGTGTTACATGTAAATGTATTTTAGTTGCACAGTTCCAAACCAGTCCCGGTTGCTTGCATATCGCAATTCTATCTCTAACTCATACACGTACTATAGTGCGCCACATATTATTCAATGTGCGCAAAGTTTTCCGGTATAACAGCAGTCACGATGTATGGAGTTGGCGTAAGCCGACCGGTATTTCTAACGAATATTTGATTTTTCAGCTTCGTTGGTGACGCTCGTTGGAAACGATGGTGTTAACGAAATCCTTTTTATTAGTCAGTAAGGGCATTTCATTTTATACTGCGCGACGTAAAGGAGGTTAATGTGTTTAACAGTCTACAAGCCTATGTATATTTGATTTTGTTCCTTTGTGGCGCTCTAAAGCGCATGCGAGGGCCCGATTTTGATCATTCTTACGTCACTCGATAATTTATGAATTTTTATCTAATGGGCTTCAGTGGAATTGACCGAACAAATTTTAAGTAATCAAGGGTCTGATTAAATTGTATTATCAGATCAATTTGTTAATGGAGAAGGCAAAAGGGTCAAAATATTACTATCAAATACACCTAAAATCCGAGCTTAGGTCATATACATTACATAACTTTTTATTTCACTTCAATACATGCAGTATTTCCGAAGTTATAAAGACGAGAAGTTCAAGCCCTTTTTTGAATTTCCGCGCTTACGCTATGACGTCACGACGTGGCTCGGCCGCGAGCATGATACGGCGCAAGTATAGAAAATATGGGTCTATGCAGTTCAAAAATCTATAACTTTCTTATTTCTATAGATACAGACTTGAAATTTTGCATAGATGTAGTAGATAGTATGTGAATTATATATGTTATTTTATTATTGATAACTAAGGTTTGCTCGCGGCTTTACTTGAGTTTAAATTAACATTTCGGTCAAAAATCCCTATCAACTACGCGCGACTACTGAGAGATGACGTCATCGAGTAGTGACCGCCCGCCTGCGTTTTTAAAAAAACCAACGTCCGTAAATACGCACTTTGATCGTTAATATCTCAGCCATTTATTGAGATATGGAAAAAGTAAAAACACAGTTTTTCTTGTAATTTTTTATAGATTTATTTGACGTGTAAAAAAAAATTCGTTTGCCTGGTCCATTAATGGCCAATAAAAAATAACGTTCCTTTTTCGATTTGCTTATTTCCATTCAGCTTCCGATAGCTAAGGACAATGGATGAAAGTTTGCCGATGAAAGTTTTTCGTAAAAGCTTGTTTCACCCTTTTTCTGATTAAGTCGGCGGCTGGCGGAACAATGGTCTTTGTTCGTCAGTCTTCTATCGACCATGAATCCGTTGTAATTTATCTTCGCGCTATGAGCAAGGATGAAGTATTGTTGATGCGTGGATGTCCTGTATTACGATTTTATTTATTTATTATTTATTTAAACTTTATTGCCCACAATATAAAATATTACGGTATAAATGGCGAGCTTAATGCTAATTGCATTCTCTACCAGCTAACCATTTTAATTTCTATTGGGTTATTTTTATAAACATATATTGGGGATTATGATAAACTTTGGTACATCAAAAGGTGCGCAGTTGATTTCATATCAAATCACACACTTCATACTAGGATGCCATAAAATAAGCGATTATACATCCAAACGCCTGCTGTAGAATTTTCGTTATAATGTGGATTAAAGGTATTAACATAACAAAGAAGACATTTGACCAGCTAACGAATTAAATAGCACACCGACCATTAGTTATGAGGTCTATGAGGAATGATGATCTCAGGAGTGAGGTTTTGATGACGAGTGAGTTGTTGAGAAGCTGAGCTACATCAACGTTTCCGTTTTTTTGCGTCGATATTTTGAACAGTTAGTCATAGACTCGTAGGTACTTCCTCCGTACGGCCGTTCGGTATTGTCATGTAGCCGCTTAGGTCAATCTTACTTTATCGCAATTTTTCCATCATAACGTTCGAGAGCAAGCAATAAATTTTCATTTAGTTTGTTTATTCTCGATCCGGGAATGAATCTCGGCCGAATCCGCTGAGCAATACTCACTGCTTTGGAGGTATAATAAAAAATGAACGAGCCAACTGGCCAACGAGCCAACAAGGTGCATATTCAAAGAGTTGAAATTAAATTACTTTTTGCTATAATGAAGCACTCTTTAATAAATGAACTTCCACGTAGCCTAGCCTAGGTAGCAGAGGGACGTCCTCGGGGTTACGATAAAGATGAATCTAAAGTCTATAATAGGTATATTCTGTTACATACTTATTCCGAATGTCAGTTGACTAATTTTATTCCGGTTTTATATTCAAAATAAAATACCTACCTAATAACTTTCTCAAACACATACATATCCGCATTGACAACGTATTATGTATATTTCAAAACAGATGATAGACATGAAAACTCTGCTCTTTAATAAATATCTACTTTTATTATTTTTTAAGTAGGTACTCAGATAGTTTAATATTTACCTTGTTTTTCGCAGTATTTAAATTTAAAATTAAAATATAAATTCCGCTTTACTGGTATAATTGCATCAACTTGTTTTATTAATTATTCAAGAAAAAACTGTAGCTTATTTGACGAAGTGAAGAGAAAGTCGTTTAAATTATTCCAATTTGCATAGATATCGAATAATCTCACGTTAATGACCCAGTTTTATGACCTCGGCACATCGAAACTATTACCTTATCAAATTAAAACTATTGCAGTGTAACGTACCAATTAATTTATTTAACGAAGTGTTCAACGGCTTAACGTTGTGATTAATTTTAATGCCCCCACTAAGCTACATCCAGGCCAAGGTTACTTCGACTATCTTTTTTATTTTAGTTCTTTAACATCGACTTCAACCAAACTAACGAAATTTTATGTGCGCTCTCGTGAGGTGGGATTGCTTCTAAAGACCTGAGAATTTTGTGTCCCTTTTTCACTCTTAACTTTTAAAATGAAGATCGCACACTAACTTACCAATGAAGTCGAAGGATTAAGTTCTGTTCTAGAAATATTAATAGTCTTACTACCTATATGTATAGTAAGGGTAGTACTATATGTATAGTAAGGTAGGTCAAGGACTGCAAGTAGCTAAATTTTCATAGCGTACATCCGTGTTCCCGAGGGCACGTTTAAGGCGTAACGCTCTTGCGCATCTTAAAAACCTTCAATACTTGGCTGGCTTCAGTACGAATCGCTATACATGTCACTATAAAAGCGTGCATTGTGTTGTATTCTCAAGGTTTACTGCCCAAAGACCCAAGCTAAGGAAGCCTGAGTTAGTTGTTTAAATATTGAAGCCGACCAGAAATAATATTCAGGTTTAATATTTAAATCAAAATAAATGTGTAGTGCGATCAGTTCTTGCGGTTACCGGTTAAAGAGGTCAATGTAAATGTCGTTGGAATATAAAGCGCTAAACCAATAGCAACAAGCTACTGTTACTAGGCAGTGATAGCCGTGTGGTTGAACGTTGGACTGCCGAACCGGAGGGACCGGGTTCAAACCCCGCACGCACCACTAATTTTCAAAAATTATGTGCGTATTAATATTTAATTATCACTTGCTTCGGTGAAGGAAAACATCGTGAGGAAACCTGCACACCTGAGAGTTCTCCATAATGTTCTCAAAGGTGTGTGAAGTCCACCAATCCGCACTTGGCCAGCGTGGTGGACTATGGCCTATACCCCTCACACTGTGAGAGGAGACCCGTGCCCAGCAGTGGGACAGTTATGGGTTGGGATGATGATGATGATGACTGTTACTTTTAGTGAATTTGCATTAAATGTAGTACATTATGTAACATTGACAATAGTAATGCTGGCGGTTCGCGGCCGAAACCGAGACAAGCGACCGAGGCAGGAGACCGAGACAGGAGACCGCGACCGGCACTTGACCATAGGCAATGTATAGGCGACAACTCGCGACCGAGACCGAGACAGTCTGTCGCGCATATACAAAGTGACGGTCGCGGTCTCCTGTCTCGGTCTCCTGTCTCGGTCGCTTGTCTCGGTCTCGGCAGCGAACCGCCAGCTTTACATTTTGCAAATCACATAGTTGCAATCGAGCATTATACGTTGCACAGCTTTTGGACAAATTACCATTACATTAGGTGGTGATAGGTACGTTTTGGTAAGATGCACAAGTAGGTAATCATTATAATGAAACACCTAATGACACTAAATGATGATTCACACTCGGTGTAATGTTTTGGTAACGGCATTGTTACACTATTTCAACACAATGCTATTCTTATTTAATCACTCATTTTTATACATTATAAACACGTACGTAAAATATATTTAAACAATTGTCTCCGAATTAAAAACTGTGTACAAAACACATATTATTATTTTTGTATTTCCATGACTGAATTTAAACCTTTATTATCACAGATGGTAACCCATTATTTATTGTACCAGTTTAAGATTTACTAACGAGTATTGTATAACTTACGACATCTTATTCTTCACCAACCCTCACTGTAGCAGCGTGGTGGAGTATTCTCTAGGCCTCCACAGTTATGAGGAGAGACCCATGCCCAGTATCGGGCCAGCCAATTGTATTACCTATCGTTATAAATAGGCCCATGCAGCGGACGGTCAGGATGACTCATTAAATACACAAATCGTAAAAAGTTTTGTTTATAATGTGTATAGCGTATGTTGACTATCCATTCAATATCTCGCCTACATATTTTCAGCTAGCGTTCTCACAATATTGTCTCGCCCGCAGCGCTCTCGCGCAGTCGTACGCTGCGAGGTTTAATGACGGAACGACCACGCCGTTATATCCAGCCCATTGTTCGCCCTGGCACGAGACTCGACTCGATAGGAGATCGTTAACCCTCTATATAGGTCGCAGGCATATAATTGAGTTTAATCAGCCACATCAGCGCCGAAATTAACTCTGCAATACTTTGTTCTGTATCCTTCGCGAGATGGCTTAATTGTTCTGTACTCGTGTCGTAATCGTCGTCGTTGATTACGATATTCTGGGATATATTTTAAACGTAGTATAGGAAAGTTCAATTTTGACGATGTTTTTACCTGTTTTCTATATCACCACGGTTATCGCAAACAAAATTTATTGTTGACCCAAATGAGTAAAAGGAATAAAAACCTCAATAAAATATTTCGTTTTACCAATATCTAAGAAGAAAAAACTAAATACCTACCTATGTTATAAACATTGGTCCCGTAGCGCTACACATGCACTACGGAGTTACAAGGTCCTCTTAGTAAAAATATCGGCGTTTTAACCTCTTATGGACACTGCATTGCGGGGAGTAAAATATCGGTCGATTATTTATATTGCTGCATCGGTAATAGCTGTGTCTGGCCCATGAGTGGGGCTACGAGTAGGTTTATATAATGGTTTTAATAAACATACACTGCCTTTCACACGGTTAGCTTATGAAGCTGCATCGAAAGATTATAAGTGTCATTCGAATAGCTTCCTAATGATATGACTTCCATTTGAGTAATCTTCCTCTTTTATTCAGGATTAATTTCTCACTTTTACTTTGTTGTATATTTTTCAATTATATTAAAACGAAATGTTTCGCTGGAATTACTTTAGCCTTGCGAAACTCTCTTGTTCATAATTGTAAATTTAATCTATTAAAACAAGTAAGAAGTGAGAAGTTATTAATTAAAGTACGCACTTTAATTAAAATTTACTCCGTCAGAATTGAGACGAGACATCCGTTGCCGTTACCGGTAATGAAAATCTTTCGCATTAGCGGTTACTTATTTTTAGGCAGGACCTTTTAGAAATTCTGAAAGGCGTTACTACGGGAATGGGCATGATTAGCATGTTAAGAGTGACATTTCCAATGAGATGTCGGTTGTGGGAATTTAGGTGGGAAATGTAAGAGACAGAAGGTCATTTTTTGTGAATAATTACCACGAACAGAAGAGCTACCTGATGGTAAATGGTCCCTGTTGCCTATGGACATCAGTAACACCAAAGGTAATAAAATAGTAATCCACCGAGGGGGGGGGGGCTTCTGTCCCCTCGTAGGATGCCCTGGTTTCATTAACATTTTCGCAGAGTCAAAATATGATTTTAAACTCCCTCTAACTAAAGATACATTAAGAGGGGGTATAAAGCTAGGAAAAAATCAAATTTCACCCGCGCGCCCCGCCCCGCCCGTCAAATAGATGCGCCGCAGCAGTTGCGCGTCCGGTTGCATCTGACTTTATTAGCGGCTGTACACTCTCGCGAGACTGCTAGCCGAGTGCACTCGTATGAGAATGTACTTGGTAGCGCTCGCCTCGCCTCGTGATGTCTCGGGGGGTCTCGCCTACTCTCGCTCCCATGACGTCTCGGCCGAGGCGTCACGAGACATAGCGAGTACTCTCGCACGAGAGTGTACAGCCGCTATTATATAACATGGCATCAGTCAAGAATACGGCACAGTATAATGTAAAAACTGAGACAAATTTCGGCTCAATAAATGTAGAATCATCTACCTCAAAAATGGCAAGCTGTTTTTTCTTTATTAGGGTTAGATTTTTATACAATGTTAATAGCTAGAGACCCAGTGAATGGCAGACAACACATTATTAGGTGTCATTAATAATTTTGAATATATTATTATGTAGGTATCTATTAATCTAAAGCAATTCTTCTCGCTGTAACTATCTGTATTTCTGAAACTAGTAACATTTATAGGTAGTGTCGGTCGCATCATGTAACCATAGCGCTGGAAACCTAGTGTAGGGAGCGATTGAATCACTTTTATGACAAGAAAGGCAGTATAATGTTCGTACTGGTGTGACCATTAAATCATTTAAATTCTCGCAAAGCAGAATATCTGCTCTATTTTTACGTGATGACACCTGTATGCCGTATAACATGTAAATAAATAACACGTACAATGTTTTTCAGACATTTATTATTATAGATAACATTGTTTTCATTTTTTCGCTACAAAAAGATAAAGTAAGTTATCCTTTAAATTTATTTAAATTGAAAGAAATCCTTCGCCAGAAAACAGAAAAATTACAAATGCCACTGCCGTTATTATAAGGAAACTAATTAAGTGACAATAATATCATAAAAAAGATGACAATCACTAACTTCTTGAGCGACAATTGTTAGCTTTAAAAATATAGGAAAAAAACAGTGTGTGAAATATGATGCGTGATGATATAATTAAGCGTGAGAACAGGAAAAATGTATAATGGGTATTCAAAATATTTAAGGTATGGTAAGAACACATAAGTCATCAAACTAAACAATTTTTTGAAGATTAAAAATAAGCATAAAATCGAACAAAGCTTACTTAAAACCAAAATGAATTTATTCGAAATCAAGTTTAATTCACTAACTCCAAAATCCGTCTAGAAAAAATAAAATGCCAAAATGATGCATGGTTGGAAGTTTTAATTGTTCAAAAAATATATCTTGTCTATTATAAGCCGTTGACTTGTCTCACATGTGTATTAAGTATCGTCGTTTGTCTTGATATTTATCTTGACCCGTTCATAAACACGAGGATTGATTTTACTGAAATTAAAAAAAAGTCAAACACTGTTATACTCCCTAACATTGAAACTGATGACGTCAGGTATCACTTTGCGCCATTTATAATCGGTTGAAAGTTTTAGATAGGACTAAATTACATAAATACTTTATTTTAATGCCAGTCGTTCCGGTGCAATAAATTCGTCTGCATTTGGATCTGTATGTTCTAAAATTTCTACATTTTGTAAAAGCGTAAAATAGTAAGCCTGAAAATATATATTTTTTCTTTAAGAAAACACAATTAGCAATTAAAAAGTAAATAAAAAAGTCGCTTTAAAAATGCATTTATACAAAATTTTATGTTTTTGTTAAAGTAATTTTGCCTAACTATGCATGTATGTATAGTATAAAAAAAGTTTAGTTTATGTGTTATTTTGTAGATTCGTTACAATGCAACAACAAGCAAATAATAAATGAAACAATACATAGACAGATGAATTGATACGCACTTCTCTGGTGTAATGTTCCCGTCATCATCAATAGATTTTGGAATATTTTCTTATTCTCTCTTCTCATATCTTGATTTTGGATTAAATCTTGTTCTGAAATGAAAATACAATAATAGTTTCAAACACACACAAGTAACAACTACTGTAGGGATTGATCAAATTAACTACCAGAAATATAGGTGTTGCTTTAAAAACAAAATTATGGGGCAAAGAGGAAATAATTAACTCAGAATTAAATTTGCTTTTGGATAAAGCTGTATATTTTGTTTGAAAGCATACCTATACTAACTATTAATGATACATACAATGTGAATTTTTCGTATATACTATGCTGCTTCAGCGATCAAACATCAACATCAACATTGTATTGTGAGCACAAAAGTTAAAACAATAAGGTCTAATTTTGAATATGAAATAGTACTTGTCAACTTACCTCTGACAACTAGCCATGACTTGAATTTTCAGCTTTCTATGATCCCTTTTTAATGTTGATTTTATTCCGTTTGTTACCCATGTTGGATCTTAGTGTCTTTTAACTTTAGTTCACACACACACAATTATTGTTTTTGTAATAAAAACTATGCTCTCAGTCACAAATGTACACCAAAAAATAATTTCACATGTCGAGAAGACTGACGCAGTCTTCCCGTCTCAATGGAGCAATGGTGACTGATTAATGAAACCGAGCATGTCAAAATACTCAAAATCCTACAAATGTATTTTATTTTAATAATTCGTAAATTATAGATTTGATTTTGAAATCGCTAATCTAATCCCTCCGTGATACTAATTAGCATAATATATTAAAATATTGACTCTTAAATATGCACCACATTGAAAATAAATTGATTTAAGTGAAAAATTAGACCTAACTTTGTGATTTTTTTCTATCGAGAAAATTTTATTTTTTTCTGTTTTTGCTTAGATCTTGCACTCAATAATATAATGAAGTATAACTATGTTTTTCTTCAGGTTCTAGAAACTTGATCTACTACTGTAAAAATTGAATCTAAGATTGCCAATTTTGCTTTATACCCCCTCTTAACTGGTGCATGATGGATAAGCCCGTCCATTTCACACATCACGGAGCCACGAGCGTTTCGGCGATTATATTAAATATTGAGCAATTTGTACGCGCTGCATAATTAGAGACCACTACCACCCGTCACCGTCGGTTGCACTGCATCGAAACACGCCACTAGACGGAAACGAACGCGTGCGCTCTTTCCTGTCGATAGTGTCGATACAGCGGACAAACTCCGCGCTAACTGGTTAACTGTTACGTAATTATGTTAATCGCTACGTCCACAAACCCGTTATACGCGAGTACGGTGCAGTATTCACGTTGCTTTCGTGCTGTGGGAACGGCCGAATCTTTGTGTCGGGGTAACACGTTGAATATCGCTCGTCGTTCTCGTTAGATTTCTTAAACGATATTCCTTATTTTTTTTATATAAAGCAGACGAGCCACCCGATGGTAAGTGGTCATCGTCGCCTATGGACACGAACAACACCAGGGGAGTCGCCAATACAACGCCGGCCCTGAAGGAGAGTTCTTTTTACACCTTTTTTGAAGAACCTCATGCGCTTCGGGAATATTTCAAATTTCTTTTAAGCCGACCTAAATTTATGATGGATGAAACCAAAGATTATCGGCTACGCTATCAATGCCAACGCTGAAAATCTGAACCGTCCAAAATATAAAACAAAAAAATATAATTATACCAACCAACACTGTCGTTCTCGGAAAGTTGAAAATCGAACCACAATTCGCCGGGTGGTACTTTTAATAAGAATGAATACCAATATTTCACACATGCAGAATAACAAATTAAATTAACTTCCAATTCACTTACAGCGCTCGACTCGCCTATGAGCGATAAATTTTCAATTTCTCATACATTTTAAAACAAGTTGTGCTCACGTAGACTGGCGGTGCTGCAGTGCTTTTATACAGAGTAGATTCTCATAAAGCCTCCCCTGCGGGTATTGTTGTTCGATTTATGAAAACGTTGAATGTTAATCCACGGCTCCTTGCCAGCAACATCCAGCCTCCGATGTCCTCCCGAAGGTATTCAATTAGCTTTGACCTACTTTCGTATTTCAATCACTATCGGAAAGTAAAAATTACGCGATGATACATTTCACAATAATAATGATGTTATGAAAAATATTTTTATTATATTAGGTAAACAAGCTTAACCGCTTCGTTGTGGCAACGGTTACCATGGCAACGATAATTGCAACTATGCCAAATTATAATACATAATTGTCCAAAACATTTAAAATTTCATGCTCCCTTGGGAACTTTGGAAAAACAAAAACATTATTGTACCTAGTATTAAAATACTATATCTTATATCAACATTTCAAGTGATTCTATGTATCGAGTGCTTTTCGAGTTTTTCGGCCTGTAGGTAAGTTTAGTAGGTATATTTACGTATTACGGATCGCTCATAGCCCGGCAGCTTGCGGTTCCCAATAGATCGATGAGTTGCGCGGCATTGTCACATTCCTATAATTTAATGATTTATGACTCAGTTCGCACGTTTGTAATGGCCCAACTGAAAGGGCATGACCTTCCATGGGTTAACACCTAATAATTAGAAGAAATACGGATGGCAACTATCAGGCGTTCGATTCTCTCCACCTCGCCAACAGACAGAAATTCTATGTCGGCTTAAAAACCAAAGCAAAGAATGTGCACGACTCACCTCAGGACTGCTATACGGGCTTCCAACATCCACACCCTCGTCCACGGCACTCACTTACACATCACCGGCTGGCCAGCTCTTCACTTTGGGTTCACGGCGCGATGGAAATACTATAATTTATCTTTAGCAGACTTTAAATTCTTGCACAATACGTATGAATTTGACTTCGGATGAACTTAGACGACAATCGATTGATTTGAACCGTTGATTTTGAGGCTTTTTGAATTCTCGTAGCGATTCGTTGCGTACGCGGTTAGATTACGTTAGGAAGAGAAAAAAGACTGTTTTCACTCCGTATCACATGAGATCGTGCAGGCGCGTGAATGGCGCGTTGCTATTGGTCAAAAGCGCGGACAATTGAATTCCACCAATCAACGCTGCGGAGCGAAATCGAAACTGTTTGAATATTTGCCATCGAGAACATTGAAACAAGATATGAACGAAACATTCCGCCCACCAAAATACAAGAATGTATTTTCAAATGAAATTAGCGATAAATAACGAATACGTACATGAACATCTTACTAACTAATGTAATAACTACGAATTAAAGGTTGCTAACGATATGATCAATCACATTGATCCGGTAAAGGACATAACTTCGTCAACGGTCGCGTGAGAACGGATCCATTAGACAAGCGAACGGTCGCCACGCGAATGACACCGTCTGGGCCAGGATGCAACGACTGCACTCGCGCGACAGGCCAGTATAATGGTACGGTATTATCCGATTTAATGATAACTACGCTACCGATAACCAGAGGTTTAGAATCTTTGGTCCACTTTGCTCGCTGAGTAAGCGTATGAAGATATTCTGTCCTCCAGCGCGTCCAAAATACTTGCTGGAAGCGTTGCACGAGTTGCCATCTCCCTAAACGGTTAATATTTAGTTTACAAACGTCCTCATCGGGAACAGATGTCAGCGGTTCAAGGGTGAGAAAATGGCCAGGAGTTAAAATGGACAGGTCGTTAGGATCTGAGCTCAGTGGGCAAAGCGGTCGCGAATTTAACATGGCCTCGATTTGTACGAACAGGGTCGATAACTCTTCGAAAGTTAAGCATTGAGTACCGATTATGCGGTACAAATGAGTTTTTACAGCTTTAACTTGTATTTCCCAGACGCCACCGAAATACGCACTGGCCGGCGGGTTAAATTTAAAGACGATTTTTTCAGTGTGCGCGGCGTCGCGAATATATGAATTTAACTGTCGTATAGCACCGACGAAATTGGTACCACAGTCGCAATGAATGGTAGAAACTCTACCACGGCGTCCTACGAAGCGGCGTAAAGCAGCAATAAATGCTTCAGAGCTTAAGTCGGAAGCAACCTCGAGATGAAGCGCCTTTGTGGTGAAGCAAACAAATAAACAGAGGTACGCTTTTGATATTTTCGCTCCGCGATGTTTACCGGCCTTAATACGAAATGGTCCAGCGTAATCAACGCCTACAACGGAAAAAGGTTTAACTTGATTGACCCGTGCGGCGGGTAAATCACTCATGAATGGTTCGAGAGACACTGGATTCGTTCTGTAACACTGAATACATTTTGACAAGCATTTACGAATTATACGTTTAGCAGACAAAATCCAAAATTGTTGAGTTAATAAATACTGCATAGTGTTAATACCGGCATGGCAATTTTCACGGTGGATTGCTTCGATGATTGAGGAGGTCAATTTAGAATCGCGAGGGAGAAGAGCCGGATGTTTATGCTCAAATGATAGTCCGGATCTAGACAACCGACCGCCCACCCTGAAAATCCCTTGGGTATCTAAGAAAGGATTTAGCTTTCGCATTTGTTTACTAAGAAGGGTGCCCGATTGCAGTTGCTCAATCTCCGACGCAAAAAATTGAGACTGAACATGTTTTACGATGAGTAAAAGCGCTTTATGAAGTTCCACCCGACTTGAAACGGGTAAAGAACAATGAGTTCGTCCACTACGAATGTAATCGAAAAACTTAAGCCAAATACACACAAGACGTTGTATTTTACGAATTGACGAATAACGTTCGAGCAGCGTATCCAGAAAGGAAAGCGAAATAACACTATGTGTGACAAGCGAATGCGGACTCCTTTCTTCGGCCTGAAGAGCCTCTTGATCCAAGACTTCTACAGTACAAGGCCAAGACGATGTGGGTTGGGAGAGCCATGAAGGTCCCGCCCACCATAAACGATTATGAACAAGCAACGATGGAAGTTGGCCGCGGGAAACTACATCCGCAGGATTGTCTTCGGATGCCACATGATTCCACTGAACGCCAGGGAGGACATCGAGGATGTGCCCCACACGATTCGCAACGAACGTCTTCCAACGCGAAGGGTGAGAGCGAATCCACGCGAGCACAACGGTAGAATCCGACCATACGCAAACCCGAGTGCACGGAAAAACAGACGAGTAGATTTCTCTTACGAATTTAACAAGATCGGCAAGAAGCGCGGCGGCGCACAATTCAAGACGAGGCAGAGAGACAGTCTTTGTGGGCGCAACACGACCCTTAGAGCACACAAAAAATACCTTAACATCATCGTCTTTGTCTACGGTCCGCAGATAAACTACAGCGCCATAGCCGGTCTGTGAACTATCGGAAAAGCCATGTATTTCACACGATTTCATGTGTTTTACTGATATGCAACGGGGAAGTTGCAATGACTGTAAAAGTGGAAGTTCGGTTAGATAACGCTCCCAGAAACTAACAACTTCTGCTGGAGGATCATCATCCCATCCCACTCCCGAAAGCCAAAGACGCTGCATTAAAACCTTAACGACGATTGTTAATGGTGAAAGAAAACCCAGAGGATCGAATACGCGTGCAACTTCACTAAGAATATTCCTCTTGGTACATTTGTTTTGTTGTGGTGTGACTGTAAAAAAGAAACAGTCACTACGAGGATCCCACCTTAAGCCGAGAATTTTGAGAGTGGAATTGGTTTTATCGGCCATAGCATCTAGAGTGACGGAAGCGGTTAAACAATGGTCGGGAGGTAAATCGGCTAAAACTTCTGGAGTATTACTCGCCCATTTGCGCAATTCGAAGTGTCCGGTATGAAGCAAATCAATTAGCTGTTTCTTGGCTCGTAAAGCTTCATCGATACTGTTGAATCCGGTTACGATATCGTCTATGTAAATGTTGGAGGATAAGACTCTACTAGCAAGGGGAAAATTATGACCTTCATCCAAGATTAATTGCTTAACGGTACGGCATGCCAAAAACGGAGCAGAAGAAACGCCATATGTAACCGTGTTAAGACGATATTCCTGAATGGGTTGCTTAGTGTCAAAACGCCAGAATATGTGTTGGTAGTCGCGATCAGCTTCGGCAACTTGAATCATCCTGTACATTTGTCTCATATCGGCTGTAAATACAATAAAAGGAATACGAAAGTTGATGAGAATTTCGGTAATGTTCGGCTGAAGCTTGGGGCCGATTAGAAGCGTATCATTTAGAGAAATGCCCCTAGCATCTTTGGACGAGGCGTTAAAAACTACGCGGAGCTTAGTCGTCGCAGAATCCGGACGTAGCACACAATGATGAGGTATAAAATATTTACCTGACTTTAAGTTTTCGACTGAAACGAGACTCATGTGACCACTGTCCAAATAATCTCGCATGAAGCTACGGTATTGTTCATAAAGACATGGGTTTTTAACAAGTTTTCTTTCGAGGGAATGAAAGCAGCGTAAAGCGATATCACGAGAACCTGGGAATGATAAATTGTTGGAATTTTCCTTAAATGGCAAGGAAACGACGTACACACCTTCAGGGTCGCGGTAAGATTGCGTCACGAAAAGCTCCTCGCATCGTTGCTCATCAGGAGTGAGGCGTTTAGTATTATCGAATGATTCTAGCTCCCACAAATTTCTCACTGCGTCGTTGAGTAAGTCTGCATCTTTTAGGAAAAAAGATTGAACTTCGTCTTCGTCGCGGCTGACACCTCCCAGGAGGATCCATCCGAACACAGAGTTAAGAGCAGACGGTTGCGTCAGTCCTCCACCGATGTTTCCGGGTAACAAAATAGAGGCGAAGACTTCAGCACCTAGGAGAAGATCAATAGGGCCAGGTTTGTGACATTCCGGATCAGCAAGTGTAAGACCCTGTAAATGATGCCATGTAGAATTGTCGAGACGAGTCGACGGCATCGCACCACAAATACTTGGCAACGTGAGCGCAGCGACGGTGAACAGAGACTGGTTGTTAGCACCAAGCTCAAGCTTAACTGTGCCTGTGACGACTGAAGTTGAATGTCCTAGGCCGCCGACTTGGCGAGAAAGTACATGACGGTTTATGCCAAGCCGTTTAGCAGCACGTTCAGTAATGAAATGCGCCTGACTTCCTGAATCGATCAGAGCACGAAGAAATACGAAATTGCCAATTGAATCGCGAACCTGAACGACGGCAGTCGAAAGCAGTACAGTGGAACCATGACCGAGGCTAGTAAGTACATTGGGTGAATCTTGAGTGTGGGTATTCTCGGAGGGTTTCCCATCCTGATGAAGAAGTGTGTGGTGTCTCTGTTGGCATTTCTGACACGTAAAAATAGATCGGCAGTTCTTCACGCCATGAGAAGGTTTTAAGCAATTGAAACACCAGTTTTGAGTCTTAGCGTATTCCACCCGTTCAGGAATAGATTTCTGTAAGAAGCGATCGCAGCGGGAAAGAGAATGGTTTTCCGAACAAAACACGCATTGGTAATTTCCCGGGTTGGATGTCGAAGAAATAAGCGATGATGGAATGTTCGAGTTAGCTGGGTGCTGGTTCGAGTTTGATTCGAGTGTATCCGAAAAGCATACAGTAGGTGGCTTGTGTATTTTATTATGCGAATTCACTACCTGACGATGGTCTTGAGAAGAGAAGTGTGTATCTCGAACGAGGGCTTCGCATCTTGAATAAAGAAATTCCTTCAGAGTGCTGTAAGAAGGCAGTTCCGTTTTGGGATTGCCACGTTCAAATTCGCATCGCGTTTTCGAATCAATTTTTGATAGGATTAGATAAGAAAGAACAAAGTCCCAGTGTTGAACCGGTAAGTTAAGGCTTTTTAAAATAGATAAATTTTCATTAAATAAATCAAGTACCCGTCTAAACTCATGTGGTGAATTGATTTTAAAATTAACGTTTAGGATTTCCCTCCAACAAGTAAAAGCTAATTCACGTTTATCCCGGTAACGTGTTATCAAAGTTTGAAACGCTTCATTATAATATTTACCGTCGACTGGAAACGTGCGAACGAGTGCTAAAGCATCACCAGATATATTAGACAAAAGATAATGCATGCGATCGGTATCGGACAATGAAGTATTCGAATGAACGAGTGAAGTAAATATATCATAAAACTCAGGCCATGATTTTATGTTACCGGAAAATTTCGGAATTTGAACCTTAGGCAGTTTCACTTTAGATTCAGTATAGTTTGTATTGGAAGCTGTGTTGGATGTAGTGGAGCCGATCAATCTCTGATGGAGTACAAGTATCTGAAAGTAGATATTATCAAATTCTACACGTAGTTCATCATCGACACAGGTCTCCGATGTTGAGTCAAGAATGGTTAAAATATCTGAATGATTCTCCTCGAAACTGTCAACGTATTTCTGTACCGCCGAATAATGAGCGAGAAACAATTCGGTCTGCGACTTATCGCAGTCCGCAAGTTGAGCTACTTCTAATACGCGAGAAAGTCTATTATACGCTAAGGTTCTCTTACGACGGAGAATAGGTAAATCACGAATTGTGGGACCTTCGAATTCAACACTCTTCGAATGTTGAGGTTTGACTTTCTTCGTCGCTGATAAACGTTTAGAACGTAACAATGACATGTCTAGTTTAGTCAGTTACGTAACGCAAATAACAACGAACAGAGATATATTAACCACTGAGTAATAATTATGTTTAATTATTAATACGTTAGAACATCTGCCTTTGTTACGTAGCAATAAAATCAATTTAATGTTAATTACTTCTTAAATCATAGAATTATATACGTATATTGTAAGCTATTAAACGATTAAGCTCAAGAAAGTGTGTATTTATAACGTATAGATTTGTTTATGTAGTCGGTTTGAAGGGATAACGAATGATAGAATTACTACATAGACAAGATAATACACACACGAAATTATACACATAAAAACGCGCGCACGATCGGCGAGCGGCGATTACAAATATATAATAGGTAGGTGCATATGGCTGGCGAACAACCAACGCGCTTGCGAAGTAATCAAGCGGCAAACGAAATAGTACGAAATAGTTAAAGGAATGAACGGATCGGTATGAATACTTAGATAATGTTAACTGAAAGTCGTGGTTGAAGTTGTTATTGTAACGAACCGGTTATGCACCTACCAATCACTTGCAAACACCTCCGATCACTTATAAACGCATAAGTACTGTACGGATTACTGTATTACGGTCGCATTATGATGTATTGTCGTCTAAATAAAGCAACTATAAAATGTTAACTCCATAAAGTAAAAGTAAAGTAAACTCAGTAAGCAACTAAGTATTACGCGACTAAATAGAAATGTCGTTATCTATTACGATTTACGCTGCCAGATGGATACCGCTCGTTTGGTTGGATTACACGAATGCAAATGAAATTAAACTTTGAAATATTACCGAAATATTGATGAAGTTATGTCAATTACGTGTACACTTAGCCAATAATATGATGTTGTTCATGTATATTAATGAATGATCACACGAAATAGTTTCAACTTACGATGAAGTTGAAGAAGTTTGTTCGACTGACTTTTTCGTATAAATGAAGGTGAACGGAAAAAATTTACACTTATGAATTTGCAATTTAGGATAGAAAATACGCTATTTTAGCTTAAAATGTCGATGTTCGGGCGCCAAAAAATGAAAGGGCATGACCTTCCATGGGTTAACACCTAATAATTAGAAGAAATACGGATGGCAACTATCAGGCGTTCGATTCTCTCCACCTCGCCAACAGACAGAAATTCTATGTCGGCTTAAAAACCAAAGCAAAGAATGTGCACGACTCACCTCAGGACTGCTATACGGGCTTCCAACATCCACACCCTCGTCCACGGCACTCACTTACACATCACCGGCTGGCCAGCTCTTCACTTTGGGTTCACGGCGCGATGGAAATACTATAATTTATCTTTAGCAGACTTTAAATTCTTGCACAATACGTATGAATTTGACTTCGGATGAACTTAGACGACAATCGATTGATTTGAACCGTTGATTTTGAGGCTTTTTGAATTCTCGTAGCGATTCGTTGCGTACGCGGTTAGATTACGTTAGGAAGAGAAAAAAGACTGTTTTCACTCCGTATCACATGAGATCGTGCAGGCGCGTGAATGGCGCGTTGCTATTGGTCAAAAGCGCGGACAATTGAATTCCACCAATCAACGCTGCGGAGCGAAATCGAAACTGTTTGAATATTTGCCATCGAGAACATTGAAACAAGATATGAACGAAACACCAACTATAAGTAAAAGTGAGCGTAGTCGGTAGTTAGATGGATGACAGCTATTGGTAAAAGTTCTTGGGCGCGGAATCGACCCCAGGACCCATCACAACGCAAGCAGGGCTACCAACTAACTATACTACGGGTCGTGTGTGTTTTAAAATTAAAATAATTATTAAACAAAAATACCTACTTCAATTTATTGCGTATGTTTCTATTAAATAGCTTCACGTATTGGCAATAAGGAAATCATAATGTACCTACTGTTTTGTTATGCATATAAGCGTTACCGAAATGTATTGATCGCGCGATAAATCTTAATGGGTTTATTATGCATATTTTATCTCGTCTAGCCAAGATATTATGAGGGTTACTAATGTGAAGTATTTAGATTACTGGTCCTAGACGAAATTAAGAAATTATATGTATAATAATAAATAAATAAACGTTAACACAGTATTCCCCCCCTCCCCACACTAAAGGAGTGCGCACATTACACCAACTCGACGTCAACTCCACTCCGACTCCACTCCGTTTCAACTCCGACGTTCCGTTCCGCAATCAACGCTTCATCGACGTCAACTCGACTCCGTCTCCACTCCGTTTCAACTCCGACGTTCCGTTCTAGGTACATTACGTCATTGTGTCGGTCGACGCGTGGACTACTCGTCTACGGTGAGTCGTCAACGCAACGTCGACGCGTTGGTCTCGAAACGGAACGGTTATGGGTGTAGGGCGAGCAGTACAGGGCTTTTAAGTATAAGTTCGAAATTCAACCTTACCTTCAAAGATATAAAGCTCATAATTGAATATTAGCTTTGTCAAGGTTTTAGTCGCGTTGGCGTCGGTCGGTCGTGGCGTCGTTGTAATGTGCGCACTCCTTAAGATTTCCTGTGACGCGGGTGGCATGGGCAACACAAATTATACATCAATGTACGTAATACAGTACTTACCGTTTACTACTATAAATTATAGTATTGAGTTAAAAAATTTGAAAAAAGTTAAGACTACAAAGCTGAAAACACAATTCTACGATAGTTTAATTGATTTGAATAAGACATGTCGTGATATTATATCATTTTCGGTAACAAGGTAATATAACCGGATTCCCAGCCGGAGCAACCAAAATGTTTCTGGAGTCCTATGCTTCTAATGTCTCATTTATTCTTGTCGTATGTTTTGTCCCTGGCAGCCATGACACAGGGAATCTTTAGTATGGAGAGCCCCCTAGTGTGTAGCATTATTTGTGTAACATTCACAATACATTGAATTTATTTATTTATTCAACACCGTCAACGATTATTCAAAATAAGAAGACATCCCTATAGTAAATTTATCATAAACATATCCAGTAGAAACGATTGTTTTGAAGGGGAGATAAAATATTTTTCCACTGGACCCTGTTTGGGAGGGAGATTTCCGCGATGTCATTACGTCGATGGGGCTTTTTGTGATCTAGTATTTTTTTGTTGGTCGTCCGTGACTCGATGGCGATGATAGAGCTTAACTGCCATCTCGGCGTGACAGTGCTTCTAACGGATGATTGTACCGTTACTTTATCGTCGGAGTAATGTGTATTGTAAGAGAACAACTTGAATTCTAACTGTCGTCGGTAGTAAAGTGGGGGCTGGATGTTTTGTGATGACATAGTTTTATAGGCCTAATGTTTACGTTTATAGCCGGAAAATGAGCGGACGAGTTATTTGATAGTAGTTAAGTGGTCACCATCGTATATGGAGATCAGTAACGCCAAAGGCATCACCGATGCGTTGCAGGCAAAGGAAGAAAGAAAAAATGGCTCTCATGCCCCCAGCCGGAATGTGGCAAGACGTTTAGCGACTGACTCAAGCGGGTGGTACCCGGGATCAAAACCCTACTACCACTATAGTACTTTTGGGATTAAACTGGATGGTACAGAGTCCAGTGACCTTTCGTTGTTGACCAGGGTGCACCACGACTAGGGCAGGTTGGCTTGGACACAAAGATGGATGGAGTCCTTTACACCCCTATGTTGTGATGTACGGACGCAGACTCGGGAGCTAAATAATACGAAGAGCGTTGTTTCTCAACTGAATATTTATTGAGGGAAAACTGGTTTTTATAGTACTTTTTATAAGCAGTGTGGTCCGTCGCAGTTTACCTTTGATATTCAAATTATTAAAATTAATATCAGATTACGCTGATATTAAATGTTATTCTATACATTAGAAACCGTATTTTGTAAGGGATCAAGTTAACTGTTTATTTAATAAAATCGTATTGGTAATTGATCAAATTACAGTCATCCGATATTCTATGTTTATAATTTTAAAACACAATATTCATTTTCTTTGTCTTTATACATTCCGACACACCCCTCTATAACAAACACTTTGTAATAACTAAAGCTACCTACTTGCCGAGTTGAGTCAGTGTCGTATCGTGACATGTTTAAGTAATTTAGCTCATTAATTTTATATTATTTTTTTATTTAATGCACCGTAAGAGAGATTTAAAGTTACACTTGATAAGAAAAATACAATGGGCGGTCTTATCGCCTGCGAGCTGTTTCATCCGAACAATAGATTTACGTTATGTTGCTTTGTAATGTCATGTGCTGCTGCACGCTGCAGGATAGGTAGCTCCATATTATTTTCTTGATAAAGTATGCTTAAGAAATCTTCGTAGCATTTATGGCGTTTATTGAAGTTCGCCCGGTAACAAAATTGTATGATAAAATCGCACACAATCAATTTCTACTATACTATTTCCATTTCTTTATTTTCTCGATGACAGTTCTGTAGTAGTGTTGTGACCAAATAAGTAATGATATCGATTGCATATATTTATTATATTAAATTCATCAGATTTTGATTAAAATAAATAAACAAAGATTACCTGATTATCGTTATAATTATTACGTTTCATTGTCGAGTATCTACCTATACCTACTTATTTTACAACATCTTCGAAAATTTTAATAGAATAAGTACGAATAAATACGAAATAAACAAGAATAAATACGTGTAACATCTTGTAATGAAATATAGTATAATATTAGTTAATAAATTTGTACAAAAGTATCCGGCAGCAATTAGTTTCTTACATTTTGTAAAAAAATATCGGGTCTGTTATCGTGTTACGTTTATCGATATAGCCCATCCCTATCAGTTTCTCCGAATCAGGTATAACCTTGTACGTCTGTAAACGTCATATTTTTATAAAATAATGCATACATAATGTAAAAAAGACGCTCGTTCAAGTTTTCACAGGAGCTGTCATCGAGAAAATGGAAATAGTATAGTTGTCACTATGCTAATTAAGCTATAATATATAGCTATACAGGGTATAAAAGGTTATGGACATTCGCTTGAGAAAGTGACTCTTTCTTCTTCGAGTCTTTACCCTCTTTAATTATGTCTTAATTTCATCTGTGAAATTGAAAGTCAGATTTGATTGTTATTGGTGCAGATAATATTTAAGATTTCTGGACCGTAGCGTTTTATGTTCAAAGTATACCTACATCTGTTTCGTACAACGATCGCTTGACTGGTATGATCATTATAATGAAATCTGATCGGTACGCTTTTCAACGTTACCATCAGACAGGTGCCTGACAAGCCGTGGGCGTACAAAATAAAATATAACTGACGGCTATGATTAAACAAATCGTAGAGGGCCAAGCTTCATTCAACCTTTCTGAGGCTTAATGCAATATCTGGTACGTGACGTATCGTTTGGGTGTGTGAACTTATTAGACTTCAAGACTGGGTTAATTAGTGGGTTCATTCAGTCAAGTATCTTAAGGTTATGGTTCAATTATATAGGTACTTTTTCTTTAGGTTCGTAACGCCAGCGACCTACAGTCAATACGCAAAGCAATATCCATTAATTTTTATTTGATTATTTATCTCTAGGTAGTGAAAAATAGAATAATCCCAACAAAATATAACCACGTTAAATACGGAGATTTTATGGAAGCGAAGGAATAATGAACATAAAAAATTAGGAAAAAAATAGATAAAGTTCTGTAGATTGCATAATGTATTACGTTTATAATTATATTGTACGTAGGTATTAATAGGGAGCTGGTATTTTGTTTTGCCCTTCCACGATTTACTACAGTATACATAAACGGCGGGACGCGGTCTCTCAGCAGCCATGATTCGAGGCTATAAAACGCCTCCGGAGTTTCTCTCGCCACCGTTTGTATGAAACTTGCTCTCTGTACTCTCTTTACTCAGTGCGATGGCTTAAGACGAGTCACAACCTCACAACCTCAAGTCATTGACGCAGGCCGTTCACGTCTTCAAACGACGTCATAATGACGACGTCGTTTCAAGCCATTGTTGATAGACAGAGTTGCTTGATTGCATCTTGCCGCGATGAAGTATTGTGGGCTCTAGAACCTAAACTTATACTTGATGTAAAGATCACGTCACTAAGTTGAAAGTTGAAACTAGTGCATACAATCAAGCCTCGGCACCAACGAGTTCGAAGAAAACCTATGTATATTGTTTGCCTGCTTAAGCCATAAAAATTCGATAAAATTGTTTATAACATTTTGCATATACATATGCTACATACATATTTGTTTTTAATATTATCGAGTCGCGTAATTTCCACCTACTTGAAGCTGTAAGTTCTCCGATCAAGGATGTGTTATCAAAAGCCCTTGATGAAGAAAACAACGAAGGACCTATTGTGTTGAAGCACTCCGCTTAGTTCGAGGGCAGGTTTCATGAATTTACCTGTTTGGCTTAGCTTAAGATCAGAGGGAAGCAAGTAATTAACATACGAATTAATATTGGTCCTGTTTCACGCCGTTTTACTATTTTTTACTCGTATTGCCTGTATTTTTTGTTTTATATTATTTAATTAGGAGTTATGTATAGGTTAAGGTTATCTGAATAAAAGGCTATAAATTAGGATCATCATCGCTTACAGCCCGGCGGCTTGCGTCGATCTTAAGTGATCGACAAAGTTAAGCAACAGCGGGCGCGGTCGGTAGTTGGATGGGTGACCGCTAGTGGCAAAATTTCTTGAGCGCTTCCGTGCTTCGGAGGGCACGTAAAGCCGCCGGTCTCGGTTGTTACCATTTGGTAGCAGTCGTTAAGCCACGTCGGATACCTTCGGCGGCTTAAAAAAATCCGACACTTGGGTAGGCCACTAACCCCTCCACCAATCCGCACTGGAGCAGCGTGGTTGAGTATGCTCTAGGCCTCCTCAGGTATGAGGAGAGACCCGTGCTCAGTAGTGGGCCATCAATGGGTTGAAGCCAATAACTAGTATTAATAATATATTGATGATTTACAGATGCGGTAGGTACTTTTTATAAAAAGCGAGTGCGCTTTAGTTAGACCACACAACTGAAGTAAATCGTCTTTATTCGATATACGAAACGTAACTCAGTTTCTATCTTCACTAACTTATATCTCCCTCTCAACTTCCGTTCGCCTTGCCCGATCACAAATTTAGTAACGCTGTCGTCACGCGTTCTCCATCTTACTTCTTACTTACATGTTAAGAAGTTTTACTTAAATAAATAATTTACTTATCACTTAGTAAATGGGATGTAAGAGTAAGAGTTCCTCATATCTTTAAATCTGGACTAACGTTAGTTACATACACATACATTAATAAATATATAGATGTTTTACCTGCTTGTCTGCTTTCAACCATGAAATGTTTTTAAGCGCGTCACTTGTAGCGCTTCCAACATCCTTTGACCTTAACAAACTTGCCCCAAGCATCTTCCGTAAAATTGTATTATGAAGTTAATTAATTTAATCGCAATTTTCTTGTGATATAATTACACAAATATTTACTCTAATTTCAAACCATGTCGCACGCCAAGGTGACAAATTATAACATTGACAACATTTGTCGATAGAAAAACATAATCAAGCCGAGTAATTGTAATGGACACGCAGCAACGAAGTGGTTTATTTGGCGGTATTTGTAATTAAGTGATTATTGCTTATACTTGATTATGACTTGATAGACCGTCTGATAATTTAATGTCGATTGTCGATTGAGTGGTCACCGCCGTTCACGAACATCTACGAGTTTACTTATATTATAAAGCAGAAGAATGTTTGAACGAGCTAATCTCAGGAAGTACTGGTTCGAATTGAAAAATATTTTTGTGTTGATATTTTTTCATTACTTAGTGCTTTGGCGAGGAACGCTATAGGCTATATAACATCATGCTACGACCAATAGGAGCGGGGCATCAATGACAAATGTTGCAAAGATCGAAAAAAATATTTCATATTTCTAAACGTAACGAACAAGTTTCCCGTGTCCCATATTTCAAGCTTTACTATAAGTTGAATCCGAGTGGAATTGGAGTTGAGTCGATATAGTATCCGCTGACCTTGCGAAACCATTATTAGTATAGATTATATCGAGACAATCAAAGTTGACGCGAGTGTGGCGCGGTCACGTTGTGATAACACGATTGTGTGCCTTCGATCTCTACAATGCGGATCTAACGACAGCCGTGCAGTCTGTGAAACCGGAGCGGCGTGAGCGCTAATACTACAGCCTTCACCTTTTCGCGGATTGTTTTTGCCGCATTAACCTTCGGACCTCTGATCAATATTTACTTGGATACGTTGGGAGAGCGAGATGACAACGTTTTTATGGCGATATGGAGGAGTTCTAGATTGTAAACGTAACGTTTTCGGGTTATCGTGTCCTTTGCCCAAAGGTTGTCTGGAAGAGATCACTCTATAAATCTATAGCGATGAAGCCGCCGTTTGTGGGGTTTTAATTTTGTATATCCTTGCTCTCTACAAGACAGCAGCACTGAAGGAATCCTAGATAGGGGTTTAAGTGTGAGAGCGTTTATTTATTTATTTTACGACTTACGTACCTATACACCAATAAACATTTTGAAATACATATCGTGAGTACCCGTATCATAATAAAATGTGTACAATCCGCGATGAGTTAAGTTTAAAACCATACACCAATAAACCTGTCTGGTTCACCCTAGCCCTAGAGTGTGTGGCTAGCTTAACATAGTTTTAAATATGCAATCCACCTTGTAGAGAACATAAATGACGAATGATATTACCTATATACATAATATAGTTCTATATTACAAAGGCAAAGTTAAATCAGTTATGTAATCACCAGCTTTTATGAGAACTAATTTAAAAAATGTATAGTAGATTAAATTAAACTCCGTATCAATAGACTTATACTTTCTAGATAAAGCGTCGGGCGCCCCCACCCACCCCCGGCCCGGGTATCTCGCTTCGCAAACACTTTAATACTGCCAGAGTAATTTGTTCGGCGACTCGCTACACCGGTGGTGGTGATCTCCTTCCAATCGTATAGCTGTGTTGTTACGTGCAGATAAATATAGTTTAAACTACTGATAAAACCGGACTACGTTATAAAGTAGGAATAGTTGTTAACGAACTTTAAATCTAACCTAACACCGTATGGCTTCAACCCATAATGGTCCACTACTGAGCATGGGTCTCTCCTCATACCTGAGGAGGCCTAGAGCTCCACCCCGCCACGCTGTTCCATTGCGGATTAGTGGAGGGGTTAGTGGCCTACCCAAGTGTCGGATTTATTTAAGCCGCCGAAGGTATCCGACGTGGCTTAACGACTGCTACCAAATGGTAACAACCGAGACCGGCGGCTTTACGCCCCAGTTAAACGACGCGTCATAGAAACGCGCCGTTACGTGGCCTCCGAAGCATGGAAGCGCTCAAGAAATTATACCACTAGCGGTCACCCATCCAACTACCGACCGCGCCCGCTGTTGCTTAACTTTGTTGATCACTTATGATCGACGCAAGTCGCCGGGCTATGAACGCTACAAACTTCCAGTTATTTACATTCCAAAACTGTGTAAGGTTTCCCATTAATAAGGTATTCATGAGCTTATGAGATATGGATTTAAGGCATACGCGTTGAATGCGGGATTTTGGTAGGGAAGCATAACTCAACAGGGATTAGGGGGTAACAGTTTTAGAGAGTCGTTAATAAGGAGGTGGCACCCTTGTTAGCTTGACACCCACCCCACGTCACGGGAGCGAGAAAATATTATATGTAGTGTTGTTACGGTTATTGAAGCGTTCGTAGTTCGGTTGTGTTTATCGGTAATATCCGATTAGCGCTGTTATACTCGTACTCCTGAGTTACTCGCATTTACATAAGTACTCAATACCTTACTTGGTTTATGTACTAAGCACGTAAAGACTTAAAGAGTGCGAACTAAAACGGAGATAAATGATTACTAGAGCTCTTGTTTAGCACATGCTAACTTATCAAACTTGGTATGAGGTGTAGAATACTATACGAGTATTCTATACGTAACTGTTATATGTTCCAAACCCAGCTTATAACAACACACACTTCCTTACTTTTATGTTTTGGTGGTAATTTCAGAACACAAAAGCAATAGAATATTCGTCAAGATTCCTCCTACTCCATTGAAACACAATACGAGGTATTAGTTTTGGCACATCGATAATAAGGATATTTCCCCTTGTTAGTTTTAGTTTCACCCTCAGAAGGGAGCGCCGAAACATTATAGCATATTATTATAATTTTCCCTTTTCTATCCTTGATGGTGCGTAGTATGTGCGGCACGTGGCCTATTAATAGTAGGCTTAGCTGATTTGACTTTATCAAATACCAACTGGCGGGAGTACGCATTGTACTACAAAGTCTACAAACAGGTATATTGTGAATAGTTTTAGTTTAAAAATACGATCCGGTTATGTAGCAACACGTGAGTTTTTTACAGACAACCCTATATCATAGTATTCGCAGTTAAATAGCGCTCATTTTGATACAATATTTATTTATGAAACAAATAGGTGAAAATAACTATTATCGATTTACCTGTTTGTACCTGCCAACCCAGTAGTTACGCCAGGAAAAAAATAGACAACCCAACGTTTGTATATTATACAGGCTTCATACTTACGATTGGTATTTAATTTATTCCTTTAACTCATAAGTGCAATATTTAATAAAAAGCCAATTTAATTTAATTTTTCAATTTTTAATGAATCATAGTCTATCCAGGAATTTTTTAGACAACCCACTCGAGATATGTTTTGTAATATATAAAATTTGATATAAAATAGTTTTCATCCATTAAACAGATGGGTGAAGGTCGTGTCTAGTTCGGATCCTCTACTAGAATGTGTTCTGCAAATATTCGAATGATATATTCTTAGTTAAGGCAGGACAACGTCTGTCGGGTCAGCTAGTTAGATATACAAACTGGAATAGATTGCTATGTATAGAGTAATATAAAGATAAATGAAGCCATTGTTAGCTTTTAATCTGTTGACCTACTTTTTCCCGCTTTGCAAAATTTACATTAATTTGGTCACTGTTCTCGGTTAAGTACATATTTGTTATTGAGAAATATTTAGCAATCACAACAAATACAGTTACTACGAGTATAAGCTATGAATTTATAGCCATAGCTGCTCGTACGTTTTAAATTCGGAAAGTAAAGTGTATTATGCTATGTATGTCGAAACTTCGTTAGCGTGATTTGAGAACCCTGACGACATGGTGGAAATTAACGCACCTGTATTTAAACAGAAAGGAACAGAGAAGCCGACCGTGGCGGGAATAACTCCAAAACATGCCGCGGCCATTGTTGTGCAGACAAAGAGAGCCAGTCATCTTGCATAATACAGATTCTCGGATCTGTCGAAAGCTACATAATACTTGGGCAAACAAAACTTGAGCCGACCCGGCATTGAGCCGCTCGTGTGCTTAACCCTGAACTAAATCAACATATGTGACACATTTTGCACAGAATTGCTTAAAAGTAAAGCGGCAGTTGTGATCTGGTTACAAAGAGTTTAAGACCTTTCTGTAGGAGATAATTGGTTTCGCTTGGGTTTTAGTGATGTGATTAGTTATCTCTTTATTTTTGACCTTCGTCGACGTCTGAAGAGGTTAGCCGTTAGAGTATTGGACAGGTCGATTGTTTCGCATGGGCTTGCAAAATATTACTTCTATTTCGTACCTTAAAAATTTTTGAATGTTAAAAATTAATGTTGAATGTCATGAAAATTTTATCTTTACGGGTGATGTATCTCAAAGTGCATTCAAAAATAAAAAGAACAATGTACATGTAAACGACTTTATTTTTATTTACCCTCCATTTATTGATTAAATAAAGTTGATGTTGATAGTGATTGACGAAGTTAAAACAATGTAGATCGCAATCTGGAGGAAGGGTGAAAGCTATTGCCCAAAAATATAATATAAAAGCGTCTTTGTTTCAAAATACTGCTGGAAATTTCATGTGGATTGTGGAATCATTGTTGGTTCATTCATTATCGCTTGACCAGGAGACATCGCTATTAGGGCCACACAACATGCAACCCAAAACACTTTCTATTCACGGTTACATCTCTTCTCCCATAAAGAACGTCTGAAGGGATTTCTTGTCGCTATTCAATAAAACGGGTAATGAAACCAGCTTCGCCCGCCGTAAACCTTTATGTGGGGGATCGGAATATCCCCCGTAGTTTTGTAAAGCCGCGAACGTTTCTTTGTCGGTTGGTAATCGGATTATGCTATCTTAGTTATTGGTGAACCCGCCCGATCTCCTTATCTGATGAGACCGTTGTGGCCGATGTCCTTTGTAAATAAAATGGAAACCGTCACGCGATCTCGTTATTTTCCTTTTTTATTTGCGAGGTGTTACAGTTTTTATCTGATTCCTATGTTCGATTGTTGTCGTTCAATTATTTGTAAAGATTTATTTTGCCTTAATGTAAGAAGTAAATGCTTACACACACATACGCATCCCTGCAGTAGGATTCTACGCATATATGTGAAACGTAACATTTCCTTCAGCTTGGAATCCAACCCGGACCCTTCCTCAGTAACACTATTGACGCAGTCATCTGAGTTGTAGATCTGACCAAAATGGCAACCTATAGCGGAGAAGGTTCATGATTATCAATTATTAAGTTTTGCCGTAAGTTTTCAGGTGCCATTAGGATTTCAGACTTCAGTTTTATTTGCCTGTCATTTTATTTTCACTATGCTGGATATAATGTTATGTGTTGGGCTATAGGACAATTTTGAAGTCGATATAAGGCAAAAGGTAAAACCTGTTCAGGTATTTCAGAAAATTGAAACCCCAACGAATTACAAAAATGAGTAACACCCCCTTGCCGCTACCGTCGCGAAGTCATTTGTCCGCGTGACTCATCGGAAACCTAAGGGTGGTTCGTAGCTGTAGTACCTACGAGTATTTGCATAATTTATGAAGGTGACCGTCACTTAATTTTGACAGTGAGTATTGAATTTTGTGACACGCGAGTGACACAAAGCCTTAGTAAAATATAGTGTAAGTATTTAAATGAAATTTCGTTAGACTGTGGTAAAATTAGTGCTGACGTATGCGTATAAAAAGCGTGTTAAAAATGAAGGGAAAGTAGCATTTTCCGTTCGTTTTTGATTTTCGTGTAAAAAACTAAAACACGATTTTAACGCGTGTTAAAAATATATTTAGTAATGCACGAATATAAGTGCTAGACATATAATTAGGAAATACGAAAACATTGTCAGCTAGGTTGAACAAAACTTGTGCAGAACGAAAATAAATGTTAAACTAGTTTGCACACGCGACAAAAACATATGATGGTGATACAACTTGAGATTTGCAGGGACGACACGTTGCTTTATACGAACGTGTCGAGAGATGCAAGTAATATATTCAGGTGTACTTAGCCAATAAGCACACACCACATTTGACGTAGAAGGCTTCTGCTTCTGCAGGGAAAATAGTACGAAACTCTAATTGAATTTTCTTAGGTTAACAACTTACTATTAACGATAGAATATCACTTCTATCGGTATCGATAGTTAGTCCTAATTTTTCTAATTAACCATTTAATTTTAGAATGACAATTAGTTTGGATATTTAAGGAGCACTTTGGTGAGTTCAAACAAACCCTCTTCTCTTCATGGTGCACACTTGCAAGGCAATGACGCTCCTCTTGTAGGTAGCTAGGACCTGTACCACCCGGATGAATCCAAAAGGAAACCGTGCATGGACGAAGGTACCAACGTCCCACTGATTTATAGAATGCATTTAATTTATGTCACGTGCTGTCATGAATAGCCAAGTTAAAATCAAATCAATGCTTCTTTTACCCAGCCTCGGTGATTATTTTGTTTCTGGATTTTATTTGCGACGGTGACAATCTGATGGTAGGTGGTCCGTCATCTTGTATGGTTATTTAGTTGATTAAAGGTTAAGTTCTAAGCAGTAAATAGTTGCAAGTAAGCAGTTGATAAGCATGACCGAGATCCTAATATTTACCTTTGGAGCTACTCCATATTGTTTACTAATTTTTGCTCGCGGCTTCGCCCGCGTGGCAGTCTGAAAACGATAAAATACCGTTAAAATTATCCCAAGGTATCCTATCATCGGGAATAAAGTATCCTAAGTCCTTCCCGGGTCAAAAACTATCTGCATGTTCAATTTCATCTAAATCGGTTCACTGGATGAAGCTTGAAAAGTTCACAGACAGACAGACAAACGAAGTTATTTCGTATTTCTGACGTAGAGAACTACCGGACTTTGTAAACACAATCTCAGCCACTCTCCTTATCATTCACTTTTCTTATCTCGGCTTAGTTTGTGGAACAATTGAAAAAGATTTATATTGTGCGATAGCAGGCCGTTTTTCGAGGCTAACAATAGAATCGATACCGTTACGCAGCCAACAGAACGCTGGAGAGATTACAGTGGCCGAGTAACGTGACGCTTTGTTAAGACACACTTGGCAGTAACACCCACTAATGTACAAGGGTGACTGCCCCAGGGTACAATATGTTGTACCAGTTGGCGCGACTTCGTCAGCATGGAAGCCGGGAAACGACAAAAAGCCATTAAAATTATCTCAAGGGAACGTATGTATTATCGGGATAAAAGTATCCTATGCCCAGGTCTCAAACTATCTTCATACTAAATTTCATCTAAATCGGTAAAGCGGAATAAGCGGGAAAAGGTAGCAGACGGACACTTTGCCCGCGGCTTTGTCCGCGTGGAAGTCTGAAAACAACAAGAACGGTTAAAATTTTCCCAATGGAGAGTATTTCCGTGATAAAAGCTATCCTAAGTCCTTTCCGGAGTCTCAATCTTTCATCTAAAACGGGTCAGCGTGAATGGTAGCAGACAGAATGACGAAGTTATTTTCGCATTTCTATGTAAGTATGGATTCTGTAGTATCGAACACTTGTTTTACGTCTATTTCGATAGCCACAACGTTGGGAATTATACCTCGAGTTCATTGTAGAGGGTGTTCCATAGGAAAACTAATCCCACAACGCCAGTCGCGTGCCCTTATTGACAGTCGGTTGCGTAATTTTATTTCGCCTGTCTAATACTCGCGTAAATTTGCATTCCAATCGCATTCAGATATAAACCCAATGCTGGCTGGATTAAAGTAAAAACTTGTTATTGCGCTTATGTAATGTTGGCGTTTAAAGTTGCGTTAGATTGGATTTGCGTATCACATGACATTCATTTGTTTTAAGAGGTTTTCGAACAGAATGCTAATGAGAAGGCTTATTACACTAGCACTTGTTAAATTGTTATTATTCTGTGCATGTTCCTAGGTAATACGGTTTCGATGTTAGGTCCAAATAGAATGTAGGTGAATTATGGTTTGTTGACTAAGAGGTTACATAATATTGCGCATAGTTTGTTTTTTATCTCATTGTTTGACTGTTTGTCATAAGATTTATTCAATGGTTTTATACAAAAGCCTACTGGATTGAAAACGTCAGCCTAAAGGAGTGCGCACATTACACCAACTCGACGTCAACTCCACTCCGACTCCACTCCGTTTCAACTCCGACGTTCCGTTCCGCGATCAACGCTTCATCGACGTCAACTCGACTCCGTCTCCACTCCGTTTCAACTCCGACGTTCCGTTCTAGGTACATTACGTCATTGTGTCGGTCGACGCGTGGACTACTCGTCTACGGTGAGTCGTCGACGCGTTGGTCTCGAAACGGAACGGCTATGGGTGTAGGGCGAGCCGTATAGGTATATTAAGTATAAGTTCGAAATTCAACCTTACCTTCAAAGATATAAGGCTCATAATTGAATGTTAGCTTTGTCAAGGTTTTAGTCGCGTTCTCGTCTGTCGGTCGTGGAGTCGTTGTACTGTGCGCAGTCCTTAATGGAGTTTAAGTTTGCCTACTGTTTTGATATTTTTTTCGTGTTGCTTTTGTGTGTTTTTGTATGTTGTAATTTGTTTGTTACTACTTTTTCGAAACAGGTTTTGTAAGAGAAGGGTCAAGGATTTATACATAAAATATAGATATAATTGTAAATACTAGATTTGAATAAAAATAATGAGCTTATGAAAATAAAATAATAACTTATGTAGTTCACGTGCGAATTATACATACATATGACCATGTATTTACAGAATTATAGACTGGTAATCTCATTCTCTTAGAACTGCAATGTAAAAAAAAATTAATCCGTTTAACTTGTAGGTTACGAGTTATAATACTAGTGTTCGTGACATTTTACAGCCTTAAGGCTTCATTCACAAGTATTCGTTATACGTAACCAGTAAGCCGTGGCTCTACCACGCAGTTGCGCCAGGGTCGCCGATAAGATGTTTTGTTCATTGGAAATAGAACGAATCGAACAATGGTTTCTACGAAGTTTTATCGGATCTTAAGTAAATCGTACATCTTACGTAATGGCAACATAATTCGCGTCCGGCGAGCTCCGCTGACGCAGTGCGACTGGGACTAAGATTTTCGATAACACTAGTGAATTACATGTGGGTAGTTAGCCAACACGTTAGCTATTTTATACGGAGGTGTCTTTAATTGCCTCTTTTGCGTTATCGTTTCTGAATGTGCTTATTCGGCTACATTCGTATGATAGCTTTTCAGTAGTTTCTTGAAATTTCTCTTTAACTATATTGTAAAACTGAAATCAACCCACACCCAAATCACACCCACATATTCACACTCCTACCCACAAGCACACATCAGCACCTCACAAACATGCATAAGATTAAATAGTAAAATAATTACATTAAATCTGGCTTAAGTGCAGGTAATCTATATAATGTTATACAATATCTTAGTTCAAAGCTGTAAATGTAAGAAAATAAATAAATAAATCAATCAATCATGTCATAGAGTTAATTTATAACAAAATATGTAAAGTATTTCATAGACGCAAGCTTTGTCTTACATTTTTACAATCTCACAATAAACATTTTTAGCCCAAATTTACCGTGACTCTTTTTCCGCTTCCGTGATAATATGAAAGAAGGCGTAATAAACATACAGAAGTACCTTTTACTCTATTTTTCCTCCTTTGTTTTTCTCGTAATGCGGTATTTGCAAATCCGTTTGCATAAAGTTATGTATGAAAGGTGTTTGTGTCTAAATCCTCGGCTTTTTAAGGGACAATCAAGAGGATATAGTATGGGTTTACTTGCAAGCAGTCTTAATCTCAGCGGGTTTGTTTGAATATTTAAACTATGCAAACAATAGCTCCTAGTCGTTAAACGTCGCTAGTGTTGGCAGTGGTAAAAGAACTTTCGGTATCACGTTAACACGTTCGCTGCGGACAAAGTATACGTCGTGTTTTTTTCTATAAAAAATTACGATAGCCGCAGCGACTGTGTTAAAACTAACTTCTATGCAAATCGACACAGAAATAAAGAAATGACCAGTGGATATCATAATTTTTTGCCTCCTAACTTTAATACTTTATATAGCATCCGTATGTGAAACAACAGTTTATTGAGCGTCTTACGATGCAAATCCATAAGGTTATAAATATATAAAAATGCCTTGTGAATTCTACATAGATAAAAAGTTTCAGTCAGTTTTGCAACCGTTATAGTTTTATTATTATAATAATTTGTTTCATTAAAGTGCTCACATCTTGTAAATGTTCCCTAAGAGTCTAGTCAAGTCGGCTAAGCTGTCAGAGGAGATACCTTTGTACTAGAGAAAATTAACTCCTTAGCTGAGTCCTCCTTACAAAACTTTAATTGGAGCCGACGAGGAAAATACGCTCGTGAATTATTTACGAAAACTTTGCTCTGAAGAAAAGATTCTCTCTTGTAAATAAATATTATTTTGAGAGAGAACAAAGTTAATTTACATATTATCTAGAATATGGCGTGGAGAGGTATGATTTTCTTTACGTCTAAGTTTGTCGCGTTTAATTTTGAGGTTTACTATATACGCGATGGTTATTGGTAAATATTACTAATGTTATAACATTAGTAATATTTTGGATATGTCATAGTTTGGATATTCGTGGCGCAATCACGCCAAAACGGCTGAACGGATTTATGTGGAATTTGACACACAGATAGTTTATAACCAAACTTCATCATAAATAAATCACAAATCATATTGGAAAAAGTCAACAAAGTAATTATAAAATTGCTACATGTGTATATAATTACCTTAATACCTTCCTACAACGCACTGTTATAGATCTGTGATATTTAGTCAAAATATTACAAGAAGGTGGAAATAAAACTTAATTTAAAACTTGTGATGACTCATGGATATACAATAAAGATTTATATGCAAAAAGTAATTCAAGAAGGGAGCAATTATCGCCCTTCAGAAAATTTCTAATCATCACTTGTAGCCGCAATAAGTCTTAGCAATAATGCAATCCTCCGTATTATAAGATACGCGTTCCCTAAGGACTGATGGTGCTTTTCTAATATTGGGGACGCTGCCGCCGTCCCGCCCATCAAGAGGGGTTCCGTCGAATTGATGCGGGATTATGTTAATGGCTTGAGTAACGCTGATTCACGTTTTCATCAACCCAGGAAAACGTGATGAGGAGAAAATTTTTACATTTCAAATAATTGGAAAATTTAATCTATGGCTAAGATGTTGTGTTTGTGGATTGTGACGAATTCAATGTCAATTCGACGGTCCGGTCGTTCAACCATAAAAAAATTGGCTGTGGCAGACAGACAGATGCATGATCCTATAGATATAGAGTATAGACATTCTATTTTGTCTTTCATACGTACGGAACCCTAAGAGAAACTGTTGTAATAGTTTAATAGTATTCACCATTTTGTTTAATCTAAGTGTCCTGTCAAGATATGTTGGGAGATAAGGAGTGATTTATAAGAGCCTACTGCTTCCCGCCATCCGCCATTATGATTTGATTGTGCTCCTTGAATGACATTACGTCGTTACATGCTCGTTAGGGAATGAGGGGTCGATAAACCGTAATGCGTCACTTGTTAAATATTTGACATTAGTTTAGTTATGGTTAAGACAACATTTATCATTTAATTTAGTTTCTTTTTCTTGGATTTTCATTTATTATGCACTAGTAATGTTGGGGCCACACTAACGAAAACGTCAACGTCAACGTCAATACCGAACATCGCGATAATTATTGCGATAAAATTAATGCGATAAAGTGAGTGGCTACACTTGACAAGTGTGGCCCCAACATTCGAACTATCGCCCAACGGCAAACGGCAATGTGAATGCCGTTGTAAAATTATCGCGTTAAGTAGTGGCCACACCAATGTTAAACGTCCGTCATCGCCATAATTATCGGCGTTTCCCGTTAGTGTGGCCCCAGCATGACAATCGTGCGTTCGCTTCGGGAAACATTAGTTAGCACCCATCCCACAACAAAAATTTAATGGGAATTCTTTAATTTCACATAAGTACCTTTATTGTGCATTGTATGAATTTGAGTTACAAAACAACAACAAAAAACAACAATTACTACCGTTGAATTGTTTTGAGGTTCCGTCGTTTAGAAGTTTTATAATTGCAGTATGGGTTATTTTTGTGAAAATGGAGAAAAGGATGCGTTCATATAAGCTGGTGCATCTTCATGTGTCGGATTTGATTGTTTAGGAATTCCTCACATGAGAAGCCTTTTCGAATAGGATAAGAAGGACACAGGAGTCTTGGAGTAGTCTTTTTAAGTTCTTAGCAATGCAAATGTCGACGAAAGTCGTGTTTGTTTATGTGAGTTGGTGTAAAAACCTTTTGAACGCCAGTTTCTTTTAGAACAGACAGGGAGATAGGTTTCTTTCCATCGGAATGCTACACGATTGTTCCATCTTAATTCTTGTTATCATCATAATCAGCGTGTTTACCCTAACTGTGCCACAACTGGGGTCGGGTCTCCTTTCATAATATGGAGGGTATATCCTACATTATGTATATTCCGTAGTCTACTGCGTTGCCCGTATGCAGATTAAAAGACGTCAGACAACTTTGAGAACATTATGATAAAGTTTCAAGTGTTCAGATATCCCTATTGTACTATCATCATTCACCGAAGCAATCGAAGATTAATTTTTAAAACGCACATATTTTTAAATTAGGTATCCTTGAACATGGATTTTCCATGTTCAAACCACCAGTCGGGAGACCAACACGACGTTCAAACCATTAGACAATCGCCGCTGCGTGAACACATTATTATAATATTACACTATTTTTTAACTTGAGAAGTTGAGAGCCAATACTACATCGTTTGTTCGTTCTCTTTTCTTGGCCAGCAGCACATCGCTGATGCCTTTGGTATTAGCAATGGAGAACTGTAAAGTGAACTGCCGACAAACTGACCTACAGTTTGGCAGAAAATATAATAAGAATTAATGTAAAATTTTTCTTTTGGATAAATAAATAAAAAAAAACTTACCATCAGGTTACTCGTCGGCTCGTTTGTTGGCTTTTCACTTAGAAAACTGTTTATCCAGGCATCCCCGTTGATTCCCAACAGTATATAATGTCGCAAAACCTTCTTTGTTCTTTTATTGTGAGTTCAAGTCAAGGAACCAGTTAGGCGACTCGCCCGGCGCGATACTAAAACTTTTTTTCAACCTTCACAATTCCTGTTTGTAACAAAAAGTAAAGAAGGATCTTAAAGGACTGCGCACAGTACAACGACTCCACGACCGACAGACGCGAACGCGAATAAAACCTTGACAAAGCTAACATTCAATTATGAGCCTTATATCTTTGAAAGTAAGGTTGAATTTCGAACTTATACTTAAAAGCCCTGTACGGCCCCTCCCCGCCCTACACCCATAGCCGTTCCGTTTCGAGACCAACGCGTCGACGTTGCGTTGACGACTCACCTTAGACGAGTAGTCCACGCGTCGACCGACACAATGACGTAATGTACCTAGAACGGAACGTCGGAGTTGAAACGGAGTGGAGACGGAGTCGAGTTGACGTCGATGAAGCGTTGATCGCGGAACAGAACGTCGGAGTTGAAACGGAGTGGAGTTGACGTCGAGTTGGTGTAATGTGCGCACTCCTTAAAGCGTACAGGCAGGCCGTGCAGACGTAAAATGCAGTTAAAAATGTAAAGTACGTTGGTAGGAGGAAGACATTGTTCGGGGACTTAAACCTAATAAAATATAGTTAAAAAAACTGAAAAATACGCTTAGGGCTAGAGCAACAACCCTACACTATTTGTATATTATAGTCAACCATAGTTTCAGTTACCATGGCATCATTAATAACATAACTGTCATTAATTATTGAATATTCTTTTCCTTTGTACATTTTCTTATAAAATATATAATTCACATCATAATTTGGAGTCTTTACTCTGTACATATTATAAAATCATTTATCCTACTTTTCACGCCACACTAATCTCAAAAAATTGTAGTTGATATTCTTACCACTGACAGTCACATACTAACGTACGTCTCAAGCTAATAAAAGCGTATTAAAAAGAAGGCACAGGTTATAATAGGTACAAAAATAATGAACATTTATTATGACAAAAATGCTTTCTGGGTTAATAATAAATAAACTACAGTCTGGAAACTTATCTTGATTATCTATTAAATAATTTTTATTGTTTCGTTTTAAGTGACGTACTGTTTTGTGTTCGCAGAGTTAAGGACACCCAATAATGTTCATGTGAGTCACAAGTATTAACATTGTGATGCAAGCACCGTAACGTAGTTGAGCGTTACCGGAGGGTAGAGAAAGTATTCCCTAAAGTCTAGCTCAGCCATGCTCAAAGTGTGGTACCCCAAGCCCTATGTTTTTGGGAGTCTGCAAGAAACCAAACCTAGTGAAATAAAACATTAAAATAGTATTCTAAGTTTGCGGAGTAAATATTCCAATACAAAGTTAAAAAGTAGGTACGTACTTAACTTCAAAAATAATAGTAGGTATATACCTACTTCTTATATTACCGATCAACGTGTATATCGGTTGGGTCCAATGGTTAGCTGATAAAGAATGCATTGTTTTAACCTCTTTATTTGTACCGTAATAATTTACTATGGTAAAAAAGTTTTAAGTTTAATTAAAGGTTGAGAACCGTTGGTGTATCTGATGTATCGGGAGTTGGACGTCCTCGTGTGGGTTTATGGACGATAAAGTGTGTGAGGGCGTCTATTTACGGTCCCTTTTTTTATAAAGGGGAACATGTGTTGATATTGTTAATAAGATAATTCGATTTGTGTGGCTGGCAGCGGGACCTGTTTTCATATTTTTAATTTTGTTATTTGACACCATTTGATTTTGCCAGTCACTATTTTCACAACAAAGGATCTTCATTCGTGAAAATAAGATATTGTAGGATCGATCCGACGAAGGAGCGAAAATCTGTAGTATCTGATTTTAATTATTTGAAACAATAAAAAATGAGTCAAATGAAAACGAAACCTCATTAAATTCAGGTCATTAGTTTAATCGTAACAACTTCAGGATCAAATAAATACAGAATAATGACAATCATTATTACATACTTCATTATCACACCAGAGCGTATAGCCAAAATTTTTAAATCTTCGTACCAATTTAATATTAATTATTATGATTACTTCATAATGTTATAAGGGCCTCTAAGTTTAGTGAGATTTGCCAAGACAGTGTTTAATTCGCTACACATTTGGGACGAAGCGAATTATACTAAAGTTACTTAAGAAAACAAACAGCATATTACCATTAAGTTGATGTAAGCTGATTAAGCTGGCCGCACGGAAAGCATATTTCATCCGCGATGGCGTAAAACAACGTGGTTCCATTAATTAAAATGTCGTTAACAACATTCGGTAATGCTTAATGTGCTATTATAAACAGATGGAATGACCTCCTGTGTGAAAGCGTTACTAAATGCCCAGTTAATGTGAAAGCGTGCAGTTGAATTTCACTAAACAGTTACACATAATTTGGATGCTTCATTTTACTTTAATATGCATTTGATTACATTACTCCCAACTTATTTTGATGGTGTATTTTAAAAGGTTTTATTTATTTATACGTACGTTGTAACAATCAAAATATATTTTTGTTTTAATGTAAGTTTACAATGAAATTTATAGTTATAACATTACGTCAGCAGTTGAGAATGGTTTGTCCTCTGTTTGTCAGCCAAAATTCTTTTCTGTTTTGTAGCTATTGATGTGTTTTAGTGTTATCAATAAAAAAATATTTCTTTTTTCATTAAAACAGTTCTGAATTGTTTTGTATTGTAAGCTGGTACAAAGAATGTACAAAGTGTATGCATTCAGATATGCAATTTACTAAAGTGCAATATAAAAGGAAAAAAAAATATTGCAAATCTACAAGTTTTTCGCAAATGTTCAAATAAATTCGAACTTCAGGGAGAACACTCGTTGTAATAATTAGTAATATATACATATACTATTCTGCTATTTTAAATCTGTTTACTTACTTAGTTTAAAATGTTTTGTAACCGCTATTATTTTTCTCAGTTCCTGAAAATTTTCTCAACAGGCATTTCGAGGTGTTAAAAGTGACTAGTAAGTGTTTTCGGAGAACGCTCCCATTAGCTTTTTTAGTGATGTTGACTCAGCGTTAAGTAAGGTCCGTTACACCACATGTGTTACTCATTACCGAGTTGTCTGCACTGACATGTTCCCAGCTGATATGTTTAAATTAATCCCGTAGGGGTTGTTAAAATTGACTTTACGACGACAAGTAAGACGAAATTAGATTATGTGATTGACGGCTCAGAGCTGTTTGAAGTATTTAGAGTTGGAGTGATGTTGTTATCCGGAAAGAAATTAAGGTGTTTAATGTCTCTGTCGTTTGTTCTGTTCAATAAAATTGCGTTGAGTTTAATTCAAGTTTTGTTGTTTAGATATTTATACGAGTAAAAATCTATGAAACTGATCTGAATTATGTAATAGGTACCTATTCGAATTCAATTATTTCATTTCTGAGTAGACTTTTTTAGAAATTCAATCATTGGTAATATTCATTTTAAATCTTAAATATGAGTTGGATAAAATGAAGTATATCTATTCCAATAAGATTTTAACATGTAGACAAGATTACTAAGTTCTCTATTAACTCACGACATTTTTTTTAATAAAATAAAATTCTTTTATCCGGGCTTTGTTGAAAATTGTACCGTCCGATGTATTAAAAGAATCCGTCTTCCATAAAAGGAAAGGAAAATACGGTATCGGTTATATACGACATGGTAACCCTTAAGGCGTAATGGTAACCATGCTGGTCTACTGGTCAAAGGGCTTAGGGCATAAGGGCTCGATTCTCAGTGACGCGGAAATTTGAATCTGTAGTGTAAATTTCCGTCTTCTTCGTTAGTGTCTTTGTGTTTTTTATGTTACCATATTACCACGCCAGTCCACGAGCATCTGCTAAAGTTAATGAACAGGGTATGCGACAATTATTTAACTAGACGTTATGGACAGCCGTGCGTACTTTATCGCACGGCTAAATGATTCTGTCAGTCGCAGTAGGCGCTCGCACGTACGACATGTTTTCGGACTGATAAATCCATTTGGAAATTGTATTCACGTGTTCACCTTGTCATTGGAGTTAAACCTATCCCAACATGGACATACATATTGACAGTGCAACTAATTAGAGGCTTGATTGGAGGCTAGATTAATTAGAGGTTTATTTTATTAGCCCTAATAAATATTACAAATAATACCATACCATTTTCATTCTAATGATACAAATAACAAACAATGATGATAAAGTTTCGATGTAGCCAATTTAAAAGCAAATCAAACCGAAGGTTTCTCACAAACCCATCAAAGAGTCCGTCTTACTCTAAGCAGCAGTTAATAGTCCAAAGCGTGGCTTAACTTTTGCTATCGTGCATATAAAGTAACGGATTATGCTAAGCAAAACAATAATCCGGTACGCGAGTTGTAAAGTTGGAGACCACCAAACTGTGACTCGTAAGATACGGAATGTTTCGTAACTAACTAAACAAATAAACTATGTTAGGTTAATGCCGGGTACTACAAATTTATAGTGGTGTGTTTTATTTAACCTGTATTTTGAAACTGTGGTCGCATTTGCAAGGTTACAATTCAATCAAATGTTTATTGCTGATAGGTTATTTCGGTTTTACGGTTGACTAGAAATAGAGAGTTGAAAACATTGTCACAGCAGCTCATTTTAACAGAATTCAAAAAGGAGGACGTTACAATGTTCGACGACTATATTTTTTTTTATGTATGTCCAATGATTTCTTAGTTATTTGAGAACCGATTTTGATTAGTATTTTGATCCAACTTCCCAGGTGGTCCCACTGCCACCTAGTCAGGATCTAATGAAGGAATCCTAGGGAAATCGAGGGAAACCCTCAATTTTTTTTATAACTAGTCGATTTTGAAGTTGGTTTTGTGTTTATTAATTATTAAGGTAAAAAACACTAAGACCTGCGATGGTAGGTAGGTGGTCTCTTCTATCTGACTAATAACTATCGCTTGACTACTGGGAAGCAGTTACATATTATATCGAGAATCACTATGTATCGGTTTGGTAAACACTTCTTTCGCACAGACAATAACAAGTAACTTCAACGATTCAATGTCAGTTGACATTTTACACTATATTCACTCTATTTTATGCAATTGATTTATCAATACGGTGTTTTATTTATACTGCATAAGGATTTGATCATATTGTTTCCAGCGCAGTTGACCTCGAATTCCTAAATAGGCGCCCCAGCACTTGCATATCTTTCTACAGTAGAAACTCGATTCTAATGTGAATATCGCATGGTTAACTCAACTCGCAGAATCCTGACCCTTTTACTCATCATGAGTGAGTGATCATATAACCTGGCCCTGAGGCGATCGGGAATTTATATAAAGAAAGTTCCGGATAACCGTGTTTTTACTGCATAATATGTTTTAGTGGGATGGGTACTCATAAAGTTTTGTTATAGAACAGATTTTTCATTTAAGTTTTAAAAAATAATTCTTGCTATAAAAGCTACCGGACATCAGAAATGAATGTAAATCCAGTTTAATATCAATTGATCTTTGATTTCTCTTAAACTTTGCTCGCTTTAGCCTTAAAACTTTCATTGCCTTACATAAGTCGTTACGTATGCATTGGACCGCAAAATAAGAGTCGGGTAAATAACAAACAATATAACTCAGGCGAGCGGTTCGTTCGAGTTTTTTACACTTTATTACTTCAATAAATTTAAGTTGTTGTTAGCCATTTTATTCATTTAACTTGTAATATCGGTAGGAAAGTGTGACAATGTTGTATTAAAATTTAAATTTATCAATAAGAAGAAAGGTAGTAGGTTCAATTTATTCTGAAAATGGGTTTATGACACGGCACGTCTCTTTACTATTATTCCTATCTAATTTAATAGCAGAATTTAATGTATGCTTTGTACTCCATTATATCGGTATATTTTGCGCCTTGTATTGTATAATATAATATACTACCTAGTTGTTATAATTTTTTTTGCTTTTTAAAATCTGTTCAAACTAGAGTAGTATCCGCAGTAGAGAGAGTTACGGCTGAAGTTGGTGGGCTCTGCACAACCTGGTTTAATACTGACGGCATTCATGTATTGCGATAGGATTTAAGTTAGATTTTAGTTAGATGCTACCTTGATCCTAAAATCGACCGTGGGAAGATAAATTAAGGAACGAGTTTCGGTCGTAGTGTCAGACCGTCAGAAATAATGCGGATCGTCTTCGCGGATTCTCTTTCTTTTTGAATAAAATCCATCGACGATGTCTTCATTTAAGTAATGTTCTTAGACGATGGGTCCTACATTGGTATTTAGGACCCATCGTCTAAGACGAACCACTTGGTATTGGTTCGTCTGCTTGTCGTCACGAAGGATCTAGTGATGTCCCATCCATCATCCTAGTGATGGATGGGAGCGTGTGGGCATTTCTTTTGTAAAAAATATTATGTCCACCTAAAATATTTATTGAGCACTGTTCCTGTAATGTACCCGTCCCTTATCAGAACGAACATAATGAGCTCTCCAGCAATGGAGCCGTGAGTGCGCTTTGGTATATGGAAATGTGTCACATGGGAATTATTGCGATGAAGGCTATTGTCCCGTACTTATACCTACTAGTAAAAGAGTGATGCGTTATGTGCGAGGGGACCGATGATGGAGTGGCGATACACTGACAGCGCATTGTGATTATTTCTTTATGTTGTTTTGCTTCTTGTTTTTTAAGAACTACTTTGAAGTTAATAAGCGTTTAGTGGGGTTTTTTGTTAATTGGTAATTACTTAATCTATTGCTCACCATATCGCTGAAATGATTACAACTGAACTGAATAGGTATATATTTTCCTAATAATACATTGTAATAAAGTTGGGGTAACATTTAGGGTAAGTATATTTTATTTTAAACGGTCTCGTCTTGAGATTTATTGTCAATAAATGTCAATTTTCTTTCAAATTATAACAAAATTTTGGTTAGCTATGGTCTGTGCACATTCAAGAATGATGATTGAATGGGTATGTGAAAACATTGTAAAAAAATATTTTTCTTAGTACCATAACATACATTAATAGGCCATGGCACAGTATTAACTGTTACATTACGTGTTGTAAAACGTCTTCATCTCGGTGTTATGACAAAAGTGGAAAGTGTATTGTCGCCGCTCGGTCCACTTCTCGCGAGATTACTCAACGGTGATGCGGCGATGATACAGCGCCGAGGGCTCCCGACGTGCGATGCTTGTGAGGCGAAGTTTGTTTACTCTACGAAATACATATTAAAAGTAGGTAGTCACAGAATAAGTACTAGCACTCAAGTAGCGTACTTAAGTCGTTTAGGTATACATTATACTAAATTTAATTTTTAAGAATTTTCGTCTGTTGGTTGATCTGTAAGTCTATGCGTTTCTTCCCGCTTATCTCAAAAACGGCTTAAACGATATAAATTATATTTTCACCAATCAATTTTAGTAACTTGGGTTAACAATACATTACAGTATTTGTTTAATTTCAATCGGTCCACGAATAAAAAAGACGCTTTGATTTGAAAAATCCCGTCTAAACATTCTTTCGAATGTGGTTACTGAGGAATAAGTTTACCGAATCGAAGATGGCAGTTAGTATTCGTTTGTAACTTGTTGCTAAATAAATAACATTCACCACGTGTGAGTCATAATTTAACCGTGGAATTTAGTGATCTCCGCTCTTCAAGGTGTATTGTTACACCTTGCACCAGTTCCCGCGAGCGCGAGATTAGTCAACGGTGATGCGACGGTGACTCCGTGATACAATGAAACGGGCTTTCAGTTTTGTTTCCATTGTTTCGTTTATTTCTCATCTGTGGGTCGGTGAATGATGGGTTGCCAAATCTTTTGTGTATTCTGCAATTGTTAAATTAATGTTCTATATGGTGAGCGTTTGAACAACCCGGTAAGCTGAGCCAGTTGGGTTTTTAGTTGTATATTTGTCGTATTTTGTGTATGTTTGTATAATGTTTCTGTGGGATGTTTGATGACATGGAAAATTAATAATAGACTTTTAACATGTTATTGAATAAAAATTATAACATCAAACTTAACCAAATTAGGTGGCAAGCAACGCTTTAATGGCAGCGACACGAATGTCTCGTAATTGAGCATGACCATGCTGCTCCAGTAGGTACTTTTGTAAGGGTTAGGTGTCTAACCAGTCTTGAAAGTTCTTATGCGGTCCGAGGTCCCCCGATACGGCTTAATTATAATAAAACACAGCAATAAATTTTTGAAATCGCAATTAAGTAAATCCGGTAGTTGGCAGTAAATTGCGTTTAATAGGTTGCGTGTGCAAAATTTATTTTTACAATTTATTCCATTGATATATTGGTCGATTATTGTTTTTGCAACATTGTTGCTGACGTGTTACTGTGATGTAATTGATTACTATAGGGCAGAAACGCGTGTCTGAACTTGTGAAGGCAAACATTTCAATCACTACTCAACGAACTTTCGTTCGATCGATACATGAGGAAGGTTTAGCTGATAACATGAATTAAAACATCGATAAACAATTTCTGTGAGGCTACTGATTGCAGATCAGTGCTATGTTGTTGACAGTATCGGGGCGGCCTTGAACGCTGATCCCAACCTTGCATATTTGTACCATGAGATGTATCATGTGTGAGTCCATGCCACCAGCGACATAAAGAACCTTGATGCTGGGTTGTGCGTTTGTACGCGTAGGTTTTTTATGATTTAATTGTCTATTGATCAAGCATTACATAAATTAAATTTTATAACTAACTCAACAAAATTTTTCATTTTATGGATGTTTAATAAAAAAGCAAGTAACATCGATTCTAACATTAATAATCTTTTCTAGAAATGAAAATTTTATTTGGAGTACTAGTGGTCCCAGCGTACTTCGTACCGCTTAATAATTAAAAAATGTTTTAGTGATATATCGACAGCAACGCCACCTACCGGGTCCAATTGTGAATCTAAACCATTCTCGGATCCACCTGAAGACACACAAAAAATTTCAACCAAATCGGTCAAGCCGTTTAGGAGGAGTTCAGTCACATACACACGAACACAAGAAATATATATATTAAGATTTAGCAAACGCTTTTTGAAGGAATGAAGGAAATACATCGCCGACAAAACACACGTTAACCAGAGCAATGATTTAATCAAAATAATAGAGGAAATACCAAAGTGTATAGGTATACCTTTTCAAAAGTGGTTTACATTTACTGAATAGGTTTCCCATTTGGTCGCGAGCTACAATTGTGGCAAATTACACGTTAGGTGAGCGGCAACTGTTTAAAGATTCAATGGCTCTATACGCCCACCACTCCGAATACGGTCGTCGGAATATTTGTGCAAATAGAGGTATTAGCACTTACATTGTATAAACACTGCAGAGGTTTGTTGGGTATGTATTGTAAGTAAATAATTTAACGGGCACATGCTCATTCATAGGATCAATTTAGGGAATGGGGTGTACGTGCTAAGTCGCATGCTTGTCTTTCGTGTGTACGTGAATACAGTCCGTCCGCTAAATGCGATGTATACGATGCGAATGCGATACGATGTATGTAACATGTTTTTGGCTTCCTGTTACTAGCTTTTTTATATACATACACACACTTACATTTCATATTAAAATACCATATGAAATATAGTATTATTTAAACACTAATACAGGTATAGCCAAGCACTATGCGTAACAAAGAAATACAAGCCATTGAAACAAAGATAGGCAAATACGGATTCAAACAAAACGCGTTTCATTAGTGGTTACACCTGACCAACCTCCTTCAATATTGAAAACAATTTTTTTGGTTGCAATTTTAGTCTATTTGTATTCACCAATGAAATAAATTGTAGATGCTTGCAGATGCTTCGGAATGGCTATACGGTTATGGCTTATGGCCTATTACCAGTTGGACTATGTCTCTACTTGATACTTGCAAATCAATATCTTGGCCAAAGTGTCTGCTAACGGCGCCATTACATTGAGCGCCATTGCTTGCACATAACAGTTATTGCATTGCAGCTCTAAACACATTTGGCTCACTAATTAAACTAGTCACGACAAAGGATGCGGCTAGTTAACGTGACTCCCTGTCATACTGCCACTAATTGCGAACTACACGTCGAAAGGTGACTCGGCAAATATAATCATTATATTCATAACTGGCTGTTGCACGCGGTTTGCCTTTTACTTTACTTTTACTTTGAATTGATTTTCAAACGAACTTTCATGATGAATTTCGTTCTTAGCTTAGCTTCTTCTACATAATAGACTACCATTCTGCCAAATTTCTTCTTCTTGGATCACGTAATTTTGTGTTTAACCTGCGAATGAGTAGCTTTCATCTTAATATACATACATAGAGGTTTATGTGACAGTTCGGTTGTTATATTTTTATACAAATAGTTGACAAACAGAGTCATCCGATACCAGTAACACTTGAGGCATCACCGTTGCACGTACGGTCACAAAAGAAGCCCGGATAATATCTGGCGATGTGATAAGTATTACTGATTTCATAAAGAGAAAGAAGAGATAACTGACATAGGTTTATGGATAATTATAATTCAGTGATTTCTTTCATTCACTTGTAGCATTTTGATCAAAGCCAACAGAGTCATAAAAGCAAAATAGGAAAAAAAACGCTATTTATTTCAAGGGATTAATTAAGAGTACAATTAAATATAATTAGATGGTAATAGAATACAATACTATAAATACATACGTCAAATGGCTAACGTATACCCGTTTTTTAGAAACAAACCATGTTTCTGCCCTAATGAATATTGAAATATATGTACGTAACTCGTGCATTGTAAAGGGTCGTAGTGTATTAGTCACGATATCCCGACATTACTTAAATAGTACTTTTTTATCGCATTAATCGATTTGTATTACAATTTTGCATCGATACAAATAAACAGTTAAGTTCTTGTGTGGGGCACGTAAGGTTATGTTAAGATATTAAAGGCACGTTAGGTTAAGATATTCTTTGTCTGGGCTTTTGGCCTTTTCTATCCCCAGCTTTTTTAGCGCGAATAATAAAACAATTGAAAATTAAACCAGCATTCTAAACGCTTTCATCATTTTATTCAATAATTATAAAAATATATCCAATCAAAGGTCATCTCAAACATACTTGTAACTTCTAATTCAAATATACATATTTCATTTAACACGAAAAATTGCGTAATTTTCTCCAGACTTTTTCAGAAAAGTTGAGAGTTTTTTTAATAAAATATTATTATAGCTGATTGAGTCCGGACCTTTTAAATTTTGAGATGACCTTCCCACTCCATGGCTACGCCAGAAACGTGTTAAGGCCATGACGCATTTGAATGTTTAACCACTGCTCTTAATTATACTAAGCAGTACAAAACTTGTTAATTGCGAGGAATGCTACGTAAGTGGAGGTTTTATTCGGCACGTGTATTATTCGGAGTCGAAGAGCCGTTATGGTTTTTTAACGCTAAAGCCGACATACGAGCAGACGAGCTATCTGATGGTAAATGGTCACCGTCGCCCGTGGACTTTATACCATATCATCACCGAAATCAGGAAGAGGAAAGAAAGAAAACACTGGCTCTCCCATCCAACCATCCATCCAGCCGGAACATGACAAGTTGTTTGGTAGCCGACTCTAGCGGGTAGGTTGGTAGCCAGCCAGATCGGCTGTTAACAAAATAATAATTTAGTAAATTAAGTTAATAAAATAATAAATGAACATATAAACGTTTACACACTCATACCCCACACTAGGATTCCCCATGTCGCGGTGTCTATTAATAAGTTCCTGTTGTTCTTTTTTTAATGTGATAAAATAAAACAATAACACAAGTGCCTACCTCCACTGAGGGCATCCCCTTATTCCAATTGTGGTAATTAGATTGGTAATTAGATACTTATCAACTGTGGTCGGTTGGATGTTAGGTATGAATGACAATTTAAGTAAATGATTTCATCCTAGTGTTTCCAAGAATGAATCTTTATTACCAATGTTTTTTAAGACAATTTGATGTTAAAGAAATGCTATATTAACATTTATTATGATAATTTATTAATTCATGCTTATTTTTCTTTACAGGTAGTGAATGGTACCAGTAACTGAAGTTCAGACTTCGTGAGTTTTTACGGAAGAAGTTATTCTCTTTGTAATCAAAATTTTATGTCTAAACTATATTTATTAATTACAAAAAAATAACACGAGTGAAACGAGAACAAGATATATTTTTTCCGTGAGTCTTGATCAAAATGGTGACACGCTTCTCAGGACTGAACCATGAGTGGAATTTCCAGTCCCATCTATGATCAAATCGGCCAATCTAACCAAATTACAAACGATTACTATGAAACGATGAAATGTATACACAATATAACAAGTTCAAGAGCTATTCAAAACACTCGGACATAATCGCTCCAAACTGATAACTTTTTAAAATAGGTTATAATCATTTTTATGCTCTAAATACGACTAGGACTTGATAATTTTAAGCTTCGAAAAATAACTATGGTGTATTAGGAATCCTTACAAATTAAGATATTTCATTAAATTTCTCACTATCCTCTCTTCTCACGTAATAATCTGTGACATGAACTTAATTCCCTCCAGCTGAGAACTGGATTCTCGGCTCCAAATATACTTACCTGCACATTCAATCTAAGACGGATATCCTTTGATGCGGGCTCTAAGCTTCCGTCGGATTCATCTTGTCCGTTCCCAGTTTCCAATTGATTGTCGGAACATTTAATATCACGTAGCTACACTACAACTATAACCAAACATCATCAAACCGTTCTGAGCCTTGCTTACAGTGTTGAGGAGTTCGGTATTAGGTAGGAGTTAGTTACTGGTTAGTAGTAGGTGGGTAGTTAATTTATCTAATTGGAATATGATTCTAATTAAATTGTAGTGAACATTAAGGTGAGTATTTTATATGAATTGTTTAGTGATAATATATTGGTCTGTAGATGAAAACAATATAAGAAGATTTGCATCCCGGAGAGGCGTGAAAATTCAATGCCACCATGTGTTGTCCATGGCACCCACGATACAGGGAATCCTATTGTGGGGCTACGATTGTAAAGTTTGTGGTGTTTGTCAAATAATATGTTTCAATAAAAAGCTCTACACATTCGTTGGCTACGAAAACAATAACACTGGTACTGGATCGTAGGCTACGAATGTGTGTACGAGCTTTTTATTGGAAAATGTTATTTTACAAACACTACAAACTTTACAATAAATAATATTCCTTATAGTTTTCCTCTACCAGCTCGCATTGTAGTAGTGTGGTGGAGTAAGATCTGGTCTGATGTCCCTGTAATGCACTGGTCAGTTTTGGGTCGAACTCGATACAAGTTACGCAGAGCTTTAAATCTCATTTCCGCTGAATTCACCATCACGTTCCTTACACAAAGATACGATTCGGAGGAGCAAAGAGCGAACTTCGCCCAACTTTGGTAATCAATTACTTGGAAACAACTGTTTACCCCAGTTTGGCCATTTCGCATGAAGTGCCTGTGTTTCTTATTGATACTCTTTCCCTAATCAAGAGTATCGCGATTCGCTCTTCAGTTTGTTTTCGCAGTGTTTGCTATTGTTCATTCTTCAATATTTATCTTATGGGAATGTATTTAATTAGGAATTCGGTGAGTGCTAACAATCACCGAATGGATGTTAGACGCTGGTTTTGTACAGATCGACACAGAGGGACAATTCTCCCAAAAACCGAACAGTTAAAATAATGCTCACACCCACAGCATTGTGATGTTGGCTTGGTGTTCGTATGAAATTGAGACAAAACATACAAACGAGATTTGAGAACAAACATTTTTGACTTCACATAAAGTCTTTATAAAAGCAGTTTACCCAACTAGCCGTACATATTAGCTATGTATATCGGTAGATTCAAACAACTAATAGACGGATTTTATTCATTCCGGATTCTGTCCCTGTATTTTACTTAGAAATACCAGCGTAGCTCGCTCCATAGTTTGCTAAACCACTTTCAGTTTACAAACCAGCTATGGTTAGTCGCTGGAAAACGTTTTCATTGACATTTGTTTTACACTGTTAGAATACATCTTGAAGGCGAAGTTTGTACCAGAGTCTGACAGTCAATTAGTTCGAAGAAACAGCTCCATTACAGTAAATCCCCTATCGCTTAACGAGTCTTTGATGTTGACGTTGAGTATTATTCATCTTGGCAATCCGAGTGCCGTAAACCGTAAAGGATTAGATTAGTATTACTATCGTAGTTTTTGTTCGGAATTCTTTATTCAATATTTTTTTTGTGTAAAGCCAACAAACGAACTTACAAGCCGCATGATGATAAATGGTAACCCTCACCTCTGGACATCAGTAACAACACCAGAGGTTTTACCGATTCTCTCAAGCCTTAAGTCGGAATAATGACGAGTCCTTTAATATCATGTGCGAGTACTGTCAGGATTTTGTTGCGTCCAAGGTCCAGCGAATAAACCGGACCTGTCGGTATTATCTCGTTCGTTAGTCACCACCGTTCATACTATAAGTTTATAATTGTTTACGTCATAATTTGTTTCATAGATTCAGTATTTTTTAAGCCTTTCGTTTATTTGTGGAATGACACCGACACAAACGGAGATGTTACGAGTTTGATCGTTGGTTCGGGAAGGCATAGGTAGTCAAAAAATGTGAGACATTTCTGTTTCTTACAACTATTAAGTTTGTTTTTCTGAGTAGATAAGAATACCGTCGAAAGTATAAATAAATGTCTTTTAGTTATAACTTTTAATTTCGTTAAATTTAAATAATAAAGCAAGTAAGACACTTACACAATAGCTCGTTAATTTTAATGTTTAAAAGCGAATGTTTTTATGATAACTATTGTTACTCTTATTTAATTTTCGCATGATATCAGTATGGTTATAAACAATGAAGTGAGTCGGAAAAAACTCTTCATTGTTAATGTATTAATAAATTATTTAGAATTTTCAGTTAATCATAATTATTATTTTTTCAATCCATAACTATATGATAGTAGTAGGTACCATTTAAGGACCACCATATTCCTTGAGTTATTTAATAGAATCATGATATCATAAAATGAATACTAACATAAAAGTTGCATAACACAATACTTGGAAAATCAAGTTTTTAATTAATTATGCTAAACAATTATTTTGCATGCTTTATATTGGTTCTTAAAACGAAGCTGAATGTTAACATATGGAAAGTAAACATGAAATTTGATAAAAAAAACGCCTGATTGCTTCGTATGTGGTTACTTATTGAAAACGTTCGATACAGGTTTCCTGAAGCGATATAAGTGCGTGTGTCAAATCAAAGTACTGAGTTATCATATCACAGCTGTGAATGCGGGCACAAATGCTTCGTCCTTCGAGACTATGTACTCCTAAGTGACTAGTATTACGTCTTGTACACGGATTTCTGCTTGACTCAACTTCCTGGGGCATGTCTACTTAACTACACGGGGTATCATATTACAATATTGTCGCTTAGGTTCTTGTCTAACAGCGGTAAGCAAAACCTTTCATTTGCTTATAATTATGCCTATTCCTTGCGATATTTTTGTCGCTTAAAGAAAATCTAAACGTGCAGAATCTTATCTGCACTTTCCAACAAGTTACTCTTTAATATTTTTTTCTTTAGATCTTATATTTTTATTTAGGGTCTTCCATATTATATTTAGGGTATTGGACTAAAATAATACCGCCCCAGTACTTCCAGTCAGTAGATTACAGTGCTACCGTTATGGTATTTAACAGAGCGGTAAACCATCTGAGCTGAATGGGGCACTTCGTATTGTCTGAGGTCGTTACTCGTTGGCCTGATGACAGTACAACTGTCGCTGCTCTGTCCCTCTCCGACATTTCAATTATTTATAGTCTGTCTCTTTTATATCATCAACTAGTACAATTGCCAAGGTGTTGAAATGTGGCATGAGTAACGCTTACGTTGAGAGCTATTATGTGTTTAGAATAGTCCTTTTGTTTGGCTAAATCTAGATTAATATGTTCACAACTGACGTTGTAACTGTGAAGTAGAGACGTGCTATTTTAAATGTTCGAAATATCTTCTTAATAAAACGCTTACGGTTACATACTGACAAACTCGGAAAAATAGGACCTAGAAGTATGAAACTTTGTTCAAATGTTCCTTTGAATATCGTGGGGGACCAAGAAACATTTTTGAAGCAAAGGGGTACAAAATGGGGTCTAAGTTTAAGCCAGGAAAGAAAGTACTGGCTCACAAGCTCCCAGCCGGCTGGCTTAAACAAGAGACTGGTAGCTAGCCCGCCAGGTTTCAGTCCTACCACCAAGCAGAGGCTAATGTGGGGCGCTTCTTACCATAACCAGGTCCGTCGGCATGGGATTGCAGTCAGTATTGTAGGCCGCCCCAATAAGGCCAAAATGAGTATAAAAAGCCGCGGGCACAAGCTACCCGAAATAATTATACATACGCGAAGTGGGCACGTGTTTAGGAACATAGTGAAAGATGTAGCTAATTAAAACTATTTTATTAATATACACAGCTGTATTGTCTGAGGTCGTCTACGAGTCGGCTCAAACGACGTGGCCGTTGACCTGGTGACAGATTAACTGTTGTTACTTCGTCTCGTTTTATCTCGCGTGTATTAATTGTTTATTGTCTCTCTCACATCGTTTGTGACGACGGACGCTCGGCAAAAAAGTTAATGACTACATTATAGTACAATGTGATAATGAAGATTTTAAACGTGCGTAAATTTAGAAATTTATGTTGTTTACGTTTATTGTCTTTTATGTAACCAATTTAGAATAACTTTGATGTTGCTGATGATTATATTTTACTAGCTGCCCCAGCGAACTTCGTACCGCTCTATAATTAATAAACAAATAATAATATGGTGACATATCGACAGCAGCGCCACCTACCGGGTCCAATTGTAAATCAAAACCATTCTTGGATCCACCTGAAGACACACAAAAAATTTCAACCGAATCGGTACAGCCGTTTTTGAGTTTTAGCGTGACTAACGCCCAGCAATTCATTTTTATAATATGTATATGATATAGCCTATGTCACCCGGGGATAGTGTAGCTTTCCAACAGTGAAAGAATTTTTCAAATCGGTTCAGTAGTTTTGAAGCCTATTCGATGCAAACAAACAAACAATCAAATCTTTCCTCTTTATAATATTAGTATAGATACCTTTTAAAGCAAATGGTACATATAATAAAAGTAATCGATATCTGTACATGGAATATAATATTATTAAGAAAACCTGTTATGAGAGGTATTTATTAACGCTATAAATCCCATACTAGTGATTTTTTTAACATTTCGGTATGCAAATGGGATTTAACTTGTCGGCAACCATCTAGAAACCCCTCTTAAGTAACAATAAAACTTTGCATTATTTAAGTTTATATTTTCCGTTATTTGTTCATTAAACATCAAGTACATAAAGTGTTATACGGGACGTACTTTTTAATCTCTTCACCTCATTAAGACGCGTGAAGTAGGCGTAGGCGTATCTGCGTACAGCCGTACAACATCAACGTACGTGAACGATCAGGGTTACATCTCCTTCTCCTCATGGTACCGCAACTCGTGCTTTATGTGAGTGGCAAAGTGTCTTGCTTTGCTGGTAAGTATTGTCCGTGAGTCACATGTGCGGTCACAAGAGAAAGAGACCCCAGCGATGGCAAGGTCATGGCAAAATTACATAATGCATGCGTGTCTAAAATAATTTTTCACGCCTTATAGGCTAGGATAAGAGCTCTGTCTGGATCTTGTTTGACATAATTACCCTATCCTACAATAAATAAATATTGAAAAAAATCGTGAATTCCCGACAGTCTAAAATAGTATTTAAATGTGTATTGGCTTCATGTTTTCTAGTGAAAAAACCACTACACCCAGCTCAAAGTGTGGGCGATATCGTAGGCTACGACCAGTCTGACATAATCCTTCCTAGTCGTTTGCCGTGTCAAGGCGAAAGATGCCGGCGCCCACTTGCATGCGTCATCGGAGCTTAGCTTGTACCGGTAGCTTAGGTTTGTCATGTGCTCCTAAAAGGGTATTCCAAGGTTGGGGTAACCTTCGAGGATATTGGACATCGGTTTTGAACACAATTCTATTTGAATACGATTTCTGATTTGCACTTGAATTTGTGTCTAACTTTTGTTTTGATTCTTTGTAATATCCATCTCAGAACTAACTTGATCATCACGTTTTAATTTTATTTCACTTTTCAAATGCCCCAAACTTAAGTTATTTAAAACGTTAACAATATAGGTACCTTAAAAGTCACATGGACACTGTGAACGTGTTTTCGCAGTTTTTTATGTGATAAATGCAAATAACTTAAGATGTTCTATAAAGTGCTATCGCAATTTAGGTCTTCTTTTAAATATAAATGTACACGTACATACCTGTACTTATACCTTAACACAATCCCTCTTCATCACAAGTACCACCGATTAAAAAAATTCTAGTTTTTGAACAACTTTAGAACACCGGAACAAATATAGATATTCTGAAAATAAACTAAAAGTACCTATGTTAGACGCTACTGTAATTCCAAATCTAAAACGAAAAGATTTCGCAAATTTGATTCGTTTTCATTGTTACGATTATTGGGAAGGAAGTACCCAATTAGTCGAAATACGCCCGTATGTGACCGCTACGTTGCTTGCAATTTATTTACCCACAAAGTAAATAATGACATTACAGTTCAATTTGTGCGGCTCCGCCATTTCGTTTTCGATTTTTAAACGTACCTACTCGGTTTAATCGCGAAAGAGATGTCGCTGCTGTGACATTCGATTTGTGGTTTTCTGACCTCACTAGTATACTCTGTCGATTTACGTATTATCTATATTAATAGTGTGTTAAAGATAAATGATAAATCACCCTGAATCCGTATGCGTATATTAATGTTGGCAGCTACAAACAATTCTTGAAAGTAGGTAATTTTAATAATACGTTTAATGATGTATTCTTTTGTATAATTTTATTATTAACCTAATTATTTTTTATTAACTTCAATGTTATTTTACTCAACTTTTCCGAAGGTTTTTGATGCATAATTATGCATTATTATTGATCTATTTATGCCAGAAAAACACATTATGTTCAAAATTACATTCAGGATATGACAAATACTTTTCAATCTCACGCGCGCATTCAGCGCTATTATATTTAATTGAAGTTTTCTGAAAAAAGTAATAGTTTACATAATAATATGTATATCGTTATACATTGTTGAAAAGTACTAATTAAGCAATATACACATTACAGCGATTATCGTATCGCGATGTGTATCTTATCTGAATTGTTAACGTTTAAGCGTTGAATGCAATGCGTGTTCGGATCGATCGTGTCTGGTGACGCCCTTAGCAATCATTCCTAATGATGTTTTACATCAAATCAAAGTGTCTTCAGCGGAAATATACTCTATCCACATGTATCAAGGTGCAGTTTCCAAGGTTTCGGTATAATGAAGTTTAAGCAATTGATTCGGTCGTTGTTCGGCGGAGACCACCACTTGTGTGACAAATACACGTTTAACTATCCCCTCGCGATGATTTAGCTGCAATATCTAAGAGACAATATCAACCTTAATTGAATCAGATGTAAGGTTTGATTTGAAACAGCTAAGATTATAAAGTCTATAGTTTCAGGTTGGATTGTAATAAAAAACATTTGGTCTCCGTTTTTAATTAATTATAGCCTCCCTTAACGATTTCACTGAATGGATAATATAGCATTTATGTGATACAGCTTTATACAGCGTTGCTGGTTATATAATTTTGTAGTTGAAGAACACTTTGCACAGCAGCGTCTGCGGAACGGAAGGGATATTGCAGATTATGTAGATTTACGAGCAGGAGGCAGAGGATAGGCCCAACCTTGAGACGACTGTGATTTAGGATTGTTGTTAGTTCTGGCACCGTATCACGATCTAGAATCTTCAGTGACCAGCGACACCCTCGTTTAGGGATTTCCGAGGTAATGACATGGAGCATTGAAATGTTGTAATTGAGATATAAAAGATCTGACCGAAAAGATGCATAAAGGTCCTTCTTGCTGCATATAAAAGATTTACTGTAGTTCAATGGCTACGGGTCGATGGGGATCAATTACTGGCCGAAAGAGAGGATACGGAGGAACGGGTTATTCTCACACTTGAAACAGGAGTGATGCCAATACTCGCTGCATTTTCAGGTTCAGATCCACTTATGACTCGTCTTTTCTTATCAGGCCTTAATTCCTGGTGAAGAATTGATTATGTTTCAATGTCCAATCAAAAGTACAGCTAAGCTAAGCTAAACTGCAGATTGCTGAGAGAAGAGGAAAACGAAACGCAAGCTCCCCTTCAATGTTCTATTTAATGTTTCCTTATTACTCTTATTAGTAAGACTTGAAGTGGCAAGATCTTGAAGCTTCCGATGCTTTCAATATGGAACATCTAACGCCTAATGGATAATGGATTGCAGGCTGATTTGTAGCCGATAAAATCGCATAAAACGTTCCACTTGTACGCTGTCCACTAAACGATTTCCTCATTCCGTGTTTGCGGTTGTAAATCTTCGTCCACGTCAAGTCGTGGGTTCGAATCCTTACGTGTAGAAGCTCAGTGCACGCTACAGTGTAGCTTTTCGAAAGCTAAGTACGTTATCTAATGATTTATTACACAACGCGTTCGGAAAGTTTGTTTGCGCCTTTTGCGACTATTTAACAGTAAAACAATTTGTTGTTCGTTTACAGGAGTGCGCACATTACAACGACTCCACGACCGACCGACGCCAACGCGACTAAAACCTTGACAAAGCTAATATTCAATTATGAGCTTTATATCTTTGAAGGTAAGGTTGAATTTCGAACTTATACTTAAAAGCCCTGTACTGCTCGCCCTACACCCATAACCGTTCCGTTTCGAGACCAACGCGTCGACGTTGCGTTGACGACTCACCGTAGACGAGTAGTCCACGCGTCGACCGACACAATGACGTAATGTACCTAGAACGGAACGTCGGAGTTGAAACGGAGTGGAGACGGAGTCGAGTTGACGTCGATGAAGCGTTGATCGCGGGACGGAACGTCGGAGTTGAAACGGAGTGGAGTCGGAGTGGAGTTGACGTCGAGTTGGTGTAATGTGCGCACTCCTTACAGTTTACAATCTTGGTATATTCCAACTGGATCATTACTTTATAGAGGCGACATCTTTAACCATGTCGTAATGGAAAAATATCTGTTTCCGTGGTATATTGGTTGACGACCTTATGTTTGCAGCCTACTTGGCTGTGACTCTGCCTGTGAAAGTGGAGTCCCGGGTTCGATGCCCGGCCGGAACAAATATTTATGTATAACTGCCTAATCTCGGGTCGTGGGTATTAGTGATACAGGGAATCCTAGTAGGGTGATATGAGATTGAGAGTGTAATTGTATGTTCGCACCATTAATGTCATCGTTTTAAATCTACATCATCAACCCAGAACGACCATCAACAATACCAATTCCACTTCTACGCTCATCACTGCCACTACCAAGACTGACCCCATTAGATTCATTCAGATCAGACTAAAATAAAGCTTAACAATAGGAAGGGAGAAAAAAATAGACAATTGATTTCTATACCAGTTGCTAAAACTCAGTAAACGCCCGACGAGTGGAAAAAGATAAAACTGTGTTATCATTCACATCGATAGACCCGTCTGACCGATGTCCGCTGAATATTTGATGTTGTTTATCGACGAGTCAATTATCGACGTCATGCCTGTTCATTTCGAGCACGGTTTTTCGATGAACTGGGAACACTGGGGAATTAACCAGCGTGTCATTGTCTACGAATATGTTACGGGGTTGCTTCTAAGTTCTAACGTTATTTACGTGTGTATTTGAGTGTTGTAGTTTTTATACTCGTACATATTCGTACAGGTAGGTAGATGGACAAAAATAACAAAAACAATGTTTTTCCCGATATCGATAACTAGGCCTACAGTCATAGTTAATTTGAGTAACTAAGCCCTTTTTTGTCATTTCTTATGAGTAAGTTACGCGGTTGTTTTAAGTAATTTTCTACGAGTGTATGCCTTTAAAAATATTTATGTCCATTATTTGCCTTATCGTAGGGTACGTATTTAGCCCCGTAATAATAAGGGATTATCTATTATGTTAATCTGCTGTAGGTTTTCAGATAATTTCGTAGTTTTAAGCCAGAATCGCGTCAATGCAAAGCGAATACCTACTTCCCAATTTATTATAGGTTATCATGGCCATAGGGAGCTACAGATATTACAGAATCTGATATAATCGGTCCCAGTGAATTGCCGATGCCATGCTCGTGCATTTTCCACTCAATTACTCGCTGAGCGGTTCACGATGAGGAATCGTTCGGCACGCCACTCACGTACGTTCATGCTCTCCTGATACTTCGCTCGGTATCTAGCTGTGGAAAGAATTGTTTTCATTACTGGAAATTGACTAAAGTAAAATGCAATTTTTAAAAGTAAAACTGATGAGTTCCGACTTCAGTAATTTGATTTCGAAAATAGAGTTTCTTGAATCGTTCTTGAATCGAATTTGGATGACATAACTACATAATTAGTTGAATTATGTAGTTATGGACTAGGACAAGTTTGCTTATAATGAGCATTAAGTTATTCATTCTTACTAACCTTCTATTTTAACGTTGAAATATAATCTTACGATTCTACTACATGTTTCACTATCCATGAAATAAAGCAAGGCAGTGAGTTGCATTTTGGACTTTTCATCTTGAATTTTCTATACGCCGTATGCCGAGACCGAGTGGTATTTTAAAATACGAACTAAGTAGAACTACGTAACTACTACTACTACGTAACTAGTAAACCTAGAAGTAGAACTAAGTAGTGATCTACTATCTATTAAATACAAATAAAATATTACATTGGATCTCCACTACCGACCTATGCTCAGAGTATAGACGCTGTAATTTGATTAATAATTTGTCTTTGATGTTTCTGACAGTTGTAAGTTTAATAGTTGAGTAAGAATCAATCGGTTTTATTTGAAATGGTTATGAATTAATATTCTTGAGATCGCAATTAAACGAAGTATTATTAACGTAAGCGACGAGTAAAAGAAGCGATTTTGAAAATATCTCCATATCGGTGTAACAAGCGAATTATTTATAGGTGGGATATAAAAACTACGATGAAAACAAGACGGTGAGCCTTTCTCAATGCGGCGTTCCACTGGACAAGCTGTTTTTATTTGCACCGTGGTCGCTGGTCGGACGGTGGTGTTTCAACTCGGCCAGCAATTTTTTACGCCACGCGTAACCACCGTGCCGTGTTGGCTTTCTAACGGTATATCCATTGGTTTCTCAAGCTAGTGAATGGGTACTTTACCTTTGTTGATACGGTTCGGTGATGGGTCATCGGCTTGGTCGGTTTCTGTTAATTTTTGTCTTTTTTTCTTCCCGAGTATCCCAAGACCTTGGTAAGAAGATTGAAAAATGGTCACAATTTTACGTATCGATTCTGATTTTAATGAAAAATTTGCAACATAAACACGGGAATGCCACACATTTACACTTAAAGAAACGATTCGTGATATGCCGGTCTCACACGCCCGCCGACCGAATTCCTGACATTCGTAACTCTATTGTTTAATGTCGGCAAACACATAACTTTGTTTGTACCGGTTAATTGGACGAATTGTTATACATATTACAATGGACATGTGTTGAAATGTACAAATTACTAAATAGTTTCAACATAGCGAATGTTGAAACCCACTAACTATTATGTAATTTCGGGAACATTAATGGAAGTATTAGTTATTTTACGTTCATTAATATTAAAGCCCCTTTATGCAATTAACCGATAACGTTGTCGACGGAAATGGATTTCTTATAATTAAGTACCTATTAGTATAGGTAATTTCTTATAGTAAGGAAGTCTTTCAGCAAAAAATACAGAAAAAAGTGGATATGCCTTGATCAGAAGTATGGAGACCTCTAACTGTTTGAAATGGATAAGCTTACCAGTGGATGCAAATGCATAGATAGTTGATGAATGAATCATTTTAATCACCTAAAGTTAATCAGACCGATTTTAAATAATAACATATTGTTTTTCATTATTTTGCAACATTAATCTTATTAGACACCCAGTGACGTGAGCTCAGTGCATAACGCATTGACGCTTGATCGAATTAAAGACTTACAAGAATACATGTTTATCCTTGGCGGATGAAAACTTACATGTTTACTGTTACGCAGCGACTGTTGCAAACTTCCTGCCGGGTAGTCGTTACTACGTTGTATGTACATCTACACTTTGTGTTTTACATCTCGTTGTCACGTGTGTTCGCATCGATCTCATTTATGAGTTACGTATGAATAAACCGTGTCTTTGCAACGTTACATTGGGTTGTGTAATATCGTAATTAACAGTGTTTTTTTAAATTTTACTTAGAGGCGGATGCTTAACCATATTTCTGAAACTTTAGAATGATAGTAGGGTTTTTATAGATCTGTTTGATCTAAAGAGCATACTTCCACAGCACACAGCGTAAACTTTTTTATTTTGTCATAGTAGCTCAAAATATCTAGATGTTCTGAAATAAAAATATTCGTTTGTGAATAGTGCAATTGGCTAATGTATATGAGCCATTAAATAAACGTGTGTTTGACGTCTCCTTTGGTAGATGCTCCGAGCTAATGTAGGACGCTGCTGCACATACGAGAGTAGAGATGTATAAATATTGATGCTCGTTTGCATTTCTGTGAGCGCGGAGCGCATTTGGTAATGCAAAATCGGGGGCAAAACATGACACTCGAAAGTGGTGCTAATCGGAGTCGGGCGTTAAGTTGAATATTTATGAGAACACATTTGTCAGGACCATAACTTTTTGATTCGGTTTGATTTGGAATATGATCGAGCTATTTGATTCAATTAATAGCTTTGTAAATGAGCATTTCCCATGTTCCGTGGTGACCCACGATGTACTTCCCACGTTGTTCTAGTTTACACTAGTAAGAAAGTTAATGGCCAATTCGAGTGTACGAAGTCTATCAAAATTTAATTTAAAACGTCATGCATGTTTTCGTAGGGTTTTGTTTCCGCCTGGTTAGCTGCTGTTCTCCTACGAGCATCTACTGTGATTTTTGTACGGGTTTAAGATAACAAAAGAGCATGCAGCAACCACTCATCCGCTGCCGCCCGTGTCAACTGCGATCGAACCAGAACATGACTCAAATGGCGACTAGGATTGTAAGTCCAATTAGTAGAAGCCGTTATTATTATTAAAAGGCCGTCAGTTCGTTAGTAAGTATAAGGAGAACTCTGAAATGTTCTTTGCGTGTTTTGCTGGCAGGGCCGGAGACTCCAAAATAGAGCAGGCCTCCGTTTCCATTTTGTCGGAAACCGACAACACATCAGTGATGCTTTGGCGATAGTGAACTAAAATTTGGTGACCCTCGTCTGATCGTTTTTCAGCTATTACATTTCTGAGCTGACATAGACATGCCATGAATTGCTTATTATATTGACAGCTGACATAACATCTAGTATCGTCGCATCAAATGCAAAATAGTGCAAACCCGGAAACGAAGCTAATCGGAATCCGGACGGTGCGATTTAATATTTATGAGGGCAAATTTGGGTCAGTTTGTTCCGTATCTTAAAATGTCACCGTTCGTTCCGCTTCCACGTCTATTTTAAGGTCGTTTGTTTTTGTTGATGTCTGATTGTGCACCTAATGTTGGGAAGCACCCTGCTTGGGATTTGCTGTATTGAGCGTGAATGTACAGGGTTAAGACATCACAAAAAATAATATCTGACAGGGAATCGAATCCGGGGCAATTTGCACATTTTCGTCGTCACAACTGATGTCTCATATGGGTAACCAGACTTCAGGCTGCGAGCTAAGTGACCACTGTTGTCATTAGTTTCTCTAGCTGTAAAACTACATAATTTGTTCCTTGTTGCCTGACCACTACTTACTGAAAATAAGTATCTACCTATCTGATAATAAGTAAGTAAAAATGTATTATTTAACTACACTTTCTGTGTATTCTAAACTTAACTATTAATATTTAAAAACATTTATTTTGTCTTCGATATAATAGGATCTGTTCGTCTATACAAGTAGGTATACCTAGACAACTACGATACTTGTAATAACCGGCTGTTTCAAGATGGACATTCAAGACTGACTAGCTTGCGTAACGCGAACCCCCTGCTTTTGATCGTAAACTGGGCCGTCATTAATCTGGAGTAACTTGCTAAGTTCGGTTTCCTTAGTAACGCGTTGCACCTGGACGCTCGACGGGGGTAGGGCTACCGTAAGTTCCGTGTTTTAGTGGACATATTATTTACCTAGAAAAATGGTTTGGACGTTTCATAGAAATATTACATGACACGTCAGGCAACTTCTCGTTATAAGCTCCTGGGAATGTCCGTGTGAAGGCAGCGAAATGGCCAAGTCTTAGTTTTTGCCTAAGATGTGGGTTTTTGTAGAGTTATAGCTTGTAGTATCGTGCCTTACATTATGTATAGTTGAGGCTTGGTTCTTCGTGAGATCTGATAACTTTTTTAACAGTGAGAGAGTGACTGGTGAATCTTGGCAACATATTTTACATGAAATGTTTTTGATGTGATTTTAATTCAAACGAATCATTGAGTGACATGGAAGCATTAAAATGTTTTATTTAACTATGACGTCTAAACCATTTTTTCAGCATTATTATTCTAATTTCAAATTTGTAATTAACCAATTTAAGCATTTATAACAGCATATAATTTTGCATATAGTTTTTTTAATCTCCAGCTATTTTTCAAGATTCCATGTTTAGGAATGGTGAACCTAGTCAGGCGAAGATGTAAAGATTGTAAAGTATTTGCATACTAATGTGAGTGAGCCTGAAGTTTTGTGAGGGTCCGAGAATTTGGGTATTCATAAAAACGTTATGACCCATCTGCTTCATTGTGTGACTATGAATGGCGCTCATTACGTTACTGTGATGAAGTAATAAAACTTTTTTTATTGTAATTTTAACGCAACTTTGTTAGAGACACTGTCCACTGAGTTAGAGGTTGGTTTCGGCTTCAATTCCCGATAGGTTCAGACATATAAAAGGCAGATTAGAATGTTTCTTCTTAAGAATTGAACTGAGTTTGAACATCTTAGAACGTACGGTAAAACCAACGTATGTACAGGACAGTTGGTAATCGTCACACTCGTTGCTGGCGCGGCTTGATACTCGTAGTGTGCGCGTCTTCCTTAATACAACCACGTTTGTGTTACACGCGAGTGTAGCACAAAACGAGCGCGTGTTTTAGTACAGCTTTAAATGCCCCGATCGAATCGGCCAGGGCGGCCATTATTGTATCATTCTTAAATTAACTTCACCATTCGAACAGGCGTTGAACTGTGGCTTGTAAAGGTCAAATGATATTTAGATAGATTGGACGTTGTCGACACAACGGTATTCGTGACAGCTTTTCGTTCTAGAATGTTTCGGTCTGGGGTTAATAAACGCAATCACGCAATAACGCAAGTGAAAATGGCTATGTAAATAACATCGCCCACTCAGATTATGTGCTATTGTATTGTTGATTGTTGACCTTTCTAATACTATAAAAGAACTAGCAATTTTCGTATGGTTTATTGACTCTAAAATATACTTATTTACGTCAACTTAATTAAGATAAAGCAGCCCGGTGGTTTATTTCTAGGAGTCAGATTCCGATCAATAAATGTAACGGTTACTCACGAGTTTGATTTTTAACTTGATTAACCTGGTAATAGCGGGGTTCTGGACGAGAATGCAGCGTATTTGCGACCTCTAGGGGATGAGATTTTTGAGGAGTTGAGGATTTCGCATGACGCTGAAATTCGAAATCGATCGGTGGAATATTTTTTATTATAATTATAAACTCTTCCGTTAGTGAGTGACAGACAACGCACAACCGAAACCACTTTTTTGAAATTAAAGTGATAAAAACGGGATGAACTGAAACTATTTCTTAAATGGATTCACTTGGAACTTCGTATATTGTAAAGGTTACTCAAGTGACGCAAGTAACTAAGAAAGGATTTTTGGAAATTAAGAATTTTACGCGGGCGAATCGATATATTTATAGTGTAAAAAACTAAAATATGATTTTATCAGTAGGCACTTAAACTGGTAGGAAACCCGTTGAAACGTTTTTTGAGTTCCTTTGTTCAACAAGAATATTATATCTATTACAAAAAATATACAAGATGGATTGCTAAAACGCAGTCTGTTCTAGCAATCCACAGGTTGGATACCAAGAACGTGGCGTTAGTTCGCAACGCGTATTGTGTGTTATTAATCGGTCAGTGCGGCGACGTGACATCCCAAGGAAGTGACGAGTGGTTTTCTCACGGGACGGCATCAAACCGCATCCTGTCAGCTGGGTGGTAGGTCTCGCTTTCTGTTACTGTTAGCGATGCGGCTTGGGAGGTCGCGATTGGAATCTTGCATGGGATTCATAGTTTTTTTGTCATATTTGGTGCTTGACAGTAATTCATTTTACTGTATGTGGATGTGTAGTCGTGGAGCTTAAAGCGCAGTTGCCTAGTAATCAGTCCCTCATTTCGAAATGTGCCGATCATTGTTTTTCTGTAATATCTACTATAATAATAAAACTGTACTTAACGGGATTAAAACTATTCATTATACATACGAGTATTTCAATTATAATGTATGTAAGTCGGTTTTGTTATCGATATAGAGACCAAAAAATGTATGAGTAGTATCAATGTTGCGGGTGTGCGAAATAAACTTTGTGCTTATTTATTTCTGTTTACATTTTGGCCCCAACTAAACTACAATACGGTTCATTGTTACGTGTTCGTAAAAGTTTATTTAAATGCACACACAGACTTTATACACGAGTACGTTACCTTTATCCCTTAACTGGGTCAGAGTACTTGACGAGGAAATATCTCATGTATCTCCCGTCCACATTTACGAACGTATGTAAAAATATTCAGACAACCGAAGAAAATTCTCCGAATACTTAACCTACTTTGTTCGGACATGACATTCTGATGGAATCGAGACCTCTAATCCGTTACTGCTTAGAAGCAAATCCCTTTTGAATACAAATTTTCTGTAGCTACTGCATTGTCGAAGAAAAGTGAAAGTATGTCACTATTCAAAGAATCAACGTGAGCTTTGCTTGGCTAATGAATAAATGTCTTATTTAATTATTCATTTTAAATCGATGCGCGAGTAGGACTTACTTAATCCCTTTCTTTTTACTTCGGTCGACTATTGGCAACATTGCCAACATCTTGATCTAATACGTACCTACTGTTAATCGCAGTTGATGCTCACTCTCTCTACTTTCGACCGCGATACGATCAAGTATTTCTCGTGTTACTGTGTTAAACTAACCTGAATACAGAGATCCATACTATATATACATCCAGCTATAAGTTCTTTCATTTAGCCACCTCGAGGCCTAACATATTATTCCACTAAGCTTTAACAGCAGTTTTGGTACTTTGTTATTCCACCAAAGTCGAAAGAAAATACTCACTTATAATAAGCGAGTATTTTCTATGCAATATATATTGCATAATATGGATTAGGAGTAATCTGATACCAATGTCATCGCATAACATCATCATCGCATACATTTTATTGAATTTTAACTTATCTACTATACTTACTTATATTTTAATCTCAGGAGATGAGCTAATAAAATCAAGGTCTTTATTTTTATCTAAATAAATAATACATTTTCTGTATTACACAATTTTTCACGGTTACAAAGTTAAGTCATTAGTCTAGTAGGTACTCATGGCCTTACCTGAAATTGGTAATGTAAGAAAACCCAAAATTGGTTTTGTTCTAATTTTAGATTACCAACTTTCAGAACAGACACGCGCGTATACTCTTTCGTATGCGCGACCAAAGCCTCTTCCAACAACTTCCTTATCCGTTAGTTCTTGTAAGCGGATACCCGGTAACTCTGTTACTTACTTAGCGTACTTGGATACGGATCGAGGTAAATTCAGAACTATGTTTCTCATGAATACAGAATACGTCTCCTCTGTGGACGTGACCTATCTGCGCAGGTGTGTTTATTTGCACCGCATAGCACGTCGCACATAGAGCAAGATGTGACAAGAGAATAATATTATTTGCCTCTGTCTAATAATATTAGTTTTCGTTTAAAACAGTAGTAGACTTCTTTGAGATGAAGGTCCCTTAAGCTGCAGCATTGTCGTTATCTAAAGCACAATATTCGGTCGCTTGGTGAAGGCATCCTTATTCAAATGTAACAATAGTCCACAATTGGCAGCAGTTCCTTTTCAGGCTAATTCTCGAGGCAGTTTTCTTCTGTACTTACATCACAGTAAAGAAAGATCGTCACCTTATCGTAATCCACGCTGAGCTGTTATCTGTCCGCAATGTTTAACATAGATTTATACAAGACGATTAGATGGAACGAGCAGAAGATTAACTATGAGTGTACGTTCAACCTAATTCGTTTTCGCACGGATGCAAGTTTACTAATCCAGTACTCGGTACCGGAATCAGGGTAATAGAGACGCGTGTCCCTCATGAATACTGAGCAGCTAGATGTACGCCCGGGATCGGCTGCGAGCCAGACGCGATGACCCGGGCTGCAAACACATGTCTTGGTTACGTGACGAGGTAGCCAAATAATTATATTATCACTTTGGTGAATATTCATGAGTAAGGAATACCTACCAGACAATTGTGATTTGAAGTTCTTCAATGATTTTGGTCTTCAGTATTTGTGAAAGTCACTGATATAAGCCTGGTAGGTAGGCCATTCATGTAAATATGTTTAAAAAAATTAAAATTAGTCATTTGTTTCCAATCAACATTTCGTACTAATAAAGTAACAGTGATTGGGCTATATAAATTGTTGTGTGATTATCTAAATCATATAAAAAATAGTAAATTACTATTATCGGATAATTCCTTACGTAATGTAGTATATAATTCTATAAAATATCTAATTCATAAAATATCCATTCCCATTCACTTAACATCAAAAATACTGAATCGCAAGTTAAGTTGATGCATACCACTTCTACATTTACTATTTGTCGTTAACAAAAGCGTCTGCAAAGCTCTGAAACAGCGCTATTCCATATTGTTTGCCAGAACTAGCAGCAACCACTTATAAGTTTGTGGACACAGTTCTCTGCATTTCAGCATCATTTCCTCTGCTTATATTTTCTGACTACACATTTTTCTCTTTTCAATTTGAACTCGTTCAAATGTGAATGCTAACTAAAAATCGTTTCATTCATCCATATACTTTGCATGTTTTATTATTATATTATGAATACATGATAGTAATCAAAGTATTAGTCTGTTATTATTAGGTAACTAAATATAAGCAATTTATTCACGTCGAATGCAGTGATTACATGTAATGCAGGTATTTGTTTATCACAATTTTCACCACAAATTTCTCCACAATTTGATATACGCCGATATAATTTAAAGCATAATTATTATCGTGGTAGGTCACGTTTATTTCCATAACATGAATACCAGGGAATTACATAATAGGTTCAGCCAATAGGTTCAGTTAATGTTTCGTTTTATTCACAAATTCATTTTAAAACGTGTACCTACATATCACGTCACGGTATCTGCATTCTATTTTAGTTTAAGGGTCAGGGATTTATTGATCACAGAAAGATTACAACTGGTAAAGGTCAAGAAGTCTATAACAGTTTGGTCAAGTATTTTCGTAGCTACATCGGCTGTTTGATTTCTGTTTAGATTAAATCCCTTCCTGCTCCTTTTATATTGGTTCGATCATAAAATAAGCGTAAAAATTCGTTAACGCTTTGATACGCTTCACCTTAATGGCCAATAAATCCTAAATGATCAATCAAATGTCATTTATGTATTTTAATGCCATTACAAGGAAAGATAAGGAAATCGTACAATAGTATATGATTGGCCAGGAAAAACCTGAGATTGGATAAAATTTATCTAACAAATTGCAAATACGCATTAAATTACGATACTTTTACTTACGTAATAAAGCGTCTACTACAAACTGTCAAAAATAAGCAATTGTCATGACTACATCGCAAGCGTGCTCCGATATAATCTGTATCGTTCGATACAGTCTGTACTCCTAAGATGTATAATTCCTCAAACAGCATTCGCGTTTCAAAATAATATACTGGGTGATTTTTAATTTACTTGACATTACTCATATACATGTAAATGTACTCGGTCTTCGTCGCTGACATCGGAAGACAAAGTTTGAGAACTTTGGTGGTTGATTTAATCAGTATATCTCAGTTGTCCTTTGCCCCGGAGAATTTTACTACTTTGACCTATTTCGATAACTTTCTCAGTGTGTGATACTCGTGTTTTTGTTTATCCAAGATCTAAAGTTTTGGGCCGTATATGGATTTTATTATTATTAAAAACGCTCAAACTGATACCCATGCACTATGATTTATGGTATGATTACTATGTAAAAGTAGTAGATATTCGCCGGTTCTAACTCATTGTAGGGCGAAAATAGGGCGAAAAACTCGTTTCGACCGGTTTCACCGGCTACTAGTCGCGAATGAACTTTATATTATGTGATATGAACTTTATATTAAGTGATTCGCGGGGTAATTAACCGCGGATTAACTTAATCCGCGCGCCGATTAAGTAATTCGCGGTTTAATTGGGCGCGAATTACCTTTATCCGCGGATCAATTTATCAAATCGCGGTTCGATAAACCAATTCGCGGCCGCGAATTAACTTGATTCGCGCTTCAATTAAACGATTCGCGGTTTTATTACGTGTCAATCAATAAAACCGCGGATTAATTAATTAAAGCGCGCATAAAGTTAATTCGCGACTAGTAGCCGGTGAATCCCAAACAATCGAGTTTCGCGGTATATGCCGGTTCTGGCTCTGCAGTAGTAGGGATATGCCGGTTCTGGCTCACGAAAACTCGATTCTTCGGGATACACCGGCTACTAGCCGCGAATCAACTTTATTCACGCTTCAATTAAGTAATCCGCGGTTTTATTATGCGCGAATTTTCTTTATTCACGGTTCGATTAATCAATTCGCGGGTCGCTTAACGGTGAATTAATTTTATTTCTGGCTTTATTATCTCATTCGCGATTTTATTGACTTATTCACGTAATTCTTCACTTTACTTAGAAAGCACTCAACGGTATCTCTACATTCTTTTTTTATCGCTTGCCTTAATGGTCGATGCATCCGTTCCTTTATCCACAATACAGATAAGGATATCTGCTAATGTTTCCGCCCACATTCCGCTCCTTCCATATAAATTTAGCTAGCATGGCTCAAAGGACATCATTGTGACAGTGAAAGTGAGCCGAGTCTACTATATAATGGATGTGAGTATTTTCTTAATTTCTTAATTATCTGTTGAAAACTTTTAATTTCCTGTGTGCACACGTTCTAGACATGTATGTACATATTCATGCCCGCGATATCTGTAGGTGTTTCGGTATTTTTTTTTTTCATAATATTGTTGTTCTCATTTTTATGATTTGCTAATTATCTAGTGAAATCTTTTCATTTCCTATGTGATATCTGTAGGTATTTCCATATTTTTTGCATTAATTGTCCATGTATAATGAACCAGCTCTCGATAACCTAATAATAAAGTGTCGTAGTATAAAATTAACCTGTATTATGTTCTCTTTCAGCAAGACACATTCAAAAGCTACTATTTTCCGGACACGCCCGAGGAACCTGACGATTCATTAGTTGTTAATATGAAGAAAAACAATAATATCAAAAGAATAAATGACATAGACATGTTCTTTGAGAAGCCCAAAAAGAAGAAAAAACTCGGAGTACAATCTTCATATGTATCAGCAGCACGTGACGACGGAGTCTCTTATATTTCCTCCAAGGAAGATGACGCTCTCACCGCTACTCATCTCATAAAAATCGATGTCTATGATATGAATAAAATACGCAACATCGAACCTATTAATTATTGGAAATACTCCGACGCTCGAGTAAAATATTATGTGCAATCAGAAGATGATAAGCGTTATCAAAGTACGCGGGACATCATTTACAACATTACAAAGACACTCGCCGGGAAGCACAATTGTTCAAAATATTTTATCGAGGACAAACTCCAAGGAATGTAACGCTCTCACCGTGACTCATCTTATAAAAATGTATATAAGTAAAAGCAAAAGAAGAAATAACATTAACTAGAAGTATCGCGCCCCCACCCACAGCATTGGGCATATAAATAACTAGAAGCTAACAACCAGCGAGGAACCTGACGATTCATTAGTTGTTAATATGAAGAAAAACAATAATATCAAAAGAATAAATGACATAGACATGTTCTTTGAGAAGCCCAAAAAGAAGAAAAAACTCGGAGTACAATCTTCATATGTATCAGCAGCACGTGACGACGGAGTCTCTTATATTTCCTCCAAGGAAGATGATGCTCTCACCGCTACTCATCTCATAAAAATCGATGTCTATGATATGAATAAAATACTCCAATGCTCGAGTAAAATATTATGTGCAATCAGAAGATGATAAACGTTATCAAAGTACGCGGGACATCATTTACAACATTACAAAGACACTCGCCGGGAAGCACAATTGTTCAAAATATTTTATCGAGGACAAACTCCAAGGAATGTAACGCTCTCACCGTGACTCATCTAATAAAAATTTATACAAGTAAAAGCAAAAGAAGAGATAACATTAACTAGAAGTATCGCGCCCCCACCCACGGCATTGGGTATATAAATGTTTCTACAGGCATTGATACAGTACCATTCATTCAAAAACTTCAACTAGTAGCTGAAATATGTCATTTTTAAAACAAGTTATAGAAATGTGGGGAAAATCAACTATATTGAAAAAATACTCTAAATATATCAGATTCTGGTATATCACCGGTGAGTTACCCGAGAACATGATAGAAGATTGTGACATCAAGCCATACTTTACACCGTGTCCAACGCATCGTTTTTCAGTAACGTCCAACGATGGTGAAGACGTAATGGACGGAGTCGAAATTATGATGGCTTTTTGTACAATATGTACTCAGGAAGGAATTGCTCGCGACTCGCAATCTATGTCTAATAACGTGTACTCACCGTGCATTGGAAGTGTCCTACAACCGCAATATATACACCCTCTATCATACGATTGGGCAAAAGAAGAAGAAGAAGAATCCCAACAAATACTTGCATTAGAAAATTTGCGACCTATCTCATATTCCCCTACAATTCTGTAAATGATTTTGTATCTAAATTAAAAATAAACTATTTTTAAGCAATTTTCTTGTATTATTTCATATACCTACTATGTCATTCTACAAAAATGATAATGATTGTTTTAGAGAAAATAGAAGTTATTAGAGAGATAAACCAATTTATACAATATGTAAACTAAATGAGAGGGTATTTATCATTGTAAAATCCACAGTAAATTTGTTCACGTTATTTATTAAAAAATTCTATTAAAAAATTCATCAATTGTTATATCATTACAAATTGTGTTGTCATCAAACAATTTCAGAAAATCATACATTGATTTACCATGATACTTATAATATATGTACATGATGCAATACTCTCCACATACGGTTGTGAAATCGTTTTGGATACGATTAGTGTTGTAATTCCACATCCTTGCATTCGTTTTCAAAAAAGATCTATGATATGTTTGAGGTGCTCGACCAAATGAATCAAAGTATTCCCCAAATCCATTCCCATCTATATGTATGGCTACCCAATGCGATCCAGGTTTGGTATCAACATCTAAGTTACTTATGATATACATAGGAGTATGAACATGTATCGGTAAACGATTAGCTGCGTATACGTTAGATTCAATGCTCATATCAATTTTACTTAAGTACTGTTTTATTTCCACGGTATCCATGGTATAAGTAGATAACACAGCTTTTCAGCTCTGCAGTCCCAACAACAATGTCAATTTTATTAATGATATTTATTTTAAATAGGAAATTAAAGAGGGTGTAGCAAATAAAACATTGAAATATCATATATTGAATATTTTTATTTATTGAAGCAATACAAAAATAATAAACCTAACTACTATAATCTACTGATATATTACGATGCTTATCTATTTCTATTACATTATCAAATTCTGCATAAACAATACAATTAATAGTTTGAGTTAGAGCCGACTCAAATCGAACTTCTAATCTTACGCTACCATGTTTGATAAGATTCCAATGACTCATAGAGTTAGCTGATAAATCAGGAGTTAAATCAAATGCAAGCAAACAATAACCATTAGCATATTCATCTCTGGATATCCCATTGCCTTCATTATGAAAATGTACACCTGTTCCTGAGAACAATGTATGATATGCGCTAGTAAAGACATTACTACCAAACGATGGTTGCAATGCCTTTGAGGGGATCTGATTTCCATCGACATATAAACAAAATGTATTGATACCATAATTTGCAAAATTGAATGGATTCTTATTGAGAGTTCCGTTAAATGCAGCATTATTCACAAATCCCACTATACACCTTTTCGGTACTTGTCCAAGGAATATATTATCAAGGGTTTTACCTTGAACACCTGATGGTATTGTTAAAACTTTTACTTCAGCTCGCGTAATGGGATATTTAGCAGTGGTAGACGCTAATACTTTTTGATGTGCAAGTAATACGCTTGGATTAATCCGAGCTCTACGAACAATCAACGTTGCATCTGTAATACATACTTTAAACTTTAAATCTACTGACCCTGCCATTAGGTTGAAATTTTCTCTTGATCGAACTAATTTAACACACATGTCAACGCCGTTAATTAAAAATTTATCTTGATTAAATAAATCGCCATGTAGATGCCCAATCATTTCAATCTCTTTACTCTCTCTTGACATGAACTCTCGCTTAATAAACCCTTCATTTTTTACGTCAGTCTCATTCATTTTTCCTGCTGTATCTCCATACCAAAGACCACAAGTAAGATGGGATTTTTTGGCTGCTGGGCCATAGTTCAACAAGTTTTCAATATAGGCACGATATGCATATGTGTTATTTGGCGGTGACACAAGTTTTTGATTTAAGTATACATCAAGTTGACTGAATATTGAATGCAACCAATTATTAACTGGAGCTACGACTGTAGCAGCTGCTAACTTGGAGTTGTCTTGATTAAGTATCTTCGCTTTTATATGAATCAAGGTATGAGACAAATCTACATAGTCATCTCCTGCACCAGGAACTTGAAATTCTAGGGGTCCATCATCAGCCAGCGATGAAATAGGTTTGTAATGTATCCATACTCCACTCTCAATGCTCGTCTGTGTGGACGGTAGCGCAAACAAATCTAACTCTGATTTAATACACTCACAAGAATGACTATGTAGAAAAGACATAATTAATTAGAAAATATATCATTAATATTTCTGAATTTCTTTTTTGCCTTTGTTGTAGTGTTCACTTTCGTGGCCAATGCTGGAATGGAAGGAGATAAACGTTTTCGTTTGATTTTATACCCCGAACCAGACATATTGATTCTTTCAATTTTACTATCTACTTTTCGTTTTAAATTAGTAGTAGCTTCTTTTAAACGTGTTTTAATTGAATCGTCTATGGGTTGTGCATTAAACATGTCAGACAAAACTCCTACTCCGGTGCTTAATGCTTCTTTACCAATAGCTCTTGCACCACTAGATAACAATGGTAAAACAGATCTAAACAACCCTCCTAGAAAACTCCCGATTCCATGGCCTCTTTGATACGGTGTTCCTTTGTAAATTACTCCAATACCAGATCCCGCTTGATGAGAATAATAATCTTCATATGGGCATTTCATATTATAATTATGTTTCAAATACATTATACATATATTTTCTTGAAGTGTAGTTTTAAGCACACTGTTCCGAACTGGAATGGTATTTTTTGACCTGTGCTTGTTCTTATATCTATTTCAATAGTATCGAATTCCCTCGCATAACAGATATATAGTGAGGTGGAGAGAAAACATGCATTTTATTAGCACCATATATGTATTTTGAAGGATCTAATGGTATGATTCTCAGAAGAGGGGTCATCACATCCCCTACGATTTGGGGTTCTACAATGTCAGAGTAAACAAATAACTGTGAAGGTAAACCTAAATGCAAATTAGCAGGACATTTACCAATATTCTTATCTCTGAGGTTTATATTGGGTTCAAATCCCAACTGTAAAGATAACTTAGGTGATAGTGTTACTGATTTAATCGCCTCATCTAGTATTGTAACTGTCACAAACTTTGAAATTTCATCGTAACGAAATCTTACTTTTTCCTTGATGTTGTTTAATGCCTTTAGAATATGATTGATGTTATCGTAGTTTGTTGCAGGAATATGTGTCTTATAGTATGTAAGGTATGGTTTTGTTTCACCAGGCATTTGCATCCATTTTGTAATATATATAACGTTCTCATGTTCTTGAACGGTAAACATAGTGCAAGGATATTGAAATTCAACTACTCCAACGGACCATTCTCCTTCCAAAATGATGGGTTTAGGTAATTTAGTTGAAAAATATGTAGTTTTTGTTATCTGGAAAATATTCCATGGAACTATTACTAAGTAAAGTTAAATAAAAACTTTGGTTGTTCATATTTCTTTCAATTGGGAAAATGTAATCCAACTATTAAATTTGTGAGGATAACCTTTCCACTTCACTAACACTTCCTTTCTGTTACCGGAATAGCGAGAGCGTATTATTTTATCTATTTTATAATGTAGAGTGGGGTCATAATATACTTTCTGTAATTCTTTTTCATAAAACGTACCTTCTATATTTTCACCTTTCAGATCTTTTATGGTGTATACAGGCCAAGGGTTTCTATCTATTATGGAAGATATAATAAATATTTCATCACTCCAGTTAGATTCGTATCCTTTCTGAAAAATGTGTTTGCTTTTAGTTATTCTAACGTAATCACCTACATGCAACTTTGGTAATACACTGCCTGACGAGAAATTATTATTTTTAGTATCATACAAGTTTCTCCATACTGTCATAATATTATTTGAATTTACATCACAAGGAGACATCTTAATGCTAGAGTGAAAACTATGGTTATAAGAATAAACTAAATCTTGTAAAACATCGATATATTTATATGTATTTTTATACGTAAAGTAACGCCACATTTTCGTCTTAAGAGTTCTCTGAAATCTTTCAACAATACTAGCTTTAATATCTGGATTATTTGTTGTATAATAATTTATATTTTTCAATTTTATGTATCTTTGTACATCTTTTGATATAAATTCTGTTCCTTTGTCAGATTGTATGTGTGTTGGTGTTATGTTAGCCTCAGTAAATATACTCTCTAAACATTCCTTAATAGTTATTGAATTTTTTCTTTTCATGGGTCTGACATATGCATATTTGCTGAATGCATCAATGACGCATAAAATATAATTATATCCATCATTGTACCTGGAATAAGTCCTCATATCACTCAAGTCAGCTTGCCAAAGTTCATTTAGATTTGATAAGATATATTTATTCCTAGGAAACTTTCTCTGTACAGGTTTGTGCACAGTGTAGGTTTCTTGTGATTGCAGCCATTTCTTTACATCTTCTCTTTTCATTTTTCCTTTCATAGCTTTCGTTAGTTTGTCGACACTACTATAACCTGCGGGATTTGATGGATCATAATAGAGATTATGTATTTCTAATAAGGTTCCCATTTTTCCCACTCCAGCTTGTTCTTTAACTTTCTTTTGTTCTGTTTGTCACTCGTTGGTGTAGAGAATGATTCTTCTTCAGGCGTTGAAAAGTTTAACTGTGACTGCATGCCACTTATAAACTCACACCGTTTGGGATTACCAATATAAGTAAGAGGAACTCGAATATCTTTTAAAGCTTTAGCAAAGGTTTCCCATCCTATAGGATCACTTTTTTTTAACGGTCTCAATGAGTCGTTCACTAAATCTATAATATTACTTCCATCAATCTTTTTGTTATCTATAATCACAGTTCCGTCATTATCCCACTTAATTTTATTTTCATTGGAAGATAGCAAATTCATTAACAAGACGGCCTTTTTTGCATATGTTTTTGGAATGAGATCGAGAATTTCAGTAGTCGTATAACTATTTTTCTCTGGAATATTTTGTTTATGAAGTAGTTCTTTGTCTGGTGTGTCAATTGAGACTACACGTTTACTATCCAAGTTTTTATTTTTGTAGCTCAATATTAAATCATCAAATGTATTCGTATCCTCAGAATAATTGGTATATGATAAGGTTGGCGATCTTCCTTGGTAAAGTTAAGATATCTTCGGAGTGTTTGTAAATATAAAATACACTTTTCACGGTCATCGATATTTCTTTTTAAAATATTATTCATATCAGCATCCAATCGGGACAAGTTAGTATCACCTGCGCTTGGTTGTTTTAGTTTTTCTATCACACTTGGCTCAACAAGCAACATTCTTTTAGCATTCTCCATTTTAAATGAGGGAACTTACTAATCCACTGAGAACTGAACCTAATATAATAGGGAGAAAAGCACCACCTTTTTGGATTATGAGATTTTTCCGAAACAAATTCGTAGCACCTTTGCGAACCAATTTCCGAAGTATATTTTTGTACTTGCTTAACTTATTCTTTTCCTTATCCTTGAGATCAATTTTGCCCTGGAGTACGTTATGAATACACTCGCAAATACAATTAATTTCTTTTTCACTACACGATTTTAAAAGAGCTCTTTGATATTTGGGTTTAAGTGTATGCAAAGCTGCTAGTAAACTTTTATGCGTCTTTAGTCGTCGATGCATCATTTGTGAATGATAGTAATTTGTTGATTTTTTACCATACTTAAAGCCTTTTGTAGGAATGTAAACGATGCAATGCCCATCTGATGGAAATATTTTAGATTTTAAACGACACATATCATTTGTGTCCTGTTTCAAATCTATTAATAAATATCCATGTGGTTCATTTGTTGCATCTTTGTAGGAATCTTCCATAAATTTCGAATTATCTGGCGATACTTGTCGTGCTAAGTATTTAATTTGTGTTTTATCGCGAGGATTTTTGAAATAAACTATGTAACCGGAATTTAAAGATATGTCTCTTTGGCCTTTGCCTTGGTGAAATAAATTTTGTGTTATATAGAATACACTTAAATTTCTGTGATGACTTCCTTTCGTAAATATATCA